>JBBDGP010000387.1:525000-1170000 GCA_037952835.1 Lithobates septentrionalis
TACAGGGGGTCTGTGGTCCGAGTTCTGCTGTTTAATGCCATGGGTGAGAGGGACACAGCTGCCTTGTTAAAACTTCTTCAGGTAAGTTTAATTCCAGGCTGGAGTTCTTGAATTTGTCCCTAAATCAAAAACAAGTAACAGTCGCATCAGACCTAGTTCTACCCCTTGTCATAAAGCTGAAATATAGGGAAGATGTTGGTGCATTCTATGCAAGAAGGTAAAAAAACTTCTGCTTGCAGCAGCCCCCCCCAATAAATACCTGAGCCCCCTCCTTGATCCAGCGATGTGCATGAGAGCAGTGGTTCTCCTGGGTCTCTCCATTCTCATTGGCTGAGATGAAGCCATTGGCTTCCACACCTGTCAGTCACAGCCAGTGAGGAGGGAGCGGGGCTGAGCTGCACTCTGTGTGTCTTATGGACACACAGAGGCAGCTCGGGAGCATGCATACACAAGTGCCCGCATAGCAGGTGGATTGCTATGGGGGCACTCGGCAAGGGGGAGGGGCCAGGAGCATCATTGGGGGACCCAAGAAGAGGAAGATCGGGGCTGCTCTGTGCAAAGCCATTGTACAGAGCAAGTAACTATGGCATGATTATTATTTTTTTTTTTTCTTTTAAAAAGCCTTTAATATCAATTTAATGATAATGGTTCAATATAAGGTTCAATATATGTAATGCTTGAGAAGACTGTCAGAGACTGCAGACCTAATAGAGGGAATGAGGGTCAGAGTGCGGGCATGCTACGTTTTTTTTTGGCTGGTGATATGCTGCAGAAGATAAGAAACTGGGAACATGTTACACAAGGCTAATCGAGATCAATGCTAATACTATAATCAGTGTTTCCACTGCAGACTGCTGAGGTCCGCACATCATATACCAAAGGGCTGCAGGTTGGGCACCAGGGGTATAGATAGTGTTCAGACAGAGAGCTAGATTGGCATTAGTAACAATAGCTCAGTAAAATGGGAGTTCTTTACACGTAATCTGTGTCTTATTTTGCAGCCTTGCCATTTTGACTACGCTGTCTTCTGTCCCAACATCAGTGAGGTGTCTGGAGTGGGGATTGCGGGTGAGTATTCTGCACTCTAGGCCTCTAAAAGTATCTGAAAACATCCTGTTTTCCTAGCAGAAAATCAGATTTAGCTTTTACAGAGGTATGGAAAATAAAAAATTGAAAAATTAAAAGGGAGAATTTTGTTTCCCTTAATGGATTTGGACTGCAATACATATTAACATCAGTTTAAATAGGGGCAATCTTTTATGAACAAGCAGTTTTAGCAGCAATGGCAATTTTGGTTCATACACTCCAGTATCTTGCTCACTTCAAAAACCATTTTGGTTAGCATATTTCTGTTATAGGGCGTACACACGGTCGGACATTGATCGGACATTCCGACAACAAAATCCTAGGATTTTTTCCGACGGATGTTGTCAGAAAATCCGATCGTTCTGAACGCGGTGACGTAAAACACGTACGTCGGGACTATAAACGGGGCAGTGGCCAATAGCTTTCATCTCTTTATTTATTCTGAGCATGGGAGGCACTTTGTCCGTCGGATTTGTGTACACACGATCGGAATTTCCGACAACGGATTTTGTTGTCGGAAAATTTTATCTCCTGCTCTCCAACTTTGTGTGTCGGAAAATCCGATGGAAAATGTCCGATGGAGCCCACACACGGTCGGAATTTCCGACAACACGCTCCGATCGGACATTTTCCATCGGAAAATCCGACCGTGTGTACGGGGCATTACAGTCTTAAAGATTGTAAAGTCTCCCAATCTAGGCTACATTTACTTCAGGTAGTCAGCAGTTCTCTTTGATCGACAACTGCTGAGTTATAATTACGGCTGCATAGTATGTGCATTGCCTGACTGATAGACTTGCACTAAGGCTGGCCATACATTATAAAATTTTCTTATTCTATTTCCTTTTAGATTTACCTTCAACTATGTAGGGCCAAGGACCTGCCTTATTGCATACAAAGTATTTAGGTTTGACCTCATTATCATTTGGTTTTTGGTAACTCTGAGGAAAATTGTACAAGAAAGTTGTATAATGTATGGCCAGCCTAAGGAATAGTAATGTACAATCACTACTAAACAGGAAACAGAGTGTGCATAATTATTCAGCAAATATGGCTGCACCCATGTACCTGTAGAACTGCAAATGATCAAAACAATATGGTAGAAAGGAGGTTAAGGCTGGGTTCACACTATTGCGAATTGGATGCGGGTTTCCCTGCATCCAATTCGCATGTCAGGAAATTGTGACCGTCTCTCTCTATGGAGCCAGTTCACACATCTCCGGAGTGGCTTTGGTGCGAGTTGCACAGGGGTGCTGTGCATCTTCTGGTCCGTTTCAGGTCCGAATTTAGCCAAACATTCAGACTGAAATCAGACCTGAAACGATGAACATGGACACACCAAACCCCTGCTGTGATCCGCTCCATGCTTCAATGTGACCCCAGCCTCAAGCTTAGATTGCAGAAAGGATTCTTTACTGTTAGAACAGTTACAAATGTGGAACTCCCTCCCCTATGAAGTGGTGCTAGCTGAGCGTGTCAATGTCAAAAAAATTTCAATGTCTTCCTCAGGAAGCAGAATATACAGGGCTATAGAAATTATTGGGGGAATAAAAATCACACACACACAGGTTGAACTTGATGGACCTGTGTCTTTTTTTTTTTCCAGCCTCATAAACTATGTAAAAATAAACATTTTAAAAATGGTAACACATGCATACAACAAATAAAATGATTTGCATCACATTTCCCCTAACAGATATACTAAAGAATGGTTTCTATTTAATTAAAATCGGGTAATTAATTGACATTCCAGAGTTGCCGGTGCATGGTGAGGTTATTTTGGAACAGGAAGCAGCTAAGCTTTGTCTGGTCTGACCGTTAGGAAGTGGATCAGACGCTTGGCAAAACTCTAGACTTTCCTGTGTAAAGGATCAAATGCTTAACATGGTAGCTGAGAATTGTTCCCCCCCCCCCCCCCCCCCAAACAACTCTTTAAGCATTTTGTGTTGTCTTGTTGCTTTGGCACTTTGCCACTCAGTAAACTGGGCATAGGAAACCTTCCAGGTAGGTGGAAGTGGAGGCATGGAGAATGTATTGTACATTGCTGTCAAGGTTATATGTTGCTGAGTGCAAAGAGCACCTGTCTTTTTCTAGCAAACAGCTCGGAGTCGGGGTGGTAAGGTAGAAGATTAGCTGCTCTGTCACCTCCATCGCATTTATGAAAGTTTTTCACCTCTCAAGGGATGCTGCTTACGAGAAATACTATTTTCTCACCAGGTTTATGTAGGATTCCTCCTACATTCCAAAAACAGTAGCAAGTTTGTGTCTTCCCAAAATTGTTTATATATATATATATATATATATATATATATATATATATATAAATATAAATAATTTATACGATTGGTATCAAAAAGTCAATCTCGTTTGCAGAGGTGAAGAGCGTCTTAACGACTCTCATGATTAATGAGAAGATGTCTAGTATCCTCCATGACTCCCATGCTAAGTTCCTTTAAAGTGTGGAGCCCGTGGTGGTCCTACGCTTCTTCCAACTTTGCATCCGACCAGCCTAGGCCTCTCTAAGGCTGCTTTCACACTGGGGCGGTAAGGGGCGTCGGCGGTAAAACAGCGCTATTTTTAGTGCTTCTTTACCGCGGTATTCGGCCACTAGCAGTGCGGTTTTAACCCCCCGCTGGCGGCCGAAAAAGGATTAAAACCGCTCGTATAGCGCGGCTATAGCCGCGCTGTCCCATTGATTTCAATGGGCAGGAGCGGTTTAGGAGCGGCGAATACACCGCTCCTTCACCGCGCCAAAGATGCGGCTGGCAGGAGTTTTTTTCTTCTCCTGTCAGCGCACCGCTTCAGTGTGAAAGCCCTCGGGCTTTCACACTGAACAAACAGCAGCGGCTGTTTTGGGTCATTTTGCAGGCGCTATTTTTAGCGCAATAACGCCTGCAAACCGCCCCCAGTGTGAAAGGGGTCTAACTGATCTCTGTCGTCCCCGTCTCCCCCGGCCTGGGGGAACCTTTCTTTCCCACTTCCTTTTCTTTCCTTCTCATCTCCGGTTTCCCTTCCCTGCCACCTAGCCTTCCCCCCTATTTTATTTTTTTGTGTGTCCCCTCCCCTTTCCCCCTTGTTTGTTTTTTTTTTCCTCCTGTTTGTTCGTATGAGTTCAGTCCAAGCTTTGCTTTTCAAAATTTGTGGACCGCTCCACACCACAACCCCTGAACAATTAAGCTCAGCCACTCTAACTCGACCCCAGGTCTCAGCCGGAAGGTGGTTGTTCGACCGTTCATTCTACAAAACATGTTTTCAATGTGTAACCTTAAGGTGTGCTATGATACGCTTACTGCTCATATCCCCCGCGTGGGTTCATCTTGGCTATTTTTGCTTTTAATATATTAAAATAAAAAAATTGTACCAGAAAAAATCAAAATCATATATTGTCAGGTCTGCTGCCTTCAGTAGGATTGGACACTGACTAAGAAAAAATCTGTAGGCCAGCCCAGTATAACCCCATCCTCCACCAGGTATGCCTGGTGGTTTTGCTGGTGTCCTAGGATAATAGATGTCCTTTCTTAAACTTTTAGAAAAAGTTACTTTTTTTGTTTTTTTGCTAGCTTTGTTTCTTTGATCAAGTTTTCCAAATGAGGCAAGTTTCTTTTCCTGCGTTCTGATGGATTTTACTGCAGAAGGGGTTAATGCTGAACTACCCGGTGCTGGCATCTTTCAGGGTTCTGCATGTACCCTCTTTCCTGACATTCAGTATAGAGGAAGCATCTACTGCTTCTGCGTTGCAAAAGAGGCTCATGGAACTCTGATCTTTGGTCTGTTTTTACTGCCTGTCTACAATAACCTTGGTCACTTCTGGCCTTTAGACCCTCATCGGCTACTAGCTGCCTGGGTTTGGCTCGTTGCATGACCACTACATGTGAAAATATGGGGGGGGGGGGGTTGTGGCACTTTAAATGAGGCACAATTAAGTGTCTCCATCCCGGTAATGGGTAAATACAAAAGGGAAGTTGGGATTTTAAATGAAGCGCTTGGGTATTGGAGGTAAAATAGTACCATATTTGAATTGCATTATGAAATGTTTATTGGTTATAATAAATAACAGACAATAAAAAGAGTATTAATTTCATATGCAGTAAAAAATATATTCATTTCATATATGTATAAGAAGTGTGCACATAGCATAAGCATGGTAAAAAATATACACGTATAACAGCACATGATCTGATGTTGGAATAAAAAGGCATAGTATTACTAGCAACAACATGCCTGATACCGACAGGTGCATCCACATGGCAAATGTGCATTTACTGAGTAAGGAAAAATTAATATAGTTAGGAAAACCAGATGGTACAAATAAGTATAATTCCATATAAGATGTAGCTGGGGCATCAAAAACAAAGCTCGACATGTTTTGTGGGTGTTTCCCCACTCATCAGGAGCTGATGCGACCAAAATTCCTATGAAATACATATCAAATATATAATGAACCATATTGTCCATATAAAAGAGTAAAAATTGTAAATAAATGAACATTTATTGTATATAGATGGTTTGATCAAGCGCGCTCACTAACTCCGACAGCAAGTGCGGTGCGCGGTGATGGGCATAGGCGGGCCAGGAACATAGAATCTCCACGGGAGCAGAAGTGGCATAAGTATTGATGTAACATCGGGCAGGGTAAAAAAGAGTAGAATGGGGCAAAGTGTGTCCATAGGCAAGAGTGTGTTGTAGTGGGAACAAGCGTATCTGGGAACTAAATATCATATTAGGTGTGTATATAATTTGCAATAGTGTTTTATATAAATAATAGTAGTTGAGTAATAAATAGTGAACCCAGTGAGCTCCAAAAGAAATAATGATATAAATAGATAGATGAGTGTGTATGTTAGGGGATCTATACTTAAATGTGAGTGACATTGAAATAAATGTAAAGTAACCAAGATAGGGTAAGGTGTGATAGCAACTTGTGCATAAAGAGTTACAAATAAAAGAAAGTGACAAAAAAAAGCAGGGTCACCAAAGAAATGGGCACCTAAACCATGAAGAAACAAACTACATGTGGTCACAACATGTCTGCATCTAGACACAATGGGCTTTATTTACTTTAAACTGGAGAGTGCAAAATCAGGTGCAGCTCTGCATAGAAACCAATCCGCTTCCAGGTTTTCCTGTCACAGCTTAATTGAACAAGCTGAAGTTAGAAGCTGGTTGACTACCATGCACAACTCAAATGATCTCTTGTGGAGAGAGCAGTCTCTGTGGTCCTTAAAGCGGAGTTCCACCCAACTTTACAAGGTGTTCTTAAACTAAAGACCACCCCTCGTTTTTGTCTGTGTATATGTGTGTGTATATATGTGTGTGTGTGTGTGTGCATATATATATATATATATATATATATATATATATATATATATATATATATATATTACACACACACACACACACACACACACACACACACACACACACATTATGTGTTTGTGTGTGTGTGTGTATATGTATATATAATATAATATAGAAAAATGTCTACATTATAAGAAGTACTTCTGTCCTAGCCGGGCCGCGGCAAAGTACGTAATTTCCTCTTCTCCCCCGCTGCCTTCTGGGACCCGTGTGTGTCCCAGAAGACAAGGTGCCCAATTAGAAAACCACTCCTGCATGCGCAGTAGGAAATCGACCTCTTGCAAACTGCTGCCTAGAAACGCTGCCTTTTTAGGCATACAGGTGTTTGTTTTTTCTGATGTAAATGCAGACCTTTGTTTTCAACAAGCATTGTATGTAGATCAGTGAAAAAAAACAAAATCTGCATTGCCAGTCAGTATTTTTACGCATATATGCCACACATTCCCTTGATTAGAATAAAGCTAGAAGAATTTTTGTGCGTACGTATGCAGAAATGCATACAAGTGTTATACAGCCCATCCTCGTGGTTTTCCTGCCAGGAATGTTTGGTGTTAAACAGTACACCACGATCGATCGGCAAGAGGCTAGCATACAGTCCCCTCCAAAAGTCTCTCTCCCGGCTAGGTCTGTCACAAGTACCCCTAGAGTTTTTCCCTGGTAAATCACACTGGGGAGGTTGTTGTCAGTCCTGACAGTCTTTCTAGACACAGAATGCCTTGTTTCTTGACCTTTTAGGGGTTCAGGTGAGTAGAGTCTTAAGCAGTGGCGGCTGGTGAAGTTTTAGGATGGGGGGGCGCCAGACCCCGCCCTTCCTTTTTGACCCCTCCCACTTGGTGAAAATGGGCGTGGTTTCAGCAAAATAGTGGGCGTGGCTCTAAGGTGGTGTGGTTAGCATCTGAGATGAACGAGGGATGGAGGGAGAGGGAGAGAGGGACAGCAGGCCCAGACCCTACACAACAATAGAAATATGTGTAATCTAGAAAGTTTAACAATCAGCAGATAAAGATACTCCAAACACCTGGTGTTAGCGCTTCAATCATCCCGGTACCATGGTTGTTATGGTGTCAGGATGATTGAAGCGCATTATTACATTGTAATATAAAATGAAATCGTTCAACTCACCATAATGCAGAATCAGTGGGAGCCCCGAGTGTGTCACTAGCCACTTCGCCTACAACCAGATGCCATCAGGTGTCCCCAGCAGTCCCTTCTTACATGCAGCCTGTGTCACATCAAATGCAGCCTCTGTCTCCCCCCCAAATCCAAATGCAGCCTCTGTCCCCCCCAAAATGCAGCCTCTGTCTCCTTACATCAGAGGTGCCATCAGTGTCCCCCCACAGCATGTGTCCCCATCAGAGCCCCCCACAGCAGGTGTCCCCCACAGCAGGTGTCTCCATCAGAGTCCCCCCACAGCAGGTGTCTCCATCAGAGTCCCCCCACAGCAGGTGTCTCCATCAGAGTCCCCCCACAGCAGGTGTCTCCATCAGAGTCCCCCCACAGCAGGTGTCTCCATCAGAGTCCCCCCACAGCAGGTGTCTCCATCAGAGTCCCCCCACAGCAGGTGTCTCCATCAGAGTCCCCCCACAGCAGGTGTCTCCATCAGAGTCCCCCCACAGCAGGTGTCTCCATCAGAGTCCCCCCACAGCAGGTGTCTCCATCAGAGTCCCCCCACAGCAGGTGTCTCCATCAGAGTCCCCCCACAGCAGGTGTCTCCATCAGAGTCCCCCCACAGCAGGTGTCTCCATCAGAGTCCCCCCACAGCAGGTGTCTCCATCAGAGTCCCCCCACAGCAGGTGTCTCCATCAGAGTCCCCCCACAGCAGGTGTCTCCATCAGAGTCCCCCCACAGCAGGTGTCTCCATCAGAGTCCCCCCACAGCAGGTGTCTCCATCAGAGTCCCCCCACAGCAGGTGTCTCCATCAGAGTCCCCCCACAGCAGGTGTCTCCATCAGAGTCCCCCCACAGCAGGTGTCCCCATCAGAGTCCCCCCACAGCAGGTGTCCCCATCAGAGTCCCCCCACAGCAGGTGTCCCCATCAGAGTCCCCCCACAGCAGGTGTCCCCATCAGAGTCCCCCCACAGCAGGTGTCCCCATCAGAGTCCCCCCACAGCAGGTGTCCCCATCAGAGTCCCCCCACAGCAGGTGTCCCCATCAGAGTCCCCCCACAGCAGGTGTCCCCCATCAGAGTCCCCCCACAGCAGGTGTCCCCCATCAGAGTCCCCCCACAGCAGGTGTCCCCCATCAGAGTCCCCCCACAGCAGGTGTCCCCCATCAGAGTCCCCCCCACAGCAGGTGTCCCCCATCAGAGTCCCCCCCACAGCAGGTGTCCCCCATCAGAGTCCCCCCCACAGCAGGTGTCCCCCATCAGAGTCCCCCCACAGCAGGTGTCCCCCATCAGAGTCCCCCCACAGCAGGTGTCCCCCATCAGAGTCCCCCCACAGCAGGTGTCCCCCATCAGAGTCTCCCCACAGCAGGTGTCCCCCATCAGAGTCCCCCCACAGCAGGTGTCCCCCATCAGAGTCCCCCCACAGCAGGTGTCCCCCATCAGAGTCCCCCCACAGCAGGTGTCCCCCATCAGAGTCCCCCCACAGCAGGTGTCCCCCATCAGAGTCCCCCCACAGCAGGTGTCCCCCATCAGAGTCCCCCCACAGCAGGTGTCCCCCATCAGAGTCCCCCCACAGCAGGTGTCCCCCATCAGAGTCCCCCCACAGCAGGTGTCCCCCATCAGAGTCCCCCCACAGCAGGTGTCCCCCATCAGAGTCCCCCCACAGCAGGTGTCCCCCATCAGAGTCCCCCCACAGCAGGTGTCCCCCATCAGAGTCCCCCCACAGCAGGTGTCCCCCATCAGAGTCCCCCCACAGCAGGTGTCCCCCATCAGAGTCCCCCCCACAGCAGGTGTCCCCCATCAGAGTCCCCCCCACAGCAGGTGAGCAGGTGTCCCCCATCAGAGTCCCCCCCACAGCAGGTGTCCCCCATCAGAGTCCCCCCCACAGCAGGTGTCCCCCATCAGAGTCCCCCCCACAGCAGGTGAGCAGGTGTCCCCCATCAGAGTCCCCCCCACAGCAGGTGAGCAGGTGTCCCCCATCAGAGCCCCCCCACAGCAGGTGTCCCCCATCAGAGGCCCCCCACAGCAGGTGTCCCCCATCAGAGGCCCCCCACAGCAGGTGTCCCCCATCAGAGGCCCCCCCACAGCAGGTGTCCCCCATCAGAGCCCCCCCACAGCAGGTGAGCAGGTGTCCCCATCAGAGCCCCCCCCCCCCACAGCAGTTGTGCCCATCAGAGCCCCCCACAGCAGGTGTCCCCATCAGAGCCCCCCACAGCAGGTGTCCCCATCAGAGTCCCCCAACAGCAGGTGTCCCCCATCAGAGCCCCCCCACAGCAGGTGTCCCCCATCAGAGCCCCCCCACAGCAGGTGTCCCCCATCAGAGCCCCCCCACAGCAGGTGTCCCCATCAGAGCCCCCCCACAGCAGGTGTCCCCCATCAGAGCCCCCCCACAGCAGGTGTCCCCCATCAGAGGCCCCCCACAGCAGGTGTCCCCATCAGAGCCCCCCAACAGCAGGTGTCCCCATCAGAGTCCCCCAACAGCACCCGTGGCGCTTCCTATAAGTGCACTGTGTCCGGCGTCGCACTGTATCCGGCGTCCAAACACAGTGCACTTAAGGACCTTTTTTTTCCTTTTTTTTTTTTTTAAAGGGCCAGTATTAAAAAAAAAATTTTTTTTTGGTTTTGTTTTTTTTTGCTGCCTGAAGGGTGGGGGCGGCTGCCCAGGCGCCCCCTATGGACGGGCCGCCACTGGTCTTAAGGCATTTCTACTTTGACCAGCTGGTCTTTCTTTCACAATACATTTTCCTAGGTTCCCTGTCTAGTACCTTTTTCCTATTAACAGCTTGGTCCCTTTCCTTGTTGACCACTTCAGGTTGTGGGTTTTATTTTCCCTAATGGGAACTTGTTTCACCCCTTTTAAAGAGGAAGTAAACCCTGAAGGAAGTAGACAGCACTAAAACCTGGTGCAAAATCTTACTTTGCACTTTTTGTCTTCTCCTTTTTCTCCTGTTTGTTGCTACATAGTTGTACATATGCAGTTAATACTCCTTAACACCTAACTTCATTTCTACAATCTTTTATTTTTATTTTTTCACAGATCAGCAGAATTACAATGTGACTTTGGAGAATGTTCTGACCCGATGTCTAGAGAACCAGAAGAAGTGGAACATGTTAATGGAGGAGAGAAGCTGTTCTGATCCCTGGGCCTCCTCATTGCCTGTTGACACTTTAATTAAGGACAGCCCCCGCAGTTCTCCCTTGCTCCTCGCCCCTTCTTCAGATCGTCTCCTAAACTGTAATTCTCTAGTGTTCCCCTGTATTTCACACGCCCTGCAGTGGGCCACTCAGGGGCGGGACCCTGACTTCCCCTGCCTGGACAATAATGTTCTCCACCACCACCCAGTGGCTAGCTCTGGCTCTGTTCTACTAAGAGAAGCTGCCCACATCCAGATCCTCATCACCGGGAGCCTTCACCTGGTGGGAGGAGCTCTGAAGCTGATCGACCAATCTCTTACTCAGTGACCAGGGATTATCCAGTCTTGACACCCTAATGTTTACTTGAATGGTGGACCTTCCCTTGCTGCCTAATATCAGTTAACCTCATAGCTGGCAGAGACCTCTTCTCACATTCATCTTTGTGTCAACGTTTCTGAAAGCATTCGGTATAAGCCTGGCAAGCGCTGGGATCATTGATGCTCATTACCTCTGGACCATGCTCTTTTGTAAAGGGCTGCCTTTTATAAAATCTATGCCAGATAACCATAGCAGATGTTGACATTTCTGACCCCCCTTGTGTACATAGCTGGGAGAAATTTGGATAATGGCTCTGTATATTTTATATTTCATGCCTGCAGAAAAATTTTTATTAAGAAGACTTGTGTGTTGGGTTTTTCTTCCTATAACCTTGTGTTCTGTTCTGTGTCTTACCAGTAGGTGGTGTATGTGTACTTTATATAACTTTCCTGGTAGAGTGTGGCTCTCACAATGGCATTCGTGTGATGCTCTGCTTAATATATATGGGGTCTAAATGTGTTCTAAAGAAACACTCCCCACATTAACCTATCAGAAACCATAGATATACTGCTAATCTTCAGACTAAAGGCTAAATACATACAGTATATGAGAAATGTTTAGGTTGATCACACACTATTATTATTATTCAGGATTTATATAGCGCCAACAGTTTACGCAGCGCTTTACAATATAAAAGGGAGACAATACAGTTATAATACAATAAAATACATGAGGATTAAGAGGGCCCTATACATGTTTTTATATAGCTACCATCCACTATGTAGTGCAAGGGTGTGTCTGATTTGATATACATTAAATGGATTGTTTAGGTTTATTCTTCATGTTAAAGAGGAAGTAAACTGTGATGGGTTTTTCTACCTTCCTTCTTTGCAAAGTAAAGGCATAATGTGCTTGTATGCATTGACATGCTATAAAAATGCACTGATTACTGTGTAAATGTCACTGGCAGGGAAGGGGTTAACTGTGTGTCCCTGGGAGGTGTTTCTAACTATGGGGGGATGGGACTGACTGGAGGAGGAGAGAGATCGCTGTTCTTGATCACTAGGAACAGCAGATCTCTCTCTCTCCTCCCCTGTTAGAACGGGGATCTGTCTGTTTACATTGACAGATCCCTGTTCTGGCTCTCTGTGGAGTGATCGTGGGTGGCCGGTGGACATCATGGCCTTCGGCCACGCACATCTGCTCCAGTGTCGCGCCGCGGGGCTCCCACAGCGGCTGTCGTACACCTACGGCGGTTTGCACAGCCGTACCAACCTGTCGCCTTATGACGACGGCGTCTGGTCGGCAACAGGTTAAGAGTCATTAAATGTTTGAAATATAGAGATCCAATATTGAAATAATTTAGGGCGCCTCCAAAACTTGTGGATTACGGTGACGGCGTCACTGAGACAGCTAGGGTAGTAAGGATATATTGTTTTTCCCAGGAATACAGCTTTTTTTGGGGTGTGATAAATTTGATGGACAAACAGTTGAGTAAGTTTTTGAGTGGGGCTTAAGGAGACCAATGGAATGGCTTCCAAGGCTTCAGAGCATTGATCATCACCTGTGGGACCTTGGTACTGCCCCATCCCTCTCGCTACATTGCGGCTGAACCTTAGTACTATAGGCAGTTGCCAAAACAGAATAGAGGTCACCTTTGGCTCTCCACACCTGTTTACGTCTTATGGACCAGAGCAATTTTCACATTTCTGCTGTGAGCCTGTTTGGTGATAATTTTGTCATTACTTAAGATAACAAATTAATACATACGTTATGTTTTTTTTTTTTAAGGACAAACAAGGCTTTCTTTTTTTTAATTTTTGTCCTTCAACAATAACTTATTTTTTTTTTTTTTTGCAATCGGACAAATGTAATAAAGCTAAACAAAAGCCATTTGATTCTGTAATTTGTCCTGTGTAAAACAACACAAAAATTATGATTTTAGTACAAAGCATTGCAAAGTGATTTACAAATGAAGTAAGGTTTTTTTTGTTTTTTTTTTTTGTTTTTTTTTCACTTTTGCGCTATTTTCAGTGTGATACGTGGATATATAAGTAAAAGGTGTAAAAATATAATGATTTAAGCAAACAAAAAAAGTTTAACATTTTGAGCCTGCTCATCTCTGAGTTTGCTGGAACTTAGACCAAGTGAAACTGGACTAAGTGGTGAGTTAAAAACCAGAGTTGTAAACAGGAGGTTATAACGGGGGTACCTGTGCAGTGTGAGTGTGAGTGTGTACCTGTGTATTGTAAATACATGAGTGCTCATGGGCTGTATTGAGTATTAGTGTCGGGTAGTACCTGAGTGTTGTCTGCGTAGTGTGTGTGAATTGTTAGTACTTGTGTATTGTGTGTGTGCACGTGAGTCTGCGAGTACCTGTGTATTGTCTTGTTGAGTATTATGCCCTGTACACACGATCGGACATTGAACGGACATTCCGACAAAATCCATCAAATTTTTTTCCGACGGATGTTGGCTCAAACTTGTCTTGCATACACACGGTCGCACAAAGTTGTGGGAAAATACAAACGTTCTGAACGCGGTGACGTAAAACACGTACGTCGAGACTATAAACGGGGCAGTAGCCAATAGCTTTCGTCTCTTAATTTATTCTGAGCATGCGTGGCACTTTGTGCGTCGGATTTGTCTACACACGATCGGAATTTAAAGGATCGGATTTTGTTGTCGGAAAATTTTGTATCCTGCTCTCAAACTTTGTGTGTCGGAAACTCCAACGGAAAAAGTCCGATGGAACCCACACACGATCAGAATTTCCGACAACACAATCCGATCGCACTTTCTCCGTCGGAAAATCTGACCGTGTGTACAGGGCATTAGTGTTAGGAAGCTAGTTGGGTAATTTGGACAGGGTATAATACCCAACCCTCATTAAATTAGTAGGTACGATGCCCGGTGGGTGTGGAGGTGCGACTCGGTGTACATCTTGCTTGTGTACAGCATACATTCCTTGATCATCTGATCATACTGCTGTGTAAAATGTAAGCACATTGTTTCCTTGGAAGCCCAGATTCTGAATCTGGGGAAGCAACTTCCAGCACCGAGAAGACCCTCCATACTAAAGGAGAGCCGGGAAAGTACCTGGCAGGGGCCACCGGAATCAAAGAGGTGCAGGCACTAGAAAAGAGTAGATGGGTGACAGTCAGGAAGGGTAGAGGGGGGAAGTGCCAGGGAGGCCGATCCAGGGCTGGAGCATCCCAATAAGTACGCTCCATTGTGTGACATTGGTGAAACCAGTCAGGGACCAGCACTGCTATTGCTGAGGGACTCTCCTAGCTGCCAGGGGAAGAACGCCTCCAGTGATTTGGGGGGAAAGGAAAGACAGATTCTGGTAGTAGGGGACTCAATTCTTTGAAGGACAGGGAGGGCAATCTGACAAAGACCTAAAGCGCTGAACTGTATGTTGTCTACCAGGCGCTCGGGTTCGGCACATCATGGATCTGGTGGATAGATTACTGGGAGGGGCTTGGGAAGACCAGGCTGTCATGGTGCACGTGGGCACCAGTGACAAAGTCAGAGGCAGATGGAGTGTCCTAAAGAACGATTTTAGGGACTTGAGCTAAATTGAGGAAAAGGACCTCCAAGGTAGTATTCTCAGGAACATCGAGCCACACCATAAAGGCAGAGGGGGAGTAGGGAAGTAAACAAGTGGCTGAGGAGCTGGTGTAGTAAGGGAGGGGTTTGGGTTCCTGGAGGACTGGGCTGACTTCTCAGTCGATCACCACTACTATAGACGGGATGGACTGCACCTAAATGAGGATGGTGCAGATCAGCTGGAATTAAAGATGGCCAAAAAGATAGAGGGGTTTTTAAACTAGGTGATGGAGTGGAGGGCCCAGAGGTAGAGATAGCTAGCGTGGAACATATTCCAGAGGGTAGTATTGGGGGCATTAGTGGTATGTTGACCAAAGCACATAAACCCAAGGTAAGTATTGTAACAAATCCTAGTTACAATCTCGGAACACCCAATAAGAGGATAGTATGCGACCGGTCTAAACTACGTGGCATGTTCACCAATGCCAGGAGCCTGGCGGACATGATAGGTGAACTAGAGATACTGTTGTACGAGGAGGATTTGGATTTTGTGGGAATTATAGAGACTTGGTTCAACAGCTATCGTGATTGGCTGGCAACCATTCAAGGGTATACCCTTGACCACAGGAAAAGATGGGGTAAAAAGAGGGAGGGGTATGCCTATAGATCAAGAATAATGTACAAGTGAATGTGAGAGATGACATCACTAAGGGAGCTAGGGAGGAGGTGGAATCCTTATGGGTAGAGCTCCAAAGGCGTGAAGCTAAGGGCAAAATACTGGGAGTATCTTATAGGCCCCCTAACCTGAGGGAGGAAGGGGAGACAGATCTCCTATAACAAATTGGATAGGCAGCAAGGATGGGAAATGTTATCGTAATGGGTGATTTTAATTCTCCAGACATAGACTGGGCGGAGGGAATCATGCATTCATCTAAGACTCGCCAGTTCCTAAATGTCTTGCATGACAATTTCATGGTTCAGAGGGTAGATGCACCAACTAGAAATAAAGCTTTCCTGGATCTACTGATAACAATACAGACCTGATCACAGGTGGGGAAATATGGGGCAATTTAGGAATCGGCGATCACAGGTCAATTTGCTTCAGTATAAATCACACAAATAGGAAACACAAGGGGAATACAAAGACACTGCATTTCAAAAGAGCTAACTTCCCTAAACTAGGAACCTTGCTAGAAGGCATAAACTGGGATAAAATCTTAGGAACAAAGAACCCGGAGGAGAGATGTGTTTGCTTTTAAGAGCATATTAAATAAGGGCATTAGCCAATGCATCCCAATGGGTAATGCATTTAAAAGAGCGAACAAAAGTCCTGGATGGCTTAACTCCAATGTAAAAATACATATAAAAGCAAAGGAGAAGGCCTTCAAAAATACACGGTTGAGGGATCATGATCAGCATTCAGACTTTATAAGGAATGCAACAAGAAATGTAAGGGTGCAATTAGGGCGGCTAAGATAGAACACGAAAGATACAGTGCGGTGGAAAGTAGAAAAAAAAATCCCAAGAAATTCTTTAAGTATGTAAACAGTAAAAAAGGGAGGACAGACTATATTGGCCCATAAAGAATGAGGAAGGTCATCTGGTTACAAAGGATGGGGAGATGGCGACGGTATTGAATTTATTCTTCTCAGTCTTCACGAGTGAATCGGGGGCCTACAGTAACCAAAACTGCAGTGTTTATCCTCATGACACATCACAGGAAGCACCTCCATGGTTAACAGAGGACAGAATTAAAATTAGACTTGGGAAACTTAACATTAATAAACCACCGGGACCAGATGGCTTGCATCCGAGGGTACTTGGGGAACTCAGTCAAGTAATTGCCAGACCATTGTTCCTAATTTTTACTGACAGTCGACTGAATAGAATGGTACCAGCTGATTGGAGAAAAGCCAGTGTAGCACCAGTATTTAAAAAGGGCCCAAAATATATCCCTGGGAATTACAAACCAGTTAACTTAACATCAATAGTATGCAAGCTCTGGGAGGGGATAATAAGGGACTATATACAAGATTTTAGTAATGAGAACCTTATCATTGGCAGTAATCCGCATGGATTTATGAAGAATCGTTCTTGCCAAACCAATTTATTAACCTTCTATGAGGAGGTGAGTTGCCATCTAGATAAAGGAAGGCCCATAGACGTGGTCTATCTGGATTTTGCAAAATCATTTGAAACCGTTCCCCATAAACGTTTACTGTACAAAATAAGGTCCGCTGGCATGGACCATAGGGTTAGCACATAGGTTGAAAACTGGCTACAAGGGTGAGTTCAGAGGGTGGTGATAAATGGGAGTACTCGGAATGATCAGAGGTGGGTAGTGGGTACCCCCAGGGTTCTGTGCTGGGACCAATCCTATTTAATTTGTTCATAAACAACCTGGAGGATGGGGTAAACAGTTCAATCTCTATTTGCAGACGATACTAAGCAAAGCAGGGCAATAACTTCCCCGCAGGATGTGGAAACCTTGCAAAAAGATCTGAACAAATTAATGGTGGGCAACTACATGGCAAATGAGGTTCAATGTAGAAAAATGTAAAATAATGCATTTGGGTGGCAAAAATATGAATGCAATCTATACACTGGGGGGGAACCTCTAGATGATAGGCTCAGCAATGGTATGCAATGCCAAGCTGCTGCTAACAAAGCAAACAGAATATTGGCATGCATTAAAAAGGGGATCAACTCCAGAGATAAAACAATAATTCTCCCGCTCTACAAGACTCTGGTCCGGCCGCACCTAAAGTATGCTGTCCAATTCTGGGCACCAGTCCCCAGGAAGGATGTACTGGAAATGGAGCGAGTACAAAGAAGGGCAACAAAGCTTATAAAGGGTCTGGAGGATGTTGGTTATGAGGAAAGGTTGCAAGTGTTTTGGATTCAGAACAAAAGTTCCAATATTATTATATCTACCCCCAATCAGATTGTTGAATACAAAAGCATGCATGCTTCTCGTAAGCTCACACTGAGACAGACACGAGTTCAGTACTTCTGTTTAATATTTCCATGTCTTGAGATTTTTATACATTTTCGTTAAAGTTCTGAGATACGTCAGATAAACTGGCGCATACAAACCACAAATATATAAAAATACATATAGTGCAAATATGTGACAAAGTTTTGGCTTTTAAGAGGGAGTCCACCTGAAAAAAATTATTAAAAGCCAGCAGCTACAAATACTGCAGCTGCTGACTTTTAATAAACAAACACTTACCTGTCCAGGAGTCCAGCGATGTCGGCAGCCGAAGCCGAGCAATGGCTCGGGTCTCTCGGCTGCTGCCGCCGCCATTCTCGGTGAGGGAATAAGGAAGTGAAGCGTTGCGGCTTCACTTCCCAGTTCCCTACGGCGCATGCGCGAGTCACGCTGTGACCTGTGTGTTTCCCAGGAGACAGCGGGGGGGGGTGCGGGAGGGGGCGTGACTCCCGCGGGAGTCTATTCCCGGAAGTGGGTGCAGATACCTGTCTAATACACACAATTGGCACCATTTAGGGAGGAGGAATCAGATGAGCAGAAGTTCCACTTTTGGGTGGAACTCTGCTTTTAGCTGATGCACATTTGAGGAAGTAAATTTTATTCTTGCAACACTTCTGCAGCATCTCTTGCAGTATCTCTTGCTTCTAATCCATTAGTGTTATGTTGTTATATTCTGAATGTATTCTCGAAAGCAGGTGCAAACTTTTTGTTAACTCTTGCAGTCAGTCCAGTTCCTAAGCAAGCTTTGAGCTTTGCAGAATATCTGAAAATGTCTTCATAAGCGTAGAAGCTGAGTTTATATATGTTAGATATATAAAGCAGGTATTGGAATAGACAGTTCACCATGATCACATCCATTACAAGAGCACTGAACTTATTCTCTCTGGAGAAGAGATGCTTGAGAGGGGATATGATCTCAATTTACAAATACTGTACTGGTGACCCCACAATAGGGATAAAACTTTCGCGGAAGGCAGTTTAACAAGACACTATGCCACTCATTAAAATGAGAAGAAAACAGGTTTAACCTTAAACTACATAGAGGGTTCTTTACTCTAAGAGCGGCAAGGATGTGGAATTCCCTTCCACAGGTGGTGGTCTCAGCGGGGGGCATTGATAGTTTTAAAAAACTATTAGATAAGCATCTGAATGACCACAACATACAGGGATATACAATGTAATACTGACACATAATCACACACAGATAGGTTGGACTTGTGTCTTTTTTCAACCTCACCTACTATGTGACTATGTAACTATTAGTTAATAAAATATAAAAAAAAATCACCAGGAAAATTACAATTCAATAGAGAACAAGAATATAGAGTTAAAGGGGTTGTAAAGGTTCACGGTTTTTCACCTTAATGCATCCTATGCATTAAGGTGAAAAAACATCCGACAATGCCGGCCCCCCAGCCCCCCATTTTACTTACCTGACCCCTCGAAAGTCCGGCGCTCGCTCCCGACATCCTCTTCGCCGCTCAGCCTGGCCATTGATTGGCTAGAGTGGATGGATTGAAAGCAGCGCAGCCATTGGTTCGTGCTGCTGTCAATCACATCCAATGATGCGGCGCGCCGGGGGGCGGGGCCGAGTGATACAGTAAGTGCATCAAAAGGGGAAAAAAAAGCAGGGGGAGTGGGACTTTATATGAAACACAAGGTAGCGGAGAGGTAAATAGGTGAAAAATACAAGTTTTATCAATTGCCATCTGAAATAACCATCCATAACATTTGATTACAACAGTAATGATATACATTGGTACATGGCATAAATTCATAAAAACAAGTTCATGTAAAATGGCAATTAATCATCCTTCCAGGATTCACCAATATGGTCATTGCATAAACAATAATACACCGTAAAACTTGCAAAATCCATGGCCTTGTTGGTCCTAATGAGGGTATTGAGTGTAAACTTGATGTTCTAGTAATGTTAATTAGAAGTAAAACGTATGGCAGCTCTACGAGTTTCGTGGCTAGAGGGCCACTCGTCAGGAGCGAGCACAGGATATATCTATAAATAGAGGATGGAATATTATAATAAGGGTAAGTGAGTACGGTAATGGGGTATAGAACCCTCAAGTCAATTACCTGTTAATGTTGGGTATAAGTATAGTTTTGGCGTGAAAGCGTGGTACCATGACTCTCCGGATAAATGCTCCCAACCGGGAGCCGCGGCGGACATCTCGTCCAAGATACCCAGACAGGCGTCGGCCAGGGCAGGCACAAGAAGACAAGGCAACCTGGGGGGGATTGAAGGTGTTGTGGTCAACTGGGCAGGAATGAGCAGAGGGGAGGTGTGTGAGTGGAGCCGATAGGAGGGCGGTGAAGGGGGTGAAGAACCGGCCACTGGGGCCAGGGGATGGGTGTGAAGAAAAAAAGGGGGGAGTGAATACTGGTGGTGGCTACCAGTCAAGAGTGCAACGTGAAGGACCAGGGGGAGAGGTGAGAGTGACAAAGGTAGGGAAAGGGGACAAGTGGATGACTGCCGTGGAAGATAGTGCATAGGGATAGAGGAAAAGTAATGTGGATGGACAAATTACCTGGGTGAAGAGTGGCTGAATGCAACAGCCATGTGTGCAGCTCAAAATTGAACAGTGAGGGAAGCCTTGACTACCGGTGCCCGCCCCAGGGACGCCCAAATAGGCGCCGGGACGATGACGCCGCCGACGTCACGCCAGCGCAGCGGAGGGGGGCGGGGGAAGACCGGCGGCAGGAGGAGTCCAGCAGGTGCTTGAGCCTCCGCCATCGGAAGTCCCCCAATCCGCCCGCGAGCGTGGTCACCGCAAACATGGGCGGAGCAGTGCTGGGTAAGCACCGCACGTCCAGTCTGGGATGCGCGATGTTGACGCGCAGTGACGGCACCCGCCCCTTCCCAGACAAAGGGGGAGGGGCCGCCAGGCACGTCACAGCTCCCGGAAGTGGAGAACCAGCCGGGCAGCAGGCAACCCCGACCAAGTTCACACCACCCCTAGAGCTGAACCCAAATAAAGTCAGTTGAAGTTGGAGCATGAATGGAAGAAGATGATTGAAAAACATACAATTAGTTGACAGGGTAGCTAAATTACAAGATGTACAAGGATTAAAAGGATTTACCATGGGAAAAAGGTTGCAAAAATGGGGGGTAATGCTGAAGTAGATAATAAAGCAAACCAAGTGTTTCCATCCCTATGAATAATTAATGAATAGGATTGAAGGGAAATAAATAGGGACTTTAAATGAACGCATGGTCTGGTAAAATACAAGTTTTATTAATTGCCATCTGAAATAACCATCCATAACATTTGATTACAACAGTAATGATATACATTGGTACAAGTTCATGTAAAATTGTTTTTATGAATTTATGCCATGTACCAATGTATATCATTACTGTTGTAATCAAATGTTATGGATGGTTATTTCAGATGGCAATTGATAAAACTTGTATTTTTCACCTATTTACCTCTCTGCTACCTTGTGTTTCATATAAAGTCCCACTCCCCCTGCTTTTTTTTCCCCTTTTGATGCATGACAGGGATGGAAATTTGTAGCCTTACCAGGCTACAGTTTCATTTAAAGTCCCGAGGGATGGAACAATGGTGCCTTACCAGACCATGCGTTCATTTAAAGTCCCTATTTATTTCCCTTCAATCCTATTCATTAATGATACAGTAAGTGGCTATAACCGCCGGCTGTATAACGGGAGCATGCCCGCAAGAACTAAACACCATGCGAGAGAGCTCGCATGAAGGTGTTTAGTTCTTGCGGGGAGGAGCTGAGACAGCTGCCGAGGGACCCCAGAAGACCAGGTTCGGGGCCACTGTGCAAAACGAGCTGCACAGTGGAGGTAAGTATAACATGTTTGTTATTTTAAAAAAAACAATAAACCTTTACAACTCCTTTATTAGATTAGATTTAATTAGAGAAAATTTTTTATTTTTTTTTTACTTGTCAGGATTGCTTTAACTCTCCATCTGCAGATCGACGTTCATCCCTTTGATCTGTAGAGGCAAAGCACATAAAGATACAATGGGGGTTATTTACGAAAAGCAAATCCACTTTGCACTGAAAGTGCACTTGAAAGTGCAGTCGCTCTAAATCTAAGGGGAAGATCTGAAATGAGGGGAAGCTCTGCTGATTTTATCATCCAATCATGTGCAAGCTAAAATGCTGTTTTTTATTTTTCTTGCATGTCCCCCTCGGATCTACAGTGACTTTACTTCCAAGTGCACTTGCAGTGCAAAGTGGATTTTCTTTTAGTAAATAACCCCCAATGTTTCAATGTAACTTTCTGTGATGCTGAGCAATGTTGTTTTAGAAACCTTGCCAGACTGCTTTTTTTTCTTTTTCTTTTTTTTTTTTTTACAGCTCCTGCTGCCGACCAGACCAGAGCTGAATTGTCAGGTACTGAGACAGTGAAGGATCCTGGCAGAAGGACGGGACGTACTAGACTCGCCCTGTGTACGCTCAGAGTCTACAACTGGATAAGTCCCTTTTTGGTTGATTGTACGGATGCCACCATTGTTAATATTCATGAGGAATTTTGAACCGGGAGAGTGGTACAGAATTGCATCTGTAGGACATGACTTATTTGAAGATATTAAAAGGATGAATGTTTGGGCTGGTGGTATTGTTTGGCTAGACTTTGAAAGGATGTAAGGAAGTTATTATGGTATAGTTGGTGAATGAATAGAGTGCCAGCTTGTTTCCGAGTATCAATCCCCGCTAATTTAGCCAATTTAGGAAAGGCTGGGTTGTTCCAGCGGAACATATTGAGTGAACCCAGTGTGCTCAGTAATTTTTTGGGTAGCCTTCCAAATTATGTGGATTAGAAACAGTGTGGGGAATTGCTGTTTTGAGTGCAGTTGCAAAGCTTCAAGAAGGCATATAAAAGGGTACTGTGAGAGAAAGGTGGTGAATAATGGATGGGTAGGGTCTTGCATATTTAGAGTCCTCCAATTCCCACTATGAAGTATAATTTGGCATCGTCAGACTATCCCCATCCTTTGCTAGCTGTAAGGGCTGCAGCTTGTTTCGGAGTCCTTTCTGCTTCGAAATGAAATACCTGAAGAGGGTATGTAATTTGGTAAATGCATGTTGTGGGATCTTTCTCAGCTCTTAAATGAGGTATTTACAACATTTATATTTATAAGTCATTCACAGAGGGGGACACTGCAATAGGAGGCAGTGCTGATGGTGTATACAGGTTAGTGTTATGAGAGCAGCAGGAGGGGCAGCTTACACACACACACACAGAGGGGAGAGGGGAGGAGGACAGAGGAGCAGAGAGGAGAGCAGATAGCAGGCTGCTGATGACAGAGGCACATAAACTGACCACGGTGTCTGGTCCCAACAGCCATGATACACTGTGGTCAGTTTACAGAGGGGTGGGGAGAAACTGGGAGGATCAGCCAGGTTTTTAGGTGTTACAGGGGGCCAAATGACACAGGACAAGCACTGTGTCATATAACATGCTTTAAACGAGCAGGATCCATCTTTTTTTTTTTTTGGGTTAACAAACGCTTTAAGTTAATGATACCCCAAACACAGTGCATTTGCCCACACCGAATGGCATGGTACAGAAGTACCATGCAATGTGGTTGCAGTGAGTTTCCAAAAGTAGTGCATGCCGATTGCCTACCATGCACAGCTGCACCAGATTTTGCACTTTCCAGTTTTAGTAAATCAGCCCCATACAGTCTTCATAGATACACTCGGAGCAGGTACACACAGTCAGGGTAGACATATTCAGAGAAGACGCAAGCAGTTAGTGATTACATACTCAGAGTAGACACATATACACTATATTGTTAAAAGTATTGGGACGCTTGCCTTTACATGCACATGAACTTTAATGGCATCCCAGTCTTAGTCCGTAGGGTTTAATATTGAGTTGGCCCACCCTTTGCATCTATAACAGCTATAACTCTTCTGGGAAGGCTGTCCACAAGGTTAAGGAGTGTGTCTATGGGAATGTTTGACCATTCTTCCAGAGGCGCATTTGTGAGGTCGGTCACTGATGTGTGTGTGTGTATATACATAAAATGCCAAAGGGAACCAGGGCTTTCGCCACCCTCAAGATGGTGTCACCCCTCTGGCGGGTGTCACCCGGGTGCGGACCTCACCCCCCTAGCGATGCCACTGTCAGGGTAGACATACACAGAGCAAACACTGGCAGTCAGAGCTTACATACTAAGAGCAGACACAGTCAGAGCAATTCTGTGTTTTTCTGTCAATATGGGGTGCTGTGTGTACATTAATGAGGAAAAAAATGAACTTAAATGATTTTAGCAAATGGCTGCAATATAACAAAGAGTGAAAAATTTAAGGGAGTCTGAATACTTTCCGTCCCCACTGTATGTGTAGGCAATCGAGACCTAGTAATTTAACATTGAGTTTCTCTAGTCTCTTTTGTATCTTGCTTTCCATCATCCACAGTTATCTTCAGTGAAACCTCATTAGTATTACTGTTCAGACTGTCAACCCTGTCTTTTTTTCATCTGTAAAAACTGAAGAGAAAAAATGATTTAGTAAATCTGCTTTTTTCCCTGTCATTTGTGACCAACTTCCTGTGTTCATCTGTTATGGGACCTATCTGACCCTTAACAATCTTCATAACGCTTGTCTTCTTCAGAGATGATGTACTGGCTTTTGGCTCAGTCAGTGGCTGATAGGAACCAATCAGCTTTGAGATTATATTGTCAAAGCTTAATTGAACAAGCTGAAGTTTGAAGCTGATTGGCTACCATGCACATCCGCGCCAGATTCTGAATGCTCCAGTTTTAGTAAATCTTCCCCAGTGTTCCTTCAAGCAGAGTCATTCCCCTTGGTGGTGGTCTCTTCTGTCCTGGTCTTGAGCATCAGGTTGATACTCTGTAGCCTTCCCTTGCTCCCTGGCAGTTTTCTATCTTGCAGGTTGCATTTCCTTTTGAGTCCGTTTAAGTTTCTGACTTTTAGTTAAGCCCTGCTGAAGGCATGTTTTCTGGCCTCCTGAAATGTGTTGACTGTCTTTTAAAGCAAACAAACTAACCAGTCTTCTCTTACCATTTGGTCTGGTGCTCATTCTATTGGTACATTTGTACCCACTGGAAGGTAGCCCTGTCTGTTGCAAGCAGACGAATCTTAGCCAGTGAGTTCTCTGAATGTTTTTATTTCCTCTGCTCACTACTTTTTATGAACTAAGATTAAAGTCTGTGTCTCTCTGGTGCATTTTTCTTCGTTCAAGACTACTGGTGGAAAGGGTACCCATCTTCCTCAGCAGGGGATTCCTAAGGATCACTCCAAGTCTGTCATTGCCTTTCTTCACCAGTGAGGCTTTTTGGTTTCTGTGAACATGAAGGATGTGGGCCTACATATTCTCATCTTTCCAGCGCATCAGAGTTTCTTACAATTAGCTACACTACCAGTTCGTGGCACTTCTCTTTGGCCTCTCTTTTGCACCTTGGTTGTTCACCAAGGCAGTGGCTCCAGTATTAGTTAACCCTTAGTTAGCCTTGTTGCAAACTCATGGCATTCCCATTGTGGCATACATAGCTGACCTCCTAATAAAGGTTTAATCCACCTTAAAAAATAAAATAAAAAATATATATATACCGTATTTATCGGCGTATAACACGTGCCGGTGTATAACACGCAACCCAAGTTTAGGAGGGAATTTTAAGGAAAAAAACTTTTAGGAGGGAAGTTTAACCACTTGACGACCGCCTCACGCCGATGTACGTCGGCAAGGTGGCACGGACAGGCAAAATCACGTACATGTACGTGATTTGCCTTCCGCGGGTGGGGGGTCCGATCGGTCCCCCCCTCGGTGCCCGAGGCGGTCGCCATTTCTTCCCGGGCGATGAGAGGTGAGGGGGAGGCCATCCATTGTTGGCCACCCCCTCCCGATCGCTCCCGGCGAATGAGAATGCTTCCTTTCCCTCTGTAATGTAAACAGAGGGAAAGGAAGTGATGTCATCCCTCCTCGAGCCGGTCTTTTCGTCGCGGCGCCGAGGAGAGAAGACATCAAGTAAGTCTGCACAACACTACACTAACAGTAGAACACGCCAGGCACACTTGTCACCCCCCATCACCCCCCGATCACCCCCCTGTACCCCCTGTCACTCTGACACCAATAGCATTTTTTTTTTTTTGCATTGGTGTCAGTTTGTGTCAGTTACAAGTGTTAGGGCAGTTAGGTTAGCCCCCTTTAGGTCTAGGGTACCCCCCCTTAGGTCCAGGGTACCCCCCTAACACCCCCTAATAAAGGTTAACCCCTTGATTACCCCCCGTCACCAGTGTCGCTAAGCGATCGTTTTTCTGATTGCTGTATTAGTGACACAGGTGACGCTAGTTAGGGAGGTAAGTATATAGGTTCGCTGTCAGTGTTTTAGAGCGACAGGGACCCCCATATACTACCTGCTAAAGGTTTTAACCCCCTGATTGCCCCCTAGTTAACCCTTTCACCAGCGATCACCGTATAAGTGTTACGGGTGACGCTGGTTAGCTAGTTTGTTTTTTGTAGTTTATTACAGTTTATTATAGTTTATTATAGTTTTAGGGCACCCGCCGTTTATTACCCTATAAAGGTTTAACCCCCTAATTGCCCGGCGGTGATATAAATTACATTTTTAGGGTCAGCTAAGGTCTGCGTCACCCCAGGCAGCGTCAGGTCAGCGCCAGTACCGCTAAAACCCACGCACGCAGCATACACCTCCCTTAGTGCTATAGTATCTGAGCGGATCGATATCTGATCCGATCAGATCTATACTCCCCAGCAGTTTAGGGTTCCCATAAACACAGTGTTAGCGGGATCAGCCCAGATACCTGCTAGCACCTGCGTTTTGCCCCTCGGCCCAGCCCTGCCCAGCCCACCCAAGTGCAGTATCGATCGATAACTGACACTTACAAAACACTAAGCACACATAACTGCAGCGTTCGCAGAGTCAGGCCTGATCCCTGCGATCGCTAACAGTTTTTTGGTAGCGTTTTGATACAGTCGCTGACAGTCAGGAGCTTTTTTGCCTGTGAGTCTCACTAGTGTACCCCTAAATTTAGAGCCCAAAATGGCAAATCGAAGGTACACTAGCGAAGAGGCCTACAGGTTTCTGAGCATGACAGATAGTGAAGAGGAAGTCACTCATCTGTCAGATTCAGGCTCAGAATACGAACCTGTAGAGGACAGCGGCTCCATGACAGATAGCTCTGACGACAGAGTTGTGGTCCCTGCTAGGGTCAGGCGTACCAGACCCCGAACTTCTTCTGTCCTTGAAGTACAAGAACCGCAGGGCTCTCGTATGGAGCAGAGAAGTACTAGCGCCGCTATTCCTTCTGGTGAACTGGCAAGCACCAGCGGCATAGTACACCCTGGTCGTACATCCAGCACTGCAGTATCACGTGGTGACGTGGTGAGTCCCATAAGTGCAGTTCAAGCTGGTGAGGTGGCAAGCACTAGTAGTGTCCCGCTGCCACCAAGAAGACAAAGACAGGCCCGCCGTGCCCATAGTGCCCTTCCTGCTGCATTCGCCAATCCGAATTGGGAACCCACCACTTCTGCAGCACCCGTACTTCCCCCTTTCACTGGCCAACCCGGAATTCAGGTGGAAACAGTTGACTTTACGCCACTGGATTTTTATTCACTGTTTTTCACCGAAGATCTCTATAGATCTATTGTGGACCAAAGCAATTTATACGCTGGTCAACACATCGCCGCTAATCCCCAGTCCTCCCTTGCCAGAGATTGGAGACCAATTACGGTCTCCGAATTTAAGACCTTTCTGGGCCTTTCCCTCCTCATGGGGTTGAATAAAAAGAGTAAGTTGCGGTCATATTGGTCCACTGACCCAATTTACCATTCACCCTTGTTCTCTGCTTCCATGGCCAGGGCACGATACGAGCAGATTTTGCGGTTCATGCACTTCAACGACAATGAACTCTGTCGTCCTCGTGGAGACCCTGCATACGATCGGCTCTACAAAATTCGGCCCCTCGTAAACCACTTCAACCAACGTTTTGCAGACTTGTTTACCCCCCATCAAGTTGTCTGCGTTGATGAGTCCCTGATTAAATTTTCTGGCCGCTTGTCATTCAAACAGTACCTTCCCAGCAAGCGTGCCAGATACGGGGTCAAGATGTATAAGCTCTGTGACAGGGCCACAGGCTATACATATAGTTTTATGGTTTACGAGGGCAAAGATAGTCACGTAGAGCCGACAAACTGCCCTGACTACATAGGAAGCGCTGGCAAGATAGTGTGGGACTTGGTGTCACCCTTATTCGGAAAGGGGTACCACTTGTACGTGGACAATTATTATACGAGCGTGCCACTTTTTAGTCACTTGTTTGATCAGCAGATTGGAGCATGTGGCACCGTGCGATCTAATCGCCGGGGCTTTCCCCAGCGGCTTGTAGATTCCCGTCTTAGGCTGGGGGAGAGAGCCTGCTTGAAGTATAATAATTTGCTCGCTATGAAGTGGAGGGATAAGAAGAATGTTTTCGTTCTCACCTCCCTTCATGCAGACACGACGACCCAAATTCCTACGGCGACTGGTGTTGTGGAGAAACCCCTCTGTGTCCACGAATACAACCTTAATATGGGAGGGGTGGACCTCAACGACCAGTTGTTGGCGCCGTACCTAGTTGCCCGTAAGGCCAGACGCTGGTACAAAAAAGTGTCTGTTTATTTATTTCAATTGGCTTTGCTGAACGCTCATGTGCTATACAGAGCTTCAGGACAGACTGGATCCTTCCTTAAATTCCAGGAAGAGATCGTCAGAGCCCTTCTGTTTCCAGACGGTGCTCTACCTCACCTTCCCCAACCAAATGCAGTAAGCCGGCTGCATGAGAGGCATTTTCTTTATGCCATCCCGAGTACCCCTACCCAACGAGCCCCCCAAAAAAGATGTCGTGTCTGCAGCAAGCGCGGATTTAGGCGTGACACCCGGTCTTATTGTCCCTCCTGTCCTGGCAATCCTGGTCTTTGCATGGGTGAATGCTTTGAACGCTACCATACATTAGTTGAGTATTAGCGTAGGGTTCAGCACTGCACAGACTAGGCACACTAACACAGGGTCCCCCAAGATGCCATTGCATTTTGAGAGACCCAAACCTGGAACGAGTTACAAAAGTTAAAAGTTACTAAAAAAAAGTGTAAAAAAAAAAATAAAAAAAAATAAAAACACAAAAAAAAATATAAAATAAAAAAAACAAAAATAGTTGTTGTTTTATTGTTCTCTCTCTCTCTATTCTCTCTCTATTGTTCTGCTCTTTTTTACTCTATTCTATTCTGCAATGTTTTATTGTTATTATGTTTTACCATGTTTGCTTTTCAGATTTTTTATACTTTACCGTTTACTGTGTTTTGTTGGTAACCATTTTATTGTTTTCAGGTACGCCATTCAGTTGCAGCGCGGATTTATTTATCTTGACAGCAACAGCGTTTGCTCCCACGATATATAAAGACGTGACTCCAGCGCTGTCGGAGGTGATTTCACCACCACAGTTATATACTTCAGCATATATGCCGAAGCGTGGGGGCAGCAGTGGGTGGAGGAGCAATTTGCTCCTGCCTTTTGCGGGAGGATGCCCCCATGCTTCGGCATATATAAATGGTGCATGTATGCCCATCATTAGAAGTGGGTGGATGAAGGGAGGTATTCTAATGGTGGGCATACCCACCGATCAATATGTTTTTTTCGTTCAGCCCACAGGCTGCATGAAAAAAAAGTTTACAATATATGCCTAACAAGGACCAGCAACGTACTGGTATGTTGCTGGACTTTGAGTGGTTATACCAGAATGATGCCTGCAGGTTTAGGTATCATCTTGGTATCATTCTTTTCAGCCAGCGGTCGGCTTTCATGTAAAAGCAATCCTAGCGGCTAATTAGCCTCTAGGGTGCTTTTGCAAGCAGTGGGAGGGAATGACCCCCCCCCACCATCTTCCATGTTTTTCTCTGGCTCTCCTGTCCCAACAGGGAACCTGAAAATGCAGCCGGTGATTCAGCCAGCTGACCATAGAGCTGATCAGAGACCAGAATGGCTCCAAACATCTCTATGGCCTAAGAAACCGGAAGCTAGGAGCATTTCATGACTTAGATTTCGCCGAATGTAAACAGCGCCATTGGGAAATTGGGAAAGCATTTTATCACACCGATCTTGGTGTGGTCAGATGCTTTGAGGGCAGAGGAGAGATCTAGGGTCTAATAGACCCCAATTGTTTTAAAAAAAGAGTACCTGTCACTACCTATTGCTATCATAGGGGATATTTACATTTCCTGAGATAACAATAAAATTAATAAAAAAAAAATAAAAATGAAAGGAACAGTTTAAAAATAAGATAAAAAAGCAAAAAAATAATAAAGAAAAAAAAAAAAAAAGCGCCCCTGTCCCCCCCTGCTCTCGCGCAAAGGCGAACGCAAGCGTCGGTCTGGCGTCAAATGTAAACAGCAATTGCACCATGCATGTGAGGTATCACCGCGAAGGACAGAACGAGGGCAGTAATTTTAGCAGTAGACCTCCTCTGTAAATCTAAAGTGGTAACCTGTAAAGGTTTTTAAAGGCTTTTAAAAATGTATTTATTTTGTCGCCACTGCGCGTTTGTGCGCAATTTTAAAGCATGTCATGTTTGGTATCCATGTACTCGGCCTAAGATCATCTTTTTTATTTCATCAAACATTTGGGCAATATAGTGTGTTTTAGTGCATTAAAATTTAAAAAAGTGTGTTTTTTCCCCAAAAAAATGCGTTTGAAAAATCGCTGCGCAAATACTGTGTGAAAAAAAAATATGAAACACCCACCATTTCAATCTGTAGGGCATTTGCTTTAAAAAATATATAATGTTTGGGGGTTCAAAGTAATTTTCTTGCAAAAAAAAATAATTTTTTCATGTAATCAAAAAGTGTCAGAAAGGGCTTTGTCTTCAAGTGGTTAGAAGAGTGGGTGATGTGTGACATAAGCTTATAAATGTTGTGCATAAAATGCCAGGACAGTTCAAAACCCCCCCCCCCAATGACCCCATTTTGGAAAGTAGACACCCCAAGCTATTTGCTGAGAGGCATGTCGAGTCCATGGAATATTTTATATTGTGATACAAGTTGCGGGAAAGAGACAAATCTTTTTTTTTTTTTTTTTGCACAAAGTTGTCACTAAATGATATATTGCTCAAACATGCCATGGGAATATGTGAAATTACACCCCAAAATACATTCTGTTGCTTCTCCTAAGTATGGGGATACCACATGTGTGGGACTTTTTGGGAGCCTAGCCGCGCACGGGACCCCGAAAACCAATCACCGCCTTCAGGCTTTCCAAGGGCGTAAATTTTTGATTTCACTCTTCACTGCCTTACACAGTTTCGGAGGCCATGGAATGCCCAGATGGCACAACCCCCCCCCCCCCCAAATGACCCCATTTTGGAAAATAGACACCCCAAGCTATTTGCTGAGAGGTATAGTGAGTATTTTGCAGACCTCACTTTTTGTCACAAACTTTTGAAAATTGAAAAAAGAAAAAAAAAATACATTTTTCTTGTCTTTCTTCATTTTCAAAAACAAATGAGAGCTGCAAAATACTCACCATGCCTCTCAGCAAATAGCTTGGGGTGTCTACTTTCCAAAATGGGGTCATTTGGGGGGGTTTTGTGCCATCTTGGCATTTTATGGCCTTCAAAACTGTGATAGGTAGTGAGGAGTGGAATCACAACTTAACGCCCTTAGAAATCCTGAAGCCGGTGCTTGGTTTTCGGGGCCCCGTATGCGGCTAGGCTCCCAAAAAGTCCCACACATGTGGTATCCCCGTACTCAGGAGAAGCAGCAGAATATATTTTGGGGTGTAATTCCACATATGCCCATGGCATGTTTGAGCAATATATCATTTAGTGACAACTTTGTGCAAAAAAAAAAAAAAAAATTGTCACTTTCCCGCAACTTGTGTCAAAAAATAAAATATTCCATGGACTCAACATGCCTCTCAGCAAATAGCTTGGGGTGTCTACTTTCCAAAATGGGGTCATTTGGGGGGGTTTTGTGCCATCTTGGCATTTTATGGCCTTCAAAACTGTGATAGGTAGTGAGGAGTGAAATCAAAAATTTATGCCCTTAGAAATCCTGAAGGCGGTGATTGGTTTTCGGGGCCCCGTACGCAGCTAGGCTCCCAAAAAGTCCCACACATGTGGTATCCCCATACTCAGGAGAAGCAGCTGAATGTATTTTGGGGTGCAATTCCACATAGGCCCATGGCCTGTGTGAGCAATATATCATTTAGTGACAACTTTTTGTAAATATGTTTTGTTTTTTTTGTCAATATTCAATCACTTGGGACAAAAAAAATAAATATTCAATGGGTTCAACATGCCTCTCAGCAATTTCCTTGGGGTGTCTACTTTCCAAAATGGGGTCATTTGGGGGGGTTTTGTACTGCCCTGCCATTTTAGCACCTCAAGAAATGACATAGGCAGTCATAAACTAAAAGCTGTGTAAATTCCAGAAAATGTACCCTAGTTTGTAGACGCTATAACTTTTGCGCAAACCAATAAATATACGCTTATTGACATTTTTTTACCAAAGACATGTGGCCGAATAAATTTTGGCCTAAATGTATGACTAAAATTGAGTTTATTGGATTTTTTTTATAACAAAAAGTAGAAAATATCATTTTTTTTCAAAATTTTCGGTCTTTTTCCGTTTATAGCGCAAAAAATAAAAACCGCAGAGGTGATCAAATGCCATCAAAAGAAAGCTCTATTTGTGGGAAGAAAAGGACGCAAATTTTGTTTGGGTACAGCATTGCATGACCGCGCAATTAAAAGTTAAAGCGACGCAGTGCCAAATTGGAAAAAGACCTCTGGTCCTTAGGCAGCATAATGGTCCGGGGGTCAAGTGGTTAAGGAAAAAAAAACTTACATTTAAATGCCCATCAATGCAGCCTTATCAGTGTATATCTGCAGCCTTGCCCAGTCTGATTGCAGCCTTGCTCAGTGCCATTACAGCCTTGCAGCCTTGATCGTTTTTAAAACCTTGCTTTGTCCATCATTGCAGAATGATCAGTGTCACTGCAGCCTTGCCCAGTCTGATTGCAGCCTTGCTCAGTGTCATTTCAGCCTTGCAGCCTTGATCGTTTTTAAAACCTTGCTCAGTGTCATTTCAGCCTTGCAGCCTTGCTCATTTTTTAAATTAGCGCCGCTGAGATACACAGAGCCGGATGTCCTCTGTATCTCGGCTCCATTCAGCTCCGCTCGCAGTCCCGCCCAGTCCTGCCCCTTGGCCCGGCTCCTATGATGGACATAACAGAGGTGCAATGGCGGGACTGCGAGCGGAGCCGAATGGAGCCGAGTACACAGTACACTCGACTATGTTGTATCTCGGCAGCGCTCGCTCCTCTCACCCTCAGTCAGCGGGGATTGGTGTATAACATGCACCCACGATTTTCCCCTGATTTTAAGGGGAAAAAAGTGCGTGTTATACGCCGATAAATACGGTATATATATAATAAATGCATATATATTTGTAGAAAAAAAATTGCATTTATTTATTTTTGCAAATCAGCATGCAAAGAATTACAATCAATCAGTGAATCACAGGTGCAATGCCAGGCTCCTGCAGACTCTTCCTCCAGCTCTCTGTCGGTACCATGTAAAGGCTTTCGGTTTGAGAGCTGGAGGAAGGGCCAATGGATTATGAGGGCAGTGATCACTGGTCAGAGTGAGGACTTGGTCGTCGTATTAGATTCATGTCCCAATCAACATCTTGGGACAGATTTCACTGTCTCTGTAGTGTTGGTCCATCCTACTTGAGGGTCATCCAATCCAGATTTAGTCAGACAATGTCATAGCAGTGGCAGACATCTACCATCAGGGAGGTACTAGAAGTCTTGCTGCAGCAGGAGAGAAAGATTGGATCTCTCCTGCACAGAACTTCATATTCCTGCCTTCTCAGCCATGTACATCTGAGCCATAGACAATAGGCAGGCAGACATCCTCAGCCAACAGTGCCTGAACCTGGGAGAGTGATCCCTACACCCAGAGGTGTTCTATTAACCTGTGTCCAGATGGGGGATGAGGGGCATGGACCAGCTGGCCTCTAAGTTTACCAACAAGCTGGACAATTTTACAGGGGACCTCTAGAGGAAGTATGTGCTGGTGGCTGCATTGGATTATTACTCTCTGAGCTAGGCCTTTTCCCATGGGCCCTGAAAGGTATACTTCACTCGGTGTGAGTCTTGAGACTTCCACTCTGAGTTTCTAGGTGGGATGAATCCACCCTCCCTACAGCTGGGCCTAGACCAGTGTTTGGCTCTTAGCACTGTCAAGGGCCAGGTCTTTCCTTTTCAATTCGGTTTCAGAGACCACTGGCTTTATACTCCTTGATTATAACCTTTGTTCGGGGCATTTCCCATGTAGCCCCTCCCCCTTTTGTTTCCCCTGTGGGATCTAAATCTGGTTCTCTCTCTGTCTCTATCTCCCTGGGCAACAGATGAACCTGACCTGCTTTAACTCCTGCTCTTAAGTTTGACATGTAGTGCTTTTAGAGAAGCTCTTCTACAAACCACTTGTAAAGAATGGTTATTTGAGCACTTCCTCTTAACATGTTCAAATCTGGCCATTGTCCTCTGATTACTCTCATTAACACAGTATTTTCCACAAAGCCTTCCGCAAAACACTTTTGTAAAATCAGTTATTTGTGCAGTTCCCCTCATCACAAATTTGGCCATTGTCCTCTAACCTCTCTCATTAGGTGTTTTCCAAAATAAAACGCCACTTACTGGATTTATTTATCTTAAACTATTTTATAAACTCTACGCTGTACTGTCTAATCATTCTGGGAACTCAAAATGACAGATCTTCCCAATTTTGATGTTTGAGCACCTTAACTGGAACCTACCTGCGTATAGAACACTACATTTTTGTGCATGCACCACTTTATGCAAACAGTGTTCAACCACCTTCATACATTCATGTCTGCAATAAGCTATACGCAGTACCAAGACATCGCGGGCACCACAATACACAGTAGAGTGTTGCATGGCATAAACACAAAAGATGCTATATTTGGCTGGCTATCTGAAAATAGAGTAGTATTTTGGCCTGCACCAAAAGATAATTAGAAACGTCTTGTCCATTTTGTATCGTTATATAATTTTTTTCATCCTGCAATTTAAGTGCTGTGTTAAAGTGGGAGTAAACTCCCAATGCATACATTTTACCTATAGGTAAGCCTATAATAAGGCTTACTTATAGGTACTGTATATATCTCCTAAACTTGCACCGTTTAGGAGACATTTACTGTAGATGCAGCCGGTGACATTGCTGGTGCATTCGCTCTGAAAGAACGGCATACCCGAGGAAGATTGGGTAAAGATGAAGCGACTTCAGCCGTGACAGCACGTTGCTGGAGGGCTTCGTTCGAAGGTATGTAGCACATTATGACATTGCCTTGCAGGTTAAAAAAAAAAAAGTGGTTTACTACTTTAAGGCAACCATAATCTCTACTTTGTTATGCCCCGTACACACGGACGGAAAATGTGTGATAGGACCCTGTTGTCAGAAATTCCGACATTGTGTGGGCTCCATCACACATTTTCCATTGGATTTTCCGACACACAAAGTTTGAGAGCAGGGCATAAAATTTTCCGACAACAAAATCTGTTGTCGGAAATTCCGATGGTGTGTACACAAATCTGACGGACAAAGTGCCACGCATGCTCAGAATAAATAAAGAGATGAAAGCTATTGGCCACTGCCCCGTTTATAGTCCCGACGTACGTGTTTTATGTCACCGCGTTCAGAACGATCGGATTTTCCGACAACTTTGTGTGACCGTGTGTATGCAAGACAAGTTTGAGCCAACATCCGTCGGAAAAAATCCTAGGATTTTGTTGTCGGAATGTCCGAACAAAGTCCGACCGTGTGTACGGGGCATAACAGTTTCTGTGCTGAACCAAAATGTAATTTAATTCAAGTCTTTGAGGTTGGGGAACAGATTGGGAAGCAGCCATGGTAGATGGATTTTTTCAACCAAGAGCAGGGTTTATACTGACCTAGAGATTTTAGCAACCTTTATGTGGCAGAGGGCTCTGTCTTGGCAGATCAGGAAAAATCTGTTGCATCACCCATTAGTGAGAATAGCCACATACTAATATTTTATGCTTCCCATTTATCAAAAAATCCCCAAATTCCTCTTAAAGCATAACTCCAGCTTTTAATCCAAGAAATATATAGTCCAGGAAAAGTAAAAATAGAAAGTAGCTTTTGCTGCAATACTTGCCTGTCTGGTGGAGCTATGCTCTGCGATTTCCTTTCCACTGCTAGATGTCTTCACTGTTCCAAATCGATAGAGGTCCTGTGGGAATGGCCTTTTCCATGATTAAACATTTTCATCTTCAGGTCAAACTTGCAATGACAAAATAATGTTTCTAATTACCAATTGGGTACAATTAATAATGTTATATTTTTTTCCTGTGTGTGCCCTTTCTTCCTTAGCCTGTCATCACAATTGTTGTCATGTACTACTCTTGACTTGGAGCTGTGGGTTTGTGGCAAACATGCTCCCTATTAACAAACACTGTGCCCCTTTCAGTGACATTAATTAAAATCCTCACTCTCCAAAAATCATCTTTACATTTTCACTACTTGATGGTCCTGTAATTCATTTTTCATGAGAATGTTTCTTATTGTGTTTTTCTGCCTGCTTGTAACATCCATTGCAAGTTTTTGAACTTCTCCTTTTTGTCCTCACTTTCATTGGTTTGGAATGAACAGTGCACATTAGTTGCGATCATGTGCACTACTCATTAAACACTACAAATCCCATAGTCCATAGTACATCTCAAGAATGAACAAGAGAGGGTGGCTTCATTCCTCCTTACAATGGGACCATGGAGAACAAACTTAGCCACTCCCTAACAGGAAGACAGATAACAGCAGTACAAAAAAGTAATTTAGAGGAGGCCTAGAACAATGGAACATGCTTCTTTGAGTTAAGAACGCATACTTGAATAAAATGTTTAAACCAAAATGTAAAAAGTCACTTACATAGTTACATAGTAGGTGAGGTTGAAAAAAAGACACAAGTCCATTAAGTCCAACCTGTGTGTGTGCTTTTATGTCAGTATTACATTGTATAATCCCTGTATCTTGTGGTCGTTCAGATGCCTATCTAATAGTTTTTGGAAATTATCGATGCTCCCCGCTGAGACCACTGCCTGTGGAAGAGAATTCCACATTCCTACTGCTCTTACAGTGAAGAATCCTCTATGCAGTTTAAGGTTAAACCGCTTCTCCTCTAATTTTAGTGAATGGCCACATGGCTTTTTAAATTCCCTTTTGCGGAAAAGTTTTACCCCTATTGTGGGGTCACCAGTACATTATTTGTACATTAAAATCATATCCCCTCTCAAGCGTCTCTTCTCCAGAGAGAATAAGTTTAGTGCTTGTAACCTTTCCTCATAACTGAGGTCCTTCACTCTCTTTATTAGCTTTGTTGTCCTTCTCTGGACTCTCTCCAGTTCCAGCACATCCTTCCTGAGGACTGGTGCTCAGAACTGGATGGCATACTCCAGGTGCGGCCGGACCAGAGTCTTGTAGAGTGGGAGAATTCTCGTTTTATCTCTGGAGTTAATCTTCTTTTTAATACATGCCAATATTCTGTTTGCTTTGCTTGCAGCAGCTTGGCATTGCATGCCATTGCTGTGCCCATCATCTACTAGGCTCCCAGGTCCTTTTCCATTATAGATTCCCCCAGTGGTTCTCCCCCTAGTGAGTAGATTGCATTCATATTTTTGCCACCCAAATGCACTATTTTAAATTTTTCTACAATAAACCTCACTTGCCATGTAGTTGCCCACCACATTAGTTTGTTCAGATCTTCTTGCAAGGCTTCCACAACCTGCGGAGAAATTATTGCCCTGCTTAGCTTAGTATCATCCGCAAATACTGAGATTGAGACGTTTATCCCATCCTCCAGGTCATTTATGAATAAATTAAATAGGATTGGTCCCAGAACAGAACCCTGGGGGACCCAGCTTTCCACACCGGACCATTCTCACTACTCCCCATTTGTCACTACCCTCTGAATTCGCCCCTGTAGCCAGTTTTCAATCCATGTACTCACCCTATGGTCCATGCTGACAGATCTTAGTTCGTACAGTAAACAATTATGGCGAACTGTATCAAATGCCTTTGCAAAATCCAGATACACCACATCTACGGGCCTTCTTTTATCTAGATGGCAGCTCACCTCCTCATAGAAAGTTAATAGGTTGGTTTGGCAAGAATTATTCTATATGAATTCATGCTGATTACTGCTAATGATACCATTTTCATTACTAAAATCTAGTATATAGTGCCTTATCATCCCCTCCAAGAGCTTGCATACTATTGATGTTAGGCTAACTGGTCTGTAATAACCAGGCACGTTTTTAAATATTGGAGCTACATTGGCTTTTCTCCAATCAGCTGGTACCATTCCAGTCAATAGACTGTTCATAAAAATTAGGAATAATGGTCTGCCAATTACTTGACTGAGTTCCTTAAGGACCCTCGGTTGCAAGCCATTTGGTCCCGGTGACTTATAAATGTTACATTTTTCAAGTTTTTTTTCTAATTCTGTCCTCTGTTAGCCATGAGGATGCTTCCTATGATGTCATGAGGATAAACATTGCAGTTTTGGTTACTGAAGGCCCCTGCTTCCCTTGTGAAGATTGAGAAGAAGAATAAATTCAATACCTTTGCCATCTCTCCATGCTTAGTAAGCAGATTCCCTTCATCATTCTTTATGGGACCAATATGATCTGACCTCCCTTTCTTACTATTTATATACTTAAAGAATTTCTTGGGATTTTTTTTTACTCTCCTACGCTTTGTGCCTTTCGTGTTCTATCTTAGCTGCCCTGATTGCACCCTTACATTTTTTGTTGCATTCTTTGTAAAGTTGGAATGCTGATGATGATTCCTTGAAATTCAGTGTCTTTGTATTTTCCTTATGTTTCCTATTTGTGTGATTTATACTGAAACAAATTGACCTGTGATCACTGTTTCCTGAATTCCCCCTGTAATTCGACATCCGTGATCAGGTCTGTATTGTTGGTAATCAGTAGGTCTAGTTACACGTTTCTTGTTGGTGCATTTACAGTCTGACCCATGAAATGTCCTGCAAGACATTTAGGAAATGGTGAGCTTTAGATGAATGTGTGGTTCCTTCCGCTTCAACTTCAGCTTTTTTGCTTCCACCAACATATGTTATATGTCAGCAGCAGCAAAGGGTTTACACACACTGTAGCATCTGGGAGTGTGTGCAAATCTGACAAGCATTTCCTATCTGTATTATATCCCCCACCTGCACCCCCGCCATGTTTCCTGGGCCCTTGGTTCTCATTGGTGGACCTGGGACTAGCATGGTGTGAGCTATAAGGTAGAGGGGAGGGAGACCAGTGAATATCCACTTGCCAATCTCCCCTTCCTACTAAGAGCCTGGAAGCAATGTGTAAAAGGTCACTTCTCCTTCCAACTTTTAATTTCCCCAGCCGTTGTGGCCACGGAAAATTCTAATGGAGCAAGGTCTGTGCTCTCCATTAGCTTCAGTGGAGGGCAGGTGAGACATCAGGGGTCTAATAGACTGACTAAGTCCTTTGTAGTATCCCCCTGGGAGGTAACTCTAAACTAAGCAACAGTCTCTGTGTGGCAACTGTATAGGGACAGTATTTAGTCTTGAATCTTCAGCCGGCTAACGTTGGTACCCATTTGTACCATTGGTGCTCATGAGAACAGCCACAGTAAGTACTGCAGGGAGTAATGGGCTGCATGGCAGCTATATAGTCACATCCTAAGGACTCACCAGACCCTCTGTCTCAGCTCAGTGTGGCTGTGGACCTTGATTCACCTGGCAGTACGCGTTAGAACCTGTGCAGCACAAGGCTTCCTCCAGTGCTAACTCAGTCCCAGTTCCTGCACTGTCCGATCCTCTTTCTCTATGCAGTCTCACTGCTGCATGCCTAAGGCTTCAACTCTAGCTACAAGCCAGTCCAGATGAAGGGTGTGCTAACTCCAGCCTTCCGCAGCAGAAAAGGCCACGGAATTCAAAGAACAGCTCATGAAAATACTGCTCCTCTCTCCTTCCTTGTCTTGGCCTCCTCTGGGAACTGTAGTCTATTAAATAATGGAAGTCCACAATAATTTTCTCTGCCCAGACTTCAACTTCCATCTTCCATCATAGCCAGCTTTCTAATCAGTTGGGCGCTGCCAAAACTCTCACTCCCCTGCTGATGGCAGCAGCACATTACAGTCCAGCTTGTCTGTTCAATCCCAGTGCACGGGTAGCTGCTGCTAATGTCACAGCTTACTCCTTGCAGCCAAGTACTCCGCTACACTTTGCTGATAATTTGTATTTGATAAACCATTGCCCTAATATTGTGTGGCATAAAAATTTGATACTAAGACCATATTATTCGACAGGACTGTGTCCCCTAAAATCATGCTTTACTGAAGTTTTGTGCTTGGTAACCTCTATCATGTGACATAAAAAAATTGGTTTTATCACCATTTTATTCTCCATGGTGTTTGCTTTCAGAAAATGTATAATGTTTTGAGGGTTTTAAGTAATCTTCAGGCCTAAAATATTTTTTTTACACATGCGCAAAAATACACAAAAACAACTCTGAAAGTGTAAGGATATCTTTAGGCATCTAGCCAAAATGTATGTTGTGTTGCTCTCTTTGTCCCTACTGGGAGAAACCACCCTTTATATTTGGTGATCGAAAATCAAAATTTTGTGCGGTCACCAGGAAATATAGGTAGAGGGAAATCTTGCAATGGATACACCTGTTCCAGTGACAAAATGAGCCAGTTCACACCATGCCCGCACATAAACCACACAGGAACACGCTGGGCGCTCCTGTGCGATTCAGATCGCATGCAAAATGCACTCCATTTGTGATCTGCAGTGAGTGTCAATGGAAAGTTAATAACACCCCAAACGTAGGTCCCAAACGCAGTGTGTTTGCCTGCACCGGATCCAGAGTGAGCAGGTTACAATGCATTTTAAAAAGTAGCGCATACACTACTTTGGTGCGGTGTGATTTTAGCCCTTTCAAAATGAATGGGCTGAACTTGCACTGCACAGAACCACATGTGAATTGCACAGGAATGCAGGAATGGTGTGAATTGGCCCTTAGGGGGGGTTTTCCTCTCACTTTATAGAGATTTCCTGTTGCCTTTTGTAAAGGGAAATATTTTCAATGGGACGCTAATAGGAAAAATTTGTGACACAGTTTCCCCCTACTTCCGCAATCTATTTAAAACAAATAAAATATGTTTGGCTAGGGATAATTGTAAGGCTACATGCCCTCTTACTTTTTAAAAAAACGAGCTGCAAAGCTAGTACCGACGCCAGGAAAAAAGCGGCGTTAGAATTTTTTTTTTCCGCGTTTTGCATTGGCGTCAATGGGCGTTTAACCACGCTAGCTTTCAGCTGCGCTTCTCTGTCTCTATTCAAAATCAATGGTTCCCTATGGGAGCCCATTAATTTGAATAGAAGTCGCACCAGAAGTTGGATCCAGATGATCCGACTTGCGGTGCGGCTTGTGTGCTGAGAATCTTGAAGGGGAACCCTGACAAAATTTTGTGTGAGGTTCCCCCCAAGATCCATACAAGACCCTTATCTGTTCTTCTTTCAATGTTGACTCAACGCAATCTCCCAGTGTAATGCTGGGTCGCCGTGTGCAATGGCTTATATTGGCATGGGTCAGGGCCACCCGATGGCGTAAGTTAGAGGCCATGACCATGATGGGGTAATGACATCACAGCGGGTGTGGCTGAGAGTGTTTATCTGGAGCCGGTCGGCTGCTAGTTTTCCAGCATGCTCGTCCAACAGAAGCTGGCCTGGCTACCATACACACGGGCTGAATGTTGGCTGGTTTTTATTGAACTGGCCAATGTCTTCTGACATTCGGCCCGTGTGTACTAGGCATAAGCATGTTGAACAAATAGCGTTTTGCTACAGGCCTCCTTCTGAGAAAGCTAGTTGCTTTGCTGTCATGAGGGTCCAATTGCTTCAATGGTCTTGGAACAACTAAACAAATCAGAAGTTCTGAATGCACACAATGTTTCAAAACATACTGAATTCAAAGACATTTACCATGTGGCCTTCGTCCTGAAAAGTTTGGAGACCCCTGCTCTAAAAGACTAAATGGCCTTATAGTGTCCTCAGCTCTGGACTTTGGCTTAAAGTATAAATAAATCCTCCCCTTCTCAAACAACCCATTCAGTTTAAAATAGAAACGAATGGCAAAATATTTGTGTATAGATATAAAAAACATTATTAATACCTTTTTTCCCTGTTCTCCGCTGCCTAAGGAGCTCAGAGAGCTGGGGGATGAGAAACTGCAGTACACTGGACTTCCTAGTGAATGACTCTGCAGGGGGTGGGGGTGTCAGGACAAGTCTGATTATTGAAGGAGAGCAGGCTCAGTTTTTAGAACAGCTAGAGAACTGACCACACTGTGCTCTCATGCCTAGTGTGGTCAGCTTTTATTAGGAAAGCAAAGTGTTTGGCAGAAGTACCAGGGATTTCACACAAAAGAACAAGAACAGAACACTTTTTCATACAAGTACATGGTACAGCAGGCACATATCAGGAATATCAAATGCTGACTTTACATATTTTTTATATTCACCGCTGTGCCAGCCGTGGAGAATGTCCACCTTTGGGAAATACTGAAATACTGAACCATGCTCTTTTGCTCTGGTCTGTTGATATTGCATAGGATACATTTAATAGTTGGTATTTTGTGCATAGTCACAAAGGTAAGTAAATGACATTGGAGAGACAATAACTCCTCTGCCTGTGGATATTTGAGGTTTCCTGCACAGCAGGCACTGCTGGTGGGACTTGAAGATTGGTATGAGCATAACTCCTTTGACGGACAACCTAGCACCCTGCTTGGGTGCTTCCGCCAAGATACAGCTTCCTCCTCTCTATAACAAGGAACCAGTTATTATAGCTGAGCATTGCAGAACTAGACACTAGCTAGGTGCAAACTAGAACTGACTTTATTGTAAATTCACACAGAATATATACCACACAAAATCTGATAAGAGCCCGATCACATTATCCTAAACAAGGCAAACTGTAAACAGTAATATCATTAGCACATCTAAGGAACGCCCAACATAAACAGTAAACTAATTACCAAATAGTCACCTAGACAAGCCTAGGTGACTCAGGTCAGTGCCCACCCAGACAGTTCAGCTCCAGTATTCAAGAAGACCCAGGGCTGTCCCAAATCTCATTAACCAGCTTTCTTTTCACATAAATCTCACTGAGTTTCAAGTTGGCCATTATGGCTTCCTTGACTGTTAAATGTGGTAATGTCATCTTGCATTATATAACAGGACATCTTTCTGAATGCCTGTAGCTCCCTCAAATGCCAGGGCCCATAGTCAGTAGGCAAGAGGCTACCCTGCAGTCTCCTCCAAAAGCCACTGTCCTGGTTGGGTCTGTCACACCTCCCTTTTGTAGCACATGTAGCACCCCAAAGCAAAAAGTGGGTATGGCTAATGCAAAGTGGGTGTGGTTTAAATATATTCCTGCAGCAGCTTACATAAGAAACCCAACTGGCACTGGAAAATGTATCATAATAAGGGCAGAAACACATCCAAGAATGTATTTTTTCATTCACAAAATGATTTATGTATTTGTTTAGCTAGCTTTAACTTTGAGTACAGTCTACTGTATATGTATACAGTCTATGGCAGCCTAACAGCTCTTGCAGAGCATACAGTGATAAACACCGACAAATCTACAACATGGTGACTGTCTATAGTGCAGGGGTCAAAAGTGTGTAATGCACAGGGCAGTGTACAGAGTATACCAAAACTGATTACATTCTTCCAGTAAAAATCCTTTCCTCCAAGCCCAAATAGCCAACCAATACAGGTTTGTTCCCCGACTATGCTTTCACTTGATCCCAACCTACAAACACTTGTTACTGACCTTTTTGACTTGTTTACTGACTACGCTTCTGCTTGATCCTCACCTGCTATATCGACTACTGGACCCCGTCTTGCTCACCTTCCGGTGTGGCGATCCTGAGGACTGTGACCTGGTACTAACATGCAGCAAACCCATCTACACCATCAGGAGCTCTGATAAACACCGATTAGTGCTTAAAACCTGCACCTCGGGTGAGCCCACGTCATCGGCCAGGGGGACCTGCTTGTATGCTTATTGTGTTGGGTGATGGAAGCCTCTCTACTGCTATAGGTACTAGTCTCTGAGCATGACCCCTGACTGTGACACAGACCCTTCTCTGTTCATACCCCCAGTATTGACCAACCCCTCAGAACAGACCAGCCCCACAGCACATAGCCCCCTTCCAGCCCCTCCTCAGTACAGACCCCCACCAGTACAGACTGCACCCCTCCAGTTCAGACTTCCTCCCTGCCTTCCAGTACAGACCCTCCTCCATACACTAGTTCATATATATGCAAATCCTGTGGCAATTTGATATGAATGCGCTGTGGGCAGAGTATACAGGAATTCAGAATAGTCTGGTATGGTTTGGAGGACAGTGCATTTTTGGGAATGGGGAGACTGTGGCTTCTCATCTCCATCATTGCTGGCAGGACTGAGCAGAGCTGTAGCTGTTGCAGAATAGCCTCCAAGAAGAAGGACACATTCCTGTTGGGTTTGAGCACAAGAATCTGAGTCAGCTTCCTCTTCTTGTCATCTTGGGACTGAAATTAAAAGTCTGAAGGAGGCTTTGATGTGCTTTACAGTTTCCTCTGAATAAAGCACTTCTAGAATTAACTTTGTGACTTGGAGACACTGTAACTGTGAAATAAATATTTGTTATTTTCCCCCAACTAGGAAATATTTTCAAGCAACATGTCCTTTGAGGAATAAAATGGTTATAAATAGTTACATACGGCAGTTGCTGTTGTGACAGAAAGATGGTGGTCATGTTGATCCAGTTGCTCCACTACTGAGTCTGACGTAAAAAAAAGTATGTATTAAGTGTAATCAGAACACCTGAAGTACGTACTTTTTCAGAGGCAGTGCCTAATGCCGCGTACACACGGTCGGACTTTTCGTCTACAAAAGTCCGACGGACGCCGACGGACTAAAGCTGGCTGACAATCCAATCGTGTGTGGGCTTCCCCGGACTTTCAGCGGACTTTCAGCGGACTTTTCCAGCCTCAAATCTGACGGACTTTAGATTTGAAACATGCTTCAAATCTTTACGTCGTAACTCCGCCGGACCCAGAAATCCGCTCGTCTGTGTGCTAGTCCGACGGACAAAAACCCACGCTAGGGCAGCTATTGGCTACTGGCTATCAACTTCCTTATTTTAGTCCGGTGTACGTCATCACGTACGAATCCGTCTGACTTTTGTGTGATCGTATGTAGGCAAGTCCGTTCGTAAGAAAGTCTGCTGCAAGTCTGCCAAAAGTCCGTCGAAAATCTGTCGGACGGGCTGTCGGACTTTTGTAGACGAAAAGTCCGACCGTGTGTACGCGGCATTAGTATTGAAACGCCTGGATCACCATGACAGGTAACCTGCATTTTCAGAAGCCGGTAAGTATTGGTAGCCTGCACTTTTCTTGGACAGGTTTTTCAGCTTCAAGCCAAATGTGTGATTTGTTTTTTTGATGGAGTAACATGTCTATAATGGGGATATTTCCCCAACATTCTTTTCAACCCAAAGCAAAAATAAATTTTTAGTAGCACAAGGAAGGTTTAGAACTACTGACGATGTTTGTGTTGCTCTCCAGGACCATGTGTCTCGGTAACAGCTGCACTCAATTTCTTTAAGGAGAAAGACTCCCGAGAGGGATAGCAAATGGGAAAAAAAACCTAAAAGAAATTCAAATGCTTCCCCACTCTTTCTGGAAGTACTGTAGGCCCAGGCTGCATGATGACTTACTGCCAATTGGCGTGCCATTGACAACCCGGGCTTACAGGTAGGGTTTCAATGCAATAAAAAACCTTCTGCCTACGCCTTGTGTTTTTCATCTGCATAAGATGCGCAGTAATTCTGTAGTTTAACCATTTCAGCCCAGAAGGATTTACCCACTTGACCGGGCCTTTTTTTGCGATACGGCACTGCATTACTTTAACTGACAATTGCGCGGTCGTGCGATGCTTTACCCAAATAAAATTGATGTCCTTTTCTTCCCACAAAAAAGAGCTTTCTTGTGGTGGTATTTGATCACCTCTGCAGTGTTTTTTTTTTTTTTGCGCTATAAACAAAAAAAGACCAACAATTTTGAAAAAAAAAACCACATTATTTTTTACTTTCTGCTATAATACATATCCAAAAAAAATGTAAAAAAACTAACTTCTTCATCAATTTAAGCCAATATGTATTTTTCTACATATTTTTGGTAAAAAATACCAATAAATGCGTATATTAATTGGTTTGCGCAAAAGTTATAGCACCTACAAACTTCAGGATAGATTTATGGACTTTGAATTTTTTTTTTTACTAATAATGCCGGTGATCAGCGATTTTTAGCGGGACTGCGACATTGCGGCAGACAAATCTGACCCTAAGTGACACTTTTTGGGGACCAGTGACACCAATACAGTCATCAGTGCTAAACAAATGCACTGATTACTGTATAAATTACACTGGCAGGGAAGGGGTTAACATCAGGGGCGATCAAAGGGTTTAATGTGTTCACTGTTGGTGCTTTCTTACTGTGCGGGGAAAGTGCTGACAGTAACAATACAGAGATCTCTGTTCCTAATCACTAGGAACAGCAGATCTCCATGTTGTCCCCTGTCAGAACGGGCATCCACCTTGTTTGCAGATCCCCATTCTACCTCCCTGTGATTCGATTGCGGGTGGCTCCTCCATGCAGCAAGTGCGCACCCACACTATCCATTACATGAAACGACGTACGTTGCAATAGAGCCACCCTTCCGCAGTATATATGTGGTGGGCGGTCTTTAAGTGGTTAATGGTGTCATTTGTTGCCTCATGTGCACAGCTTATAGTAGAATAAATATTCACATTCCTGTGTCAGAAATTTCTATTTCTGTTCAAACATGAGGCATGCTGCATGGCACTGCACAGCTTAAAGTGATTGTAAAGGTTCATTTTTTTTTAAAATAACAAACATGTCATACTTACCTGCTCTGTGCAAGGGTTTTACACAGAGCGGCCCCGATCCTCCTTTTCTGGGGTGGCCCGGCACGCTCACAAGTCCCGCTGCTGCATCCATTGACACAGACAGCAAGACTCGGCCCTGTCCCCGGCTCCTATGTCACTGGATTTGATTAACAGCAGCGGAAGACAATGGCTCCCGCTGCTATCAATCTATCCAATGAGGACCCAAGACAGCGGCTGGAGCTGCTGGGCTCGTGTTCGTCGCTGGAACGATCGGGTTCAGGTAAGAAAAAGGGGGGGTCTGCTGAAGCACAAAATGCATTAAAGTGGTTGTAAACCCACTTTTTCGACTTCTACCTATAGATAAGCCTAGAATAAGGCTTACCTATAGGTAGTGGAAATATCTCCTAAATGTGCGCCGTTTAGGAGATATTTCACTTGTAGTCCGCCGAAAATTCCAACGGCGCATGCGCGGGGAAGAAATTAAACTAAGTGCCGTTTCTTCCCTAGCCTATGCCGTTAATCGCGGCTCCTTTGCGCATGTGCGGGAGTGACATCACGCGGCTCCGGCGAATCACAGAGCCAGAGTCCGCGGCCCGGAAGGAAGGGGGCCAGAAGATGGACGCTGCCCACACAGGGCACATCGCTGGATTCTTTTGCAGGTAGGTGGCACATAATGGGATAGTATGCGATGCATACTACTCCATTATGCTTTTCATTTGCAGGCTGCAGCAGCGAGCAAAAGAGGAAGTAAAACCCATCAGGGTTTACTTCCTCTTTAAGGTGAAAAACCCATGAGACTTTACAACCCCTTTAATGCATCACCTCTGTCTGAAGTCTAAGAACTGACACTTCCTGTGAAAAAACTACAGATCCTACAATCCCTGGATATCTGCATCTAGTACTCTTCAGGTAGAAGCTTAAACAGTAATTAGATCTGACACAGACCAAGCAGACAAAGCAAGGCATGGACTGGATACTGTGTGCCCTGCAACAGGAAGTCAACCATGACACTACAATCTGCAGCCACAACATGAGCCCATCATTACATGGTAAGGCAAACAAATAGCATAGGGAATAGAACTACACTGATGCCTAGTTAAAACAACAAAAATATTTTAAAGTGTATATTGCCTTTAAAAAGGTTGGTAGCGCTGTATAGGGGAAAAGTGGGGGACAGCTTAGGAGCAAGATTAGAATGAGTAGTACTTAGCCACCTTTGTTGTGCATGAAGCTTTATTGTATAATACTAATGACACTTTAGGCTGGGTTCACACATATGGGAATTGGATGCGGTTATGACAGGCAAGTGTGACCGGGACTCAGTGGAGCCGATTCACACATGTCCGGGGCGGCCACGGTCCGGATTGAAAAAGGGTCCAGTGCATCTTTGATCCGGTTCAGGTGCGAATTCAGGCTAAAACTCGGACCTGAATCGCTCCTGAACCGGTGTACAGGAACGCACCGCACCCCAGGCACGAACCCGCAGCCGCATATGTGTGAACCCGGCCTAAAAGTTTACGTAGGGTGTAAATGTTTGTATTTTAGTGGAAATATTTTTTATATATTGAATAAAGATGTACACATATGCAATACTTACAGTTCTTATACTGAGTGTTGCAGCATTTGCCTATAGGGGGTTTCTTTTTAGTGGTGGTATATTCATTTCCCTTGCTTGCACACTCTATAGTGCCAATTTTGATGTGATGTGGTATCTGCCCTGACTGTATGGGGGTTATTTACTAAAACCAGAGAGTTAAAAATCTAGTGCAGCTCTGCAGATGTTTTTGTCATAGCTTTATTGAACAAGCTGAAGTTAGAAGCTGACTGACTACCATGCACGGCTGCACCAGAATCTGAGTGCTCCAGTTTTAGTAAATCTCCCCCATGTGTCTGCCACGACTGTGTATGTTTGCTCTGACTGTGTCTGCTCTTAGTATGTAAGCTCTGACTGCCAGTGTTTGCTCTGCGTATGTCTACCCTGACAGTGGCATCGCTAGGGGGGTGGGGTGACATAGGGTGCCCACGTGTCCCGGATTGCCCGGGATTGTCCCTTATTTCAGATTTTCGTCCCGTGTCCCGGGCACCTTCATTCCGGGACAATACAGTGTCCCGGAATGGGAAAAAAAACACACCGCCAGCACCAGTCCGACTCCGCCACCCTTATAATCATAAACTGTGTAACAGTAAAACACACACATCATCATATGCTTAACAGTTAACTGGTTGCTAGGCTAGGGCCGCCCGCCCCGCGTCTAGCAACCAGTGACGTCAGCGGACACCGTCACGTGGGCAGTCAGGCACATTGTGGGCACTGGGCAGTGACCTATGGCTACAGCTGAGCAGCGCGCCTCTGTCCTCCGCTCCGAGAGATAGAGAGAGCAGCTGCCAGCCTGGCCCAGGCAGCCAGCCACACTTACTAGCCTGTGGCCCTGTGCCCAGTCAGTGCCAGTCCCGGGGCCGCCGACTATCCAGCAGCCGGTGCAGCAGAGAGCAGCAGCACATTGCCAGCAGCGCAACCCGACTCCGAGCTGCCCGACTTCAACTTCTCCAGTCCAGTCTCCGAGTCCTCCCTCCCTCCCGCCCACGAAGTCCGTGAGTTTGCCGCCCGCCGCCGCCAGACAAACTTCCAGGTTAGTGTAACTTTACACTTACAGTGAGCAGTGCACACTCCCCCTCCGTTCTGCTGCTGTCCCCCCCACCCCCCTCCATTCTGCTGCTGTCACCCACACTCCCCTCCGTTCTGCTGCTGTCCCCCCACCCCCCTCCATTCTGCTGCTGTCCCCCCCACCCCCCTCAGATCTGCTGCTGTCCCCCACACTCCCCTCCATTCTGCTGCTGTCCCCCACACTCCCCCTCCATTCTGCTGCTGTCCCCCACACTCCCCTCCATTCTGCTGCTGTCCCCCCCACCCCCCTCAATTCTGCTGCTGTCCCCCACACTCCCCTCCGTTCTGCTGCTGTAACCCCCCACCCCCCTCCATTCTGCTGCTGTCCCCCCCACCCCCCTCCGTTCTGCTGCTGTCCCCCCCACCCCCTTCCATTCTGCTGCTGTCCCCCCCACCCCCCTCCATTCTGCTGCTGTCCCCCCACACTCCCCCTCAGATCTGCTGCTGTCCCCCACACCCCCCTCTATTCTGCTGCTGTCCCCCACACTCCCCCTCCATTCTGCTGCTGTCCCCCACACTCCCCTCCATTCTGCTGCTGTCTCCCACACTCCCCCTCCGTTCTGCTGCCGTCCCCCACACTCCCCCTCCATTCTGCTGCTGTCCCCCACACTCCCCTCCATTCTGCTGCTGTCCCCCACACTCCCCCTCCGTTCTGCTGCTGTCCCCCACACTCCCCCTCCATTCTGCTGCTGTCCCCCACACTCCCCTCCATTCTGCTGCTGTAACCCCCCACCCCCCTCCATTCTGCTGCTGTCCCCCCCACCCCCCTCCGTTCTGCTGCTGTCCCCCCCCCACCCCCTTCCAATTCTGCTGCTGTCCCCCCCACCCCCCTCCATTCTGCTGCTGTCCCCCCACACTCCCCCCTCAGATCTGCTGCTGTCCCCCAAACTCCCCTCCATTCTGCTGCTGTCTCCCACACTCCCCCTCCGTTCTGCTGCCGTCCCCCACACTCCCCCTCCATTCTGCTGCCGCCCCCCACACTCCCCCTCCATTCTGCTGCTGTCCCCCACACTCCCCTCCATTCTGCTGCTGTCCCCCCACACTCCCCCTCAGTTCTGCTGCTGTCCCCCACACTCCCCCTCAGTTCTGCTGCTGTTATCCCCCACACTCCCCCTCAGATCTGCTGCTGTCCCCCACACTCCCCTCCATTCTGCTGCTGTCCCCCACACTCCCCCTCCATTCTGCTGCTGTCCCCCACACTCCCCTCCATTCCGCTGCTGTCCCCCCACACTCCCCCTCAGATCTGCTGCTGTCCCCCACACTCCCCCTCCATTCTGCTGCCGCCCCCCACACTCCCCCTCCATTCTGCTGCTGTCCCCCACACTCCCCTCCATTCTGCTGCTGTCCCCCACACTCCCCTCCATTCTGCTGCTGTACCCCCCACCCCCCTCAATTCTGCTGCTGTCCCCCACACTCCCCTCCGTTCTGCTGCTGTAACCCCCCACCCCCCTCCATTCTGCTGCTGTCCCCCCCACCCCCCTCCGTTCTGCTGCTGTCCCCCCCACCCCCTTCCATTCTGCTGCTGTCCCCCCCACCCCCCTCCATTCTGCTGCTGTCCCCCCACACTCCCCCTCAGATCTGCTGCTGTCCCCCACACCCCCCTCTATTCTGCTGCTGTCCCCCACACTCCCCCTCCATTCTGCTGCTGTCCCCCACACTCCCCTCCATTCTGCTGCTGTCTCCCACACTCCCCCTCCGTTCTGCTGCCGTCCCCCACACTCCCCCTCCATTCTGCTGCTGTCCCCCACACTCCCCTCCATTCTGCTGCTGTCCCCCACACTCCCCCTCCGTTCTGCTGCTGTCCCCCACACTCCCCCTCCATTCTGCTGCTGTCCCCCACACTCCCCTCCATTCTGCTGCTGTAACCCCCCACCCCCCTCCATTCTGCTGCTGTCCCCCCCACCCCCCTCCGTTCTGCTGCTGTCCCCCCCCCACCCCCTTCCAATTCTGCTGCTGTCCCCCCCACCCCCCTCCATTCTGCTGCTGTCCCCCCACACTCCCCCCTCAGATCTGCTGCTGTCCCCCAAACTCCCCTCCATTCTGCTGCTGTCTCCCACACTCCCCCTCCGTTCTGCTGCCGTCCCCCACACTCCCCCTCCATTCTGCTGCCGCCCCCCACACTCCCCCTCCATTCTGCTGCTGTCCCCCACACTCCCCTCCATTCTGCTGCTGTCCCCCCACACTCCCCCTCAGTTCTGCTGCTGTCCCCCACACTCCCCCTCAGTTCTGCTGCTGTTATCCCCCACACTCCCCCTCAGATCTGCTGCTGTCCCCCACACTCCCCTCCATTCTGCTGCTGTCCCCCACACTCCCCCTCCATTCTGCTGCTGTCCCCCACACTCCCCTCCATTCCGCTGCTGTCCCCCCACACTCCCCCTCAGATCTGCTGCTGTCCCCCACACTCCCCCTCCATTCTGCTGCCGCCCCCCACACTCCCCCTCCATTCTGCTGCTGTCCCCCACACTCCCCTCCATTCTGCTGCTGTCCCCCCACACTCCCCCTCAGTTCTGCTGCTGTCCCCCACACTCCCCCTCAGTTCTGCTGCTGTTGTCCCCCACACTCCCCCTCAGATCTGCTGCTGTCCCCCACACTCCCCTCCATTCTGCTGCTGTCCCCCACACTCCCCCTCCATTCTGCTGCTGTCCCCCACACTCCCCTCCATTCCGCTGCTGTCCCCCCACACTCCCCCTCAGATCTGCTGCTGTCCCCCACACTCCCCCTCCATTCTGCTGCTGTCCCCCCACACTCCCCCTCAGTTCTGCTGCTGCTGTCCCCAACACTCCCCCTCCATTCTGCTGCTGTCCCCCACACTCCCCCTCCATTCTGCTGCTGTCCCCCACACTCCCCCTCCATTCTGCTGCTGTCCCCCACACTCCCCTCCATTCTGCTGCTGTCCCCCCCACCCCCCTCCATTCTGCTGCTGTCCCCCCACCCCCATCCATTCTGCTGCTGTCCCCCACACTCCCCCTCCGTTCTGCTGCTGTCCCCCACCCCCTCTGTTCTGCTGCTGTCCCCCAACCCCCTCCATTCTGCTGCTGTCCCCCTCCGTTCTGCTGCTGTCCCCCTCCGTTCTTCCTCCATGTCCACCTTCGTTCTGCTGCTGTCCCCCTCCGTTATGCTGCTGTTCCCCCCCGTCCTGCTGTAGCCCCCCATTCTTCCTCCGTGTCCCCCTCTGTTCTGCTGCTGTCCCTCTCCATTCTGGTGTCCCCCTCCGTTCTCCCTCCGTCCTGCTGCTGTCCCCCTCTGTCCTGATGTTGTCCCCCTCTGTCCTGCTCTCCCCCTCCATTCTTCCTGGGGGGGGGGGGCGCGGGGGGCGGGGTGTCCCTGAATGGCAGTTTGGAAATGTGGTCACCCTAGGGTGACACCATCTTGGCAAAAAATTATGGAATCACCAGTCCCTGAGGATGTTCCTTCAGTTGTCTGTGAATCAAAGGTGTCAATAGTACAAATACAAGGCCAATTAAACGCCTTATTGAAGTATAAAATCGCTGGGTTCAGGGTCTCTAGATATAGGCACCTACACAGGGACTAGGCACTAAGGACGCCACGATCCAGCAGCATCAATACGCTGAAGGAAATAACCGGGCAAGAACAGAAGGGGAGAGGGACACAGCCTCCCCTTAGAACCGAGGAGCCTCTGACCGTCCTTAGTGCCTAGTCCCTGTGTAGGTGCCTATATCTAGAGACCCTGAACCCAGCGATTTTATACTTCAATAAGGCGTTTAATTGTCCTTGTATTTGTACTATTGACACCTTTGATTCAACCCAAGTTTGTGACTAGTCATTAGAAACATTTAGCCCCTCTGTGACCACTACGCTGGGAGGACACCGGTATTGGAGACCTGCACAATTGTGGAAATGTGATGTTCTGCGTTTTCCACATCCACAATCAACATATATTGATTTTTCTTTTAAACTGGCTTGTGGAGAGCTATATACATACCATAACTCCTGATGAAGCTCAAGAATGTGAGCGAAACATGTCGAGTAACAGAATGGTATTCCTAATCTGATAGGCCTCCATTGTCTTTGTAATAAAGTGGATCTTTTGTTTTTGTTTTTTATAACAAAATCAATTTGTTTTTGATACGATGTATTGTTAAATAAAAAAGTGTTTTTTTATATATTTAGTTGCACATGGTTTGTACAGTCTTATACACCTAGTATACAAAGCACTGTTAAAGTCCCGGGGATTTCATTGCCCCCTCTCCCTATCTTTGTCTTTTCCATATATGGGATGTGGTGCTAAGGGAAAACTATTCCTGTCCTCCATACATCAGACCACGGTGTATCATGGCTGCTGGGACCAGACACACCGTGGTCAGTTTATGTGCCTCTGTCATCAGCAGCCTGCTATCTGTTCTCCTCTCTGCTCCTCTGTCCTCCTCCCCCCTCCCCTCTCTGTGTGTGTGTAAGCTGCCCCTCCCCCTCCTGCTGCTCTCATAACACTAACCTGTATACACCATCAGCACTGCCTCCTATTGCAGTGTCCCCCTCTGTGAATGACTTATAAATATAAATGTTGTAAATACCTCATTTAGGAGCTGAGATTGCGATCACATGACCGGCCAGCTTTCTTCTCCTCTCCTCCTCCCCTCCAGACTGACATCAGCAGGGAAATCCCAGCCCCGCCCCCACTGCATCTCTCAGAGGAGGAAAGGAGAAAGCTGGCTGGTCATGTGATCGCAATCTTGGCAGTGAAATTAGGTATTTGCAGCATTTATTTTTATAAATCACACACAGAGGGGGATACTACAATATGAGGCAGTGCTGATGTGTATACAGGTTATAGTGGCTTAACAACCGCTTTAATACTGAGACCCGCTGCAGACCACAACTTTTTGAACTTGGTGCTTTTTGAACTTGGTGCAGAAAGCAACCGCATGAAATGTGGGTTTTCTGCCTCACATTCTGGTGTGAGCTGGCTCTGAGTGTGTCCACCCTGACTGTCTGTGCCTGCTCCCAGTGTCTACCCTCATTGTATGTGTCTGCTCTGAGTTTATCTACTCTTATTGTATGTGTCTGCTCTGAGTTTATCTACTCTGATTGTATGTGTCTGCTCTGAGTTTATCTACTCTGATTGTATGTGTCTGCTTTTACGCAGGTTGAAATTTAGCTAGTTAGGTGCTCCTCTGGACGGGAGAGTGACGCTTGACCTCCCTGGTGGTATTCCCGAGTCTGGCTCGGGGTGGATTTTCAATACCAAAAGCGGTAACCCCGAGCCAGACTCGGGCTTAGTTACATAGTTACATAGTAGGTGAGGTTGAAAAAAGACACAAGTCCATCAAGTCCAACCTATGTGTGTGATTATGTGTCAGTATTACATTACATATCCCTGTATATTGCGGTCATTCAGGTGATTATCTAATAGTTTCTTGAAGCTATCAATGCTCCCCGCTGAGACCACCGCCTGTGGAAGGGAATTCCACATCCTTGCCGCTCTTACAGTAAAGAACCCTCTACGTAGTTTAAGGTTAAACCTCTTTTCTTCTAATTGTAATGAGTGGCCACGAGTCTTATTAAACTCTCTTCTGCGAAAAAGTTTTATCCCTATTGTGGGGTCACCAGTACAGTATTTGTAAATTGAAATCATATCCCCTCTCAAGCGTCTCTTCTCCAGAGAGAATAAGTTCAGTGCTCGCAACCTTTCCTCATAACTAAGATCCTCCAGACCCTTTATTAGCTTTGTTGCCCTTCTTTGTACTCGCTCCATTTCCAGTACGTCCCTCCTGAGGACTGGTGCCCAGAACTGGACAGCATACTCCAGGTGCGGCCGGACCAGAGTCTTGTAGAGCGGGAGAATTATCGTTTTATCTCTGCAGTTGATCCCCCTTTTAATCCATGCCAATATTCTGTTTGCTTTATTAGCAGCAGCTTGGCATTGCATGCCATTGCTGAGCCTATCATCCACTAGGACCCCCAAGTCCTTTTCCATCCTAGATTCCCCCAGAGGTTCTCCCCCCAGTGTATAGATTGCATTCATATTTTTGCCACCCAAATGCATTATTTTACATTTTTCTACATTGAACCTCATTTGCCATTTAGTCGCCCACCCCATTAATTTGTTCAGGTCTTTTTGCAAGATTTCCACATCCTGCGGAGAAGTTATTGCCCTGCTTAGCTTAGTATCGTCTGCAAATACAGAGATTGAACTGTTTATCCCATCCTCCAGGTCGTTTATGAACAAATTAAATAGGATTGGTCCCAGCACAGAACCCTGGGGGACCCCACTACCCACCCCTGACCATTCTGAGTACTCCCCATTTATCACCACCCTCTGAACACGCCCTTGTAGCCAGTTTTCAATCCATGTACTCACCCTATGGTCCATGCCAACGCACCTTATTTTGTACAGTAAACGTTTATGGGGAACTGTGTCAAATGCTTTTGCAAAATCCAGATACACCACGTCTACGGGCCTTCCTTTATCTAGATGGCAACTCACCTCCTCATAGAAGGTTAATAGATTGGTTTGGCAAGAACGATTCTTCATGAATCCATGCTGATTATTGCTAATGATATCATTCTTATTACTAAAATCTTGTATATAGTCCCTTATCATCCCCTCCAAGAGTTTACATACTATTGATGTTAGGCTAACTGGTCTGTAATTCCCAGGGATGTTTTTTGGGCCCTTTTTAAATATTGGTGCTACATTGGCTTTTCTCCAATCAGCTGGTACCATTCCAGTCAATAGACTGTCTGTAAAAATTAGGAACAATGGTCTGGCAATCACCTGACTGAGTTCCCTAAGTACCCTCGGATGCAAGCCATCTGGTCCCGGTGATTTATTAATGTTAAGTTTCTCAAGTCTAATTTTAATTCCGTCCTCTGTTAACCATGTAGGTGCTTCCTGTGTTGTGTCATGAGGATAAACACTGCAGTTTTGGTTACTGAAGCCCCCCGATTCACTCGTGAAGACTGAGGAGAAGAATAAATTCAATACCTCTGCCATCTCCCCATCCTTTGTAACCAGATGTCCTTCCTCATTCTTTATGGGGCCAATATGGTCTGTCCTCCCTTTTTTACTGTTTACATACTTAAAGAATTTCTTGGGATTTTTTTTGCTCTCCTCCGCTATGTGTCTTTCATGTTCTATCTTAGCCATCCTAATTGCACCCTTACATTTCTTATTGCATTCTTTATAGATTCTGAATGCTGTGGATGATCCCTCAACCTTGTATTTTTTGAAGGCCTTCTCCTTTGCTTTTATGTGCATTTTTACATTGGAGTTAAGCCATCCAGGATGTTTGTTTGCTCTTTTAAATTTATTACCCAATGGGATACATTGGCTAATGCCCTTATTTAATATGCTCTTAAAGCAAACCCATCTCTCCTCTGTATTCTTTGTTCCTAATATTTTATCCCAATTTATGCCTTTTAGCAAGGTTTGTAGTTTAGGGAAGTTGGCTCTTTTGAAATTCAGTGTCTTTGTGTTCCCTTCATGTCTCCTATTTGTGTGCTTGCATCGCAGGATCCTTGTAGAGGTTACTTACCTTGTCCCCTGGATCCTGCAATGTCTCCCCGCTGTGATCTGCGAGCCACCGTGTCTCACTTGATTCACAGTGCCGAGCTCCGTTCCCTGCGAGCGTTGCGACGCACAGGGGCGGAGTTCAGCGCCAAATTCAAAAAGTAAAACACACACTATACATACAGTATACTGTAATCTTACAGATTACAGTACTGTATCAAATAATTACACGTCCCCTTTGTCCCTAGTGGTCTGTCCAGTGCCCTGCATGCAGTTTTATATTATAAAAACTGTTCTTTCTGCCTGGAAACTGGAGATTGTCCATAGCAACCAAAACCGTCCCTTTACATCAAAAGTGGTTTTAGACCAGCTAGAAAACAGCGATAATAAATTAGAATCACTCGCAGAATTGAGCGATAGTTATTTGTGGGGAGATCCGTCATCAAACACTGAAAGTAATGACAGCGACAATTCTGCAACTGAGCAAATTTCAGTGTTTTTGATTTGGTTACATTATTGAATAATTTTTATTATTATTTGGTATAATTATTTATAGTTATTTATTATATTATAATTTATGATTTCGTTTTTCAAACTTTATCATACCCGAGATGTCTACTAGACTCTGGTTTGGACAGATTTAAGTGAATTATTACTAAGAATTACAGGCCTACAATATAAGACGCCAAATTTCCATGCAAAATGGAAATGGCGCTTTCAGCACCTAAAATCTAAAATAATCATACCGCCAGGGGAGGTTAATGCCTATCCTGGTTATTTGGCTTTGGTGGGTTATCTTTAATTGTGACCCACTGGTCCTTAGTTATAAAAGACAGACAGTGGTCCAGAGCGAGAGAGTGGAGGTTGGTAGCCGAGATCAGAATGCTGCACCCAGGAGGGCACAAGTATGTCGCCTGCTACTGCCGTAACGTTGAAGGTCCTCTGTACCTGGGCCTCGTCTGCGAAGATTCCAACACTAGGAAATGCCACTAATGGATCCTGTTCATCATAAATAGACTCTACCATTGCAGGTATGCCAGGACAGCAAATAGCCTCAGTTAGGAGTAGGGATGTAGGAAAAATCTTGTTCTTGCATGTTGGACTTTGAGAAGTTCCTTTTTGCATACTTTTAAGTAAAGCATTTGAAACTTTGATCCCTCCTGGTCTGAAGTTATTCAAGGGGTGTAATGCAAGTAACCAGCACATATAGTCTATGGCTTGGGTCATTAGGCACATTTGTTTATGAAGACAGCTCTGTAAGAATTAACACAGTGTGGAGAACAAGCTTGTGATTACCTAGGTTAATGGAAATGGCAGTTGGGACAGCCTCTTGCAGGAAGGGGTTGTTGTCAGCATTCTCTCCATGAGCATTCCATCTCCCATAGCAACGGGAGCAGACTCGTGCTGCAGAGATCCCCAGCCTGTACACAGGCATGGAAGAGTTAAGTAGAGTTAAATGCATGTATGGAGTTCGCGTTAGGTGCACAGCGGGACCCCATACCATTACTGGGAGTGAGGTTGCGGTCATACGCTGGATAGGTGGATGTGGACAAGGCTCAGTGTGTCCCTCCTAAATGCAAATTACAGAGAAGGTATACATTTATACGGGGACCTGATAGTTAACTGGAGAACAGTTATGGTGCAAGTGTACATGGTGTATGTTCTAAAAGCAGAAGCCTGCCTTAAGGTCATACGTTCCCCATAGCGGCCTCAGTCTCGTCACAGGGCATTGATGAAAACAGCACAGAAGTAAAGGTACCCCGTGTGTAGTCAAGTGATCCTGTTACAGCAGGGTTGTGCGGTGAGGTCAGTGGCTGGTGAGGCACTGGCTATTATCAGAGCCAGATACACACAGGTTACATATAACGCGATTTTTAGAGCAAGAGCAACAATTCTAGCACTAGACCTCCTCTGTAACTCTAAACAGGTAACCTGTAAAAAATGTTAAAGCGTCGCCTATGGAGATTTTTAAGTACTGAAGTTTGGAGCCATTCCACAAGTGTGCGCAATTTTAAAGCGTGACATATTAGGTATCTATTTACTCTGCCTAACATCATCTTTCACATTATAAAATAAAATCGGGCTAATTTTAGTGTGTTTTTTTTTTTTTAAAAAAGCATTTAAAAAATTGCTGCGCAAATACCATGTGACATAGAAAGTTGCAATGACCACTATTTTATTCCCTAGGGTGTCTGCTAATATATATATATATATATATTGTAGCAGAGCGTCCCAGAGAGAGCCAGGAAAAGTCCTGTTCGGGGTTTATACATCTCCCAGGCTCCTCTCATACAGGTTCAGGGATCTCTGATCCATGGTCCGGTTCAGGTCTTGGTCCTCTCCCCCAGGCTAATTTAAGCTCACCTGAGCAAGACAGCCCTTGCTCTTGGCCTGGGATACTCAGAGAACTTCTGTGTAAGAGTGCAAAAAGGTATGTGGAAACTGACAAGCTGTAGGCTTGCTCAGCTTAGTAGTTAGGATCTGTAAATATTGTTTAGTTAGTGCCGAGACACGGCTAGGTTTTGTTTTGGCTATTTTTGTTCCTATTTGTTTCTTTTGGAACACTGTACAGCACCTGTAAATAGACTTGTATATATCACAAATAAACACCGCACTGTTTGTCACTATTCCACTGGATTTGGTATCTGTGCCTGAAAGACTGCTCATCCCAGGGAGCTTTGTACCTGCTACCTGTCCCCCAGGTTACATATGGTGGAGACTGCGGCCAGCTGTAGTAAGTTACTACTTAAAAGGCCAGTACCTAGAGTGACTAAACATGGAGGAAATCCTAAAACAATTGGTGATATCCAATGCTGCACAGCAACAATCCAATGCTGCACAGCAACAAACAAACGCTATCGCACAGGAGCAAACCAAGGCGCTGTGCCAACAGATTGGTGCTGTACAGGAGCTATCGCAGAGGCTGTTTGAACAGCTAGCCACTGATGCAAAAGAGGATAGGAAAACCTTGGCTGCGGTTGTGGAGACGCTAGCACAGTGGTCACCTGCTAAAGTTAATGTTGTTGGAGACAAGCCCTCAGCTATCCATGTGGGTCGCTTTCTTTCCAAGATGACTGCAGATGATGATCCAGAGGCCTTTATCTTAACCTTTGAACGGACCGCTGAGAGGGAAGGTTGGCCCAAAACCCAGTGGGCAGGACTGGTCGCCCCCTTGCTGTCTGGAGAATCGCAGAAGGCCTACTATGATTTGGAGTCAGCAGAAGCAGGAGACTATGAAAAGGTCAAGCGGGAAATCCTGGCGCGACTTGGTGTCACCCTGGCAGTTCGAGCACAGCGGGTCCACAGCTGGTTCTTCCAAGACGAGAGGCCCCCAAGATCGCAGATGTTCGACCTAATTCACTTGGTGAGAAAATGGCTACAGCCGGAGTCCCTGTCTGGGCCACAAATAGTGGAGCGTGTGGTCATGGACCAGTTCCTGAGGTCACTACCAGTTCCCCTGCAGAAGTGGGTGAGTCAAGGAGACCCCAACTCGGCGGACAACCTCGTGGAACTTGTTGAAAGGTACTTTGCTGCAGAGAACCTGGTCACCACCCCTACAGCCGCACGGACTTTCCGCCCAAAGCCACGGTCTCCCCAGGCAACCGGTAAGACTGTTCCAGGGGAAGTGGGTGGTAAGCATGGCAAGGAAATAGGGGGGAGGATTTTTGGTGCCAGGACTGAAGTTTGGCGTCCCAAACAAGGGAAGCTACTGCCTGTCAGCAAACCAAACTGGGGAAACATCAGGTGTTTTCGTTGCCAAGAACTGGGACATGTTGCAGCAAACTGTCCATTGACAGATGAACCAATGCAGTGCGATCTGTCTATTAGAAGGCAGTCTATGTTTGCTGCTGTTTCATGCGCTGCAGCACCAAGTATGGGAAAACACATGTGCCAAATGACTGTTAATAATAAGCCTATTACGGCCTTGCTAGACTCTGGAAGTCTAGTGACTTTGGTTACAGCTGAGATGGTTGACACTGTGAATTTGCATGCTAAAAAAGTTGCTGTGATCTGTGTACATGGGGATACCCGCGAGTATCCTATAGCCACTGTTCAGTTTAAAACTGGCTTAGGTACGGTGACCCATCCGGTCGGACTTGTGCCCCACTTGGTGCACGAGGCCATCATTGGTAGGGACTTCCCTAAGTTTTGGGAACTGTGGGATCGTCCCGACCCGGTCGCAGTAGCTGACTCAGTGACAGAGCCAGAACTCCTGGCCGCTACTGACAATATGGGTTCAGGGGACTCTTCTCAGGGCTCCCCAGGTTTTCCTTTCTCAGTTATGGCAGGAGAGCTGGAGGAGCCTGAGGAGGTCCCCACAACCAGTGGAGCTGGACAGCCATCTGCTGAATCTGAGCCTACGTTGGAGTTTGCTGACCTTAATGTACACAAGGAAAATTTTGGTACCGAGCAGAGAAAAGACCCAACCCTTGCCAGGGCCTGGGAAAATGTAATGGTGATTAATGATGTACCTGTCGAATCAGGGGACAGGCTCTGTTTTCCTTATTTTAGCAGCAATGAGGATTTAATGTATCGTGTATGTAAAAAAAATGATGAAGTGGTTGAACAGTTGGTGGTCCCTAAGCCATACAGACGGGTGGTGTTGGAACTTGCCCATGGGCACTTGCTAGGAGGTCATTTAGGGGTTGAGAAAACTACGGAAAGGGTGTTGCGCAGGTTTTATTGGCCCGGAATACAGAAGGATATTGAGAATTATTGTCAATCCTGTCCTGTGTGTCAGATGTCAGCCCCACTACAACACTTCCGAAGTCCTTTAGTGCCCTTGCCCATTATTGAAGTGCCCTTTGAGAGGATTGCCATGGACCTTGTGGGTCCACTCCCCAAGTCTGCCCGAGGTCATCAGCATATCCTCGTAATCATGGATTATGCTACCCGTTACCCAGAGGCCATTCCCTTACGCACTGCGTCTGCTAAAAACATTGCCAAAGAGCTGTTTATGGTGTTCAGTCGTGTTGGAATCCCTAAAGAAGTCCTTACAGACCAGGGCACCCCATTTATGTCACGAATAACTAGAGAGCTGTGCAAGTTATTTAAGGTGACGCAATTGCGAACCTCAGTGTACCATCCTCAAACGGATGGCTTGGTGGAACGCTTCAATAAAACATTAAAGAGCATGTTAAAAAAGGTTGTTGACAAGGATGGGAAAAACTGGGACTTCCTGATACCATACTTGATGTTTGCCATCAGGGAGGTTCCCCAGTCCTCCACAGGGTACTCTCCCTTTGAGTTGCTTTATGGGAGACACCCTCGGGGACTCTTGGACATAGCCAAAGAAACTTGGGAGGGGGAGCAGACACCCCATAAAAGTGTCATTGAGCATATCGCTCAAATGCAGGACAGGATTGCAGCAATCATGCCGATGGTAAAAGAACACTTACTGCAGGCCCAAACAGCTCAACAGAGGATATACAATAGGGGGGCCCAACTCCGTGTTTTCTCACCTGGTGATAGGGTCCTGGTGTTAGTTCCCACTGTTGAGAGCAAGTTCCTGGCTAAGTGGCAGGTTCCCTTTGAAGTAATTGAAAGAGTTGGGGAGGTCAATTACAAAATATATCAACCAGGAAAAAGGAAGCCCGAACAGATTTACCACATAAACCTGTTAAAGCCCTGGAAGGATAGACTGGCGTTAACTGCGAGGTCCCTCCCGGTAACGCCTAAGGGTACTGAGTCCCCTCTGATCCCTGAGGTCACGATTCCAGACACCCTGTCATATTCTCAAAAGCAGGAAACTAGAGAATTCCTGATAAGAAATAGAGAGAAATTTTCAGAGTTACCTGGCACGACTTCAGCAGTTCAGCATGATATTGTTACTGAACCTGGGGTCCGTGTCAAGCTCAAACCATACCGAATTCCTGAAGCGAGGAGAAAGGACATCAGCGAGGAAGTTAAAAGAATGTTGGAGCTAGATGTCATTGAGGAATCCAATAGTGACTGGTCTAGCCCCATCGTGTTAGTCCCAAAACCGGATGGCACTTGGAGGTTCTGTAATGACTTCAGGAAGCTTAATGCAGTGACAAAGTTTGACACGTACCCAATGCCCTGAGTGGACGAACTTATAGACCGACTTGGCAAGGCTCGCTATCTGACCACTTTGGACTTGACAAAAGGTTATTGGCAAATACCCCTGACTGGTAGCGCCAAAGAGAAGACTGCATTTGTGACCCCGGAGGGTTCCTTTCAATATAAAAAAATGCCTTTTGGGTTGCAAAATGCCCCCGCCACATTTCAGAGGGCCATGGACAGGACTCTAAGACCCCACCGACAATATGCAGCAGCATATCTAGATGACATAGTGGTACATAGCACTGACTGGGAGTCTCACTTGCCCCGTGTCCAGGCTGTCCTCAATTCCCTCTTCAAAGAAGGTTTTACAGCAAATCCAAAAAAATGTGCCATTGGTCTAGACGAAGCCAAGTATTTGGGCTACACTATTGGGCGTGGTGTCATAAAACCTCAAGTGAATAAAATAGAAGCCATCCAGGAATGGCCACGTCCTGCAAACAAGAAGCAGGTCAGGGCCTTTCTTGGCATTGCGGGGTATTATAGAAGATTTATCCCAAATTTTGCAACTATAGCTGCCCCACTGACAGACCTTACGAAAGGGAAAGACTCGGTAATGGTGAAATGGTCCTCAGTAGCAGAGGAATCTTTCCAAGTCCTGAAGAAGGCTCTTTGTGCACAACCAATACTGTACTCCCCCGATTTCTCCAAAGATTTTTTGGTTCAGACGGATGCGTCTGATGTTGGTATCGGGGCAGTACTATCACAGGTACACAATGGGGAAGAACACCCTGTGGTGTACCTAAGCAGAAAACTCAATGACCATGAGCAAAGGTATGCAGTCATTGAAAAGGAGTGTTTAGCCATAAAGTGGGCCGTGGACGCACTCAGGTACTATTTGTTAGGACGCCAGTTTGAGTTAATAACTGACCATGCTCCTCTGAAATGGATGGCCCAAAAGAAGGAGACTAATAGACGGGTGAACCGGTGGTTTTTGGCTCTACAGGATTACTCATTCACTGTAAAACACAGGCCAGGTGTTGAAATGGGGAATGTAGATGCCCTGTCCCGTGTTCACTCCTGTTGGGCTACAGGTGTTCCAACCCTGGGGTTGAAACAAGGGGGGAGGATATGTAGCAGAGCGTCCCAGAGAGAGCCAGGAAAAGTCCTGTTCGGGGTTTATACATCTCCCAGGCTCCTCTCATACAGGTTCAGGGATCTCTGATCCATGGTCCGGTTCAGGTCTTGGTCCTCTCCCCCAGGCTAATTTAAGCTCACCTGAGCAAGACAGCCCTTGCTCTTGGCCTGGGATACTCAGAGAACTTCTGTGTAAGAGTGCAAAAAGGTATGTGGAAGCTGACAAGCTGTAGGCTTGCTCAGATTAGTAGTTAGGATCTGTAAATATTGTTTAGTTAGTGCCGAGACACGGCTAGGTTTTGTTTTGGCTATTTTTGTTCCTATTTGTTTCTTTTGGAACACTGTACAGCACCTGTAAATAGACTTGTATATATCACAAATAAACACCGCACTGTTTGTCACTATTCCACTGGCTTTGGTATCTGTGCCTGAAAGACTGCTCATCCCAGGGAGCTTTGTACCTGCTACCTGTCCCCCAGGTTACAATATATATATATATACATACACAGTATCTCACAAAAGTGAGTGCACCCCTCACATTTTTGTAAATATTTTATTCTATCTTTTCATGTGACAACACTGAAGAAATGACACTTTGCTACAATGTAAAGTAGTGAGTGTACAGCTTGTATAACAGTGTAAATTTGCTGTTCCCTCAAAATAACTCAACACACAGCCATTAATGTTTAAACCGCTGGCAACAAAAGTGAGTACACCCCTAAGTGAAAATGTCCAAACTGGGCCCAATTAGCCATTTTCCCTCCCTGGTGTCATGTGACTCATTGGTGTGAATGGGGAGCAGGTGTATTAAATTTGGTATTATCGCTCTCACTCTCTCATACTGGTCACTGGAAGTTCAACATGGCACCTCATGGTAAAGAACTCTCTGAGGATCTGAAAAAAAGAATTGTTGCTCTACATAAAGATGGCCTAGGCTATAAGAAGATTGCCAAGACCCTGTAACTGAGCTGCAGCACGGTGGCCAAGACCATACAGAGGTTTAGCAGGACAGGTTCCACTCAGAACAGGCCTCTCCATGGTCGACCAAAGAAGTTGAGTGCACCTGCTCAGCGTCATATCCAGAGGTTGTTTTTGGGAAATAGACATATGAGTGCTGCCAGCATTGCTGCAGAGGTTGAAGGGGTGGGTAGGTCAGCCTGTCAGTGCTCAGACCATACGCCGCACACTGCATCAAACTGGTCTGCATGGCTGTCGTCCCAGAAGGAAGCCTCTTCTAAAGATGATGCACAAGAAAGCCCGCAAACAGTTTGCTAAAGACAAGCAGACTAAGCACATGGATTACTGGAACCATGTCCTGTGGTCTGAGACCAAGATAAACTTATTTGGTTCAGATGGTGACAAGCGTGTGTGGAGGCAACCAGGTGAGGAGTACAAAGACAAGTGTGTCTTGCCTACAGTCAAGCATGGTAATGGGAGTGTCATAGTCTGGGGCTGCATGAGTGTGGCCGCTGTTCTGCCGAGAAAGTTCCCCTCGGCGGATAAGGACCCCCCTTTACTGCGCAGGCGCTGCGCTTGCGCAGTACGAACCGGCAGAAATGGCCGAAACCAAATAGTTGTAAATCAGATGATGTACACGGCTCCTGTAAGAGGGCCCCTCGCGGGCTCGCTTCGCTCGCCATGCTTCGCTCGCCATGCTTCGGGCACGGCCTCGCTTCGCTCTGCACTTTTTTATTCTACCTCTGGGTCCACTTGGATGGTGGGGCTTCAACCTGGACCCAGGGCACAGGCGCTGTGTACAGCTGATTGAAGGTTTTCAGGTTCAGCTATTTTCGGCGGCTCCTTAGTCGTTGGTACTGCGCAAGCGCTGCGCCTGCGCAGTACAGGGGGCTCCTTATCCGCCGGGGGAACTTTCTCGACAAGACACCAGCACTGGGGAGCTACAGTTCATTAAGGGAACCATGAATACCAACATGTACTGTGACATACGGAAGCAGAGCACGATCCCCTCCCTTCAGAGACTGGGCCGCAGGGCAATATTCCAACATAATGACCCCAAAAACACCTCCAAGACGACCACTGCCTTGCTAAAGAAGCTGAGGGTAAAGGTGATGGACTGGCCAAGCATGTCTCCAGACCTAAACTCTATTAAGCATCTGTGGGGCATCCTCAAATGGAAGGTGGAGGAGCGCAAGGTCTCTAACATCCACCAGCTCTGTGATGTCATCATGGAGGAGTGGAAGAGGACTCCAGTGGCAACCTTTGAAGCTCTGGTGAACACCATGCCCAAGAGGGTTAAGGCAGTGCTGGAAAGTAATGGTGGCCACACAAAATATTGTCACTTTGGGCCCAATTTGGACATTTTCACTTAGGGGTGTACTCACTTGTGTTGCCAGCGGTTTAGACGAGGAGACAGCAAATTTACACTGTATACAAGCTGTACACTCACTACATGACATTGTAGCAAAGTGTCATTTCTTCAGTGCTGTCACATGAAAAGATATGATAAAATATTTTTCAAAAATGTGAGGGGTGTACTCACTTTTGTGTGACAATATATATATATATATATATATATATAATATATATATATATATATATATATATAATGTTTGGGGGTTCTGAGTGTTTTCTAGCAAAAAAATGATTATTTTTTCATGTAGGAAAGAAGTGTCAGAATTGACCTTGGAGGCAAAGGGTTAATTACCATAAGTAATATACAAATATTTATTATATATTGTTTTTAAGGTAATTTACTATATTTTCAAAAACTGTACTCAACCAGGTGGTTTAACAGACAAATTACTGAAGTTTGAAGTTATAACTTCCGACCAGTAAATAGATAAATAAAAAATTATTATGTTATAACATATAGCATAATAATATATTATTTAGCTTGATTAAAACAGTACCTTTTCAGCAGCAGCAGATTCTTAAATACCCTTAAACCCATGTTCTTTCCTTCTATTTAAGAGGGCTGGGCTGAAAGGGAGCATGTGTTTTTTTAGACACATGCCCCCTTCTATGACACTGCAGTGAGAGGAGAGCCTCCACTGCAGCATTTTTTATTGGACAGCTTGGATCAATGATACTTTACTATTGGTCCAAGGCTCTAAGCTGTCCATTGAGCTCAGTACCTCTGACAAGAAGTGAGAGGCACTGTGAACTCATCCTCTCAGTTGGCTGCAGAGTGTGCCAACTTGTATTTAAACTGTCCATGCTGTATGTAGCTTCTGGCAGGTTGCACAAGTAGCCCTGTATCTCTGGAACCATAGGTCAGAGGAGCCCCAAATTTTGATCAGTGGTGGGGTAGGTCTTCAGCTACCCGTCCCTCAATTTGGGGTCTCTAGGACCCCAGTTTGCTGAGCTACGACCCTTTTTTTATGTTCATGGCAGGTGAGGCTCTGGCAGGTGAGACTCATGACCGGCCCAAGGGGATTTCATGGGAGAGACTCATCTTTGATTTGGACGAGGACCTGCCACTGTCCCCAGAACCCGAGGGTGCTTGTCCACGTCCCCCTTTACCGCAGGCGCCTCCAGCTGTTACATCTGCCCTAATAGAGCACACAGGATACAAGTAAATGGGGCCTCCCGAATCTGCCTATCTGCTTCCAGGATCACTGCTTTATAAAACCCAGATCATCTTGTGCAGTTGTTCGTGTGGCTAGAAAAAGAAATGCCAAAGATTTATAGTATAGTCCTTTGGGAAAAGATGCTGGCACTGCTGGGCATCTTCCGATGTTGAAGGGAAGTAAGTATGATGTGTATTTCAACTGCTGCATTAAAGTGTTACTAAACCCAGGAGCCTGCATTCACTATATCTGGTCTCCCACAGTACACAGAACATGGACATGCAATTATTTTAGTAAATATAAACTGCTTAACATCTTTTTTTTAACAACAAGGTTATAACAATTGGCAGACATACATTGGTTGTGTACAAGTTTTCAAGTAGTATGCATACATGAGAACAAACTGCTTAACATCTTTACTCATCAGCAGTATATAGCAGTCTTGTGACTTCTATCAGTGTCTGGTTAAAGATTGTAGGAGGAGTTTTCATTCTCCCCTGATTGCCCTATGAGGCTGCAGGACCCCTGACCCTCTGTCTGGAGAGTGCGGATTGGCCCTGTGCTGATCACATGCACTCTTCCAAGAAAAAAAAAAAAAAAACTCTCTAGCAATACACACCAAACTGAGAATGTGTAGCCTGACTCCAAAGGCTCTCTCTTTTCTGGACATGTTTTGGAGTCAGTGTTAGAAGGGGAGGATCTTTGCGTACAGGATCAAACAGCGTTTTACACAATGCAGAGGATCAACCCCTTAGATTCCACAGTGAGTATAACAAGCATGCTACACTGCATATACAGACTGATTTTACTGTTGTGGGTTTAGTAACACTTTAAGTTTCCTTGGTTGACCACTGCGTCTACAGTCCTCAACATTGCCTGATCAATGGTGTCCTCAATGCTGAGAAATACAGGCAGATACTTATCCATTATGCCATACCATCAGGGAGGTGTGTGATTGGCCCCAAATTTATTCTGCAGCAGGACAACAACCCCAAACATACAGCCAATGTCAATAAGAATTATCTTAAGCGTAAAGAAAAACAAGGACTCCTGGAAGTGATGGTTTGGCCCTCACAGAGCCCTGATCTCAACATCATCGGGTCTGTCTGGGATTACATGAAGAGACAGAAGGATTTAAGGCAGCCTACATCAACAGAAGAATAAGGCAGCCTACATCAACAGAAGAATATCCGTGGTTAGTTCTCCAAGATGTTTGGAACAACCTACCTGACGAGTTCCTTCATAAACTGTGTGCGAGTGTATCTAGAATGGATGCTGGTTTGAAGCTAAAAGGTGGTTTCACCAAATATTGATTTGATTTAAATTTTTATTCTGTTTGCTCACTTTTTGTAAAATGATAAAAAACAAACAAGGTATATATCCAAAGCATTCTTATTTTACAGCATTTCTTAACACCTGCTTAAAACTTTTGCATAGTACTGTATATATTTTGCCTGTGTAGATGTTAAGGAGTGCCTTTTATTATGCCAGTATAGTAGAGTAGAGTGACCTTTGGATACAAACCATTTTCTATACATCATATTTTCCATGCTGTCCTGTCCTTGTAATTACCATGCAGTCCTTCCTGTGCAATGTATTGTGAGGAAGCTGCTTCCTGGCCTTTTGCCCAGTCCTATGTTCGGTCTGCCCCCTACCGCCTGTTGCCTCGATCAGCCGTGACCCTCACACATGGCGCCACGGGGACCCCCTTTGTTGTCAGAGGGCCTGAAGGGGAAACACAACTATTTTGTTTAAAAATTCTTCTGTCTGACGCAGCTGAAAATTTCATTCTGATAACGGCTCTTCCTAATCGGCTTTTGAGTCTTTCTCATTTTTATCCCTGACCCCCTCCATTGAGTCGCCTAACGTAGACGTAGAGTCTGCGCCAGATGGAATATTCCACCTCCTGTTACGTGACTCCCAAGTCTGTTTCCGCTGTTCAGGCAATGCTTTGAATTCCAGCCAAGATATGGAATCAAAGCTCATATCTTTATAATAAAAAGTAAAACAAAGGACAACACAATATTTTGACTGAAATCGTGTGAGGGGTCAGACATGACCGATGCTAAAAAGGGAATTATACCAGACATAGCGGAGCACAGGCATGCTGAAAATTCAATAGGACTTGCCATGAAACCTGGCGTTAAGGAAGTCCACACTCACTGAGAAGGGACACTGTTATGCCAGAGGTGATGCAGTTCTTAGGCTTGCAGGACAGAATGGGGCCACTGACATGGAATACTCACATTTGGTGCCTCCATAGAACTATTTCAGGCATGTCTTTAACTCCCTGACCCTAAGGCCTTATTCACACCTGTATGCATTTTTAGTGATTTTTTTGCATTTTGCAGATTTGCACTACAGAACGTGTTCCATAGGAAACCATGTTAAATGGACTGTAGTGCAAATCTGCAAAATGCAAAAAGCACTAAAACTGCACAGGTGTGAATCCAGCCTCAGTTTGGCCTGGTTGTACTTTCATCTTCTACCACCAGGTGGCCGGGCACTTGGAGGTATTAGGTTAAGAAGGACAAATCAAGGTCAGGTTATGGGTATATGGGGTTTCTCAGCCAATGGGCTGGGATTTTGTTGGATCCCTTGGCCTGCTGGGAGAGCCTATATATTCGGGTAAGGTCAAGGTGATCCGGGTTCTTGTGTGCCACCCAGACCGCCGTCTGGGTGGACGTGTGTCGTACGCCTTGGGCTGCTAGGCCAGAGATTGGGCCTATCCTGGGGGCATCAGGCTGCCAGGCTGTGTGAGGGCCTATCCAGAAGTAAGAGGGCAGCGCAGGGTTGGGACTGCAGCTTGCAGTTCAACCAAAAGTGACGGTTCTGCTGGCCGGAGAACCTGTCAGTGGTCGGAGGTTGATAGGAAGCTGTCCCCACGAAGAGACCATTCGCCTTTACCAGGGACCACAGTGAGTAACTGAAGCAAGTACCAGAGCAGTATTCTCACTGAAAGGGCATGGTGGATAATCCGGAAACTTCAGGCGGTAATCAAGTCAGGGACCCAACCAGCGGAGGTGACGCTTGCAGAGCAGCCTTGTGTGTCAAGCCAGGGACCGAGCCGGTCAGCAGGGGAGAAGCTTGAAGGTATCCGAAGTGCCAGTTAGGGACCCAGCAGGGAAGCGTGGGTGACGTTCGAGGGAGATGCCGCCGCAAAAGCCTTGAGGAGCTCACAGGATTCAGAGTTAGTGAATCAGAGTGTCTAGTGAGAGACCAGGAGCTCAAGGGGGTGAAGAACTACAAGGAGAAGTTGTAGTACAGCTGGGAGAACTGTTACTTTGAGTTAGGAATCAGGGCTGGTGCAAGGATTTTTGACACTCTAGGCCAAACCTCATTTTGCACCCCCATTGGCTCCACCCCCTTTGCCCCGCCCATGTGACAGAAGGCGCCGCTTTACAGGAAGCATCGGCTATGCTTCCTCTAGCGCTGGCTCCAGAGCTTCGCTGCACCTCTAATTACACTACCTGTCGGACTGAGTTAGTTACATCCTGCAGCGCATGCAGACGCGGAGGGAAGCCAGCGGCTGGGCGCCCCTACGCAGCAGTGCGCCCTAGGCAGCTGCCTAGTTTGCCTAGTGGTAGCACTGGCCCTGTTAGGAACTATTTAAATACTGCTACCATAGGAGACAGCGATCCTGCACGTGCAGAAGTGGTGCCTTGCTGGGGCCTTTCCCTGTACGGCTGTGCTCCTCTTGAAGTCTCGGAGTCTGCCTTTAGAAATTTCAACTACTTAAGGGTTAACAAGTACACATTGCGCGTTATTTGACTGAGCATTTTTTGGCATTAAAAACTGCAGGTCTGCTTGCCATTAAAAATGAATGACACCACGAGTGCAGCACTCTTTTTTTTTTTTTTTTTTTTTTTTTTTTTTTTTGTAAGTCTTGTACATGCATGCAAAGCCTGGGATTTGCATACTACATTTTTCAATACACGTTTTTGATCCATTGAAGTCTATGGAACCAAAAACTAGAAAAAAGTCCCTGGCCCTTTCCAGAGAATGCACAGGATGTTAACTACATCCATAGGAAACCATGTTAAATGAACTGTAGTGTGTTTCTACAAAACTGAAAACGCACTAAAAAATGCATAGGTGTGAACCAGGCCTTAGTTCCTTACACAGACAGCACCAAACCCGGCCATAGACCGCAGGTTGCAAGAGAGAAAATCACTTGATTCCTCCATCAACGCAGTCGGTGTTGATGGAGGAATCCCTCCAGTGGAACTATTGTGTTCTCCTGGCGGGGGGAACACAGTGATTATTGCTAGCGACTATAGCTGCTGGAATAATCACATGAAAAATCCAACAGGCTAGTTGTACCCAAGTTGGTTGATTAATCAACTTGAGTACAATCATCCTGCCGACGCATGGTTCAAATCTTGGCCAGTCTCAGCTGCAATGGCCAGCTTAACTGGTGCTAAACTGGTTAATAAACAGGCAAACATGACACTATGGAGGCAACACACTGGCAATTGTGACAGCAGGTGGGGAAACATTTGAGCTGCCATTAGTGACCTCCTTCTAAATATTCTAGTTGCAAAGATGTCAAAACTTTTTATAGAGTGGTAAAGAAGAGACACACTGCGGCAAAAACTAGGTGTGCCGGAATTGTTGCAAGTGGTTCTAAGGGCTGAAGTTTTATTTTTACCCTAATACATTCTCTGCATTAAGGGGGGGGGGGGGGGGAACAACTTCTGAATGCAGGTCCCATCCAGTCCCCCATTATACATACCTGATCCCAAACTCGAACCAGCGCTGTGCACATGAGCAGCGGCTTTCTCTGCTCTCTCCTTCCACATAGGCTCAAAGACAGCAGAGGGAGCCATTGGCACAGCTGGGAGACATTCAGGAACTGATACTTCTGAATTTATTTATTTTTTGCCCCCCACCCATTGCACCTATTTAACTCAAAGAGGCTGCGTGACAAATGTCCCACATTGCATGCTTGTGTCTGAACACATCTGAGCTCATCCCTACTCCAGACATAACAAGATATACTGGGAATTCCACCCAGAAAACAGAACCTATTATGATCATAAAAAAAGTGGGATATGAATATATGTGTAGCGCCCCCCTGAGTATACTGGGAACAAAGAGACACCTCCAGATACCGGGAGCAGGCTTACATTCACCCCAGGGCTGAGTCCATGGCTATAATGGGAAGTGAGAACAAATACGGGCGCCAGTCACTTTAGTATTTTTCAATGCTTTAATGAAAAACTTGAAAGAAGTAGTAGTAAAGAGGTTGAGGGGAGGTTGCAGATACCTTTTTGTAGCAGATCATTTACAGACTCTTCAGAGTAAAGGACAAAACACATAGCTTTCTCTTAGCAGAATCTTGTATAGCTGAGTAGGTTTCTGCCACAGACCTAACAAGCAGTAAAATGTCTGGATAAGCCTCTCTCACAGGATTTAGCAGCCAGGAATGTATTACCATTATTGAATTGTAGAACAGCGTCACAGTACCAGAACCTTTAAGCCATCCAGCGATACTGTAAGGGTAATTTAAATATAGAACAGCTTCTTCACAGTACCAGAACCTTTAAGCCGACCTGGCAGTACTGTAAGGGTAGGTTAGAGATAGGTGCGTCCTCCCAGTAAGTCACCAGGCCCTTCTGAGAGACCAGCCTTCATCCTGGCTCTCTCCAGGAAGGGTCCTCCCCTGGATCTCCAAAGCTTGGTTCAGGTTCCTCCACCCAGGCAAGACAGCCTAAGGACCACCTCTGCAGTAGTAGGCCCCAGACAGGCTTCTGGGCCTAATTGCACAGCTGCAGTGACGCAGCCTAGAGGGCCACGAGGTAAGAACTGACCTCTAGCACATGGCATCTCTCCCATAAATACTCTCCCCCAGAATGCACAGCAGCAAGAACCTCCCACTGGGCTGTTATTGAAAGAAGAATATTCATTAACCACCTCAATACAGGGCACTTTCACCCCCTTCCTGCCCAAGCCATTTTTCAGTTTTCAGGGCTGTCGCACTTTAAATGACAATTGCGCGGTCATGTTACACTGCACCCTAATGAAATTTTTATCATTTTTCCCCACAAATAGAGCTTTCTTTTGGTGGTATTTGATCACCTCTGCGGTTTTTATTTTTTGCGCTATAAACAAAAGAAGAACGACAATTTTGAAAAAACACAATATTTTTTACTTTTTGCTATAATAAATATCCAATTTTTTTTTTTTTAACAAATTTTTTCCTCAGTTTAGGCCGATATATATTCTTCTACATATTTTTGGTAAAAAAAAATCGCGATAAGCGTATATTGATTGGTTTGCGCAAAAGTTATAGCGTCTACAAAATAGGGGATAGATTTATAGCATTTTTATTTATTTATTTATTTTTTACTAGTAATGGCGGCGATCTGCGATTTTTATTGTGACTGCGATATTGCGGCGGACATATCGGACACTTTTGACACATTTTTGGGACCATTCACATTTATACAGCGATCAATGCTATAAAATTGCATTGATTACTGTGTACATGTGACTGGCAGGGAAGGGGTTAACACTAGGGGGCGCTCGAGGGGTTAATGTATGACCTAAGGAGGTGATTCTAACTGTGGGGGGAGGGGACTGACTGGGGGAGGTGACCGATCGGTGTCCCTATGTACAAGGGACACGCCATCGGTCTCCTCTCCTCTCTGACAGGACGTGGATCTGTGTTTACATGCACAGATCCATGGTCCTGCTCTGTTACCCGGCAATCGTGGGTGCCCGGCGGACCTTTTAGTTTGTAGGTGTCCCCGAAGTGTGTTTTATAATTGAATGTACGTGGGTTTGGGGTGGGCTCAACATTTTTTAGAAGGGGCCATGAGTGCTTGGGTGGGAATTTAATTTTGTCAATTTTTTTTTTTTTTTTAATAATTTTGATCACATCCAGAAGTACACTGTGATAGCATTTTGTTAGGACAGGTTCTCTTTAATGAGACATCAGAGAGCATCTTTTTTTTTTCCCATCAGTCTACTAGGGGTGTGGTTACCTATTCCCAGGTGTTCTATGACGATCTGTTCAGCTCACATTGGGAGTGTGAACACAGACAGGAGTTAGGAGAAAAGGAGTCTTCTAACCTGTAAGTAACATTTAAACTTCCTGTAACTAATATTAATATTGTAGCTAAGATAATGAGTTCTGTGAAGGTTGAGTTCAGTGTGCCACATATGTAAAAAAAAATGGAGGAAGAGCTCCAGGATGAATATGAGCAGGGTTGCCCCTTCTGGTCACAATAGCCCCCATTTATGCCCCTTCCATACTTGTGTGACCTGGCAGCGATTGTGCAGCGACTTGAAGCAAGGCCTCTGTAATTTGGAGGTCTGTGGACCTCAAGTTGCATCAAAGTCAGACCAAAGTAGTGCAGGGACTACTTTGAGGTTGCACAGATATGAACGGTACTCTTTGGAAATCATGGGGTACGACTTGTCATGTGACTTTGCAGTCCCAATTCGCACAAGTGTGAAAGGGGCCTTACACTTGAGCTTGTTTCCCTATGCCTGACTATGCTGAACCCTGTTTTTTCTAGCTGTCCCTGTTCAGTACTTGTACAATCGATTGCTTTACACTCAGAAACGTTTGATGCAATTTGTTGGCTGTGCACGGATCCAGGCAGGCTTGGGTATGTTTTACTTTTGTACATTTGTGCTTACTATGCTTTTGAGGTTTTATAGGCATAGGTTTCTTCCCTACATTGACTCTAAAGCCTCATACACACATTATAATTGTTGGCCAACCGAGCGTCTGATTTTTTTGTCAAAAAATTTCAGCTCTTGAGCACCACCCTTTGGGCCCCTTCTGCTAATTTTGTGTTTGAGCATTGATTCCGAACATGCATGTTTTGTACTTTTCGACTTTTGTGTGACGGATTTGTGTACTGACCATACAAAAATCTGACATCGAGCCGTTGTCCACCAAACATTTACTAGCCGGTCATCCAACATTTGTTTGCCCAAAATTAGACGATAATTGTCAAAAGGAGCGTACTAACAGAGTTTAAGATAACAGTCTGTTAACAGACAATCCCCTGCCAACAAATGTACTGTGTGTACAAGGCTTTAGAATCCAAGAGGATTACCCATTGTAACAAGTCCTTTCTTTTTATTTAGTGGGTCTTTTGACATCTCTGCACATGGATTCTGTTTGATCAACGTGGTTTTTGTGTGTTATACTGTACACCTCCCTGTGGATATTTTTATACTTTTGTAAATGTACCTTTTGCAGTGAAATGGAATATACATTGGACTCGTGTGTGTGTGTGTGTGTGTGTGTGTGTGTGTGAAGTCAGTATTTTTTCTTATCTGCTGCATCCCTGCATACTCATAGACTTCAATGCTATAGAAATGCTTTCCTCCCCTTGTTAAAGCGGAGTTCCACCCAAAAGTGGAACTTCCGCTCATCGGATTCCCCCCCCCCTCCGGTGTCACAGTTGGCACCTTTCAGGGGGGAGGGGGGTGCAGATACCTGTCTAAGACAGGTATCTGCACCCACTTCCGGGAATAGACTCCCGTGGGAGTCACGCCCCCTCCCACACTCCCCCGCGGGGACCATTGAGAAAGCGCGACTCACGCATGTGCAGTAGGGAACCAGGAAGTGAAACCACAACGCTTCACTTCCTGATTCCCTCACCTAGGATGGCGGCGGCAGCACCCGAGGATCGAGGGACGGTTCGGTCTCGGGTGCCGACATCGCTGGACCCCGGGACAGGTGAGTGACCTTATTTTAAAAGTCAGCAGCTGCAGTATTTGCTGCTGACATCGGAGAAAATTTTTTTTTTTTTTAGGACTCCCGCTTTAAGCCCAGGAAACAGACACCTGAATCTGGATACACTTGCATAAAGCTTGTGAATGGTCTGTAAAATGCCTGAAAGAAAAAAAAAAATTGAAATCAGTAGAAATCTACTCTGTTCAGGTGTGAATGCGGGCTAAAATTGAGGAGGAGATCTGTAGGAGTAAATTGAAACACAGTGAGAAGTCTTCTGCTCATTGGGCAGGTGGTTGATATGGAGGGATAATGCTGTGCGTCCCTGTTCTCAGTTTCAGGGGTGAATCGGGGCCGAATCTTTGCCTGACTTCAGCCCCAAAACGGAGCCAAAGACGCACAGCGTTTCTGTGCAGTGCGCTCCACAGCCGCCCCGGAGATATGTGAACCGGCTCCATAGAGATCTGGTCACAGTCCCTTGCTATGCGAATTGGATGCTGACAAACTCCACATCCAATTCGCATAGGTGTGAACCCAGCCTAAGGGTTGCCACCTCATCCCTTTAAACCCAAACACCTATTAATTACACAGGTTCTGTGGCTGATTAAAGTGGTAATTAAACTCACTTGGTGCCTTATCTGCATTAATCCTCCTGGCGGTATTCCTGAGTGTGGCTCGGGATTACATTTCAGTACCATTAGAGGTAACACTGCGCCACACTCGGGATTGCATTGCAGAATCCTGGTACAGCATACTTACCTTGTCACCAGGATCCTGCGATGTCCTCGGCCGGATCATCCGCCCAATGCTCTGTTTCCTGCGAGCGACGCATGGGGGGCGGAGCCCAGCAGCAAATTCGAAATGTACAAAAAACATAACACAGAACACTGTAAACTTACAGATTACATTACTGTATCAAATCATTTCACCTCCCTTTTGTTCCTAATGCTTTGTTCAGTGCCCTGCCTGCAATTTTATATTCTATACCGTTCTTTCTGCCTGGAAACTTGAGAATGTTCATGGCAACCAAAAAGTGTCCCCTTACGTCAAAAGTGTTTTTAGACCAGCTAGAAATCAGTGATATAAACTTAGAACACTTGCAGAATTGAGCGATAGTGAATCGTGGGGAAATTAATTTTATTATTATTATTTTATAATTATTTATAGTTGTTTATCATATTATAATTTATGATTTCGTGTTTTAAACTTTATCATACCAGGGATGTCTACTAGACTCTTGTTTGGACAGATTTAAGTGTGTTATTACTAAGACTTACAGGCCTACAATATAAAACGCCAAATTTCTATGCAAAACAATGTACTGCTTAGGCCCCTTTCACACTGAGGCGCTTTTCAGGCGCGAAAGTGCTAAAAATAGCACCTGCAAAGCGCCCTGAAAGAGCCGCTCAATGCACTCCAATTTGAAAGCCCCGAGGCCTTTACACTGGAGCGGTGCGCTTGCAGGGCGGTCTAAAAAGTCCTGCAAGCCGCATCTTTGGAGCGCTGTAGGAGCGGTGTATTTACCGCTCCTAAAGCGCCCCTTCCCATTGAAAACAATGGGGCAGCGCTCCAAACCCGCCTGCAAAGCGCCGCTGCGGTTTTAACCCTTTTTCGGCCGCTAGCGGGGGTTAAACATCAGCCTCAGAACCTGTGTAATTCACATGTGTTTAGGTTAAAAGGGATGAGACGCCAACCTTACGTACGCTGCTTGTAATTCAGTTCAATACGGATAGGACTGTTTTTTTTAAGGAGTATGGCTGTCTCTGCTCGTTTAACTACTTCAATACTGAGCAATTTTACCCCCTTCCTGCCCAGGTCAATTTTAAGCTTTCAGCGCTGCCTCGCTTTGAATGACAATTGTGTGGTCATGCAACACTGTAACCAGATTAAATTTTTATCATTTTTTTTGAGACAGAGTTTTTTTTTTTTTGTGTTAAAGTGATATTAAAGCATTTGTTAACCCAAAAAAAAAAAATTGATCCTGTTTCTTTAAAGCATGTTATACAGCACAGTACTTGTGCTGTGTGATTTGGCCCCCCCATATCATCTTTAATACCAGGTTGATCCTGCCTGATTTTGCCCTCCCCTATGTAAACTGACCACGGTTTATCATGGCTGCTGAGCCCTGACACCGTGGTCAGTTTACGTGCCTCCATCATCCGCAGCTCTCCTGTGTCCTCCTCCCCTCCCTGCCTGACAGCTCTGTGTGTGAGCTGCCCCTCCCCTTCTATCACCGTTCCGAACAGCTCGCACATTACTGCTCCCAATCACTGCCAGCCCCTCTGCCAGGATTACATAATGTATATAATATATGCCATTTTCTAAAATTCTTCTTTATAAATACCGTTTTTCTTATCCCTGATCAGCGGTCACGTGACCGCCCGGTGCTGTCTTCCTCCGATTGTATGTATTACAGAGGGAGGTCACATGACCACCCGGCAGACATCAAAGGGAGAGCTCAGCCCCTCCCTCTGTAATACATACATCGGAGGAAGAACGCACCAGGCGGTCACATGACTGCTGATCGGGGTTAAGAAAAATGGTATTTATAAGAATTTTAGAAAATGGCATATAGTATATACATCATGTAATCCTAGCAGAGGGGCTGGCAGTGGCTGTGTTCACTGCCTTAACAACCCCTTTAAGGCTGGGTTCACACCCATGCGGGTTTCCCCGCACCCAATTCGCATAGCAGGAAAAAGGGGACAGGTTCTCTATGGAGCCAGTTCACATATCTCCGGGGCGGCTGTGGTGCGTCTTTAACTCCGTTTCAGAGCCAAATTCAGGCAAAGATTTGGCCCCGATTCATCCGTGAACCGGAGAATGGGGACGCACGGCGTTCCTGTGCGATCTTCACCTGGTTCCAGTGTAAACCGAGCCTCAAGCGGAGTTCCACCCAAAAGGGGAACTTCCGCTTTAAGCACTTCCCCCCCCCCCCCCCCCCCCCCCTTTATATGGCACGTTTTGGCATGTCATGTCATACAATTTTTTTTTTGGGGGTGGGGGAGAGTGGGTACCTGGTTTTGACAGGTACTTCCTTTCCCACTTCCTCCTTCCGCTGTCTTACAGCCTAGGTGACTCCTCTTCTCCCCCTGAGTGGCCCCTCTCTCTCTGCAATCTTCTGAGATATGTCAGAGGTCCCAGAAGATTTCCTGGCCATTAGGAGAGCACAGCACGACTCGCGCATGCACAGTGAACACCTGCATGAGAAGCCGCAGGCTGTCACAGCTGGGTGCCCACAGTAGTAATGACGGCACCTGGGAGAGGAGCGAGGCTTCGGGCGGCCACATCGCTGGACCGTGGGACAGGTGAGTGCCTGTTTACAAAAAGTGTAGCTGCTGACATTTAATAAACTTACAAAACCGTGGAACTCCGCTTTAACCACTTGACCTCCGGAAGATTTACCTCCCTTCAAAGAGAAGTAAAGGGTGTGTTTGTTTGTTTTTTTAATTTAATTTTTCCGTTTCATACTTGCCTAGGTGGATGCAGCATGGGTCCAATTCTGCATCTGTCCCCGGGCGCCTCTACTCTGAGAACCGAGCGATCGAACATCGCCAATGGCTTGGTTCTCACAGCTCTCCGCTCTTCTCCCTCTTTGCTCACTGGAGCGCTGAGCTGTGGAGGGGGCAGAGCGGCTGTCTCAGGCTCTCAGCGGCTCCCTGAGAGGCTTAGACGGTTCTCAGTCCAGGCACCTGGCGGATCCAGGCTCCCATCGTCGGACGACGCGGTGCCTGGACTGATTTCTGTGACGTCAGCAGCAAAACTGGTCACAGGAGTGCAAAATGAATTTCACTTCTGTGATCCATAGGAGAAGCCCAACTAAACGAGCTTTGGCTATACTTTTCTTTTCATGACCAGGCCATTTTTTTGCGACACGGTACTGTGTTCCTTTAACAATTGCACGGTCATCAGTGGCAGTGCGTTCATTAAGGGCACATGGGCACCGCCCCCCCACTGTGTAGTATAGAGAGATTAATATTTAAGAGAATTATTCCCGCGCTATCAAATGTGGAGGCGGCTGGAGGTGGAAAAGCTGCATGCGCCGGTTCGGGGAGACGCCTGACCTTTTGAATAAATGTTTAAATGGGTGGTGCTGCGCTAATCCTAAATATAAAAACCAGGTTGCTTAAGTGATAATCATAATTTATATCACCAGAAGGATAGACAAGTATTATGGATGCTGGTTAGATAACTAATACAAGTGGTGCGTATCACTGAATTCGATTTAAATCTCATAAGTGTAACAAAATAAACATAGTAAACCACACGTATTAAAAACTTAGATCATCATAGTAAAACTAAATAAAGTGCAAAGTGGTTCAGGCGTATTAAAAACTTAGATCACCATAGTGAATAACTGACGCAAAGTCAGTAACAAAAAACACTCTTAAACAAAGTGCAAGGTAGTTCAGGCTATGTGCATACACAGCTCTAAAGTGACAATGTGCAATGTGCAAACAATGTGCACAATGTGGAATGGTGTCTATACCTCTATAAGATACGGTATTGATAAACTAAACTTCACATAAAGTGCAAAATGTGCAAAAAATTCCAGAAATGGATACGGTATAAATGTCCCAAAAGGTATGAAAATTAAATATATAAATTGCAAAAAGGTGAGAAAAAAAGAAATCACAAAAAAGTCCTTTTATAAATGAAATATGTGACAGCAACGTTCTAGCATGCACACGTTGCAATTAAAGTGCTTTAGGTGAATCGCATCTAGTGCTTCTTCGTGTGCAAACACTCAAGTGGGTAATGGCCTCTTACCTTAAGGTAATATTCCCTGAAGAAGTCACATGTGGTGTGACGTCACGCGTAGGGACGGGACAGGCTGCACACACTGTCAGAGGCTTACGAGCTCGTCAGATACAACAGCTGTTTTTCAATTTTAAATGTGAGTACCTGTATTTCTGTAATAAAAACAAGTTACTTTTATCAAACGGAATTACACTATTGGGTCTCTTCCTGCTTTATCATCTTTTACAAACCCCCCCCCCCGCATTATATCTGAGGGAACCTCATCCTAGGATCTAGGACGGTGAGGGACGTGCAGGAGCCCCTAGGTGGGTGCTACAAAGTTCTCCTGGTCATATGCTTTTGCCCTATTACCTTAAGGTAAGGGGCCATTACCCACTTGAGTGTTTGCACACGAAGAAGCACTAGATGCGATTCACCTAAAGCACTTTAATTGCAACGTGTGCATGCTAGACGTTGCTGTCACATATTTCATTTATAAAAGGACTTTTTTGTGATTTCTTTTTTTCTCACCTTTTTGCAATTTATATATTTAATTTTCATATTTTTTGGGACATTTATACCGTATCTATTTCTGGAATATTTTGCACTTTATGTGAAGTTTAGTTTATCAATACCGTATCTTAGAGGTATAGACACCATTCCACATTGTGCACATTGTTTGCACAATGTCACTTTAGAGCTGTGTATGCACATAGCCTGAACTACCTTGCACTTTGTTTAAGAGTGTTTTTTGTTACTGACTTTGCGTCAGTTATTCACTATGGTGATCTAAGTTTTTAATACGCCTGAACCACTTTGCACTTTATTTAGTTTTGTTTTTTATCACTTATTTTACGTCAAATATTTACTATGATGATCTAAGTTTTTAATACGTGTGGTTTGCTATGTTTATTTTGTTACACTTATGAGATTTAAATCGAATTCAGTGATACGCACCACTTGTATTAGTTATCTAACCAGCATCCATAATACTTGTCTAGTCTTCTGGTGATATAAATTATGATTATCACCTAAGCAACCTGGTTTTTATATTTAGGATTAGCGCAGCACCACCCATTTAAACAGTATAGAGAGATTCATGCATTGCATAAATCTATCCATGGGCGCTGTAGCCACCCCCTATTTAGGCGTCCGGTCCCTTTTCGGACGCTGGGCGCCTGAATTACAGCGGCGGGGGGGGGGGGGTGTTTTTGAAGCACCTGAGTAGAGCCATAGGCTCTAATAGGCTTCAAAAAAGGTGAACTGTGAGCGCAAACCATTGCGCTCGCAGTCCACCTAGGTGTGTTAGCAAAGCAAATGAAAATTTGCTTTGCTAACACAGAACTGCCTCTCAGCCAATCGGGAGACGCGGATGTAATACCGGTCACCTGATTGGCTGAAGACCGAGGCGATCCCATTGGCCACCTAGCAGAACAGAAGACACAGGTGCCATCACTGCGCTACCCGTCCCACCACTCACTGCCTGACCCGCTACCACAATGAGGTGAATGCCGGGCAGACAGCAAGCGGGGGGGGGGCACAGTTGACTGCATTTGCTAGGCACAGTGGCTACATATTATGGGCACAGTTGGCTGCATTGGCTGCAACAGCCGCCACTGACTGCATGCAACGCTGTACCCAAATAAAATGTATGCCCCCCTTTTTTTTTTTTTTTTTTTTTTTTTGTTCCATGTAGCGGTGCCACTACATGCTCTAGCATCCACACATTTCATCCCGCTGGTCAGACATCCATTTTGGCACTCCTTCCCAGACAATGAACAGTCTCTTGCTTGTTTTTTTGTTTTTATTAGGGGAATAAACTTGGATAGGGAAAGGGACATGGGATGTCCAAATGATGAATGCTTCTCAATGAAATCAATATTGGTTGAGTCTAAATTTGACAGTCTCTTCCTCTGCACACCTCCTCCCGCAAACTACTCGAGATCACTTGCTTCACTTCACTGTCCAAATCTATGTTCCTGTCACCGTTAGCACATGGTTAGGCCTCACTCTCACTGAATAAGTCCTAATGTTTTTCTAGTAGCCCTTTACAGGCAGGGGTCTGCAGCCCCCTTTTGTGGTAGCAACCATTTTAGTTGAGAAGAATAAATGTGCTAACTGACACTTGGTGGACTACTGGTCCCAGCACGTCCAATGCAAATCCTGCCAGCACTCGTGGCTGCAACAACTTGATTCCAAAACAACACCTCAGTCAGCTAATTACAAATGAAAACACTTTCAAGAGGTTTGGCAGTTTTTCGGGTCCAGCCTTCATGAATAATGGTAATCATTTAACATCAGTGTTGAGATCATTATCCGCTTCAGTACTGGCAGAAATCTTTTGAAAGTGTGGACAAACACAAGCATATTCTACATAAAGGTCATCTATTGAAACGGAGTCTAAATTCAGAACTTTAACTGATGCCACCAGGTTATCAAACCTAAGGCTCTCCTTCAAATTTAAGCATCAAATTTTAGACCAATAGTTTTTGTCTGAAAAATCAAACCACTGTTCTAAATACTGAACAACTTTTTGATAACATTTTAGGAATTCTGATTCTATTTTTTTTAGCTTGCAGATGAGGTCGTTATTTCAAAGCTTTCCCAATTAGATATCCAAAAAATGGTCCATCTGTCTTTGGATTAGTTTGCCTTTTGACTGATGTCATGATCTCATATACATCAACTGCAATCAAGTCATTTCGCTCCAGTTATATATGGCTGTCTGAAAAATAGGCAAACAGTTGTGTAAATACTAGAGATATAACTCAGGAACTGATAGCCAATGGCGTCCCTAGGGGGGGTGCAGAGGGGGCCCTGACCCCCCCAACAATATGCTGTGCCCCCCAATTAAAATTTCTTTTTTTTTTTTTTTTTTTTTAAAGGCAATGTCTAAGAGGGAGAGCCTCCCCAGTCAGCTTCTGTGAGTGATATCTCCCCCCTCCCTCTGCTCACTGACACTGCATAATGCGAGCGCTCACACAACCACGGCCGCCTGTGGTCTGCTTCTTCCCCTGCATCCTCATTGGCAGGGAGAAGAGCAAGTTGCATGAAGGACTCCACCAGGACTCCTTAGGACAGGAGAACCAGCCTGTAAATTCCAAGAGATGCCAGACCAGCGTTGTCAATAGCAGGGGCAGGACAGCAAGAGGAGGCTGGGGAACCCCACAGTGGCAGAACACCAGGGCCCGGTGGCAAGACAACCTTTGCAACCCTGATAGTTCTCCCACTGCTTTGGACCCTTATATTTTCTTGGTATGCTGGTGACATATATCTCTAGCTTTCTGCCACCCTGGGGGGCCCCAATACAGTAGGAATTGAGCTCACTGCAGAACATGTGAAAGGGCCGTTGTGGGATCGTAGTAAAGGGCCCCAGGATATATATATATATATATATATATATATATATATATATATATATATATATATATATATATATATATATATATATATATATATATATATATATATATATATATTTATTTGCATTTTATAGTTGCCCCCCCATACTTTTGTCCCTGTCCCCCATGTGCACCCCCTAAATATGAAAGCTGGAGACGCCACTGCGGATAGCGGGTCCAGTTCTGTGGTCTCGCTGTCTTCATCCACAATAAATTGCCGTATTACTTTAGGTGTTTCGTCCTCACCGATGCTTTGGAAGTAAGCTTTTACAGCTGGTCAATTTTTTAAAACTCTCTCGATTGCTGGATAAAGAGATAACCATCACAGGTGATATCATTTGCTGCTCAGTGATTGCAGCATTCTAGTCTGCATCTCTCCAAGGTAATACATAAAACCTGGCCTGTTAGTGGGCCCTGAGGACAGGGTTAATGACCACTGATTTATAGCATGAAGCTTTTGGTACACACTGTTATGTTTACCAAAGTTCACACTTGCATTGTCAGCAGAATATGCAGACATCATATCCACAGATAAGCCATTTGTTTTAATCACATTTAAAATTTGCTCTGAAATTGCAGCAGCACTTTCCTCACCTTCTTCATAAAAATCCAACAAGCTTGTTACCACTCCTTTTGGAGGGCTTAAAGTAACGCAGAACTAAGGGGAAAAGTTTGGTGTTTCCATGGTTGGATGCATCTGATCTAACACTAAAATAAGCATAGCTTATAGCTTTCAGAATCCTGAAATATAACAGGAAGTTGTTTCATGGTGCAGTCCAAAGATCTATATGAATGACTGTAGCACACGGAATGGTAAACCATTGATATTTCAGCTGCTATTATTTCATCTTGCATTGCCATATACTTAGAGGCAGGAGCGTTGCTAGGGGGTGTCTTTTGGGGCTATAGCCCCGAATCTGGGGCCAATAGCCCTGAGTCTCTGCAGGGGTCCCAAAGGGGAGGGGAGGCTCTCTGGGGACCCTTATGTAAGTGGGGGGCTCTCTGGGGACCCTGATGCAAGGGAGAGGCTCTTTAAGGACCCAAATTTAAGGGGGAGGCTCTCTGGGGACCCTAATGTAAGGGTGGGCCCTCTGGGTACTCTGATGAAAAGGGGAGGCTCTCTGAGGACACTGATGTAAGGAGGAGGCTCTCTGAGGACCCTGATGTAAGGAGGAGGCTCTCTGGGGACCCTGATGTAAGGAGGAGGCTCTCTGGGGACCCTGATGTAAGGAGGAGGCTCTCTGGGGACCCTGATGTAAGGAGGAGGCTCTCTGAGGACCCTGATGTAAGGGGGGGGCTCTCTGGGGACCCTGATGTAAGGGGGATCTCTGGGGACCCTGATGTAAGTGGGGGGCTCACTGGGGATATATATACACACACACGTATATTACTGTATACATGTGTATGCCGCCCAAGCGCATGACTTTCTTTACTATGCTGCTATGGGCTCTAGCCCCAGATCTTTTGTAGACCTAGCAACGCCCCTGCTTAGAGGGAATTATGAATTTGGAAAGCAACCCACTTTGTTTTGCAGCCCGATCCGCATTTTTGTGACTTTCGCTAGATATGTGGATTTTGATATCCCCTTCACCACCATGACCAATTCCAAGCTCCCATGTAAAAAATATATACTCACTTAGAGGAAGGAAGTATTAACAGCGCTTAATGTGAATAAAATATTCATCAATATGATGCCTCAAATAGTGCTATTCCAAACTCCCACCTACACAGAGTACAATATGCTCTGATAGTTACCAGTCACCGCTGTAATGAATGTATAAGGTTTTTTTTCCATAAGTCTCAAACGGCCTATCCGCTTTATCTTCTTTGATTTAGAAGTTGATGGCCCCTGTTCATCCCCGCTGCTATCCATCTTAGCACCAGTTGCACGATGTGTGAATGATCCTATAGTGATGATCCAAACACATTGATCTATGAAATGGGAAAGCCAACTTGTAATGCAAAGTTTTTACCAACACACCACAGAGCTCCACAGCAATAAAAATCAGAGAGTCTACAAGCTAGTGTTTCATTAAAAATTGATCACACCTGATGTACCGATGGCCTATCTCATTTCTTGTGACAATAATGGCCCATAAAGAAAATCAGGCGAACATTTTTGTCCATGGAACGATCGTACCATTTTTTAAAAGTGTGTACACAACTTTTGACAGCCGATTCCGAAAGAAAATTTCCGAAGGGAAAAACGCCCAAATTGTTCTCGTATGGGAACAGAATGGACCATTTTCATATGAGAAATAGCAGATACGAAAGACTGCGCATGATCAGAAACAACAAATAACAAAAAAAAGCCTTTGTTGTACGAGAATTTTCGTGCACTATTTCTATCCTCGGTTCCGACTTGCTGTGAAACACTGAGGAAAACCAGCCGATCGTTTGTCCGATTTTCTCATAGTGTGTACGGGGCTTAACAAGCCAGGACTGTACAAATACCCCCCAAATGACCACGTTTTGGAAAGCAGACATTCCAGGGTATTTAGTAAGAGGCCTGGTGAGTTTTTTCAAGTTGTCATTTTTTTCCCACAATTCTTTGCAAAATGAAGATTTTTTGTTTTCACAGAATTGTCATATTCAGAGGTTACAAAAGGAAAAAAGGGGGTTCCTTCGAAGGTAACCCACCCCGGGTCGGAGTTTAAGGGCACAGCAAACCAAAGGGATATCAAAAAATATAAGCTTTTAAACTTTATATACACTACCGTTCAAAAGTTTGGGGTCACATTGAAATGTCCTTATTTTTGAAGGAAAAGCACTGTACTTTTAAATGAAGCTAACTTTAAACTAGTCCTAACTTTAAACAAATATACTCTATACATTGCTAATGTGGTAAATGACTATTCTAACTGCAAATGTCTAGTTTTTGGTGCAATATCTACATAGGTGTATAGAGGCCCATTTCCAGCAACTATCACTCCAGTGTTCTAATGGTACAATGTGTTTGCTCATTGGCTCAGAAGGCTAATTGATGATTAGCAAACCCTTGTGCAATCATGTTCACACATCTAAAAACAGTCTAGCTCCTTCCAGAAGCTACAAAACTGACCTTCCTGTGAGCAGATTGAGTTTCTGGAGCATCACATTTGTGGGGTCAATTAAACGCTCAAAATGGCCAGAAAAAGAGAACTTTCATCTGAAACTCGACAGTCTATTCTTGTTCTTAGAAATGAAGGCTATTCCATGCGAGAAATTGCAAAGAAATTGAAGATTTCCTACAACGGTGTGTACTACTCCCTTCAGAGGACAGCACAAACAGGCTCTAACCAGAGTAGAAAAAGAAGTGGGAGGCCGCGTTGCACAACTAAGCAAGAAGATAAGCACATTAGAGTCTCTAGTTTGAGAAACAGACGCCTCACAGGTCCCCAACTGGCATCTTCATTAAATAGTACCCGCAAAACACCAGTGTCAACATCTACAGTGAAGAGGCGGCTGCGGGATTTTGGGCTTCAGGGCAGAGTGGCAAAGAAAAATCCATATCTGAGACTGGCCAATAAAAGAAAAAGATTAAGATGGGCAAAAGAACACAGACATTGGACAGAGGAAGACTGGAAAAAAGTGTTGTGGACAGATGAATCCAAGTTTGAGGTGTTTGGATCACAAAGAAGAACGTTTGTGAGACGCAGAACAAATGAAAAGATGCTGGAAGAATGCCTGACGCCATCTGTTAAGCATGGTGGAGGTAATGTGATGGTCTGGGGTTGCTTTGGTGCTGGTAAGGTGGGAGCTTTGTACAGGGTAAAAGCTAAGGAAGGCTATCACTCCATTTTGCAACGCCATGCCATACCCAGTGGACAGCGCTTGATTGGAGCCAATTTCATCCTACAACCGGACAATGACCCTAAACACACCTCCAAATTGTGCAAGAACTATTTACAGCAGAAGCAGGCAGCTGGTATTCTATCGGTAATGGAGTGGCCAGCACAGTCACCAGATCTGAACCCCATTGAGCTGTTGTGGGAGCAGCTTGACCGTATGGTACGCCAGAAGTGCCCATCCAACCATTCCAACTTGTGGGAGCTGCTTCTAGAAGCGTGGGGTGCAATTTCTCCAGCTTACCTCAATAAATTAACAGCTAGAATGCCAAAGGTGTGCAATGCTGTAATTGCTGCAAAAGGAGGATTCTTTGATGAAAGCAAAGTTTGATGTAAAAACAATGTTATTTCAAATACAAATCATTATTTCTAACCTTGTCAATGTCTTGACTCTATTTTCTATTCATTTCACAACGTATGGTGGTGAATAAGTGTGACTTTTCATGGAAAACACAAAATTGTTTGGGTGACCCCAAACTTTTGAACGGTAGTGTATATATTATACATGATGTGAGCCTTAATTCATCTACGCTATTCGTTGTCAAAACTTCTTCAGGACTACTCGGGGTTCAGATAGTTGCAAGAAAGGGAAAAGGTCTCACTATCTTACAGAAGAGTAAGCGCCAATCAACAAATATTCAAAAGATGGAAGTTCCCAACATTGGAGTATATGACTCGTGGTAAGAACAAATCAAAGCCCAAGGACAGATGAAAGCCAACTGTAGGCAATACAATAGTGGGTATACAAGTGTGGCAGTCCCAGGGGAAGGGGGTGGTAACCATGTGGAGTTGATATAAACAAGAAAGTCCTGCACACCAGGATAGCCAGAGCGGGGGCTTGGTTGTGCCCCAAGTGTGGTCCACAAATAGCGGTCCAGATCGAACCATTGTAGTCCAAGGCTGAAACTGTGGGTGTGGTGGTAAAACGCAAAACCCCTGGGAAGAAGCAGAAGCGCTCAGAAGAGCGCTTCCCCTGAGACTGCCACACTTGTATACCCACTATTGTATTGCCTACAATTGGCTTTCATCTGTCCTCCTGCTTTGATTTGTTCTTACCACGAGTCATCTGCTCCAATGTTGGGAACTTCAATCTTTTGAATATTTGTTCATTGGTGCTTACTCCTCTGTAAGATAGTGAGACCTTTTTTCTTTCTTGCAACTATCTGAACCCCGAGTGTGTCCTGAAGAAGTTTTGACAACGAAACGCGTATACGCATTAGGGCTCACATCATGTATATTTTATATATATATGATTTTTGTGTGTTTCTTTCATGTCCTTTTTGCATTGTGTATATCTATATTTGTATTCCAATAAAAGTTTATATTTTTTGATATCCCTTTGGTTCGCTGTACCCTTAAACTCCGACCTGGGGTTACCTTTGAAGGAACCCCCTTTTTTCTTTTGTAACTTCTTAATGATTTACGGATGAGACAATTGGAGTGTCCTTCTCTTTTATTGTCATATTCAGAGGTTATTTCTCTAACACAGCATATGCATACTTGAATCTACACCCCAAAATACATTCTGCTACTTTTCCTGAGTATGGCGATATCACATGTGTGAGACTTATACACAGCCTGGCCACATACAGAGGTCCAACATGCATGTTAATTTCTTAACTACTTATTACACTTTGTAAGGCCCTGGAGCACCAGGACAATGGAAATACCCACAAAATTAACCCATTTTGAAAATATATTCTATGAGGCATGATGAGTCTTTTGAACTTGTCATTTTTTTTTTCACAAGTTTTTGGAAAATGTGGAAAGAAAATGAAAACGTATTTATTTTTTTACGGAACTGACGGGCGCTGATGAAAATCCACTGATGAGGTGGTCACTGAGCACTCACTGATGGGCACTATTGGGCACTGTAGTGGCACTGATGGGCACTCACTGGTGTGCACTCATTAGCACTGTAGTGGCACTGTGGGGTACTGATAGTCTCTTGTTTCAGTACTCTGTAAGTCATTGACCTGAAACAAGTCTGCGGAACAGTAAATTCATAAGTCATTTTCTGGATATTTGTTCAGGGACAGTGATTCGGTAAGAGGGTCAACATGCCAGCCAAGAAAGAAAATAATATTAATAATAAAAATTTCAGCCATATTAATTGCTATAATAACTATACTACTACTGTTTATTATTATGAAGAATTAATCATTTTTAATATGATTATTGGCAACAATTAATAATGTATGCTACAGTACCACTTTTTGACCGTGAGGCATCAGTGCAGTGATATGTGTAGCCCACAGTGAAAGTGATCCTGAAATGTCTGTACACTACAAGTAATATGTGATGCAGGATCTGACAGTTAGTTTTCCATGCATAGTAAAATCTCATGGACAAGAAAAAAATACAATTTTTAGACATTATTATCAGGATTTTTATAAAAATGTAGCACTACCCCCGAAGGAGTTGCTGATAAATGTTCAATTCTGCACCCTGCCTCTCAACCCCAAAGAACGGTCTCAACCCCTCCGGCACACCTGTATGGTAATATTAGTGTGGGACCCAGCAGTAAAGAGAAGCACAATAATGGTACACTACACAGTATATTTACCCTAACCTTGGAACCCGTCACTTCACCAGCTGTAATAATAGAGACTCACACAGGATATCAATTAACCATTCAGAAAGTTTACTGAAATCGAAATTTAAACACAGGGGACAGTGTGATAACTTAAAAGTAATAAATGACAACAGATAACAGTCAATGTATATATGAAACCGTAGATTCAATGATCGCCATAGAGAGTATATGCAGACAGGTGCACAGTGGGACAAGTACCCAATATCCTCCAAAACTTATATTAAGCACCTTCCCACTGAAACCTCAAAGCACACACACCAGATCTGCAGTATAATGTCATGAACATGCAACAGTACAATGCAATGTACATATCCTGTACTCAAGGGCTCCCCCTAGGTTGTAATGCAATGTTCCAAATGCAGTAAGCTGCGATGCTTTGTAGAAGATAAAAGTTCCTTGTCTTCAGAATCTTCAGCTAGCTTATGGTATTAGACTGCAGTATTTGTAAATCCAAACAGGGAAACAAGAAGAAAGCAAACTGTAGGATAAGTGATCCTTATAATACTTCCTCCTTAGCAATGGGTGTAGTTCAGTATTGACTTTATAGCACAGAGAAACAAATCCTAAAGTTCAACTGTATGCAGCCTGGGAATAAGTGAGATCACTTCTGTGGGACTACAAGTCTCACCAGCAGTCTGTAGATAACACACTCGGTTAATAATGTACTCTTCTGAAATAGGCATCCATATGCTTAAGGGTCTGGTATGGACTTTGAGGGGGGCCCCCATGCCATTTTTTTTTTTTTAATTTTGGAGCGGGGTTCCCCTTAATATCTATACCAGACCTGAAGGGCCTGGTATGGAATTTAGGGGGACCCCCACGCCATTTTTTTAAAAATTTCGGTTCGGGGTTCCCCTGTGGGGAAATCCCATGCCGTTTTTATCAATGAACTGTTATGTGTATTGTCGGACCGACAATTCATATAGCCGCGAGTAGTTTTAAATGACTTTTTTTTCCTTTTGAAATGTCATTTTGCTGTCAGACTGTTCTAAATATGGGAAACATGCGCCCCTTTACAGGCATATTATAGACACCCCCTAGGTACGAAATTTAAAGGAATGTTACACTTTTATTGTTTTACTTTAAGCATTATTAAAATCACTGCTCCCGAAAAAATGGCTGTTTTTAAAACTTCTTTTTGCATTGATCCATGTGCCCTGGGGCAGGACCCGGGTCCCCAAACACTTTTTATGACAATAACTTGCATATAAGCCTTTAAAATGAGCACTTTTGATTATTCATGTTCGTGTCCCATAGACTTTAACGGTGTTTGCATGTTCGAACAAATTTTTTGCCTGTTCCGATGCGAACCGAACCGGGGGGTGTTCGGCTCATCCCTAATGAAGAGAGAGAAATCCGGAAGGTGCTCAGTCTTTTATAAAATTGTCATGAGTGAAACGCATGCCATTGCTGACCTCTCCTCCTGAAAATGCTGTTAGTCTATCATGCTGATCCTCTGGTCTAAATACATTCAGGCACTGACTAGGAACAAGTATGCAACAAATAAAGCAAGCATTTTTGTCTGTGTGTTTTGTGTCAGTGATTTAGAAAGTAGTTTAAGCATTGAGCTTAACATGACAGCCAGGCTAATAGCACTTTCAAAAGGAGGTCAGCATTGGCAGGCTTGGTAATTGACTCTGAATTTAAATTGACTTGTGTGTGTGCATGTCTCCTTTATTAGTGTCCCCTCAGTTCTCTCTGTCTCCTTCATCAATGTCCTCTCAGTTCCCTGTGTGTCACCTTTAATACTGTTCCCTCAGTTGTTCCCCTGTGTTACCTTCATATCCCCTCACTTGTCAGCTTCATTATTTTCCCCCACTTGTGTCACCTTCATTACTGTCCCCCACTTGTGTCACCTTCATTACTGTCCCCCACTTGTGTCACCTTCTTCATTACTGTCACCCACTTGTGTCACCTTCTTCATTACTGTCACCCACTTTTGTCACCTTCTTCATTACTGTCCCCCACTTTTGTCACCTTCTTCATTACTGTCCCCCACTTGTGTCACCTTCTTCATTACTGTCCCCCACTTGTGTCACCTTCATTACTGTCCCCCACTTGTGTCACCTTCATTACTGTCCCCCACTTGTGTCACCTTCATTACTGTCCCCCACTTGTGTTACCTTCATTACTGTCCCCCAATTGTCACCTTCTTCATTACTGTCCCCCAATTGTCACCTTCTTCATTACTGTCCCCCAATTGTCACCTTCTTCATTACTGTCCCCCAATTGTGTCGCCTTCTTCATTACTGTCCCCCAATTGTGTCGCCTTCTTCATTACTGTCCCCCAATTGTGTCGCCTTCTTCATTACTGTGCCCCAATTGTGTCGCCTTCTTCATTACTGTCCCCCAATTGTGTCGCCTTCTTCATTACTGTCCCCCACTTGTGTCGCCTTCATTACTGTCCCCCACTTGTGTCGCCTTCATTACTGTCCCCCACTTGTGTCGCCTTCATTACTGTCCCCCACTTGTGTCGCCTTCATTACTGTCCCCCACTTGTGTCGCCTTCATTACTGTCCCCCACTTGTGTCGCCTTCATCATTACTGTCCCCCACTTGTGTCGCCTTTATTACTGTCCCCCAATTGTGTCGCCGACTTCTTCATTACTGCCCCCCAATTGTGTCGCCTTCTTCATTACTGCACCCCACTTGTGTCGCCGCCTTCATTACTGCACCCCACTTGTGTCTGACTCACAAATTACTTGTCCTCTGGAGCGATGGAGATGGACAGCCGTCCCATCTCTGAAGGTCCTAAAAGAAGACATAATGCATCACATGCTACACTTACATACTAACTGTACATTATACATCACTACTGAAAGGGGGTTATGAGCCCTCCAGCAGTGAAATCAAATCAACACCATCACATATATTTCCCGCTTGCTATTATTCTGTTAGAAGGGAACTACTTAACCCTAAACAGAACAATAACAAACAAAGATCCAAACTTTTTCAGTATACTGGGGGGAACCCCAATCAATGACCCGTCCCTCACTTACCTCATCCAGCTCACCTGGAGGCACACTCTCTGGCATGGGCTCCTTCCAGAGAGGCACAGCAAGGGACTTAGAGCTGGCCGGCTCTTCAGGGATGTTATCCGGCTCCTGCACACTGGCACGTGCAGTCGCCAGGCCACAGGTCGCGACAGCATCCTCTTCGCCACATACGTCCGGAATCTTCGCGGAGGAGTCACAAGGCTGCAACACCTCTCCGCCTTTGGTGATCTCTGGCCCTCTCCAGCTTTCCAAGTCTCCTGCGGCGTACAAAGTCCTGAAAGCAGGTTGACATTGTACTATCTTGACTCCTGCTGAACAGGTCCCAGCCTGGTTAGTGGCTCCCCATAATGGCCTGCACCGGGGCCAAGCAGTCACTCCCGCCATTGGGATCCAGCACTTGCGACAGAGTAGACACAGCTGCTCCACTCCTTCAATCCTCCCCAAGGCAAGCCCTCCATGAATCTCCAGCTGAACGCCAGTATCTACCAGCGCCCGCTCCTCCAAGACAAGCCCTCCGCAAATCTCCAGCCGAACGCCAGTGTCTACCATCACCCGCTCCTGCATGTCAGGTAACCACTGCAACGTGGGCATCAGCCAATTACCCTCTGCCATCTTCAGCTACCCCGTGGTGTCTTACTGCTGCTAGCCTGAACTTGTTAGTTTCCTCCAGGGCGTGGGCCTGCCCTCCAACTCCCCATCTGCTTGGTGCCTGAGGAACTGATAAGCAGGCTCCATTCTGTATGCGCTGTGTTAAAACCTTGTAGGACAAGCTGGATTTGGCAGGCATGCTGATGCTAGCAGGTTTGGCCCAGACATGTTGCTCGGTGCGAACTGCGCCACAGTAACTAGAGACTGATAGCAGGTGTATTTCCAGTGGTTGCCTATGGCAACAATAAAGTCAACTGCCAATGCCTCCCGGTAAAGGACTGACTTAAAATAGTCCTGCTCGCAGGCATTCCCAAGCTGCTTCCACCCACTCTTTACTGTTGTTAAGCAGGAGTTTTGAGTAAAATTCAAGTTTTCTGTAATCCAGTGGTAAATGTCCACGCCATGCGGAGCGCTGGACATATTTGTAATCTATGGGCGCAATTGCCCGCCGTGGTTGCCATGGGTGATGGCACTTTTTTTTTTTTTTTTTTACAGTCACTGAATTGCAGAATAGGATACAAGTGTGTGCCCCAGCACGGGTTGGGGTGACTTGATAGCAGGAACAAGAAATACTGATGATCCTGGATGGTTGCTATTGACAACGGCACTTGTAAAAGCTGAATTGCAGGCAAACGCAGTTCTTTTCCCAAGTTGAATCCCCTATGCAATTGGACAAGCAAAGTCTCCCCTCTTCTGCGTTGCTAGGGGTGACGGCCAGCAGGTTAACCGTGAAGGTGGATCTCGTGGGACCTCCAAAATGTAGCCGTGCCATGTGGGGTCACTAAGTGTTCTAGCATCCACACATTTCACCCTGCTGGTCAGACATCCATTTAGGCACACTTTCCCAGACAATGAACAGTCTCTTGCTTGTTTTTTTGTTTTTTATTAGGGGATTAAACTTGGATGGGGAAAGGGACATGAGATGCCCAAGTGATGAATACTTCTCAATGAAATCAATATTGGTTGAGTCTAAATTTGACAGTCTCTTCCTCTGCACATCTCCACTACTTGAGATCACTTCACTTCGCTGTCCAAATCTAGGTTCCTGTCACCGTTAGGACTTATTCAGAGTGAGGCCTAGCCATGTGCTAACGTCTTTCTAGTAGCCCTTTAGAGGCAGGGGTCTGCAGACCCCTTTGTGGTAGCAACCGTTTTAGTTGAGAAGAATAAATATGCTAACTGACACTTAGCGGACTACTGGTCCCAGCATGTCCAATGCAAATCCTGCCAGCCCTCGTGGCTGCAACGACTTGAATCCAAAACAACACCACAGTCTCTCCCTCTGGCTCCACATCCAAATCCTGGCATGTTCTCCCAGAGCTTCATACTGTGCTTCTCACTCACCGATCCCAGCATGGATCCCTCCTGAATGAATTTCCTGGCAGTGCTCCCAACTGTCCTCTAACCGGCTCCTGTTCCAGGACACCTCTCAATGCCCGTGTAGAGAGAGGCTCCCTCCCAGCTCCCAAGCTCCAGGCCAGAGGCCCCCCCCCCAGAAAGGGGGTCCCGCAAGGGCCACCACAGCCTAACACGCCATCATCTCAGTTCTCCCACTCGACAACTCCTCTCACAGCAGGCTGACCATGGGTATATATAGGAGGCCTGCCCCTGCCAATCCTAGTTGGGGATTGGTCAGGGCTCCCACAAACACCCCATGTCACTCCAGCTCTCTGCCCTGCCTCTTTTCCAGAACCTTCTGAAAACCAGAGGAGGTGCCCAAGAGCTGAAGCACATGTCAGTCACCTGTTGCTACACTAAACCACTCCCCTGCCCCCAGATCAAAAACAAATAGGCCTAGCTCAAATCATAGGCCTGCCTAAATTTACCTGCGCTGACAGTACAAAATAAACCTACTACTCTAGCACCTACATACCTAACGTGGAGGGTGCTACATCCAAAAATAGAGCTTTCTTTTGATGGTATTTAATCACCTTCTGCATTTTTTTTATTTTTTTGCACTTTAAACAAAATACTTATCGTTTTGAAAAAAATATATATATTTTTCACTTTCTGCTATAAAACATATCCAATAAAAAATTGAACAAATCTAATTTCTTCATAAATTTAGGCCAATATGTATTCTGCTACATATGTTTGGTAAAAACCAATCCCAATATGCATATATTGATTGGTTTGCACAGAAGTTATAACATCTACAAACTATGGGATATTTTTATTTTTTTTGTTTTGTTTTGTTTTTTACTAGTAATGGCGGTGATCAGTGACTTATAGTGGGACTGCGATATTGCGGCAGACAAATCGAACACTGACAATTTTTGGGGACCAGTGACACTAATGCAGTGATCAGTGCTAAAAAATATTCACTGGCTGGGAAGGGGTTAACATCAGGGGCGATCAAAGGGTTAACTGTGTACCTAGCTTGTGCTTTCTCACTGTGTGGGAGGTGCTTTGACTAGGGGAAGGCATTGATCCATGTTTCTGCTGTGCAGGAACACAGGATCAATACCTTCCCTTCTGAAACCTGCCTTGTTTACATAGGCAGATCAGCCTTCTGCCTGTGTACTGTATAATCGGCAGGTGCCGGTGGACATCGAGTCCATGGTACCTGATGCTGGGCTTCCACTGTGTGTGATCAAAGCGGGAGAAGTGTCAGGTCACGTACTAGGTACTTGATCTGGCACAGAGCGGCCGACCTGGCGCAGTATATGTACAGTGGGGAGGCTGCAAGTGGTTAATCACCACTGGCTCTTTGCTAAACAAATTGAAAAAAAGAGAACATTTTTGGGGAAAATGTTTTTCATAGTTTGTTACAAAATTTTGCAATTAAGCAATTTTTCTTCTTCACTGAGGTGCACTGATGAGGCTGTGCTGATGGAGCTGTACTGGTATTCAGGACAGTGATGATCAGTGTAAACAATGTACTGTCTGCCTTGGCGGTTATCAGCTCTCTGTTCCTCACACAGAGACACTGTGTGAGGAAAGGACTGCCGATAACCATCAAGTCTGTTTACATGTGGCCAGCTGTGACTGAGCACAGCTGATTACATGGTAAAGGGCCACTGTGATTGTCCCTTTACCTGGACACAGCGGTCACAGAGCGCTACAGGGGGTGAGGTTCTGGGAGGACCTCCATGGACGCCCTTCCAGAACTGGAGAGCTGCACTGTAGCTAGCTATCTTTCAAGAAGTAGTTAATTCACATCTGTCAAAGCGACTTGTTGGAAAACATTTATGATGAGCAGCTAATCAGTGTATGCTGATAGCGGTGGGTACAGCTATTATAATACAATGTACCAGTGGGGGATTTCTCTGTGTTGTTTGGGTAGATGGAGGAATCTGTTAGGTGACATGGTCTAAAGCTTAACCAGCCTTACCTATTTTAAGCCCACTCCAGTCCAGTCACATGGTCCACTGTGATGACAGCGACAGCTGCAGGGGAGAGGAGAGAGCACTCTCAATGGCTAGTGAAGCCTGGAGTAGTAATGTCACCCATAGGCTTTAATGGTCCATCCATTGTCGGTGCCCCTACTCACCCTGCAGCTACCACTGACTGACACAGGTGAACTGGATCACGTGACTGCATCAGAGCACCATGAAAATAGGTAAGTATATGCATTTTTCTTACACAGGTTAGCATATCTGTTAGGAGGGGGAGGGGACATTTTTAAGGCTAGCTGGACTTTAGCTGGAATTCCACTTTAAGTAGAGAAATGGGTTACTGTAGTTAGAGTAACTGGTAGGGGCTAACAGAACAGGAAGGCCAGTCCTGTGTTTGAACCACCTAAAAAATTTACCAAGTTGGCTGAAGATATGGGGGTGGCAATTTAGGGTTGACAGCCTAAGATGTCACTGCTACCCCTAACACCTGGTAGCACAGCCAATCTGGTAGGGGTGGTGAGGGTATTGCAGAAAGGCCTAGACAGTTACTGGTAATTGAAGATTCTATAATCAGAAGCACTGAATAATTTGTTGCCAGGATCACCTCAACCACATAGATTGCTGTCTCCCTGGAGCCATGGTTTTGCATGTGGTGGACCAGGTAGACGAATTACTGAGAGGGGCGGGCATGACCCAATTGTCTTGATTCCTGTTGGGACCAGTAACAGAATACATGGAAGATGGAGGATTCTTAAGAATCAATTTAAACCACTAGGCTGCAAATTGAAAGGAAGGCCCTCCAAGGATATATATTCTCTGGAATATTGCCTGTGCCATGCGCAACACAGGAAAGGCCGATGGAGCTTAGAGAACTAAATGCATTGCTAAATACTTGATGTAAGGGGGAAGAATTTGGTTTTTTCAGCGCCCTCTGCTTACTTTGTATTGGTGTACGACCTATATGTGAAAGATAATTTGCACTAAATAGAAGAGGACCTACTGTACTAGGGTTTATGGGAAGGCAGGAGGAGTAATTAAACTAGGATTGTGGTGGGAGAGCGAATTAGGCCTAGTGCACATTGGTTTATTGTAAACGCTGTTTCTCCTGGGTTTCTCCAGCATTAAAAACTCACTTAAGCTGCAGAAGGAGCTTTGACTGCCTCTAAGCTCTGCTTCTCCTAAACTGCTCTAAAAGCTTGGGTGTACATGGACACCTAGGCTTTTGAGGTGCGTTTAGGGAAAAAAATGCCAAAGGCCCCAAAAATGTCCATTTAGGAGCCTCAGTGTGCATGAGGCCTAAGCAGACCATACACTAATCGGAATTTGTCTTGGACCTGCTGAATTTCAGTCAGTGTGTGGACCTGCTAGACAGAACTCGATCAACAAGTTGGAAAATGTTTGTCAATCAGCTGCTGCAGCCACCGATCAGTGTGTTCTGACAGCGATGGGTACCATTGCCAGAATATAATGTCCTGGTAGGGACATTCCTCCATCCACCTAAATTGTGTGGATGGAATAATCTATTAGTTTTTTTTGTTTTTTTTTTAATTCAGACCATGGCCAGCTTTAGAATATAATGGGGTAGACAAGTCAGACAGTGGCTTGACACTAATGAATGGTGGGATGAGGTATGACAAGTGATAAGGAGATTTCCATCTTACATCTATTGTCATTTACTATTTGTCTTACCTGCTGAATGCGTCCCATTCAGCTAAATGTGGCCAAGCCACAACCGTGTGCAATTCAGGTAGTTGTGGTGTGGGTTTTCAAGGGCTAAAAGGCAATGAGGAGGCAACATAATGCCTGCTCACCAGCTATCAAATGCCGGCAAGTGTAAATGGCCCCTTATAATGGTGATCTACTGGACCTGTTCTTCTCAAATATTGCTGAGCTTATAACGTTCATATAAATGAACATCTGGGTAGCAATGATCATAACATGGTTTCAGTTATAAGCTTTAATCAACAAGTACATACAGTAAAGATAAAAACACTTAATTTTAGCAGAGCAAATTTTCCAAGGCTAAGGGCTGCTCTCCAAGATTTAAAGAACACAGAACAGAAATTGGATTGTTTCAAATTGACTGACCGTATGTGAACTCACTGCAAAATATATTCCCATGGGCAATACGTTTCAAAGACTAAAACTAAAACCTATGTGGCTCATGTCCAAAGTTAAAAAAAATATATAAATAATAAAGAGTTTTTAACCACTTGACAACTGGGCACCTAAACCCCCTCCCTAACCAGACCAATTTTCAGCTTTCGGTGCTCTCACATTTTGAATGACAATTACTCAGTCATGCAACACTGTGCCCATATGAAATGTTTTTCCTTTTTTCACACAAATAGAGCTTTCTTTTGGTGGTATTTAATCACTGTTGTGTTTTTTAGTTTTTGCGCTATAAAAGAAAAAAGACTGAAAATTTGGTTAAAAAATGAAGTTTTCTTTGTTTCTGTTACAAAATTTAGCAAATTAGTAATTTTTCTTTGTAAACTTTGGCCACAATTTATACTGCTACATATCTTTGGTAAAAAATAAGTACAAATTAGTGTATATTATTTGGTCTTTGTGAAAGTTTATAGAGTCCACAAGCTATGGTGCCAATATGTGAAAACTGATCACACCTGAAATACTGACGGCCTATCTAATTTCTTGAGACCCTAACATGCCAGAAAAGTACAAATACCCCCAAATGACCCCTTTTTGAAGACATTCCAAGGTATTTAGAAAGATGCATGGTGAGTTTTTTGAAGTTGTCATTTTTTCCCACTATTCTTTACAAAATCAAGATTTATTTTTTCTTTTTTCACAAAATTGTCATATTAGCAGGTTATTTCTCACACACAACATATGCATACCACAAATTACACCCCAAAACACATTCTGCTATTACTCCCAAGTATGGCGATACCACATGTGTGAGATTTTTACTCAGCGTGGCCACATACAGAGGCCCAACATTCAGGGAGCACCTCAAGGCGTTTTGGAGCACCCAGGCCAATTCTGACATTTCTCTCCTACATGTAAAAATAATCATTTATTTGCTAGAAAATTACATAGAACTCCAAAACATTATATATATTTTTTTAGCAAAGACCCTAGAGAATACAATGACTGTTGTTGCAACTTTTTATCTCGCATGGTATTTGCGCAGCAATTTTTTGAACGCTTTTTTTAAGAAAAAACAGTTTTGTGCTTTAAAAAAAAAAAAAAAAAAACAGTAAAGTTGGCCCAATGTTTTTGCATAATGTGAAAGATGAAGTTACACTGAGTAAATAGATACCTAACATGTCACCCTTCAAAACTGCACACGCTCGTGGAATGGCGCCAAACTTCGCTACCTAAAAATCCCCATAGGCGACACGTTAAAATTTTTTACTGGTTACATGTTTTGAGTTAGAGGAGGTCTAGGGCCAAAATTATTGCTCTCGCTCTAACGTTTGCACCGATACCTCACATGTGTGGTTTGAACACCGTTTTCATATGTGGGCGGGACTTACGTGTGCATTCGCTTCTGCATGCGAGCACACGGACAGGGGCGCTTTAAAAAAAAAAAATATTTTTATTGTTTATTTTAGTTTGACACTTTTTTCCAAAACAAAATAGTTTTGATCACTTTTATTCCTATTACAAGGAATGTAAACATCCCTTGTAATAGGAATATGGCATGACAGGTCCTCTTTACAGTGAGATATGGGGTCAATAAGACCCCACATCTCACCTCTAGGCTGGGAAGCTTGAAATAAAAAAAAAAAAAGATCCTGGCTTCGATTGTAGCGGTGAGTCGGTAGAAGCACCGGAGGGTGGCGGGAAGGGGGGGACGTCCCCTCTCGCCTCCCGTAAGAACGATCAAGCAGTGGAACAGCCACTATGATCATTCTTATGGTGTAGGGAATCGCCGGCTGAAAAAGCTGATATCTGAATGATGCCTGTAGCTTCAGGCATCATTCAGATATCCCCGCACAAAGTCAAGGACGTCGTATGACGGCGGGCGGGAAGTGCTTAAAACACATTTTTTTTTTTAGCACAAAGTTGTCCATTTATACAATATTTCTAACACATAACATGTACATACCAAAAATGACACCCCAAAATAGATTCTTCTACTTCTCCTGAGTACGGCGATACCACATGTGTGAGACTTCCACAGCCTGGCCACATACAGAGGCCGAGTACAGCTGAGCATGGCTGGGTATGGCTGGGTATGGCTGAGCATGGCTGGGCATGGCTGAGCATGGCTGGGCATGGTTGAGTATTGCAGGGGCGTTGCGGAGTATTGCAGGGGCGTTGCGGAGTATTGCAGGGGCGTTGCGGAGTATTGCAGGGGCGTTGCGGAGTATTGCAGGGGCGTTGCGGAGTATTGCAGGGGCGTTGCGGAGTATTGCAGGGGCGTTGCGGAGTATTGCAGGGGCGTTGCGGAGTATTGCAGGGGCGTTGCGAAGTATTGCAGAGTATGGCTGGGTAGTGCAGAGTATGGCTGGGTAGTGCAGAGTATGGCTGGGTAGTGCAGAGTATGGCTGGGTAGTGCAGAGTATGGCTGGGTAGTGCAGAGTATGGCTGGGTAGTGCAGAGTATGGCTGGGTAGTGCAGGGTATGGCTGGGTAGTGCAGGGTATGGCTGGGTAGTGCGGGGTATGGCTGGGTAGTGCGGGGTATGGCTGGGTAGTGCGGGGTATGGCTGGGTAGTGCGGGGTATGGCTGGGTAGTGCGGGGTATGGCTGGGTAGTGCGGGGTATGGCTGGGTAGTGCGGGGTAGTGCAGAGTATGGCTGGGTAGTGCGGGGTAGTGCAGGGCATTAGAGCATGGGGGGGATGGCTGAGGATGGATGGCTGGATGTGACTGTATAAAGGATGATGAATACTTGTGCGCACACCAAATAAAACGACTATAAGGGATATAAGAATGTAGCTGCCAACATAAGGGTGTTCACACACCAATCAAAGACAAACAAGACAATAAAAATATATGCGGCGCCTACTAAATAATTAAAACAATAATAAGAAGCTAAATAAATTATGTAAAACCACCAACCATACCAGGAGATTACAGGACAGGAAGCTCCAAGTAATAATTTTGTCTAAACAATTGATCTTCCACTACATTGTGCAACCAAAGGTCACGACAAACCAGTATTGCATCAAAAAATGAAACCACTTTCAAAACCGAAGCAAAGCCTACAAATAAAATAATACTGAAAAATGAAATTTTTCTAATCAGTAGCTGTTTCTAAATAGCAGGAGAAACTATTAGTAAAAATTGCCAATACACATGTGTAACGTGAATAAATAACGATAAGTAATCAATGGGTGTGAAAATATCCAAATCCACACACAGTGCAGCATAAATTCTTATTAGAATAATCAAAAATCCACCGCTCCAACAATAAATAATAAAATAAATATCTGCCTAAAAAATAAGTGAGTGCAAATATAACAGTGCAGCATCCAAAAAGATTGGTAATACATAACTAGTAGAAGGTTGTGTAACAAGTGAGACACAACATAAAATGCAACATCAGTGTTAAAACTAAAAAAAGTTCAGATAAGCAATCCTCCACACACAATGTAATAGACTGATGATGTGAGTAAAAATAAAATTAAAAGTGAACAGTCTCAAAAGAGTCCCATATATATTAAAATCTCCATCGTGACAATTTAATTGGAAAATAGTGCCAAAAGAATTCCTCCAAGAGTGACCCGTGATGAATTAAAGATGTGTAAAAGTGATGGTTCCCCCAGCCTCTCACCTCACGGCTGAACGATAACAGCCCTGTAAGCTAATGATAGGTGATCCAGGCAGCTTCACGATCTCCTTGATGACAGATCCCTTGGGGGTCTCCAGACTTCTGCTTCCAGGTAGCTTAGATATAATCAGCTCAAAAAAGAGGGAAGGACTCCATAGTGTAGTAAATAAATACACAAATTTATTAAAACAAATGCCCACTTACATCTAAGCACATATGTAAAAACGAACAATGCAACTGCTCACCGATCCCGGCCGTGCAGCCGAACTAACCGCCTCTCTCCTCCCTGACGCGTTGCGTGACTGCCACGTCACTTTTTCAAAGGGTATGGAGACAGGCAGAGGGAGAACGCTCTTATAGCAGAGAGGTAACCATAGCAACCTCTAAAACAAACGAGCGTCGGACCAGGAAACACTCGCTAGCATACCAGCAATATAAAAAGTATTAAATATATTCTAAAAAAACGGATGATCCGATATTAAGAAATAATCTAGCAGGCATAGATCCATCAACATAATTAAAATCCATATTAAAAGTAAAAGGAAATAAAAGCTCCCTCTAGTGGGCAATGGCAATATATCATATTCGATTACACTGCCATCTCATAAACACACAATTAAATAGCAGATTAATTGACTAACTACTAAAAATATCAATAGAAAATAAAATATGGGTTTAAAATATCACACCCATTAAAACAAACAGATAAATAAGTAAAAGATGACTAGACAAATATTATGGGATGATCCGACAAACCATTGCAATGTTCCAAAAACACTAAGTAATTACAAAGACACAGAGGGATAATTATCTAAAAATATTACCAAACCAATAACCCAAATAATATATCATATATAAGATATAACTCAAAACCGAAAAAAGGGGGGGGGGTGTCAGACTAAAAAACAAGTTTAGTAATTGGAAATAAAACAATTGAGGTCAAATTCCACATTGTGTCCTAATGGCGTCAAAGTACAGAGCTCATGGATCTTTTATTGTCCCCCCTCCAGTGGGGTTTGTATCTCTCAATTCCCCATACTTTCAACAAGGAGGGATCTCTATTGTGATATTGATCATAGTGTTTCGACAAACTATGTTTTGGATAACCATTCTTTATATTTTGGGTGTGTTCCCTGAGTCTCTTCCACAATTCTCTTTTAGTTCGTCCTATGTACTGGATCTGACATGGACATTCCAGAAGGTACACTACTCCCTCTGTTCGGCAAGATATAAATTCTTTAATCTGGTACTCTCTATTGGTGACTGTCGATTTTTAAAATTACATTTCTTCTTTATTTCATCTGTATGCCTGCATGTATAGCAAGTCTTGCAGGGGTAGAAACCCTTCCCATCAAAGAAGGAAAAACCTCTCCGAAAGGGGAGGGTTTAATTCATTCTTTGCGACCAGGTCCCTCAACGTAGGCGCTCTTCGATACGTAAATTTTGTTTTTTCTGGTAATAATGTTCCTAAGTGTCTGTCTGCCTTCACAATGTTCCAATGTTTCCTAAAAATTTTCTCTATTTGTTTATGTTGCAAACTGTAATCCATAACTAATGGTACAGTATTTAAGGAATCATTGTCTCTAAGAGAATCCTCAATTAATTTTCTTCTATCCACGGCCTCTACATCTTTAATTTTTTCTTTTATAAACTTGGAGCAATACCCCTTTTTGAATAAATCTTTCCCCAACGAATTCAGCTTGTTTTAAAAACACCTCTTGTTTAGTACAATTCCTTTTCAGCCTAATGAATTGGCCTTTAGGTATGTTGTTTAGCAAAGGGGCATGGTGACAGCTATACACTGGCAGGTAACTATTCCTGTCAACCTGTTTGAAAAACGTTTGTGTGATTAATCTTCCATCTTCTTTTAAAATTTCTAAATCTAAAAATTGTATCTTCTCATCATTGATCTCCCATGATAGATTAATATTCTTGTTGTTTGAATTCAAATTTAAACCAAAATCCATCAAACTTTCTCTGTCACCCGCCCAGATAACAATAATGTCATCAAAAAATCTCTTAAATAAAAGGAGTTGCTGTGGTTTATTCTTATACACGGCTTCTTCCTCCCACTCGGCCATGTAAATGTTAGCTACACTAGGTGCATACTTGGCACCCATCGCTATTCCGCAGATCTGTTTGAAGAAATATAGACATACAGAGGCCCAACATTCAGGGAGCACCTCCAGGTGTTTTGGAGCACCCAGGCCAATTCTGACATTTCTCTCCTACATGTAAAAATAATCATTTATTTGCTAGAAAATTACATAGAACCCCAAAACATATATGTTTTTTTTTTAGCAAAGACCCTAGAGAATACAATGACGGTTGTTGCAACTTTTTATCTCGTACGGTATTTGCGCAGCAATTTTTTGAACTCTTTTTTTTGGGAAAAAACAGTTTTGTGCTTTAAAAAAAAAAAAACAACAAAACAGTAAAGTTGGCCCAATGTTTTTGCATAATGTGAAAGATGAAGTTACGCTGAGTAAATAGATACCTAACATGTCACCCTTCAAAATTGCACACGCTCGTGGAATGGCGCCAAACTTCGCTAATTAAAAATCCCCATAGGCGACACTTTTCAATTTTTTACTGGTTACATGTTTTGAGTTACAGAGGAGGTCTAGGGCCAAAATTTTTGCTCTCGCTCTAACGTTTGCACCAATACCTCACATATGTGGTTTGAACACCGTTTTTTCATATGTGGGCGGGACTTACGTGTACATTCGCTTCTGCATGCGAGCACACGGACAGGGGTGCTTTAAAAAAAATTTTCTTTTTATTGTTCATTTTACTTTATTTTAGTTTGACACTTTTTTAAAAAAAAAAAAAAATTGTTTTGATCACTTTTATTCCTATTACAAGGAATGTAAACATCTCTTGTAATAGGAATATGGCATGACAGGTCCTCTTTACAGTGAGATATGGGGGTCAATAAGAACCCACATCTCGCCTCTAGGCTGGGAAGCCTGAAATTAAAAAAAAAAAAAAACACCTGGCTTTGATTGTAGCGGTGAGTCGGTAGAAGCACCGGAGGGCGGCGGGAAGGGGGGGGAGTCCCCTCTCACCTCCCGTAAGAACGATCAAGCAGTGGAACAGCCGCTATGATCATTCTTATGGTGTAAGGAATCGCCGGCTGAAAAAGCTGATATCTGAATGATGCCTGTAGCTTCAGGCATCATTCAGATATCCCCGCACAAATTCAAGGACGTCGTATGACGGCGGGCGGCAAGTGGTTAAAACACATTTTTTTTAGCACAAAGTTGTCCATTTATACAATATTTCTAACACATAACATATACATACCAAAAATGACACCCCAAAATAGATTCTCCTACTTCTCCTGAGTACGGCGATACCACATGTGAGACCTCCACAGCCTGGCCACATACAGAGGCCGAGCATGGCCGAGTATGGCTGGGTATTGCAGGGTATGGCTGGGTATTGCGGGGCATTGCAGAGTATGGCTGGGTAGTGCAGAGTATGGCTGGGTAGTGCAGAGTATGGCTGGGTAGTGCAGGGAATTAGAGCATGGGGGGGGATGGCTGAGCATGGATGTATGGATGGCTGGATGTGACTGTATTTGACACTGTGCAGCGCTGTGGGCACTACAGATGCAGCCCACAGTGCTGCTACCATCTGATCCCTCCCCCTCTCTGCTCACACTGTACCGATCGGTACACAGAGGGGAGGGAGGTTTGTTTACATGTGATTGCTCTGTCATTTGATGGAGCGATCACATGGTAAATGGCCGTGATCAGCGGCCATTTGCCGGGATCCATGATGCGCCGGGTCCTCTGGACCCGGCGGTCATGGATGTTCTCGGGTGCGCGCCCGAGCAGGATTCTGGGAGGACGTCCATGGACGCCCTCCCAGGATAAGCCGACCGCGCTGTAGCCGTCTTTCGACTATGGCCCAGTCGGCATGTGGCTAAAATATAAAAAATGAAGGAACACTATCATTTAATGTTGCAAAGAATATAACAGAATATGTAAAAAGGAAATTAAGGCCACACAAATTCAAAAGAAAAGACAGGTTTAGGTCTGAGCATGTAGGCCCTTTACTAGATAACTTGAGTTGGTGACTGGGGACAAAGAGAAGGCAAATTTTATTAAATACCTTCAGCACTGTGTATACAAAGGAATATGGGGCACCTCAAGTCCATAATGGGGATAGTATTGACACAGCTCCAAAAGAACTATCATCATAGCTCCCAACTGTCCCTGATTTAGAGCAATGTTCCTCTGTCCCTCTTTCCTCCTCGTTTTGTCCATCATTTTGGTCTGATCTATATAGTTGAATATAAAATGCACTTTTAATCTTTAAAAAAGTGTTTCCGAGTGCTAAACCTTTTATCCAATTTATAAATTAGTAGTGGTAAATAAAGGTCCTTTAAGGGGGTGTGGCAGGGGATGTGTCCTATGCCTACATACATTTGTTAGTAGGTGTCCCTCATTCCCATCTCAAAATGTTGGGAGGTATGCTAATGCTAGGGCATTACAGAGGACAAGGGGGCGCTCTTCACATCTAAAGGAAAAGAGGATAAACCTCCAAATATGGAAAGGTTTTTTCACAGTAAAGCTGGATATACAGAATCCTCCATCCACACAAGCAAGGTGGATGGTGGAATCCTTTCTGCTTCGACATTTTGACAGCGGAAACACTATAGTGTCAGAATACACTGATCAGTTGGCCGCAGCTTCTGATAGATAGAAGTTTTCCAGGGAAAGCCATGCAGGGTGAAATTTGGGCCATTCCTGCTGAATCTGCTGAATTTTGATCCGTTTGTACCCACCTTAAAGCTCCATCCATACCAATGCGTTTTTTTCATGCTTTTTGCAGAAATGCAGGAAATTTATTTTTTTAACATCGGTTCCTATGGAACATGTTCACATCAGTGCATTTTTGTGCCTCTGTTTTTGGAAAGGGTCAGGGATTTTTTTTTTTTAATGAAAACTGTGCTTCTTTGCTTCTTTTTTTTTTTTTTTTTTTCTTTTTGCTTTTTTCTTTTTGCTGCAGAAAAGCATGTAGTGCATTTCTACCATGATTTTGCCACAATTAGCATTTTTGAAATCTGCGCAACAACTAATCCCCCCCCCCTCCCACCTCACACAAAAAAAAGGCATAAAAAATGCAATTTGCAGCAAAATCGCTGTAAACACAGAAAGCACAGCAAAGAGCACTGCATAAATACTTAAAAGCAACATGCGTAGATGTGAATTGAGCCTACGAGCTGTGAAATAGAAACCACAAGAATCAGTTCTGGCCAGCTGAAAGTTGGATGAGATATATATTAGGCAGCAAGAAAACATATTGTCCATGAAGTTGATGTGTTTGAAAGCAGATAAAATGGGCATCTCACTTTGTTGTGTATGGGGCAGTGTAGATGCAGACTGGTCAGGGTGCCCATGCTGATCCATGTCCACAGCCAAAAGCGCCTACAATGGGCACATGAGCCTTAGAACTGTAACATGGAGAAATGGAAGAAGGTGGCCTGGTCTGATCAAATTTTATTTTACATGTGGCATGCATTAAAAAGGGGATCAACTCCAGAGATAAAACGATAATTCTCCCGCTCTACAACACTCTGGTCCGGCCGCACCTGGAGTATGCTGTCCAGTTCTGGGCACCAGTCCTCAGGAAGGATGTACTGGAAATGGAGCGAGTACAAAGAAGCGCAACAAAGCTAATAAAGGGTCTGGAGGATATTAGTTATGAGGAAAGGTTGCGGGCACTGAACTTATTCTCTCTGGAGAAGAGACGCTTGAGAGGGGATATGATTTCAATATACAAATGCCATACTGGTGACCCCACAATAGGGATAAAACTTTTTCACAGAAGGGAATTTAACAAGACTCGTGGCCACTCATTAAAATTAAAAGAAAAGAGGTTTAACCACGTAGAGGGTTCTTTACTGTAAGAGCAGCAAGGATGTGGAATTTCCTTCCACAGGCTGTGGTCTCAACGGGGGGCATCGATCAAGAAACTATTGGATAAGCACCTGAACGACTGCAACATACAGGGATATACAATGTAATACTGACATATAATCACACACATAGGTTGGACTTGTGTCTTTTTTCAACCTCACCAACTATGTAACTATGTAGATATCTGGCTGTTTGTGTCACTAACCTGGGGAAGAGATGGCACCAGGATGAAGTATGGGAAGAAGGCAAGCCGGTGGAGGCAGTGTAATGCTTCGGGCAATGTTCTGCTGGGGAACCTTGGGTCCTTCCATTCATGTGGATGTTACTTGGCATGTACCACCTAAAAATCCAATTAAGCATCTGTGGGATGTGCTTGAAAAACAAGTTTGATCCATGGAGGCTCCACCTCACAACTTGCACGACTCAAAGGATCTGCTACTGAGAGCTAAGTGCCAAATACCACTGCATACCTTCAGAGGTCTAGTGGTGGCCCTGCCTCAATGGGTCAGGGCTGTTTTGGTGGCAAAAGGGGGACCTACATGTTAGGTGGGTGGGCATAAGGTTATGACTGAGCAATATATATGTGTGTATATGATGCAGTGATCACTGACTAATATTACAATGTAGTGACAGTGAAAAAAACTACTGCAATATGAAAATTAAACTGTAATCAAAAATAAAAATCCCAAAACAGTGTAGCAAAAAGTGTTACAAAATATCAAAGTCCTTCACATATAGCAAGCATTTCTCCAGTGTCCGGTATTCATCCTTCATTCTCATAAACTTCTTATCACCCGACACACTTGCACACCTCCACCAGTGATAGGAATTGCACTCACCCTCTCACTTGCCTCTTTCAACATGAGCAAAAGCACTTTTCTTTATCGTACATCACAGGACGCAGAGCCTCAAGTAATTACTTAGTGGGTTATGGGCCTACCTTCAGGTGTTGACACTGGTATAACCAATACAGGAAGTTGACTCCCCTATATAACCCCTCCTCCTTCCAGGATTCCTCAGTTTTTTTCACCAGTGTCTAAGGTGTTGGTCAATTGGTGGTTACTAAAGAATGTCCTAAAGGGTAAATACTTCAAAACCACTTTTCTGGAAAGTGGTAATGACAGAGAAGACAACTGTCCAAGTGTTCAAGAACTGAAAGAGCCTTGCCCATCAACATCCTAGAGATTCGGGCAGTGCGTCTGGCTCTAAAAGCCTGGACTTCCAGGTTAAGAGATTGTCCCGACAGGATCCAATCCGTGTTTCCATGTTTCGGGCTGTTTGTCAAGGATGGGGGACTCTGGATGTAGATCTTCTAGCATTCAGTGCAACAAAGTTAGTCAACTTTGTGTCCACCACAAGGGATCCATTCGCATGCAGAACAGATGCGTTGGTGATACTGTGGGATCAGCTTTTACTGATCTATGCATTTCCCCCTATTCAGTTGCTGCCTCGACTTCTTTGCAGGATCAAGCTGGAAAGAGAACCGGTAATTCTGGCAGCACCAGCATGGCCCAGAAGGTCATGGTGTGCAGAAGTCGTAAAGATGGCAGTGGGGGATCTGTGGTCCCTTCCACAAAGGCCAGACCTGCTCTCACAGGGGCCGATATTCCATCCTACTTTACGAATGCTAAATTTAACGGCCTGGCTATTGAGACCCACACTCTGAAGAAACGTGGGCTTCCAGGGCAGTTATTTCTACTTTAATGCTAGGAAGCCAGTTTCTAGAACTATATATTATAGAGTCTGGAAAGCTTATGTTTCATGGTGTGAATCCAAGGGTTGGCACCCTCGGAGATATATATTATAGGCAGAATTCTTGCCTTTCTACAAGTAGGCGTAGAGATGAAGTTGGCCCTGAGTACTATTAAGGGCCAAGTCTCAGCCTTATCAATTTTATTTCAAAGACCACTTGCTACGCATTCTTTAATCCAGGGTTTCATGCGAGGAGTGATGCGGATTAATCCGCCAGTTAAATCACCCTTAAGCCCTTGGGACTTGAATTTAGTTTTGTCAGTGTTACAAAAACCGCCATTCGAACCATTACAGCATGTTCCCTTAGTTCTTGTGACTAGGAAGCTGATATTTTTGGTTGCTATATCCTCCGCAAGGAGGGTTTCAGAATTGGCTGCTCTTTCCTGTAAAGAGCCATATTTGGTTATTCATGAGGACAGAGTGGTGTTGGGCCCTCGTCCAGGTTTTTTACCAAGAGTGGTCTCAGGTTTCCACCTGAACAAGATATTGTCCTGCTTTTTTTTTCAAAACCATGTGGGTTATTCATGAGGACAGAGTGGTGTTACTCCCTCGTCCAGGCTTTTTGCCAAAATTGATTTCAGGCTTTCATTTGAATGAAGATATTGTCCTGACATTGTTTGTTTTTTCCAAAACCATGTTCCAAAGAAGAAAAGTCACTACATTGTCTTGATGTGGTGAGAGCAGTGAAGATCTATTTAAAATAAACTGCTCAGATTCGTAAGACTGATGTCTTATTTATTCTGCCAGAGGGTCCTAAAAAAGGACAGGCAGCGTCAAATCCACTGTGGCTAAGTGGATTCGGCAGGGTATAATTCAAACTTATGATTTAAAGGGAAAGATTCCCCCTTTTTCAAGTTAAGGCGCACTCTGCCAGAGCGGTTGGTGCTTCTTGGGTAGTGCGTCACCAGGCCTCCATGTCTCAGATCTGCAAGGCCGTGACTTGGTCTTCAGTGCATACATTTACAAAAATTTTTTCAAGTAGATGTAAGATCGAATGAGGATATCTCCTTCGGGCGCAGTGTGCTGCAGGCAGCAGTATAATTCCTCAAGGTCTGGGGGTACCCTACGGGTTGTGTCTCCCTCCCTTCAAGTAGCATTGCTATGGGACATCCCACCAAGTAATTACTTGAGGCTCTGTGTCCTATGATGTATGATAAAGAAAATAGGATTTTTAAAACGACTTACCTGTAAAATCCTTTTCTTGGAGTACATCATAGGACACAGAGCTCCCGCCCCTCTGTTTTATGGGGTGAGAGTATATTGATTATATTGCTTGGCTACAAAAACTGAGGACTCCTAGAAAGGAGGAGGGGTTATATAGGGGAGTCAACTTCCTGTATTGGTTATACCAGTGTCAACACCTGAAGGTAGGCCCATAACCCACCAAGTAATTACTTGAGGCTCTATGTCCTATGATGTACTCCAAGAAAAGGATTTTACAGGTAAGCTGTTTTAAAAATCCTATTTTTTTCCCCAATAGAAGTTTCCACCATTTAGCAGGATGATGTCCAACAAAACCAGATCCCAAGTGGTAAGCTTCTTGTGCAGGTTCCTCTACTTAGCACCATGTAAACCCAGGGCTGGTACAAGGATTTTTGACACCCTAGGTGAAACCTAATTTTGCCGCCCCCTTAGCTCCGCCCCTGACTCCACCCCCTGTGCCCTGCGGTTGTAACATGTGACCTACCTGATACATACACTGACCTACCTACCTGATACATACACTGACCTACCTGACTCCTATTTCCTGCATTACTCACCCCCCCCCCCATCCCCCACACGCTTCTCGATGTAGATGAGGATCCATCCTCCTCCTTACCTCTGCGCTTCATCGACCATCACATTGGGGCTCTCCTCAGCGCTGGGCAGGCAGTATTGCTTAGGTGTCCCCGCCAGCGCCGCCATCCAGCAGCTCCATGATGTCCCCGCTGGCCGGGAGGTCAGCTAACAGACGCTGTACGCACCTGTCGATGCTCCTATCTCCACTGAGCCCGGTCCCCAGCGCTGCACCAGAGAGACACGCTGGAGCAAAGGAGTCCTGGAAGCGCACTGTGTAAGTAGATGTGACAGCGGGTGCTCAGCGAGACATTGGCGGCACGCAGCAAATTTTTTTTATGGGACAGCCGGCCCGGTACTGAACAGGGGCGAGCTCACACACGCCTGCAGCTTCACTGAGACGGAGGCCATGGCTGCGCCCTATTTTGTAGTGCGCTCTAGGCGGCTGGCTACTTCCCCTAGTGGTAGCGCCGGCCCTGTGTAAACCATAAGCAGAAAGGAATTGCACATAGTGTAAAAACTTTACAACTTTTCTTTTTTCAAAGTATTTATTGCGATTTTTAGAAAAAAGTATACAGCTCAAGATCTCAATACATCAGGTGATGCATAAAAAAATTGTGAGAGAACAAAACAATACAATATGGGCCAGTGGGTCAGTAATGGGGAGAGCAGTGCAAGATAAGATGGTTATTAATATAACAATGACGGCCAAGCTTCAGATATACAGCTGCGCAAAGGAGTTTAGGAACTCCCACGGTTTGCATCTCATAGCTGACTGGGGCCACCGACACCCTTATGGAGAAGGCAGTATTCACCCTCCTGAACAAACAAACGAACAAATAGTCCATGATGTCCCAAAACAATTAGAAGGACAAAAAAGGAAAAAAAAACGGCAATGAAGAAAATGAAGGGAGAGCAAAGGAGGGGGGGGGGGGTGTAGGAGAGAGGGGTCCCGTGGGACACAAGGAGAGTATCATCCATGACCGCCGGTTGAGAGCAAAAAGTGGTCAGGTGTATATCAGCATTATGTGCGAGCCATGGTTCCACACTTTCAAAAATTTGAGCATGCATGTCCTTCAGGATGGAAGGGAGTTTCTTGAGCACAATGGTCCCCATGAATCGATGTTTGACTTCAGCAATGTGAAGGAACTGCTGACACCAGGCCTTACCCAGTGTTTGGCGGGCCGCCAGGAAAGCCAAGTCTTAAAAACTTCACAACTTTTATTTTAGAATAAAATCACACTTGCATCACATTAGTGCTTTATTAGCATATATATCTCTGTACCCTCATGCAGTTTGCAGCTGATGTTGTCTATGGGGCGGAGTCTAAAAGCACACTGGTGGCAGATGGTGGGTGATAGCAGACAGCGGTGAGCCAATCCTCAGCATGCAGTGGGGGAAATGAAAGAGGCTGTGGCAAGCTGCAAACTGCATGAGGATTTTTTATATACAGTGTATATGTTAATGAAGCACTAATGTGATAAAAGCCTCTCTAACATCCACCAGCTCCATGATGTCGTCATGGAGGAGTGGAAGAGGACTCCAGTGGCAACCGGTGAAGCTCTGGTGATCTCCATGCCCAAAGTGGTTAAGGGAGTTAAGAAGTGTTGGAAAATAATGGTGGCCACACAAAATATTGACACTTTGGGCCCAATTTGGACATTTATCACTTAGGAGTGTACTCACTTTTGTTGCCAGTGGTTTAGACATTAATGGCTGTGTGTTGAGTTATTTTGAGGGGACAACAAATTTACACTGTTATACAAGCTGTACACTCACTACTTTACATTGTAGCAAAGTGTCATTTCTTCAGTGTTGTCACATGAAAAGATAAAATATTTACAAAAATGTGAGGGATGTACTCACTTTTGTGAAATACTGTGTGTGTGTGTGTGTGTGTGTGTGTGTGTGTGTGTAAGGCAAGTTTTAGTCTTGTTCATGATATGTTGGTTTTAGGCATTGGGTATAATCAGATATTGATCCCATAATCTTTTGATTTACATTTTTATTTTTTTATATTTGTACATCTTTGTATTTGTCTTGAGGTCCTGATAGGGGGGGGCGTGTTTTGCATATTTTGCACCCGAACCATGTTGGCTGTCTTGTGTCTCTATGAATTTGGTCTAGCGCTCCTTCTTTTGGTTTTAGCTTTGAGAATACGATAGCCGGCAGTGGGGGATTTGTCCATCGATCCTGTTTAGTGTTGATGGAGGAATCAAGTGGTTTGTTTCGTTGTTCAGCCCACGACCTGAAAGAGAGAAAACTATGTGTGTTTGGTTCACTTTGCTTTTTCGCATCAATGTACAAGGCTTAAGGCACAGGAGGAGTTCTGCTATTTTTCAGGAGGAATACAAGACAAAGGGTAAATCTTTCAGGAACTGCGTAGGCACAATTAACATTTCTAGACGTTCCCTATTAGATGGTATATTTTCACTTTTTTGTGCTCAGGCCCACTTTAATTAACCATGGGTGGAGAGATGTGATTATTGGAGAGGATTTTCATAATTTTTCACAGATATCCAGCATTTAGTGCACTTTTAACCAATCTCCATATTTTTGTGTACTTGATGGTAATTTCCAGCCCTGGATTGTCTCTCTCCATCCCTGCCTTATCAGAAGAAATAAAGCGAAAATTAGACAAAACTTTCCAGCCTGCTCAGTCTCTAATGAGGCTGACCCCGGCCTCCCGAAGACCCAAAATATCACTCACATCCCATGCACGAAAAAACTCGCTGGATTTTGCCAAAAAATGTTTCTGTGCTGAGATAGTGTCGACATGTGTTTTGGTCAGTTTTACACTTTAATGCGTCTATGATCAAAGAATGTAAACATAGAAAAAGTTTGTAGAAAGAATTTTCCACACTCCATGAATTGTGGATTACGGCAAAAGCGATGCAGCACCTCGGTAAAACATTAGTAAAGAAATCAATTCTGCATCCTTTGAGTGAACATTAACTTCCTTGTTGCTCAACATTTCGGAATGTAACAGAGCACTGTAGAAATGGAACATGGGTATGGACACAAGGGACTGTGCTAGAGAAGTCTAGAAGAGCCCTGGGGCCAAGAAAGATCTCTGACAACTCTGAAATAACGTATGCTGTGTTGCAGATCTATTTTGGCTGACAACACCCCTGCATCTGAGATATTACCGGTTGTGTTGGGTGCATGGCCCGCTGCAGCACTCTGTGGTTCAAACCACCGATCACTACATCACTACAGGATGCAGCCGGTGTTCTGCCGAGAAAGTTCCGCTCGGCGGATAAGGACCCCCCTCTACTGCGCAGGCGCTGCGCCTGTGCAGTAGGATCCGGCGGAAGTAGCCGAAGATAAATAGGGGAAAATCAGCTGTACACGGCGCCTGTAAGAGGGCCCCTCGCGGGCTCGCTTCGCTCGCCATGCTTCGGGCACGGCCTCGCTTCGCTCGGCTCTTTTAGATTCCCCCTCTAGGCCAACTTGGATGGTGGGGAAGAAACCTGGACCCAGAGCATAGGCGCCGTGTACAGCTGATTGTAGATTTTGCCGTTCGGCTATCTCCGGCGGCTGCTAGTAGTTGGTACTGCACAGGCGCTGCGCCTGCGCAGTACAGGGGGGAGAACTTATCCGCCGAGGGAACTTTCTCGGCAAGACACCGGCTAAGGAGTCATCTTCTGCTAGTACAGGACAATCGGGACCAGATTAAGAGCATCATGGGTTTGGTGTGCTCTAAATAAAATGCAAATGCAAACAATTGTCAAAACAAATCAAATAAAATAGAAAGGGGGGGGTGAGAGAGAAGGGGGGGTGAGAGACAGGGGTGGTTAGAGAAAGTGGGGGGAGGGGGTGAGAGAAGGGGGATGCCTCCATTAGCATAGCGCCTAATTTCTCCTTACATTGCCCCATCCTGCTTCACTCAATGTAGCTGACAAACCCCGCCAACCACATCTAGAACTAGAGCACTGCTCCAAAGGACTTTTAGCGAATCAGAAAGCAGCAAGGAATCTTTGCCCATATTAAATTCATGGGGCAGTGCTCCGGTTCTAGAGGTGGAAAGCGGGGTTTGTCAGCTATAGTGAGGAGGAGAGACGCGACACCAGCTCTAGAGTCACAAGTTAGGCGCTGATAGGGCGCAAGGCAGGTGCTAATAGGGCGCACGGAGGGTGCAAATTAGAGACACAGATGGCGGAAAAAATCTGACAGAGGTTATAACCCTTGCTTGCTTAATTCAAAATGGGAAAAAAAGTTTTCCCTATAGTTCTATTTTAAATTCCCCAATCCAAAGACTGATGGATGCCAAATCTTTTCTAGCAGTGAATATATGCAAATTGCGGCATCGCATAACCAATCAGATTTGTTTTTATTACAATCGTATGTTATTTGATATTGTTTAATTGTTATGTTATAACACATTTCTTTCAGCTTTATGAAATAAGACCAAGTTATTTAATAAAAAAATGCATGGTTTTGTTTGTTGTAACGCCCATAAGTCAGTTTTAGACTAATTACATCAATTTTTTCTTTTTATAAGGCTTCTTTCAGAGAGACTGTGGGGGGTAGGGGGAAGTTGCGATGTCTGGGGCGGTAAAAACAGCTGCAGTTTTGATGCCCCCTTGGTCGCCTACCTTAATCCTAAAATTTACAAACACACAGGGCGGTAGACATGCTGCGACCACGGCATTTTTAACTCAGGGTGCAGAGTATGACCGATGGCACCGGCTGTCAAACTCGCCCATTGAGTTCAATGTGGCGCATTACAATTGTGAGCCGAACACTCTGCTCACAGTTGCGGCATGGTCCCGCAATGTAAAATTGCCATCTGGCAACTTAAAAATAAAAGTAACAAAACACAAATAACAGGCATTCAGGAGGTGGCAGTAGTGTCTCCTGAATGCCAGTCAGCTGCTGCTATACCGCCCTCTGAAAAGTGATCCACTGCAGAACTCTTTTCAGAGGGAGGTAAGCAGTACTGCAAGTCTGAAATATACAGATCATGGGATCTCTTGATTAAAATGCCTGATGCAAACACTTTTAAGAAATGTTCCAGGATGTGAGGGTTGAATACAGACTAAATGAAGGTGCCAGATTCAGAACACTAGAGGACCTTGAGGGATGTATGTGATTGTCAGAGGAGTTTACAGCAAAATACAGGCGGGCTGAGTCAGCTGTCAGTAAAAGTGCCGGATAGCAAAACAATTGAGGCACGAGGCACCATGTCATGTGCAATGACTTCACTGCTCAGCCAGAGCTAGAAATATTGCTTTGGCTAAAAATTGTTCTCGGATGTGCAGAGAAAGGGAAAAATTATAGGAGCAGCAATATCTGACTTCCGTATGTCATATAAAAACCTGTCCAGTTATATCACAATAATAAAGGGCTAGAGAAAATGTGAAAAGTTCACTATAGCAAAAAAAAATCTTTGTATTCTGACAACCGCATGTAGTTACATTTCTGATGACAGTATTCAGTATATGAAACCCTCAATTAAATTTTTTTTGTCTTTATATTTTTTCTTCACATTTGCGTGCAGACCAAGCTGTCCAGCAAAAGTTCGTTACAAGGGTTTGGACATGTCTCACCCCCTAAGGAGCCTCTGGTGAATTTGATCCTATTTCCCCCTTAGAACGCACAGAAGCAGGCACACCACATTTTCTGCACTCTTCCACTGGCTCCAAAAAACTGTCTAGGGGCTTTCTTTTTTTATTTATTTACAGTGCATCTAGAAAGTATTCACAGCGCTTTACTTTTTCCACATTTTTTTATAGGTACGTAGTTGGTAAGGTTGAATAAAGACAATAGTTCATCCAGTTAAACCTGTGTTGGTGTGTGTGTGTTCATGTAGATAATTATTTCCCATATCCCTGTAGATTGTGTTCGATAAGATGCCCATCCAAGAGTCTTTGAAACTATCAATACTTCCTGTTGACACCACTGATTGTGGAAGAGAGTTCCAAATCCTTACTGCCCTGACAGTGACAAAACCCCTACGCAGCTTAAGGTTAAACTGCTTCTCTTCCAATCTCATTTTGTGGCCCCTTGTCCACTTACACTCCCTTATTCCAAATTTGATTAAATTCATATATTTTTGATAAATTTGCAAAGATTTTAAACTTCTTTCACTTTGTCAGTATGGCCAGGACTCCATATTCATAGTAAAGATCCTCAATATGACCTCCAAGACTCTGACCCCCTGCAAAATATCCTTACTGCACTATAGGCTCAATTTTGCACCATCTACCGCACCTAATATCTTTAACCTTTTTAAGGACCTTAATAGGTTCATATGGTCCTTTTTATTCATCATCAGATTTAACCATAGACATTAACCATTTAACCATAACTCTACAAAAAGGACATCAGCCCTGCAACCACCAGAAATCACTGACATTGCCACTGATTACCCCAAACCCTTGGATCCATATGTCCTGGACATATTACAAGACTTATGGTCTACAAATTCTGTTGAAGACTCCCAGGATTTCTACAACTTTGAACTGCAGGACTACAGGCCAATGATCCATACCGACTTGAAACTCCCTTCAAAATTCAAGATAAAGGCCCCTAAGTAGAGACTTTTTACTCCTTGGTATACAATAACCTAAAAGTTTATATGTGCACAAAACACTACACATAATAATCTTACTTGTCAAGAACAAAAGGCTCTTCAAACTCTACAATCCGATTCTGACATAATTAGACAAGCGGTCAAGGGAGGAGGGATAGTCATCTTGGACAAAAATAACTATCTCGTGGAAGCAGAGATGCTCCTGGTGGATATTGACACATATAAGAAACTAAAACAAGACCCCCTTTGGATCTTAAAAGGGGAACTGAATGATTTGGTGGAATTTGCCTATCAGAGGGGTATCCTGAAGTGCCATGAAAAATCCTTATACCGTGACTTTTTTTCCACTCCATACTTTCATTCCCTGCCTAAAATCCATAAGGACCCCCAACAACCTCCAGGAAGACCTATTGTGGCTTCCATGGATGGGCTTACCAGTCGCCTATCGGATTATGTTGACCACTTTCTACAGCCAATAGTACAAAAACTTCCTGTATACATAAGACACTCTGGTCATCTACTCGAAACTCTCGCTCAATATCAGTGGGATATTGAATATCATTGAATTTCTTTCAGTGTAACATCATTTATATACCTCAATCCCCCACTCAGGACTAACAGCCATACAATACTTTTTGTCTAAAGAGAAACCGTTCCATCCCTCACAAGCAAATTTCCTTCTCCAAGCGACGGTTTATACTACATCACAACTACTTCAGTTTGATGGTATACTTCCCTCAAACATGTGGGACAGCCATGGGTGCCAGCTTTGCTCCCAGCTACGCAAATCTATTCATGGCATATTGTCAGGTACCTAGTTGTTGAGCCCGATATGCAGAGGGAGGCCTCTCGTGTCCCTGACTCGTGGCCCCTGGTGGAGCAGACGGGAAGCACAGGAGTACAGGACAGCATGAGTGCCTAGCAGGATCAACAGCTGGTGGGTAGATCTGAAGCTCCGGAAGTTGCAGAGACAACTGGAACAGCAGGTGGGATGCACCAGACTGGAGGCTGAAGCAGGCAGGCAGACACTCGCAGGATGCAGGAGGATGGTCCCAGGGACTGGAACACAGGAAGGTCAGACAGGCCGGGTCATACACAGACGAGCAGTAGGGGGGAGCAGATGCAGGAGGCTGAAGGAGAGTCACAGAACAAGCTGGGTTGGCAACAGACTGGTCCAGATGAGCCAGAGGATCAGACAGAGACAGGGTCATAGACAGGCCGAGGTCAGGTGCAGGTGGATGGCAAAGAGTAGTCACAAGCAAGCCGGATAATGCAGGAAATGGATCAGGAACACGGATAACTCTCAGGGAACGCTGTAGATCAGATGGCAAGATTCTCTTGTCATGGCAGAGTTTAAATAGCGCGCCTGGCGCCGGTAATCACGCACTCGTATGATACCCCTCTCAGACGGTGCTCCGTCTCTGGGCTCCTATACATTTATTACTTTACTCATCCTGATGGGTCTGACTTGGCATCTGCTAACTACTGTGCAGCTACATTTAAAACCTCTATCAAGTCCCCTTTTCCTTGCTGGTATTCATTTGAAGTAAGCAATCCCTATGTCTGATACAAAAGTTTCTATATATAAACTACTAATGTTACAAGGCGGCGGTGTTTATTGCTAAGCACAGTTCCATCATCTAAACATGAGCATTTACCAGTCATTTAGAATTACTAGATAAACGTCCCACTTAAGACTAACAAGCTCCTGAAGAAGCATTCAATTGTGAAACATGTAGAGCTATTTTCTGTTATACTACAGTGTAGGGACATATCCCTCACTAAGGGTATGCCTCTGAGGTATATGACCTGTCTTAGAGAGATCCAGCTAGCTCTTTGCACTTTATCTGCTTTTATGTTTTAATAAGTCTTTGTATCATGTGTTTAATAAAAATTTATATATATTTTTTACAATTGGTGCCTATAAAGTCCATTTTTGTTGCCTTTTCTATTTAAATAAATTGATGTTTAGGATGTGGCACTGCCCTACCTAAAAAAAAAAATTCCCACAGTTCCACCCTGTGGTGGAATTTGTTACTTTTTGATCTAAAGTCCCAAAGTTTGATCCTCAAACAGAAGGTTGTTGAAAAAGGTCACCACAAGGAGGATATAGATGAGGCCTTTCAAAAATACCTTGGTCAATACAGAGACTGCTCCCTCTGACACCGATAACAGACGACCTCTCAAAAAAGGCCCATTTTTCATTACCCAATACAATACTAAACATTGGCCCATCAAAAGATCTTTAAAAAAATACTGGGGCATCCTACTAAATGATCTAAAATGACAGGACTAAATCCCCTCTAAACCCAATGAGGTGTTCAAAAAGGCAAGAAATAATAGAAATTACATTGCCCCAAGCAAAATCAAGATGAATAAGAATAATATAATAAAATACTAGAACCTCCTAAGAAAATACCAGCATTAGCAGCGCTAAAATAACATAAAATTCAAACTAAAGTCCTTGTGAGTAGACTGCTAATCTCATACACAAAGTCCTTCTAAGCAAATCCAGATAAGGTGACTGGTGAGTTAGAATATCATGTAATTAGGGAAACTCCTTTTTAAAAAGTGATCCCGTCACCACATCTCGTGCTGGCGGAAGCCAATCAGGGGAGAGAAAGGGCGGGGCCAGGTCGGGGCTCTGTATCTGAATGAATACATGGAGCTCTGACTGGGCTTGGGTGCCCCCTGTAGCAAGCTGCTGGCTGAGGGGCACTTGAGGGAGGGGCTAGGAGCAGCAAAGAGGGACCTGAGAAGAGAAGGATCTGGGCTGCTCTGTGCGCAACCAACTGCATAGAGGAGGTAAGTATAACATGTTTGTTAGATAAAAAAAAAAAACAGCCTTTACAATCACTTTAATGAACAGTAAATTGAAATTCCACTCTATTGTATGGCTCATATAAACTGCTGTCCTTTGATAGGAAGAATGTTGTGATAGATGTGAAACAGAGAACATGCATTCTTTGTCAGGGGAGTGGGTTGTTCCCTCTGAGACATTGTTACTAGATATTGCCCAATACTGCCTCTTGTCCACACATTACTGCAATGTAACTTCAGTTAAAGTGAATGTAAACCCTCACATATACCCAGTGAAGTGAACAGCCTCAGATGCTACACAGAGATGAAAAAAATCCTCCTACAGAAGTCTTGCATGTATATCTGCTGTCTTCAGCTTTATATATTCTTTAGAAAATGCACATTGTGTTAGCATTTTTACTTCCTCTTTCAGCACTGGGTGTGAAGTCTGGGCATACACTGTGACAGCTGATTGGAGAAAAGGCACACACTCCCCCCTCCACATAGGCAAAGGAATGAAGATACTTGCAGTGCTGTGAATATATTAGTTCTCTGCTCATCTATTTATAGCACCCTCCCCGACACAAATTTCCAGCTGCTTTTATCTTGTGTGTTGGAGAACTTGTCAGAAGTTATCATGTTGATAACAGAGGAATGAAGCAGCAGAAAGTCACAGGACTGGAGAGAGATAAGAAAACACTACAGATATGTTACCGGGTCAGATTTCATGAATCGGGTTTACATCCACTTTAAGGAAGGGGACAGCGTACCCAAGATGATTCTGCAACCCTTATGTATATAAATACTGCGCTGTCAAGAAGAAAAAAAAAGCAGCTAGCATTAACCAGTGATCTGACCTGTGAAAAAGAAGAAAAAATGCAACGCTAAGAGAAAGGTATCAAACGTTGATATGTGATATACAATGTATGAAGATCTCAAAATACATATAAATGAGATAATTACGTGTGTATAAAAAACATATTAATCCAAAAAAAGAGAAATAGGTTAAGAGTTAAACCTCTGAAGCATCCGTTAGGATGTACACCTTTAACGAAAACCTATATACATAAAGGGGTACATATATCCAAACAAGGTGTGTATATGTTAACTATCCAAGGATTTAACACAAATAGTTATGCATGAGAAAGTCCATGGAATATCGGGTGAGTATAAAAATGTTCAAACACCTCGAAGTGTAAATAACATAATATTCAAGTGTTGATAGTAGATCCACCACCGTGATTAAAGATGGGGGGGGGTGGTTTACCAGAACACGTGGACACAGATGGGTATACACTCACTGTGTCGATTAAGCTTATGTAGCTGTAGATCCCTGGAGATGGAATGGGAGTAGCCAAGGAGCTTGTAGAGGGTATGCACGGTGGGGACAAGTCCAATCAAGTATCACCAGCGTATAAGGAGAAAACATGAGAGTACATAGCGTGATACTGTATAGACAGCCATAAGGAAAAATTTAGCACAAATAATTATGCATGAGCAAATCCATGAATTAACCGGTTAGATGTAAAAAATGTTAAACACCCAGAAGTGTAAACAGCATAATATTCAAGTGTTGATAGCAGGTCCACCAGCATAAGTGAAAGTGGGGGGCTTACCAGAGCTAATGGACACGGATGGGTGTACACCCACTGTGTCTATTAAGCTTGTATAGCTGTAGATCCCTGGAGATGGAATAAAGGTAGCCAAGGTACTTGTGGAGGGTATGTAGGATGAGGACAAATCCAGTCAAGTATCCACAGCATATAAGGAGAAAATATGAAGGCACATAGTGTGATACTGTGTACAAAGCTATGAAGCGTATTTATTAAAGTTAAAAAACTCACATTTGTGAAGATAAAATACAGCGCTGAGAAAGGATAAAAATGGCAGTGTAGTGGTGTCACACTTGGGACCGCTTGCTGACACCACTACACTGCCATTTTTATCCTTTCTCAGCGCTGTATTTTATCTTCACAAATGTGAGTTTTTTACCTTTTAATAAATACGCTTCATAGCTTTGTACACAGTATCACACTATGTGCCTTCATATTTTCCCCTTATATGCTGTGGATACTTGACTGGATTTGTCCTCATCCTACATACCCTCCACAAGTACCTTGGCTACCTTTATTCCATCTCCAGGGATCTACAGCTATACAAGCTTAATAGACACAGTGGGTGTACACCCATCCGTGTCCATTAGCTCTGGTAAGCCCCCTACTTTCACTTATGGTGGTGGACCTGCTATCAACACTTGAATATTATGCTGTTTACACTTCTGGGTGTTTAATATTTTTTACATCTTACCGGTTAATTCATGGATTTGCTCATGCATAATTATTTGTGCTAAATTTTGCCTTATGGCTGTCTATACAGTATCGCGCTATGTACTCTCATGTTTTCTCCTTATACGCTGGTGATTCTTGATTGGACTTGTCCCCACCGTGCATACCCTCTACAAGCTCCTTGGCAATTCCCATTCCATCTCCAGGGATCTACAGCTACATAAGCTTAATCGACACAGTGAGTGTATACCCATCTGTGTCCACGTGTTCTGGTAAGCCCCCCCCCCCCCCCTCCCCATTTTTAATCACGGTGGTGGATCTACTATCAACCCTTGAATATTATGTTATTTACACTTCAAGGTGTTTGAACATTTTTATACTCACCCAATATTCCATGGACTTTCTTATGCATAGCTATTTGTGTTAAATCCTTGGATAATTAACATATACACACCTTGTTTGGATATATGGACCCCTTTATGTATATAGGTTTTCGTTAAAGGTGTAATCCTAACGGATGCTTCGGAGATTCTGCAACCCTTTCCTGTCTTGACCAAGAGGACTACCATGACATTAACAATACAAAATTATAACCAATTGAAATGAAATATAACAAACATAATAATTAGGGCAGGGGGCAAGAAGGCCACCCGATGCAGGGTAACCGCCAACTAAGTATGACCTTATCCCCTTGCCGCTAGCAGCCTCAGTGGACCTTCCTTGTCCATCAGCCTGATGTCCCAGTCTGGTAAGAGCCATCTTTGCTGACCATATTGTGCCAGGAGGAACTCTCCAGTTTCTAGCCTCGGCCACAAAGCCCAGGCCTTTGTTTAAATTGAAGCTGTGCTTTGCATATGCAGGCCAAAACAAGAGTTTACCTTAAGTGCCCACCACCCCATTGCTGATAACATATAGCCAACATCCCTTCGCACTCTGCCATGTCAGCCATGCGTACACTCTAGGTTAATCTAGTTGAGGCTTCGACACAGGACTTATGGTCGTAACCTTGGCACTTATGGACATTTTGCGTGTCATTCAAAAGTAGGTTTGATATTAGGTCATTTGAATCCCTAAATGGCCTGTATTTGTGTGATAGTACTATTCCCCAGTAAGTGTGTGGAAGATGTGTGCTGTTTGCTGTACACAGGAACGAACATGTATATGTTGGTAATAATGACCTTGGGCCGGGCATTTCCTGGCAGACGAGAGGGACCATGCAGGAAAGAAAGTGCCTATTATTTTACAAACTGGCAGAGGTCATTATTACTATAATAAACTATTAACAATTCCAAGCAAACACGATAACCATCTAGAGACATGATTCAAAGTTTCAACCTGCTGACTGAGAAGTTAAAGGGACAAATCTACATCAGGTTTAAAGCCATTGTGGGCTGAAGGGAAAAGCCCAGTGCTCTGTGTTGTTGACCATAGTGTTGGGGTTTTGGCACAAAACATTTACTTGACCTAGCCATTTTTTTGCTATACGGCACTGAGTTACTTTAACCACTTCAGCCCCAGAAGGATTTGCCCCCTATATGACCAGGCCATTTTTTTGCGATACGGCACTGTGCCGCTTTAACGGACAGTCGTGCGACGTTGTACCAAACGAAATTGATGTCCTTTTTTTCCTACAGATAGAGCTTTCTTTAGGTGGTATTTGATCACCTCTCGGTTTTTATTTTTTTGCGCTAGAAACAAAAAAAACCTGACAATTTTGAAAAGTTTTTTTTTTTTTTTTTTTTTTTTTTACTTTCTGCTATAATATCCAAAAAAAATAGATATAAAGAAATTTATTCATCAGTTTAGGTCTATATACCGTATATACTCGAGTATAAGTAGAATTTTTCAGCACATTTTTTTGTGCTGAAAGTGCCCCCCTCGACTTATACTGGAGTCAAGCACTTTTCTGCAGCAAAAAATTCATTTTCCGAACCGACTTTGGGGCCCCGTATCTCAGGGTAACTTAGTGCTAGGAACCCCAAATTTGGTGTGCAAACCCAGTGGAACTGGTACCACAAGATATCCAAAGCTGAAGTTCCTAGCACTAAGTGGCCCCAAGATACGGGGCCTCAAAATCCGTTCAGAAAATGTCATTCTCTGCTGCAGAAAAGTGTGTGATATTTTCTGAACCGACTTTGGGGCCCCATATCTCAGGGCCACTTGGTGCTAGGAACCCCAAATGGAACTGGTACCATAACATATCCAAAGCTGGGGTTCCTAGCTCCAAGTGGCCCTGAGATACGGGGCCCCAAAACCAGTTCGGAAAATGTCATTCTCTACTGCAAAAAAGTGCTTGACATTTTCTGAACTGATTTCTGGGGCCCTGTATCTCGGGGCCACGTCATGCTAGAAACCCCAGCTTTTGGAAATTTTATGGTGCTAGTTCCACTGGGTTTGCACACAAAATTTGGGGTTCTTAGCACTAAGTGGCCCCGAGATACGGGGCCCCAAATTCGGTCAACTGTGTCCATCTGCAGCAATGTCATTTCGGGACCCTTTGGGTTCAGAGACCCCAAATTTTGGCTGCAGCTAGGAACCCTTAACTACCGAGTTTGAAGTTCAGGGGACCTATGGCTGCAAATGGGAACAGTGATGCTGCAAATTGGCATTGTTGACCCTCTTTTCCACTTACAGTAGCTGTGCATTTCTCACCCTCGTCTTATACTCGGGTCAATACGTTTTTCCTATTTTTTTTGTGGTAAATTTGGGCCTCGACTTATACTCGAGTATATATGGTATATATATATTCTACATGTGTTTGGTAAAAAAAAAAAAAATCACAATAGGTGTATGTTGATTGGTTTGCGCAAAAGTTATCGCGTCTACGAACTATGGAATAGATTTAGGGACCCTTATTTATTTTTTATTGTTTTTACTGGAAAATGGCAGCGGACTGCGATATTGTGGTGGAAAAATCTGACCCCAAATGACACTTTTTGGGGACCAGTGACATTATTACATTGATCAGTACTATAAAAATGCATTTGACAAGGGTAGCTAAGAGTTTACCCTGCTAAATACCACTTACCTATTTATACCATACCATCCCTTTAACATAACTTAAATAACCACACAACACCTGAGGTGGGTTAAATGGCCAACATGGCCTTTATTAATAACAAACTTTTATTTAACATTACACATTGTAAACGCCCACCTAAACTTCACTATGCTCCCTGAAATGTATAACTTTTAAGATCCAAGGCGGTACCAATGTATCCACAACCCTCTTTGTTTGTGTCCGAGGCCCATCTAACTGAGTTGCCACCCCAGCCACTATTTATAAAGACTCGGGGCCTAAACCCAGCTAACCTCAGCCACCCCAGGGTCCTTAATCTACACGGTCACTAGCCAGTGAACCGTTCCCACTCGAGGATACCATACCTGATGGTTCCCCACCGTTTACCCAGAATGCATCACATTCTACCACCGCCAAGGATCCCAAAATGCCATAGCGCAGCAGGTATAACTCCTTATGCCTGCGCGCTCCGCCAAACCTGAAAAGCCCTCTGCACTCTGTCCTCCAAGCCCAAAAACCATAAATCGGTACCCACTGCATTAAGGTGAACGCCATCACCCCTGAGGAACCTCCAAGTCTCGGATTGTAAATCCAAGTGCCTAATGACCAGACCTCCATTCCTGATAAAAAAAATCTCCCTACCTCCTTGTTGACTTTCACCCGGGCTTTATTGATTCGGTCCACAGATCTGGCCTCTCTCCAAACAGTACGTGCCACAATCTCCGACCAAATAAATATAAGTGCCCGGAAAATCACATCTAAGTCTGAGAAAATCAAACCGAATGTCTCAAATCAGTTCTCTGGAACGCCTGACACCCAGATCATTCCCCCCTGCATGGATAGCCACAATATCTGGGGCCCTGTCCCAACGTGCAAATCTATGAATCTCAGGAACCACCCTATTCCACATCATCCCCCTTACTCCAATCCAACGGACACTGCCCACCTCCCAGGGTAAACCTAGCTGCCTAGCAGTGGGCCTGACTTCCGCCCTCCTGGCCCCCCAGTAAACAAATGAATGCCCGGGGATCCACACCAGGCATCTGCGACCTGAAACAGACCGAGAAGAAAAACATTGCCCCACAACCTGCACCCAAACACCACTTTACATGCAGAAAACAAAAACCACACAGAAAAGAAGGAGCAAGAAGTGGAAAAATTCAGAGAGAAAAACGAAAAAACACACCCCCCTTGATTAGATTATATGAGGCCTAACATAAGGCCTGAACCTGTCAGCTTCCCGTCTGCCGATCTGTTTGCCCCCAGGCCCCATCTAGCTGCCTCCGTAGCCGCGCCAATTCCAAAAGAGTGCGAACCAAACTGACTGGGATCCAAGCCTGCTGCCGTCAGACACTTGCGGAAAACCGCTATGAACTGAAAACGCGATAAGAACGAGCCATCCTTGTGCATCAAGAAAGGTCCCATCCTATGACCGCTGTCAGCTGCAATACAGCCGTGACTGGGCACAGTCCGGCCTCCACACCCCGGAACAGCTCCAAAATGGCCCCTTTACCAGTCTGATCTGTTTTCGACTTCCGAATGGTAATACTCACCGACCCACTGTGCAGTGTTGCATCCTCTTGTCCGAGACCCCCAGCAACGTGCTTAGTAGGGCTGACCAGCTCCCCTATGCGTAGGGCCCCAAAGAAAGCTAACAAAAAAGCCGCCTGAAACAACCGCTGTTCGTACCTCTCCAGGCACACCCGCGGTATAGTCGCCACTATCTTCCGTAACTTATCGAAAGAGACTGGGCGCCTATGATCCTTGGCCCTGTAACCCTTGCGATAGCCCTTCATGGCCTGACGCACTATGAACGATTTCGTGACATCCACCTCTCCCTGCATCTTGAACCAGAAGGCCAATCGCGCTAATTTAAGTTCTACTGACGACACAGAGGCCCCTTGAAGAAAATTTTTTACAATAAAGTACAAGACCATCGTCGACCCATCGTCCCGGGGCTCAAGCCCCCTTACCTCTGCCACCAACGTAGTCCATTCCTTCCACGCACCAGCGTATGCTCCCCACGTCGCCTTACTAAGTGACTTGCGAATCAATCCTGCGGCGACTCCGATGCGATTGCCCATAACCGAGGAGGACAGGGGGTACCATACTGCTTCGCCTCCGGTGCCAAGACACGGAATTCCTTCCACTGCGAATGAGACAAGGCATCCGCAATCCTGTTAGAAACCCCCGGAATGTGAACAGCATAGATGAACACATTAAGGCAAAGGCATAACACCAAATAGCGCAGCAAGCGCACCACTGGAAGAGATGCCGATAAATTGTTTATGGCAGTAACCACTCCCAAATTGTCACAGTGGAAACGCACTTTTTTATTCTAAAATGCACTACCCCAAATTTCCACTGCCAGCACTATAGGAAACAAATCTAAAAGTGCTAGGATACGCAACCAACCCGCCTCCCTCCAATCATCAAGCCAGCCCCCGGCACTTACCCTGGAAGAATGCTCCATATCCTCCTGACCCTCCTGCATCAGTAAACAACTCCATGTCCACATTGCTAACTGGGCCTGACATCCAAACTGATCTCCCATTGTAAGTAGCCAGTAAATCGTCCCATACCCCGAGATCCGCTCGATGATCCCGAGTCAGACGGATGAAATGCCTAGGGTTGCTGACACCTGCCATCGCCAACGAAATCTGACGGCAAAATATCCTACCCATTGGGATATTTCTGCAGGCAAAATTCAATTTGCCCAACAGAGACTGTAACTCTTTGATCCGAACCTTATGTCTGCCCCCCAAGTCCCTAACTTCCTGCCTCAAAGCCACTAGCTTGTCTTCTGGCAAACGACACTCCATAGCCAGGGAATCAATTGTTGTTCCCAAAAAAAAAGTTCAGTCGTGGGGCCTACTGTTTTTCGGGTGCCAATGGAATTCCAAAATGAGCCACCATGTGCTGTAACGTTCCCAGCAGAACCGCACAAGCATTGGAATCCGCCGGGCTGATACACAGGAAATCATCCAGGTAATGGATGACGGAGTTCAACCCTGAGACTTCACGTACTACCCATTCTACAAAGGAACTGAAGGTCTCGAATAACGCACATGAAATGGAGCACCCCATAGGCAGACAACGATCGACGAAAAAAGACCCTTGCCATCGACAGCCCAATAGGTGCATGCTATCCGGATGAACCGGAAGCAGACGAAATGCTGCTTCCACATCCACTTTCGCCAACAAAGTGCCCCGGCCATACCTCCGTACCCATGTTATCGCGGCATCAAAGGAAGTATAGGTGACCGCACAGGCGTGCGGGTCAATACCATCATTTACCGACGCCCCCTTTGGATAAGAAAGATGGTGAATCAAACGGAACTTGCCCGGCTCCTTTTTGGGAACCACACCCAAAGGGGACACTATTAATCCCTGAAATGGCGGGGAAGAAAAAGGACCGCCCATCCTACCCAAAGAAACTTCCTTCCGTAGTTTCTCCGTTACCACCTCTGGGAAAAGGCGAGCCGACTGTAAATTAGCCGGAATCGGGGGAACTGTTTCCAACGAGCACGGGTTTCTAAAACACTCAGAATCCCTCCCCTAGGAGTCGAGCCAACTCCCGGTCCGGATACCTATTTAGGAAACGAAACATCCTTCCCACCATCACTGGCATCCTCCCTTTTTTCCAGACCCATCTCCTGCCTTGTGCTTACCGGCCTTAAAACACCTGGTGAAGGCATGACTGCCCCCGCATCCTGAGCATTCATGTTTGAAGCGACAGGACCCTCCGAAACGACAAGAGCTGTCGTTGAATTGCCAGCAGACCCCCTTCTTTCTAATGGCCGACGAACCTGAGGTAGAAGCACCGCCAGCCCCCCCTGGAAAAAACTGATTCCTGCTCCTGGCCGGGATCATCAATTTCATCCAAAGCCCTATGTCTTTGTGATCCCAGCGGATAGCCGGTCTGACCGCCTTTCTTTGCCTAAACTGCTCATCATAGCGTAACCACGCGATGCCGCCATAGACCCTGTTAGCCTCCCCGATCGCGTCTAGATAACAGAACAAGGCCGAGCAGCTCGCCGGTTCCTTCTCGCCAATCACACTGGCCAAAATTGCAAAAGCTTGCAACCAATTATTGAACTTGCGAGGAATCAGACGATACCTCCGTTTTTCCTCATCCTCCTTACTTTCATCCGGCTTGACGCGATCTAGATTAAATTTTTCCAGGGGAAGTAGAGAAAATATCTCTACAGACTCCCCTTTCCAAATCCTATCCCGAACTTCCGTTTTTCAGGTGTGCTCCCAGGGGCCCTTCGAAGCATACATATACTTCGCACTTCGCCGCGTCAGCCAGTCTCACCTTGTCTGCATCCTTGTCATGTGAATCCTTCTGCTTTTCCGCCGTCTCCACCACACTAGCCCCCTGAGGCACATCCCCCGTTGTCACTACTGTCGGAGGGGCAGAGGGGCTCGTCACCGACTCCGCCTGTCCCACGGACGTGTCCCCTACCGCAGCTGCTCCACCCGGCCCCCTCCACTGCCAAGCCATTGCAATAATTCTCTTAAACCCAGCAGCACTTCTCTCGTGAGCCCATCTGTCCCCGGGCCCCCAGCAGCCACCCCCCCCCATGCCCCTGGGTCCCCATCAACACTGAAGGAGAAAGAAAAGGCAAAATAGGAGCACACTCACCAGGCTGCATGGGGCCGGAAACCCCTCCAGCCGCCGGACTGACTTCCCTCACGGCGTCCCCGGAGTCCTCCTCCAGCTCCCCATCTTCGGCACTGCTGGCATCCGTTCCCCGCTGCTCCACAGGCCTCTCAGGCAGCCGCCGCAGCCTCGTCCGTCCTCTCTCCTCTCCGGTCGCCAAATCCGAACGGTGCACTGACAGGCTCGCCGGCCTTCTTCCTCCGCCGCCGCTGACGTCATCAGCCTGTGCCCCGGCCTGACCCGGGCTCGCAGGCGCCACCTGTGGCCTGGAGGTGCGTGGCGCAGCAGTAACTCTTCCCCGGGTAGATGTGCCCTTCCTCTCCCGCCCCCCATCCGAGTCTCTGGAGGAGCCCTTGGCCGCCTCCCGCTCCGGGCCCGGCGCCCGCCGCTCCTTCTCTCCCTCGCCGAGTTGGTGTGCCGACTGGTACATCGCCAGACACACTAGCCGCAGTATCCGGTATCCTGATGATGGAGGATGGGGGGGCGTGGATCGCCGAGGAGACCCCATCCCCCACAGGCTCCGCCTAGGATGGGGATTCCTTCCAGGCTCACCCCCTTCCAAGGCAGGCATGCGCTTGGCAGGGGGGCCTGAAGGTTCCGCTTGCGGGCCCCCGTTGTGGCGCTGAGCCTGAGCCTATCCGGTGTGAAGCGCTCAGGGGGTTTAGACCTCCTAGCGCACTGGGGCGCAGGTCCCATACTGGAAGAACTCTGCTGGACCCCTTGCAGCGAAGCCGATACTTGGCTCTGGATCCAGTCCGCTCCATGGACATCCGCAGCTGCTCTAAGCTGAGCTAAAAGATGCTGTAACTCGCTCATCTTAAACAGGAACTCTACTCCTAAACTCCAGATGCACCTGAAGCTCTTGACCAGTTCAAAAGACTGTTACAGCCCCACCCACTCATCCTTATTTTATTAACTACTGGCTCCGCCCCTTTGCACCAAATATTGACCAATAATACCCTTCTAATTAAACTTATATGCCACACCTTTAACCTAACCTTGCTGGCTTGCCTTAACACCCTGTCATGTCCCACTCCGCTGACTCGTTCCTTCTCAGCTACGGGCTTCTCTGATCAATGTAAAAATGACACTAGCAGGGAAGGTGTTAACACTAGGGGGCGATCATGGGGTTAAGTGTGTTCTAACTGGTAGGGGGGATGGGCTACCAGAGACATGACAGAGATCACTGTTCCCGATCTCTGACATGTCATCGGGCAGACGGGGAATCTCCTTTCTGCCTCTGCACACCACGATCGCGGGTCGCCGGTGGACATCAAGCCCGCTGGGCACGCTCCCGCGCACCTGCTATAACCTGTGCAAAGACCGACACCTGCGCCGGTTTGCGCAGGAGAGTCGACCTGCCGCAGTATAATGACGGTGGCTGGTTGGCAAGAGGTTAACTGACAATTGCATGGTCATGCAACGCTGAAAATTTTTATTTTATTTTTCCCCACAAACAGAGCTTTCTTTTGGTGGTATTTGATCACCACTGGGTTTTTTATTTTTTGCCCTATTAAAAAAACAAACAAAAAAAAACTATTTTTAACTTTCTGCTATAAAATATATCCAATAAATTTTAAAAAATCGAATTTCTTCATAGATTTAGGCCAGTATATATTCTGCTACATATTTTTGGTGAAGAAGAATCCCAATAAGCAGATTGGTTTGCATCTACAAACTATGGTGTATGTGTGTGTATATATATACTGGAATTTTCTTTTTATACTAGCAATGGCGGTGATCACTGACTTATAGCTGGACTGCAATATTGTGACGGACAATTTAAAGAGTTATCTTTGTGTTAGGAATTTTAATAAGGTTTTGGTTAAGCTAGGTTAGGATTTGAGGTTAAAGTCCCGAATGAACTTTCAGTTCAACCACTTAAGGACCGCCCCACATACATTTACTGGGGCAGGGGGCCCTTAAGCGCAAAATCACGTACCTGTACACGGGGGTGGACTGATAACTCATGGGGCCCCCGGGCAATAGGAGATTATGGGGCCCCCAAGCAATCAGAGATTACGGGGCCACACAGTATACACAAACACAGTATACAATCACACAGTATACACATACATGTACACACAGTATACACAGACAGATGTAAAAAAAAACACAGATTTATACATACTGTCCCTGGTTTTACTGAGGCTGACAACGCTGATGGGGCCCCCTAGTGGCCCAGGGCCCTCGGGCAGTGCCCGAGTGACTCAATGGTCAGTCTGCCCCTGACTGTACATGATTCGCGCTGCCGGCTCGGGACGCGTGCTCACGCTGTGATGGACACAGCAAGAGCCAATCAGCGGGTCTGGCGGCTGCGATCGCTGCTGGGACCCGCCGATCGTTCTTAGGAGATACAGAATGGGAGACTGCCTATGTAGACAAGGCAGACTGCAGTTCTGTCACAGAGAGAGATCTGTGACTCCTGCCATTCAGGAACACACAGATGTGTCTCTTTCTCCAGTCAGTCCACCCCCCACACAGTAAGAAAGCACACCCAGGGAACATGGTTAACCATTTGATTGCCCCTGATGTTAACCCCTTCCCTGCCAGTGTCATTTATACAGTGACAGTGCATTTTTATTAGCACTGATCAATGTATTGGTGTCACTGGTCCTCAAATTGTCACTTAGTGTCAGATTTGTCCGCTACAATGTGGCAGTCTGCTAAAAATTACTGATCAGCGCCAGTACTAGTAAAAACAATTAAAAAATATAAAATATAAAAACCTTAGGTAAATGAATATGTAGAAAGTGTTTAAGCATGATAACTGTACCAGACAGTCAGAGGTAAGGATTTTACGCCATCTATTGGATGCTTGGAGCATGACCAGCAATGTTCGGATCATCAAATGTCCCACCTGTGGAGAGAGAGGTTTCAAGGGGGGAGAGAGAGAGAGTTTCACACGGATTAGGTCTGAGTTAGTGCAGTCTGTGGCCGACAGGTCCCAAATGAGAACCAAATAGCACCCCTAGAAACACGAGGGGCAGGGTCCGCTCAGGACCACCTTGTGGGGGCACAATAGCAGCCTCAGGGCTAGTAACCAGGTTGTGCTGTAGAACCAAAACACAGTAAAAACAGTGTGCAGTAACTATGTGCAACTTAGGAAAGTTAAGCTGCAAGTGCTGTCCCCGCTGGGTAGCAATAAAAGCACCATGAGGAAAAGATGTAGGGTGCTGCTGTCATCTTGGTGAAGCCAAGGTGGTTGCTGTGCGAGGTGTCCCTCCTCGCTGTCAAGCCATGTGTTGCCATTGGCGATGACCTTTAATTTTGCAGGATAAAGCATGAAGTATTGAACGTTGAGGGTGCGTAATCTTTTCTTTATGTCCATGAATTTAGATCTTTGCCTCTGTACCTCCGCCGAGAAATCAGGGAACAGTGAGACCCTCACATTATTAATTTTCAGGGTACCTGCTGCTCTATCTCTGTTCAGTATGGCGTCTCGGTCTTTATAGTTCAGTAGGTGGAACAAAAATTGGCGCGGCGGGGCACCTTGTGGTGGGGACCTTGCGGGGACCCTATGTGCCCGTTCCTCCGCAAACATTGAGGAAAAAGCACCATGCCCAAATGTGTCTGTGAGCCATGCTTTAATGAAAGCCACAGGGTTTTTACCCTCTGCCCTTTCTGGGATTTCCACTGCATGGATATTTCTGTGAAGGCGATTCTCCATGTCCTCTAAACGGGACGCATTGGCAGAGGCCACTGATTGTATGTGTCTGACATCCCTCTGTAATGGCTGCCATTCATCATCTAATGTGCTGAGGTGACCCTCCAGAGCAGAGGTACGCTCCCGCAGTTTCTGCATGTCCTGTCTAATTAGCGATACTTCAGCCTTCGTGCCCTTCACCTCACCTGTTAAATCTGCAATGGAGAAGCTGCATTTGGTCACAGCAGTCAGTATGTCCCTTAGTGTGGGCTACGGTTCAGCTCCGTCCTGCTTGCTGGGACGGTGCTGCCATGTTAAAGGCCTGAGGCCCAGTACTCACATGGGTTGAGGCTTGCATGTCGTCCAGCAGCCTGGGGACGCCATCCAAGGATCCCATGTCTGCCTCGCTGTGTCCTTCCCCTGGGTCCAGCGGCCGGGAGGATGACAGATTCATCATGGAGAGGCTTTTGGCAAACATGCGTTGTGTGGCCTCCTTCGCCGAGCGAGGCCACCATTATGCCTGGGAGTGTCCGGTAGTATTTTAAGTCTCGCTCCTCGCTTGGACACGGCAGCTTAGAAATAGACCCAGCCGGGCGTAGCAAAAGTACTGTGGAGTCCGATGGTGGGTATCCCGTGTCCGTGCTGGGAAGGATGGCGGTGCTGTGCTCAGGATTGTGTAGAATGGTCAGCGGAGCTAGCCCAAGCACGTCTTACTGCATGCCGTGTGTAGCAACGCCCCTGGTTGTTCAAGTTACTTCCAGCTTCCCTGTTCCAGAGACCAGATGGAAACCGGTGACATTGCCAGCTGCGTGGGACGCACGGCCCGAGCGGAGCTGCCTGTGTAAGGTAAGTATGAAGGCTGCCAGTGACAGGCTGTTGTATCATATTTGTAAGGGGGGCCGGAGTGAATAATATTATGATTTTGTGCATATCTCCCTCTTATGCTTCACTTACACTGCACAGTGGGAACATTTGATATGGCACAGTGGCTGTGTTTGATGGTCACAGTGGCTGTGTTTGATGGTCACAGTGGCTGTGTTTGATGGTCACAGTGGCTGTGTTTGATGGTCACAGTGGCTGTGTTTGATGGTCACAGTGGCTGTGTTTGATGGTCACAGTGGCTGCGTTTGGTCACAGTGGCTGCGTTTGGTCACAGTGGCTGCGTTTGGTCACAGTGGCTGCGTTTGATGGTCACAGTGGCTGCGTTTGATGGTCACAGTGGCTGCGTTTGATGGCACAGTGACAGCAATTGATGGGCACAGTGGCTGCGTTTGGGCACAGTGGCGTCAATTGATGGCACAGTGGCGTCAATTGATGGCACAGTGGCGTCAATTGATGGCACAGTGGCGTCAATTGATGGCACAGTGGCGTCAATTGATGGCACAGTGGCGTCAATTGATGGCACAGTGGCGTCAATTGATGGCACAGTGGCTGCCTTTGGCACAGTGGCTGCGTTTTGGTGGTACAGTGAGGCTGCAATTGATGGTTTATTTTTAGAATTTTTCAGTTTGTTTGCGCCCCCCCAAAAATTTTGAGCACCAGCCGCCACTGGGTGAAACTTGAGGAAGATACTAAACGGAAGATTGGAAGAGCTCAAGGGATTCGGTGTCTCGTGAGAGAGACTAGGAGCTCAGTGGGTTGAGAACCTACAAGAAGTGTCTGTAGAGAAAGTAAAGGAGTTGGTTACAACTTGTGTTAGGAACTGTTCTAGGACTGTTGCCATAGGAGACAGCGGTCCTACTCATGCAGATGTGGTGTCTTGCTGGATGCCTTTGCCTGCATGGCTGTCTACCTATAGAAGTCTTGGAGTCTGCTAATTAACATTGCAACTACCTAAGGGTTTCCTGGCCCTAACCCTTTCTCCCAAAGTTCTGTTCAAGAGAAATAAAATCTCTTTGCATTTAAGAAGTGTCTGGCGATCCATGAATCTATCTTGCATTACACCCACTATGCCTTACAACCCACTCTATATAGAAGGATGTCAGCTCTCCCTGACTCTGGAGGTCATCATTAAGCCTCTAGGGGTTGGGGCCCTTGCTACACACGTCCAAGAGTATTTAAAAAATATCCATACTCCCTGCTGACACCACCGATTTGTGGAAGAGAGTTCCACATTCTTACTGCCCTAAAAGTGAAAAACCCCCTACGCAGCTTAACCACTTGCCTACTAGGCACTTAAACCCCCCTCCTGCCCAGACCAATTTTCAGCTTTCAGTGCTCACATTTTGAATGACAATTACTCAGTCCATGTAATACTGTACCCAAATTAATTTTTTGTCCTTTTTTTCATACAAATAGAGCTATCTTTAGGTGGTATTTGATCACCTCTGGGTTTTTTATTTTTTGCACTATAAAGGAAAAAAGACCGATAATTTTGAAAAAAAACACATTTTCTTCGTTTCTGTGATAAAACTTTGCAGATTATTAATTTTTCTTCATAAATTTTGGGCACAATTTATATTGCTACATATCTTTGGTAAATTTACTCCTGAGGAAGTGGACTAATTTCCACAAAACTTGTCGAGTTTATGCATGAAATCTTATTACCATCATGCGTGTATATTTGGATTTCATATGTAGCACCCTATAGTCTAGTGTGCTAGAACTAGATTATTTTGGTTAGAGTAGGTAAGTTGTTTAGGCTTGGCTGTGTGTTTTTCTGGATCAGGGTTTTGAGTGACTCAGGGGGGCTGGATGACTCATAGGCAGCATCTCTAAAACCTCCCCCTACTTCTAGAAGCTTACAGAGATTCTAGAAGAATGGGAGTAGAGGAGAGGAGGAGCTGCCTGGAGTATTCTGAGGGCCCTGACCAGCCTGCGACAGATGTGTTGGCAAGGGGCAGGCTCCTTCAAATACTCTGGGTCAGCCCAGCTGGGGCAGTAGAGTCTGGGTTGAAGATGGAGTGTTATGCCGCATACACACGATCGGAAATTCGGCCAGCAAAAGACCGATGAGAGCTTTTGGTGGGAAAATGCGACCGTGTGTATGCTCCATCGGACTTTTGCTGGTTGAATTCCAGCCAGCAAAATATTGGGAGCATGTTCTTAATTTTTCTGTCGGAAAAAGTTCCGATCGGAAATTCCGATCGTTTGTAGCAATTCCGACGCATGCTCGGAGACAATTCGACGCATGCTTGGAAGCATTGAACTTCATTTTCTTGGCTTGTCGTAGTGTTGTACGTCACCGCGTTCTTGATGGTCGAAAGTTCAGCGAACTTTTGTGTGACCGTGTGTATGCAAGCCAAGCTTGAGCGGAATTCCGTCTGAAAAACCATCCAAGATTTTTCTGACGGAAAATTTGCTCGTGTGTACGCGGCATAAGGCTGTCGGTGGCCCTTTAGATTAGCCCCCTAGTCTGGGGTGGTGACCTTTTGGTCTGGGCTCAGGTGCGGAAGGAACCCTCTTCATGACACACAGAGGTGTCCTGACCAGAGGGACGGGAGCAAGTGGAGGACAGCAGGAGAACACTGACGGGCAAACTTCCAGGGAGGAAGACAGCCAGGTGGGCTGGTGAGTATTACAGTCAAGAGGACTGGGTGCAAGCAGTCTGGGATGGATGCAAAATCAGTCTGGGAGGACTATGGAGAAGTAGCCAGGAGGGCTAGAGAAATGGGAAGCTGCGGCCAAGCGTGCTGGGATCAGTAGACACAGGAGGACGACAGCTGGGCACTAGGACTTTTTTGCTACACAACCAAAGCAGTCCCTGTCTGCAAATGGCATTTGCTACTGGTCTGATTGTGCTCTTGTCAGACCATCCATACAGTGCCAGCTGGTCCTGGGAGTTGTAGTTCTACAAGCAAGATTTGTGCTGGAGGTAAAAGGAGAAGTGTATATACCAACTGTATATAGTTGGGTTCCTAAAGAGTTCTACTACCTTGATCAAGTGGGCATCCCATAATCTCCACATCCCTTCAAGTTTATTCCCCTCAATAAAACATAAAAACAAAGCACTGGACTGTTCTTCTAACTCAAGTGTGCTGTGAAGATGTGGTGTGCCTGGCTGTGCAGGGTAGGGGATCACTTTTCTATTTGCGGCTCATTAGGGGGTGTGCTACACATATATAAATTTAAGGTTATACTGAAAAAGGGGGTGGTGGCGCTCCCTAGTTTGGGTAAGAGTGCCAGTTAATGGTGTATGCTTAACTCAAATGTGATATACTACAAATAAATATAATTGATTATAAAATATAGTGATCAGTGAGTTTCAAATCCGTGAATAATATTTATAGCTATTAATCACTTGAGCGAGGTGATCCGCCATAGACCTTGGCTCATTCTCACTCAATTGACGTTTTTCCACTAGTGAATTTCACCCAGTATATATATCTCCAAGGTGAATATTGGGTACATAGGACTACATATAATTACCGTGCTTAACAATTATAAATAATTATGTGTTTATAACCACTTTAGTGAGTACAATAAAAATAAGGTTATACGCATTATATGGAGTCCTATGTACCCAATATTCACCTTGGAGATATATATACTGGGTGAAATTCACTAGTGGAAAAACGTCAATTGAGTGAAGATGAGCCAAGGTCTATGGCGGATCACCTCGCTCAAGTGATAGCTATAAATATTATTCACGGATTTGAAGCTCACTGATCACTGTATTTTATAATCAATTATATTTATTTGTAGTATATCACATTTGAGTTAAGCATACACCATTAACTGGCACTCTTACCCAAACTAGGGAGCGCCACCACCCCCTTTTCAGTATAACCTTGTATTTATAGACCCCTTAGAGGAGCTATATCAGGGGAGGCAGCATACCTAGACAGGCTCCTAAGTGCAGTCATCTATCTTTTTATTTACATATATAAATTTACCTTTGAATGCTTTTATTTATTTATATTGATGCTATTAATATTCCCCCCCGCCCGTGCCCCCCTCCATGACTTTTCCATCAAATTCAACAATGCAACCATCAGTCCCTCCCCTCACGTCAGGGTACTAGGTGTAATCCTAGACTCTGACTTGTCAGTTCAGCCTCAAATCCAATCGCTGTCAAAAGTTTGTAGAATTCACCTCCGTAACATCTCTAAAATTCGCCCTTTTTTAACAAATGAAACCACCAAGCTCCTCATTCACTCCCTTGTTATCTCTCGCCTTGACTATTGCAACTCCCTTCTCATTGGCCTACCGCTCCATAGGCTATCCCCTCTTCAGTCTATCATGAATGCTGCTGCCAGACTTATCCACCTTACCAACCGCTCAGTGTCTGCCAACCCTCTACTTCAATCCCTACACTGGCTCCCAATCACCCAGCGAATTAAATTAAAAATACTAACCACAACATACAAAGCCATTCACAACTCTGCCCCGAGCTACATCACTAATCTTGTCTCCAAATATCACCCAAATCGACCTCTCCGCTCTTCTCAAGACCTCCTGCTTTCAAGCTCTCTCATCTCCTCCTCCCATGCTCGTCTCCAGGATTTCTCCAGAGCCTCTCCCATCCTCTGGAACTCGCTACCTCCATCTATCCGGCTATCCCCTACTCTTGCTACCTTCAGGCAATCCCTGAAAACTCATCTCTTCAGGAAAGCCTATCACGTCTCCAACTAATCTCTTACCACTTCCACCAGCTCATTCCCCACAGTTACAACCTTTTGTACCACCTGCCCCACCCTATTAGATTGTAAGCTCTTCTGAGCAGGGCCCGCTTAATCCTATTGTATTTTATTGTATTATAACTGTATTGTCTCCCTTTTATATTGTAAAGCGCTGCGTAAACTGTTGGCGCTATATAAATCCTGAATAATAATAATAATATAGATACGCTACAAATCAACTCAACCACATATATTTAAATTGAACGTTTATTGAACGTCAATAAATATGTATTCATGGGTATTGATCATTTTACTCCAGTGTTATGTGCTTTATTTAAAGTCCTAGGGTTTATGTTTTTCTATGTAATTCAAAGAGATGCTGGCACCCGTATTGTGTGAATGAGGCTCCTGCATCTGCAGGCAGCCTATGGAAGTGGATGCAGATGAAGCAGCTCCACGGACACAGCCGCATGTCCAAATTTGACAGGCATGCAGGACTGGGCATGTGACCCTGAAGGCACACTGTGTTCAGGGCTATATACCTGTCAAAGTTTGACATGCAGCTGTACCCATGTAGCTGCTGCATCTGCATCCACTTAGGCTGGGGCAGATGCAGGTGCGAAAATAAACACTTTATTCGGAAAGTACAGGTGTCAGTGCCCATCTGAAAAGGTGAGCTCATCTTACAAACATTAGGAAGAAGCTCTGGAATGCTTGCTTTTAATAAAAATAAATAAGAACAGGAGATCATCATTTCATTTCATCCATTGGAGCATGGATTGAAAAACTTTATTTATCAGGTTACACTTTACACATGAAATGGTTGTAATAACACATCCATTGAAATAACGGTAATATCTGCATTTCACATAGTTATCTAAAATGACTGTAATAGTTACTGGCCAGTGGAGTGAAGGTGTCAGTGTCACAGATTTGCTGATCCATGAAGACCAGAGAACAAAGAAGTGCCATGTGCTATGGCCAGACTAGGCCTCTGCTTCTGAGCAGAGCGAAGGCTCATGGCTTTGAGAAACTGTTTCACTTGTACTTCATTATTCCCTGTCAGTTTTCATGACTCAGTCCAATTACTGTGCTTAGGGGAAACTTTACACCTTACACCTTATTTACACCTTATTTACATCATATTTCGGCAATCTGACATTTTACTTTTTAATGAAGAACTACAAGGCAAAACCTTTTTTCATTTTTAAAAAGTAGGGGAGGGTAACCCCCTTGTCAGGTTTTTTTTTTTGGTTTTTTTAACTGTGTCTCACTGAGGAGATTTCACTTCACTTCCTGGCCCAAAGCCAAAACAGAAAGTGAGAGGAAATCTCTTCAGAGTGAGGGAATTCCAGTCACATAGGTTGAAAATACACAAGTCCATCCAGGATCACCAGAACTAGTATGCCCATTGGAAGGCTTTCCCTCTGTTCCTATTCTGCTGATAAGTCAAAATTTTGGAATTTCATTCACTTTCACTTTTTTATAATGGAAAACGGGACACATAGAGGGTGAATCTCCCTAACAGGGGGACAGCCAGCAATAAAAACTTGACAGGTGTTATAAACCATACACTCCAACCCAAACCGAAGAAGGTATCTGCCTCTAGTTACACTTTAAAAGTAAGAACAGAAATTGGAAGCTGCAATTGCCGGTGTGGGCTCTAGTGAATCACTGGCTTGGAACAAAGATGTGGCCAGTGAAGTCTTACTCCAGTCTCTGCATGCTTGTTCTTGGGCACTAGATAGTAGATAGTGAAGACAGGACCAGGATGACCGCTCTGGAACCTGCACCATTGAATATCAAGTTCAATGGCAGCTTCCATACTCCTATTCTCACATAATCCCTCAAATAAACCTTGCTAAGAAAATGATGGGACCTGGTATTGCTCACTTCCTTCTGAAAGTGCTTAGTGCCTGGCTGTTATGCTAATACTTTGGGTTTAGTACTGTAAGGCTACATAGACACGGCACAGATCGGCAGATAGTTTGTTGCATTCAGAGGCAGCTAAATGTTGCCTCTGGGTTTAGCAAAACTCTGTGCTACGGCCACATACAGTCTTGGCGGTTAACTGCAGCCAGTTTGTGTGCATCCAGAAGACCCCTTTCACACGGGTGCCTCCACTAAGTGGAATCCACTTGCTCAGCGGGGGATCTCTCTGCTGATCCCCACTGAGTAGGTGGATGACAGGTCCATGCCCACTCCTCTATGCAAAGCGGACACGGACGCAGTCCTGCTCTTCTCTATGTGGCAATCTGATAGGAAATGGACCACCTGTCCGTCTCCATCTGATCTGCCAGACGGATGCGATCGGATGACGGCGAGTGTCAGTGGACATGTGTCCACTGACATCCGCCGCTCCATACAAGAGACTGGAGGGTCCAATCAGTTCTGCCTGAAAAACGGACAGGCGGATCTGATCGGCCAGCCCGTGTGAAAAGGCAAGTCTACAGAAAAGCTGACCCACTCAGATGAGCGGTTAAATACGAACAGCAATGGCGCTGGCCATTGATTTGTACAGACTACAAATTTGACAGGTCCCTCTGGTAGCTGCTGCTGGTTGCTGTGCAGGCAGCATTTACAACTATTGGTAAAAATCTACTGATTCATGCTGGTGGCTAGCCCTGGCTGCCGGGCTTCAGCTGTGTGAATGTAGCCTAAGTCATTGAGAGTGACTTTTTTTCTGACTTGCAAAATGAGAAAATCCGGACAGCCGCACTCCAGGAAATAATAATCCAAATTGCTTTATTTTAAAATCAGGAACATATCATATACAGGACACAATGGACAGAGTGTACAGATAATAGGCTAACGCGTTTCGCACTTATCCAAGTGCTTACTCATAGCTTTTTTTCTGACTTGCTTTGGCTTCATGCTTGCCCTGTGCCATTAAATTAAAGTGGCCATACACTGTTCATATTTCAGCCAATCCCTGGTGCCCCCTCCCCATCTAACTTCCTTTGACTGAAAAATTGAAGGCGATGGGCAGAAAATTGTGGGCCATACAGTGTCTGCTTCTAATCCGATGCAGCTGCTTTATGTTTTCTGACATCTACTGCTGTTGGCTATCAGAATGTGATAACCCAGGCAGGGGGATTTGTCCAGCCGTGCTGTATAACATGGCTGGGAAATCCACTAGATTCATTCCACAATAAAATTAATAGTGTATGACCAGCTTTAGCAATACTGAAGCCAGACGCAGCTGGAGGCCATACTTTCCGAGTCTCTGACCTGGAACTGGTGCAGATCAGAAAGTTCAGAGTAGAAGTCCATATCTGCATACTCTCTCCGAGTCGGTGACATAAAGTGTTAAGAGGATCGGCATGACAATAAGGCAGCTAGCCTTTGCAGAATGGGAGGCCAGCAATGGAAACGGCAATGTTTCGCACAAGAAACCGGTATGTTATGTGGGATCGCTACACCCCCTATACATTACTCTGTCTCAAAGCCAGCATATAGTAAAAGTCCCCAGTGTCATCCTGACCAGCCTGCCTTCTTGTAATGATAAAAAGTACAACCATGTGGCAAAATGCCTAGGCATTGGATCACGTGGCCAGCTATGGAAGGTTTAGGGTATTGTCTGCAGGACAGATAAGTGCTACAGTACTTTTTTTCATCATTTATTACTGGCGGCCAGGCTGTTGAGGTGAATCTAATTTCACTATAGGTCAGCTTTTTATTTAGGCCTTGATAGCGCCTGTATGGAATTCAAAGGTAGAATTTAGAGGGACATCACAAAACAATATACACAAAGGTGCAGCATTTTTACGCATTCCTAAATAGTCAAAGAACAAGGCCCTGAAATCAGGAGTCACAGCCAGTCAATACGAATCTTCCTCTGATCTGAGGTGCATTTTGCCTGTTATATAATTATTGAAAACTAAAATGAAATTGCGCTTATGATCACCAAAAAAAACAGTGAAAATGATAATTTTATCCAAAAAGCTGCTTACACGATATGTGATACATCATATCGGTATGTTAAATCCAGTAGACAAGTGTAGCGCTAATTCAAAAGAAACACAAGTATTCTAGTTCATAAAAAAACTAAATATTTGCGGCAATACATTGTGAAAAAAGTCAGTGACATAATCGCACAATCCTTCCGTGTCACGGTGTGATAAGAAAAAACAAAGTGATCTTCAAATAAATGTGCCCAGCAATGTGAACTCCACTCCACCACTGTGAGAAACATAAAGACTTACCTGATCAATACACTTCCACATACGTGATGACGTCTCAACATTTATCTTGCGCGTTTCTTCACAAATATCATCATTCATAGGGTGCCCACAGAAGTGGCGATGTAAAGGGAGACGTGGTGGAAGCTGCTATCTATATTGATCCCAAGATGTTTTATTACATCTACACGCATTTTGACCACTCAGTAAATGGGGGTCATGGCTCTCTGGGATACCTTTATGTCTGGCACAGTGGTAGAGTGGAGTTCGTATTGTTGGGCACATTTATTTCAAGATCACTTTGTTTTGTTTTTTATCACACCTTGACACAGGAAGAATTGTGTAATTATTTAATGGACATTGTGTTGGCACTAATATTTATTATTTATGCATTTTAAATACTTTTGTTTCTTTTGGATTATCAATAGATTTGTCTACTGGATTTAACATATAATTATTGTTTTTATTGAATGTGCTAATTTGTAGTTTGAGGCATGGCAGCCACATCACTAAATTCTGGCCTCCTTTTACTAATATGGCCTAAAGCAGTGATTCTCAACTCTTGTCCTCGGGACCCACTAACAGGCCAGGTTTGCAAGATAACTAAAATAGATCACAGGCGATATCATTTTCTGCTCAGTGATTACAGTACTCTAGTCTGCATCTCCCCAAGGTAATTCTTAAAAGCTGGCCTGTTCGTGAGTCCTGAGGATAGGGGTTGATAACCACTGGCCTCAAGAAACCATGTGCTGCCTCTCGGAGGTGAATACGAACCTTCATGAGAAGATGACAATTGGCGTTTCATTAGTTGCCATAGCAAGAGTGTTTACCTTCTGGCCTATCAATAAATGCGGCCTACTTCACTTTGGTCATTCTACAGATAGGCTAAATAGACCATATATATGTGGTAAATAGGACAGAACAATATCTATTTTCAATACATTTCCTTTACAGAAAATGGTGTCACACATAGCTTTATAAGGGATGTATGTATCAAGTGCAACTTTGGGATTATAATCAATATATAATGTACCAACATCCAACATATATAGACATATATTCTAAACACACTAAAATACATTTTGTTTTCTCTAACCTTACAAGTAATACATAAGCATGAATAAATATATACAACCATCATCTGATCTCATTACAGAAGAAAGGCGAGCAAGCCTTCCCAGCTGTAGTCAGCAGCCATCATTACCCCAGTAATTATTATATTCATAAGAAATAGCATTACTGGTTAATACACAAATCCAACCTCAAGTAAAGAAAAAAAAAGGAAGCTTTTACATAGTAAAAAAATAAATAAATAAAAATGTAACATAGGGTTTTTTTTTTTTTTTTTTTTTTTTTTTTTTTTTTTTTTTTTTTTAGAGCTCTATATATAGTCTTGTCGTATTTTTGGCATTGTCCTTTTTAGACCTCGTTAACACAGGGCGTATAAATTCGTAGATGTATTCGGGGCCATGCACCCACACAGATATCACATCCGTCCGTGCAGCCACTGCAACCCAATTGACATGAATGGGACTGCCTGCATAGTGATGCATGGAACACCTGTGCATCCCAGTGTAAGCAAACATGTCCCTCACACGGGGCAAGGATTTATATGACCCGTGTGAACGAAGCCTTATTTTGAAGAAAACATTTTTGATTACAGTAATTATTCCTCATAATATGTTTGTTTGTGCTGCCATGGCAATAATTAATGAACAAAGCCTTAAAAAGTATGTAAACTCAAAATTTCAGTATGTTTGGCATCAGACCAGCCACTGGGAACCTGGTATGGTCTGAACAGGTATAGTCTCATAGGGTATGGTCTGATCACGTATGGGTATGGTCTGGTCATGTGTGGTCTCATAGGGTATGGTCTGATCACATATAGGTATGGTCTGGTCATGTGTAGTCTCATAGGGTATGGTCTGATCACATATAGGTCTGGTCATGTGTAGTCTCATAGGGTATGGTCTGATCACATATAGGTATGGTCTGGTCATGTGTAGTCTCATAGGGTATGGTCTTATCACGTATAGATATGGTCTGATCACATATAGGTATGGTCTGGTCATGTGTAGTCTCATAGGGTATGGTCTGATCACGTATAGGTATGGTCTGATCATGCGTAGTCTCATAGGGTATGGTATGAACATGTATAGGTATGGTCTGATCATGCATAGTCTCAAAGTGTATAGGTATAGTCTCATAGTACTGTACATGGTAGAGAGCTGTGAGAGTGCCAACATCCCAATAGAGACCGAACACAAGGAATACCCTCCAATGAAAGGGGACTTTAAAGGCACATCCGACAACGATACTCCCAGGATGCAATAAAAAGCTATACATTTTAGTAAACAACAATATAAAAATGTAGATAATGATATAGTAAGTAATTAAAAGACTTATATATGTGCCAATAGTACAGAAAATTGCTGCCAAGAGCCTTGAACATGGGTTAAATATGCAGCATATTTAACCCATGTTCAAGGCTCTTGGCAGCAATTTTCCGTGCCATCGGCACATATGCATAAGCCATTCTTTTAATTACTTACCATATCATTCTCTACATCTTTACCTTGTTGTATAATAAAATGTATAACTTTTTATATGCGTCCTTGGAGTATCATTGTCCGATGTGCCTTTAAAGTCCCCTTTCATTGAAAGGTATTTCTTGTGTTCAGGTATAGTCTCATAGGGTATGGTCTGATCGTGTATTGGTATGGTCTCAAAGGGCACAGTCTGATCATGTATAGGTATGGTCAGATTATGCATAGTCTCCTTAGGTATGGTCTGATCACATATAGGTATGGTCTGAACATGTATAGGTATGGCCTGATTGGGTACAGTCTGATTGTGTATAGGTATGGTCTCGTAGGGTATGGTCTCAAAAGGTATGATCTCTGATCCTGTGATTGTGTTATATTTACAGGTAAAAGCCAGTAAATTAGAATATTTTGAAAAACTTGATTTATTTCAGTAATTGCATTCAAAAGGTGTAACTTGTACATTATATTTATTCGTTGCACACAGACTGATGCATTCAAATGTTTATTTCATTTAATTTTGATGATTTGAAGTGGCAACGAATGAAAATCCAAAATTCTGTGTGTCACAAAATTAGAATATTGTGTAAGGGTTAAATTTTGAAGACACCTGGTGCCACAAACTAATCAGCTGATTAACTCAAAACACCTGCAAAGGGCTTTAAATGGTCTCTCAGTCCAGTTCTGAAGCCTACACAAACATGGGGAAGACTTCAGATTTGACAGCTGTCCAAAAGGCGATCATCGACACATTGCACAAGGAGGGAAAGACACAAAAGGTTATTGCTGAAGAGGCTGGCTGTTCTCAGAGCTCTGTGTCCAAACACATTAATAGAGAGGCAAAGGGAAGGAAAAACTGTGGTCAGAAAAAGTGTACAAGCGATAGGGATCACCGCGCCCTAGTCAAGATTGTGAAAAAAAACCCTTCAAAAATGTGGGGGAGATTCACAAGGAGTGGACAGCTGCTGGAGTCAGTGCTTCAAGATCCACCACCAAGAGACGCTTGAAAGACATGGGTTTCAACTGCCGCATACCTCGTGTCAAGCCACTGTTGACCAAGAAACAGCGCGAAAAGCGTCTCACCTGGGCTAAGGAAAAAAAGGGCTGGACTGCTGCTGAGTGGTCCAAAGTCATGTTTTCTGACGAAAGCAAATTTTGCATTTCCTTTGGAAATCGAGGTCCCAGAGTCTGGAGGAAGACAGGAGAGGCACAGGATCCACGTTGCCTGAAGTCTAGTGTAAAGTTTCCACCATCAGTGATGGTTTGGGGTGCCATGTCATCTGCTGGTGTCGGTCCACTCTGTTTCCTGAGATCCAGGGTCAACGCAGCCGTCTACCAGCAAGTTTTAGAGCACTTCATGCTTCCTGCTGCTGACCTGCTCTATGGAGATGGAGATTTCAGGTTCCAACAGGACTTGGCGCCTGCACACAGCGCAAAATCTACCCGTGCCTGGTTTACGGACCATGGTATTTCTGTTCTAAATTGGCCAGCCAACTCCCCTGACCTTAGCCCCATAGAAAATCTGTGGGGTATTGTGAAAAGGAAGATGCAGAATGCCAGACCCAACAACGCAGAAGAGTTGAAGGCCACTATCAGAGCAACCTGGGCTCTCATAACACCTGAGCAGTGCCAGAAACTCATCGACTCCATGCCACGCCGTATTAATGCAGTAATTGAGGCAAAAGGAGCTCCAACCAAGTATTGAGTATTGTACATGCTCATATTTTTCATTTTCATACTTTTCAGTTGGCCAACATTTCTAAAAAATCCCTTTTTTGTATTAGCCTTAAGTAATATTCTAATTTTGTGACACACGGAATTTTGGATTTTCATTTGTTGCCACTTTAAATCATCAAAATTAAATGAAATAAACATTTGAATGCATCAGTCTGTGTGCAATGAATACATATAATGTACAAGTTACACCTTTTGAATGCAATTACTGAAATAAATCAAGTTTTTCAAAATATTCTAATTTACTGGCTTTTACCTGTATCTCTGCACTTTATGGTATGGAATGCAAGGATTCTATAACTATTGCAGTCTTCAGGTGCCCATTGAGAGTATAGCCCAGATTAGCATGTGGTTGCAACAGACAACAGTCATTTCATGTCTATGGTCACATCTAGTCATGTGAGTTAACATTTACGTGGGCTCCTGATCAGCAATCAGTATTAACACACAACAAATTAGAAAATGATAATGGCATAAAATGGCATGATAATTAAATAAAGAAAGATTTTTGAAAGTATTTAAGCCAGGATGAGCGTTTACACTGTACAGCTTTGGTCTGACCAGTCCCCAGCCTAGTGCCGTAATGCATGAACCCTGCCATTTTCCTGAGGTATTTTTCATTGTATCTGCTACAGTTCTCACTTTTAGACCAGCAAGCCATCACGGCAAAAGGAATAAAAACTGGAAAATTTCATAACCCTGGGGTTCAAATAAAACCGTGTTCAGAATACATTCTGTTAAGTTAAACTATGTGTAAAAGCAAATAACTGTAGGTTGGATAGATAATTTCATATATAAGATGTCTATAGCTTTATGTTTCTGCAAAAAATGTACTTCCCCTCCCACGTTGCTTTGGACTCTCAGGAGTTTTGCCAACAAACTATGCCACTTGGGTCAATTCCGTTTTGTTTTTAAAGATTGGTCCCTGACCATCAGTGATATGTCATTGAGAGTCCTTGTCTTGTATTTTAACCGATATCTGCAGTATGCCGAAATAGGCAAAGCAGGTTTTCAAGATGGATTCCATCTGATGGGGGCTTCAACGTTAAGTCATTGTACTGCTGTTTATGGCTTTTAGGGGCCTTCTTATACCCCAGCCCCCAAGTCTGTAGTCCCTGTGACAAGACAGTCACGTTACGCTCTGCTGCTGGTACTGCACGGGGTACTCTGTGTGCTGTCAATACTGTGGTTTGTGCTGCTACTTTCCGAGCCTCCAGTTAGCGTTGGCACCGGCTGCATTTTAACCGATGAGCCTATATGAAGAGAAACAATGGTCAGTTTAAAAAACAAATGTAAATGTTACCATAATTTCATCTTTATTTTAATTTCTGAAAAGAATAGTATTAGGCAGATCAGTGAGATTATACAATTGGAGAAAGGGTTCAATACCAAAACCAAATTTACCATAAACCCTTGACAGACTGTTGTCCTAAAATCTGACCGTTAGTACGCTCCTTTTGACAATTGTTGTCCAACTTTCTGCCAACAAACAAATGTTGGATGACAGGCTTGTAAATTTTCGGCGGTCAACAGTTGGTTGTCAGATTTTCTAATGGTCAGTACACAAGTCCGTCACACAAAAGTTTAAAAGCACAAACACGCATGCTCTGAATCAATGCTCAAACATAAAATTAGCAGAAGGGGCCCAAAGGGTGGTGCTCAAGAGCTGAAATTACTCATAGTACGTCACTACGCTTGCGTTTGTTGGCCGACAATTGTGTACCGTTGGTATGCAAGACAGAATCCTGGCACACGCCCTTTTGACAAAAATCAGACGGCCGGTTGGCCAACAATCGCATTGTGTGTACGAGGCTTAAGGCATCATTCAGATCTGTGCTGTCCGTTGAGGTGCATTGCATTAAAGCAGCCCACTAATTAGGAAGCATGCACTATTTTTGCCAAAGTAACATAATGCGTGGTAGTGCATTACCCATGGGTTGTGTTACACTGCAATGCATGTATGCTGGATGTGTGTTGCATTTGAAAAAAAATGCATTTCCATTGAAAGTGACTAGCATCACAATACACACGTGCATGGGTCATTGCTGAAATGCCAGTGATAGGTCTGAAAGGGTCCTAGGGGCTGATGAGGCACTACAGAAATACATTTCAGGCTTGATTCACAACTTGTTAACACATGGATTAAGATCTTGATTTTAGTCAGGTGACTCTAGGTTTTTAAACCTCATTAGACTTCACTGTCACTTTTTTAAAATAAGTATCCTTAACCTAGTGAGTTAGCTTGAACTGAATTTAATTGAAGCTTTTATCTTTCTCTGTCATACCTCTTCTGAAAACATAGTAAATCCAATTGTGCAAAGTTTCATTCATACTAGTGCAATTTCATGTGACTTGAGTCGCACTGAATCACATACCCATGGAAATCACATTGTTTTCAATAGTGCCCATTCACATCAAGGCATGGTGCAATCTTGGGAAAGGTTCCTTTACTACTTTGGTGGGATTCCAGCACGATTTTGGCCCCACAGAATGTGCAAGTTGCCCTACATAATTGCACTGAACCTAGCCTTACAGAGAAACACTGCACATTGTAGGTGCAGAGGATCATGGTGTTGGAGAGTTTTTAATATGCATAAAGTGAACCTGTGTTGTGTATCAGCAGGCAAAGCAATGGGTTCACTTTATTGCTGACCCCACAGCGGCTTATACTTACCTTCACTACATAGCCGCTTTTGTTCATAAAGGAACAAAGAGAGATCAATAGCCAATAATGCCCTGTATGTGGGTTGGGATGCCAAAGGGGGGGGGGGGCTTCCAAAATGCCAGGTGGACCAGAATATAATCGGGAATTATGACAGGGAGATCTTGTTGGAGTATCTAAGACATAACCCTCAATTCCAAAAAAATTGGGACACTGTGTAAAATCTACATAAAAACAGAATGCAATCATTTGCAAATATCATGAACCCATATTATTTCCACAATAGAAAACAGATCAAATGTTTAAACTGAGAAAATGTACCATTTTAAGAAAAAATTAAGAAACGACACTCTGTAAATGTCTGGGAACTGAGAAAAACAGTTGCTGGAGTTGTGGGAGAGGAACGTTGTGCCATTCTTGCCTGATACAGGATTCTAACAGGCCTGGGTCTTCTTCGTCATATTTTTTTTTTTTTTCAAGATGTGCCAAATATTTTCAGTTGGTGAAAGGTCTGGACTGCAGGCAGGCCAGTTAAGCACCCAGACTCTTGTACTACAAAGCCATGCTGTTGTCATAGATGCAGACGCGGTTTAGCATTGTCCTGCTGAAATATGCAAGGCTTTCCCTGAAAAAGACATCTGGGTGGGAGCATGTTCTGCTGAAAACCTGGATATATCTTTCAGCATTGATGGTGCCTTTCCAGATGTGCAAGCTGGCCATTCCATATACACTAATGCACCCCCAGACCATCAGATATGCTGGCTTTTGAACTGAGCACTGATAACAAGCAGGAAGGTCTCACTCCGCTTTACTTTGGAGGACACGGTGCCCACAGTTGCCAAACTGATTTTTCAAATTTCGATTCGTCTAACCACAGAACAGTTTTCCACTTTGTAACAAACCATTTTAAATGAGCTTTGGTCCAGAGAAGATGGCAGTGTTTCTGGATCATTTTTAGATGTGTCGGTGATTTTTGGAAGTATTCCTGAGCCCATGCAGTGATTTCCATCACAGAATCATGCCTGTTTTTAATGCAGTGCTGTCTGAGGACCCAAAGATATCCAATACTGCATTTCGACCTTGTCCCTTGCACACAGAGATCTCTCCACATTCTCGGAATCTTGAAAAATATTCTGAAATTGTTTGACCATTTTTAGATGCAGCTTTTCAGATTGGTGAACCTCTGACCATCTTTACTACTTAGACGCTCTGACCCTCTAAAATGCTCTTTTTATCATGTTACTAACCTTTGCCAATTTAACCTAATTAGTTGCAAAAAGTTCTTCCAGCTTTTCTTTGTCAGTACTGCTTACTTTGCCAACTTTTTGCTGCCCTTTCCAAACCTTTTTGAGACCTATTGCTGCGATCAGTTTCAAAATGATCTTATTTTATTTTTTTTAGGGCTGGGAAAATTAAAGACTAATTCCTCTATTAATCGTTAATCTTTTGGATGAAATTTTTTTTGATCAATCAAAATTCTTTTGATCAGTACTCGCCTCTCCGCCGGCTTCCGGGTCTTCAGGGAGTTCCGTCGGAGATCCGGTGATGTCACGGACATCGACGTCACCGGACTCCTCCCCCTTCCCCAAGTGCCTCCGTCTGCTAACGAAGGGAAGGGGGGAGGAGTCCGGTGACTTTGATGTCCGTGAAATCATAAATTGAGGTAGACAGATTCTAACGATTTGATTGATCTCACTGGTCAAAGTATTCACATAAACATCTACGTAAATCCTGGACTTGGCTATGAAAATCAACATATCTGAAGGCTTTCCTGGCTTTGACGATGAACTGACATTGATTGGTTATCCAGCAATCAAGAAACATTTATGATGAGGGCACTTTTTTTCCAAAGAGCTGAAACTTTGCTGTCTCAGCAGGTGATGGATGTCTCTGGCTCTCCATCGGTCCCCCTGATGCACAACGATGCTATTTAAATAGACTGTAGGGTGACGCCGTAGCCCAGCCCCGCTGAGGAAGTTCTGAGGAGGTTTTGATTGAACGTAACGCGTACGGGGGAGGAGCTACGCATGACGTCAGCTAAAAGTAGTTGGATCTGTATGTGCATTATAATTGAAATTAATCGATATTAAAATTTTTGTGTTCGATTAATTGATTTTTTTTAAGTAACAGCCCTATTTTTTTCTTAAGTGGTACATTTTCTCAATTTAAACTATTGATATGTTTTTTATTGTGAAAAAAATATGGGTTGAGGAGATTTGCAAATAATTGATTCTGTTTTTCTGTAGATTTTACAACTATTTTGGAATTGGGGTTGTAGAAGAAGCCAGGGGCTGACTTAGTACACCGTGCCCCACCATTTCATTAAAGCATTGAGAGTCGCGTCAAGGAAAGTTTCAGTGAGGTGCACACAGCAGCAAAAGCATAAACGGCATTCATTACTCACGTGTGTGCGTGTAGATGTACCACAAAGCGGCTGTGAGAAGCGCTCCAATGACAAATGCTCCGAATGTGATCCCCAGCACAGATCCCATCCCGAGTCCCTGCTCTGAAGAGAAACATCAGTTTAAACCAGTTTTTTCTTTCAAATGAACAATTTTACACTCTTAAATGTTTTTTGGCTGTTTAATATAACGGGTTAAGCAAAAATAGAACAAACCAACCAATCTGTATCCAGTGATCTTAAGTAAATTTGAATCTGACTGGCCACTATAGTTTACCAAAATAAACATTTATGTGTGTTAATGTGTATCCGTTCACGAGGACTGTATGCGTTTTTGGCGTGTTCCTTGTAAAGTGTGCTGCCAGCCAGCTTATCTATTCAAGGCCCCTGACACCCTCCTTCTCTTTTCTAGCTGATGGGTCCTCGTGTCTTTTCCCCTCTCCTCTCTAAATGGCTGCATGTTTATTTTGGCTTCCGGTGGCTTCCTTCCTGCCCTCTCATCTCCCTCATTGCACGTTCTCTGGGGTCACCTCACACTCCTTCCTGAGGTCAGGGACTGCACTCCCTGCAATCTTCTCCCTGTCTGTAACATTACTAGGCCCCGGGTGATAAAAAGGAGGGGAGGCAGCTTGTCCCCAAGGTTAATGACAATAACAGTCCCATCTGGACTGTAACCAAAGAATTGTGTTATCTTTCAAACTGATATAGCTACGTGACAAAATACTGATCCATTGTAAAAACTGCTGGCCAAATACGACTTTGAGTCTCAGTGTTTTCAAAGGCGCCTTCAAGACTTTTCCAATTAGGCTTTACAGGCGACATACTGGTATCATGGTTCTACCACGCCAAGTTCTTTTGTACTGAGGAGACATGGAGGATGCATAGCCTGTCCTGCTGAAAATGTTCCCTGTCTGGAATGATGAGAGCTTGGCTTCAGTACTTTTTAAGGCCATGTCCTTTTAAAAAAAATTCAGATCACTAGTTCTGTCATCACTTGGGCTTTTTTGCCTCGTACTTGTCAGTGACTCGGAAACTATAAGCCTCACCTGTAAATGCCGGGTGCCCAGAAGCCCACTCACACTCCACATGTATAAAAGTAAGGGTTTGTTTAAAGTTGGGGTTGGGGAGGCAATAAAAACATGCAGTTGAGCTAGGTCTTTAGTGTCCCCAACTACCCCCGCTTAAGCTACAATAGCAACGGATGTGGCAATAACCATCTGACACATCACACAGGGTGGGCAGCAAGCCCATTGAACGTGACCCATTCAAGTAAAAAAGGCAGTGCTGCAAACGCCTCACATTTGATTGTATTGCATCTGTATGACAATTAAGAGGTTAAAACAGGCGGTGAGGAGGCGCAACAATTCCTCTTTACCACCTTTAAAATGGCCCAAGGAAAGTTATATGAACAAGGATTGCTTTTCAGAGGAACGTCCGCTTCGTCACAGGTCTGAACCTAGCTTAAAGGTTGCACTCCAATGACGTCACTGGCATCTCAGTTTATTTAGCCATAGGCAGCAAGTGGTATAACCCCATCTAGGATTAAGCCCTACTGGATGAAACATATTACAGAAGAGTGGCCTTCAGGCAGGGTTTTGTTGCTTGTTGGCTATGGCTAAATAAACTGAGATGCCAGTGGTGTCATTGGAGTGCAAACTTTCTGTGTGCACTGTAGACCCATAGGTGTGCGCAGCCTATTGCATTAGGGTGTGCACCCCAAATCTCAAACACACATGAACGTCACCTGCTGTCACAGAAAGGAGGCTCTGTTGGTGGGAGACAGTTGATAGGGAGCATATTACGTTACGCCCTAAATATGGGTGTAACGTGTTTCTAGTGTTGAACCTAGCCTTTAATATAAAGAGGGCATTTACACTGGTCATTGGCACTCTCAACCACCCACCTGGTGCTGTCCCTGGATAATGCTAATGCACATGGGGTGATTAGGGTGTGCCCAGACACACCTGGCACACCCTGTGCGCACGCCTATGTGTAGACCACTACATTGCATCTAAACATGGTCACGGTGCACAGCTAGTATTGCAGGATTAGCTAAACTGAAGACCCACAGATTGTATCGAATGCTCCCTCTATTTATAATGGGTAATGTATAGCCCCCAATTTAAACCATTTTTTTCTTGTTTTGGATTATGGGGTGGAAGTGCTAGAACCCATACTGTTTCTGTCTGTGTTTTCTCTTGGGAAATCTAAAGTTTGCCATACAACAGTAGAATTTCATTTAAAAAAAAAAAATCATTTTTGGAATGTTGGTTTAATTTTCTAAAGAGTAGCGAGGTCAAATCAACATTTTTTTTTTTTTCAACCATAGGACCAAGAAAATTTGAAGGAGTAGCGTGAAATTTTTTTCCCCACCTAAATTATAACTGTAAATGTGGTTTTTGTTTGGGAAAAATCTTACAAATTGCAATGAAACCTGTTTCCTATATCTGAGATTCCATTCATATAGCAGATCTGGATGAAATTTCAAGGGTTTTTCAACAAAGTTAGTTAACTCAATGATGGCAAGAAATAATATTTTGGCAAATTTATATTTATTCTATGAGCATTGGAATGAAAACCTAACTGTGTATAAAGCCAACTTAACCTGGGGATTGAACCGAAGGTAAACCTCATGGCTGGACAGGGTACTAGAACTAGAGATCTATGGAACTTTTTGTGGAAGGGGTGGGAGTTCAACTCAACTCAGCTCAGTGGAAGGGGATAAAAAGGGTAAGTTCCTTAACCTGTAAACAGGCGCATTTATTCTGTTGATTGAACTAGATGGACTTGTGCCTTTTTTCTCAACCTGACTATGTAACTATATAATTCAAAAGACTGCTATAAATAGTGTAGTACTATATATACGTACATACACTATATTGTCAAAAGTATCGGGATGCCTGCCTGTACACACACATGAACTTTAATGACTTCCCAATCTTAGTCCGTAGGGTTCAGTATTGCGTTGGCCCACCCTTTGCAGCTATAACAGCTTCAACTCTTCTGGGAAGGCTGTCCACAAGGTTTAGGAGTGTGTCTGTCTATGGGAAAGTTTGACCATTCTTCCAGAAGCGCATTTGTGAAGTCAGGCACTGATGTGGACCAGAAGGCCTGGCTCACAGTCTTCGCTCTAATTCATCCCAAAGATGTTCTATCAGGTTGAGGTCAGGACTCTATGCAGGCCAGTCAAGTTCCTCCACCCCAAACTCGCTCATCCATGTCTTTATGTACCATGCTTTGTGCACTGGTGCGCAGTCATGTTAAACCAGGAAGGAGCCATCCCCAAACTGTTCCTACAAAGTTGGGAGCATGAAATTGTCCAAAATGTCTTGGAGTGGAGGAACTTGACTGGCCTGCACAGAGTCCTGACCTTAACCCAATAGAACACCTTTGGGATGAATTAGAGCAGAGCCAGGCCTTCTCATCCAACATCAGTGCCTGACCTCACAAATGCGCTTCTGGATGAATGGTCAAACATTCCCATAGACACACTCCTAAATCTTGTGGACGGCCTTCCAAGAAGAACTGAAGGTGTTATAGCTGCAAAGGGTGGGCCAACTCCATATTGAACCCTACGGACTAAGACGCTGTTAAAGTTCATGTGCGGGTAAAGGCAGGTGTCCTAATACTTTTGACAATATAGTGTATATGAAACGTGGCCAGTATAGGAGAGGGCAGACGAGGTCTGACCCCAGTTTAGATGACTGATGTAAAATTGAAAAAAGTTATCTAGCATTTTCAGAAGGTCAGCGATAACGGCCTACATCTCTCTCTCACTATTGGAAAGAAGCAAGTATTTAAAATTGGTATAAAACGCTGCATGACAAGGGTGGTATCTGACACCTTGATTCTCCTTGATTCTCATTTTTAATTATTCAAACATTTTCTATGTGATGGGTTTCTCTCCTGATGTTTTACAAAATTATAATTATTTTCCCATTTGACAATCACGGAATGTGTTTTAATTCCACTTATTTCACTACCTTTTGGACTCTTAATTCAGTGATTTGTTATTATCCAAATAAAGAGCCCCTTTAAAGTGAATCTGTGCTCAAGAATCTACACATTCTTTATAAGCAGTAAATGTTTGCCTGGAAAAATGAGAAAAAAAAAAGATCTCTGCAATACATGCACATTTCCCCGTGTTCTTTCTACAAATACAGGAAAATACCTACTGATCCTGCAAGAGATTGTGAGCTCAGAAATTCAGCTGCAAATGCTGCCTCTACTGCACTAAAATCCCAAGCAGTGATGTCAGCCCTGTCCAATTCACCCTTGCTGGACTACAGAACACCCCCTTCTCATCTCCATAAGGCGGGGTGCTCTGTAGTCTAGCAGAGAAGAAATCAGGCAGGACTGAGAGCACTGTGTGGAATTTCTATACAGAAGAACCAGCATTGTCAGCTTACTACAGGAAGGTAGGAGTGGATTTCTAACACGATTATTTGGTATCCTTCTGAATCTACAGTGTTTTTAAATAAACAAACACCGGATTATATGCATGGATTGTAGCGGTGTATTGCTTATGTTTAATGGTTTTATTTTGCCCAGAGATACACTTTAAAACAAGCCATTAAGGACTGCTGTAGCTGCAGGCATTGTAGAGTAATCACTCTTCAAAGTTGACATTGGAAGCAGGAAGGTGTGATTTTCAATGTGTATACATTGCAGGCTGGGAGGCTGGTAAGTCATTACCGGGAGGGGAAGCTGAGTTGCTGGGTCACTACTGGGAGGAGGGAGTAAGGGGAGCTGAGCTGCTGTGTGGAGGAAGCAGGAGAAAGCTAAAATACTGGGTCACCGCTGGAAGGACAGAGCGTGGGGGGGTGGGGGTCAGCTGCTTGGGTCACTGCTGGCAAGAGGGAGCAAGGGGAGGGGATCTGAGCAGCCACTACTGGAAGCAGGGCTGGTGCAAGGATTTTTGACACCCTAGGCTCCGCCCTGACTCCACCCCCTTTGCCCTGCCCATGTAACCCATGTGACCTACCTGACCGCTACACTGGCCTACCTACACTGACCTACCTGACCATTACACTGGCCTACCTACACTGACATACCTGACCATTACACTGGCCTACCTGACCCCTACACTGACCTACCTGACCATTAGACTGACCTACCTGACCATTACACTGACCTACCTGATTCCTAATACAATGTCAGTGTTCTTCACTCACCATGGCTCTACATGCATCCGACGACCCTGGCATTACCAGGAACAAACCCAACCTTTGTGCCTCCAGGCTGCAGCTGTCACCAGCCCCGGAGCGCCCACTACTCTGGATATGATTAGGCTATCGCCCACACTGCCGCTATACACGACGGGCTGGGAGGGAGAGCGGCCTCTAAGAATGGCAGTGACACGGCCGGGGGCAGGGTCAGGGGGTCATATGACTTGGTATAGGAATCACGTATGGGCAGAGGCAGAGACTCTGAGAGGGAGAGACAAACAGGTCACTGATCATAGAGGGGGCAGCGCTCAAAGAATGTGTGCTTCCATTCCTTCAGGACACCAGTGCTGCGCTGCACCTCTGACACTACTTATGGACGGGGTGGCTGAAGCCTGAGTTAGTTACATACTGCAGACAGAGGCATCCCCTGTATACAGTCACCACCGCACTGAAAACCTACATAGCACAGAGATCGTTGGGAGACAGAGAGTAGGGAAGCCAGCCCTAGGCGGCTGCCTACTTTGCCCAGTGGTAGCACCAGCCCTGACTAGAAGAATGGAGCAGGGGGAAGCTGAGATCTTGAGTCACTGCTGGGTGGAGGAAGCAGGGGAAAGCTGAAATACTGGGTCACCACTGGAAGGAGAGAGATGGGGGGGGGGGGGTTAGCTGCTTGGGTCTCTGCTGGCAAGAGGGAGCAAGGGGAGCTGAGCTGCTGGGCCACTACTGGCAGGATTGAACAGGGGTAAGCTGAGATGTTGGGTCACTGGGTGGATAGAGCAGAGTTGGTCTTAGCTGCTGGGTGTCTGCTGGGAGGAGGGAGCAAGGAGATCTGAGCTGCTTAGAGGGCAACTTGCAGAACTTCAGTGTGTCTGCTGTAAACATGCCCCACAATGCCTGCAGCTACAAAAGTCAGAGCTCTTTTTTTTTTTTTTTTTTTTTTTTTTTAACTCATATACTGCTCGTTAAGTGTATGTTGGTACTGGACTGTCCGCAGCCTGGCCACGAATTCAGCTGAAGCCCTGACAACCAGACATTTTATAATTACTTACTATGATTTGGAGGTCCTATAACCAAGTCCAGTGACTTCTGCATTTGGAAATGGACTGGGCAACCCTGGCAAAAAACAAAACAAAGGCATTGGTTCACAGACATGCTCAGAGTACGTCTCAACCGCATTTTAGTTACAGAAGCGAAATATTTCATGCATAGAGACTACAAACATCCCGCTGTGTCGATCACTCCTACTCTCTGCATTCTCTCTCCTTTTCAGCATCCAGTAACCTAAAGCTGAACTCCAGGTTAATCAGTTATGCTGCAGTGGTTACAGGAGATTTGCTGAAGGCAGGAGAGCATAGAATGACCGAGAGATGAACCCATCATTTTTTCTGCTTTCCCTGTCCAATCAAAGGCTGGGGGAGGGACAAGACCTGTGAGTGTTTCTTAACTGCAACAGAAAAAAAATCAGGTCTCCTCTCCTGCCAGATAGGGCTGTGCTGACAGAAACACAAATCCTTTATCAGATAAAACAGCTCACATACGTGTATCTGTTTAATTGACTGCCTGAAGACTTACTGAAAATAATGCTTTCTTTATCTAAATGAGGCTACATTGGGGCCCATACATTAGTGCGCTGGGTTGACATTAAGTTAGAATAACATCTTAACACACCTCCACAAAACATCTGTGTAGCAGTGCACTAATGGGTTGTCTGGCATTGAGAAACCAATTAAAATAAATGGGCTGCCTAAATGCTGAACTCAAGGGTTTAAGTCACTTTTTTTTAAATGTGCTGGCTTACCATGGGTTAAGTCAAACCATGGACTTATCTATTTTATTTACAACTCAGTTTTTTTTTTCCAGCACTGGGACTACAGCTATTACTATACTTCCAGCACTCTGACAGGAGAGCAGAGAAGGGGAGTGCAGGGCTGTTGCAGACAACTTTGCAGATGTAGGAGATGAGACCCAAAGGTCCAGCATCAGAGCGCTGGAAGTATAGCAATAGCTGTAGTCTTGGCGATCTGTAAAACTGTAAATTGTAAATTAAAGCGGACCTTCAGTAATTTTTTCATCTTTTCATCTATTAAATCTTCTGCCCTTGTTTTAACTTTGGATAGTAAATCATTTTTTTTCAGCCAGTAAATACAATATACAGCCCACTTCCTGTTTCTTATCTGGTCATTAGCCTAGGCTTATGACATCATGCAAAGCTCTCTCTCACTCTCGTGAGAGTTTGCCAGGAAGGGAGGGGGGGTGAGTCATAAGAGGGCCAATGAGAGCTGGAGGTGTGCCTCTGTGTGGCTGTGTAAATCCAGGAAGTGAACAGGCAGCAGCTTCAGCTGCCCACAGTTAAAATGGTTGCAGCCAGACTCCGTGGAGGGAGATTTCTGCAGCATATTTGGCAAGTACAAAATCACAGTATATATAAAATAATTTACAAAGTGGTTGGAGGGAAGCTTCAAAATGACAAAGATGTTTTTATTACATATTATGTGAGCAGACTGCAGTTTCTCTTTAAAGAGAGAAGTCCAAGAGGTGGCATGTGCCTCATTGGACTGAACCCATAGTTAATTTGCACATTTTAGAGTGGCTGAAATACTGAATTTCAGCTTTAATGTGCATCCGTGAAAACATTGCAACTGTTCACACTGGTGCAAGTGGGCTGTAATTGTGAAATAGATAGTGACTAGCGGAAACATGTCGCGCTGCAATTGAGGCATTAAAGGCATGAATCCAGTAGGGACTTGGACATAAATCGGGAAGGAACACTGCCATGCAGAAGTTACATTATTTCATACAGGACAAGAACTACTGCAGAAGTTTTTTAAGCAGTTAATGAATAAAGGAGTCTCTGACTGTTTAATTTAGATACCTTTTTAGGTCATCAGAAAGACACTCTACTCTGACAAAAAAGTTTTCAAGGGTTAGTTCACCCAAAACTGATATTTTGTATTAAGTATGTGCTGGAGAGCTAAACCACCTCCTATAATTTTCAGAGACTCTATTGGTAGATCTTCATGTTGGGTTCCTGGGTCTCTACACTGGTTGTGGCAAACATGAGAACCTCCCACCATCCCTGCTGGATTTCTTATTTTATATTATGGAAAATGCAACAGGAAGAGCTGAAGTACACCAAGGTTGGCAAGAACAACCCAAAGTTCCCAGGTGAACAAGAATTTTGGCAGGGTTCTCAATAGGCAGGAGGGGTTGAGTCTGAACACCAGGCTTCACCCTAAACTAAAATATCTCTAGACTGTCCCATTAAAGGCTAACGCCACCTTTTGCAACATGTTTTTAGGGTGTAACATGTTGCTATGCAACCCACCCTTCCCCGTGGCAGATGGACTAGTTCTCAATGAAATACAAGTGTGGTAGTCATCTCACTTGTACTCCATTGACCATTGTTAAAATAACATGGTGGGTAAGCGGGTTGAGACATCATGTATTATGTGACCCAGTGATATCTGATGGCCCCAGAACATCTAAACATCTGTTAAACAATAATACAAATATGGTTGAGAAAGCATGTGAACATGTAATAGTTACATCCAAGTATTATTTTAGGGCAAACATTGCAGTAACTCCAAAATCCATGCTTACTGGAAATCCACTCAAGTTTCCCTCGACGGCTAAATGTCTGGCCATACAGAAGGTACATGTGAGTTTTGCACAGACTGAGGCTTCCACCATTGGGAGTCTTGTTTTAAGTGTCCAGACCAATTCCCCATCACCTAGAACTGGGCTCTTCTCATTGCTCAGGATTTGCTCATTGTCCCGCACCAGCAGGGAACACTTGCTCAGTTGCATGATATTCTCAGGAGGTTGGTTATGAGTGCTGACCAATGTCTGCAAAAATAATGAATTAAATAAATATGACAGGCAGGATGACTGCAAAACTACACTGGAGGCTCTGTTAACAATAGAGGCACAACTTTTTTTACCTTAATGAATTCTCTACATTCTCACCTTCTGTGATTGGGACCCCCCTGCTCACCTCCAAATACCTTTCTGAGCCTGATCTCAATCCAGCGCTCACTCCGCTCTCTCCTCACTGCCATTGGCTCCAGCTGCTGTCAGTAGCAGCCTGTGAGGAGAGAGTAGGGGGGGGGGGGGGGTGAGATAAACCGCGCTTTGTGTGTCTATGGAGGGGGGGCGACTCCTTTGCTTTTTAAATCAAAGAATTTTAGGCCGGATTTTGGCCACAGCCATCCATGAAGCAAATTTCCAAAATTTGCATAGTGTATGGACAACTTAGGACTAGATGGTACACAAGCTATGCCAAGCATGAGAATGAAGAAGCTGCAAGAAAGTTTGCCTCATTAAACTTAGAACTGACCACTAGAAATAAAGGCGGAAAGGAGGACTGTTGGCTTACTCTGCTAACAGTGCAGTTCATGGTGTACAGTTCTAGAGCGTGAGCAATGTACAGTGCCTTAAAGTATTCAAACATCTTGACATTTTCCACATTTTGTCATGCTACAACCAGAAATGTACCGTATATACTCGAGTATAAGTCGAGTTTTTCAGCACATTTTTTTGTGCTGAAAGTGCCCCCCTCGACTTATACTCGAGTCAAGCACTTTTCTGCAGCAAAAAATGTAATTTTCCGAACCAACTTTGGGGCCCCATATCTCAGTGCCACTTTGTGCTAGGAACCCCAAATTTAGTGTGCAAACTGGAACTGGTACCATAACATATCCAAAGCTGGGGTTCCTAGCACTAAGTGGCCCCGATATACAGGGCCCCAAAGTCGGTCAACTGTGTCCATCTGCAGCAATGTCATTTCGGGACCATTTGGGTACAGAGACCCCAAATTTTGGCTGCAGGTTGGGGGCATCTAGGAACCCTTAACTACCGAGTTTGAAGTTTGGGGGACCTATGGCTGCAAATGGGCACAGTGAGGCATGCAAATGGGCACAGTGAAGCTGCAAATGGGCATTGTTGACCCTCTTTTCCACTTACAGTAGCTGTGCATTTCTCACCCTCATCTTATACTCGGGTCACTAAGTTTTTCCCATTTTTTTTGTGGTAAATTAGGTCCTCGACTTATACTCGGAACGACTTATACTCGAGTATATACGGTAAATGTATTTTTTGGGATTTTATGGGATAGACCAACACAAAGTGGCACATAATTGTGAAGTGAAAGAAAAATGATAAATGGTTTTCAATTTTTTTTTTTTTTTTATACAAATAAATATGTGAAAAGTGAATCGTGCATTTGTATTCAGCCCCCTATTCTCTGATACCCCTAACTAAAACTAGTGGAACCAATTGCCTTCAGAAGTCCCCCAATTAGTAAATGGAGTTCACCTGTGTGTAATTTAATCTCAGTATAAATACAGATGTTCTGTAAAGCCCTCAGAGATTTGTTAGAGAACCTTAGTGAACAAACAGCATCATGAAGGCCAAGGGACACGCCAGACCGATCAGGGATAAAGTTGTGGAGTCTTTTAAAGCAGGGTTAAGTTATAAAAAAATATCCCAATATTTGAACATCTCACGGAGCTCTGTTCAATCCATCATCCGAAAATGGAAAGAGTATGGCACAACTGCAAACCTAATTGCAATCCATATATCCAATTGCAGGGAATAACAGTTCCAGTGTTTATATGTGGTTGAAAAAACGTGAAAGAAAAACAGCACACTGATGCAATCACAGACATATGTCCCACCACCTCATAGAAAACATGCTTACCAGATAGCAAGCAAATTAGGGCAGATGGCTTTAACCCAGCCCAGGCCTTTGCTTTAAATGATCAGGATTCTGCGTACAAGTTGATATAACCCTCAATTGGAACGGAGAACTATCGAGGGACTCTTCCTGATCTTTTTATGTCTATGGACTTTGTTATTATTTATTTATTTATACAGTCATTATTAGTAATATTTCTTTGCAATCACTGCACTAATGATCTGATGTCATTGGATGTTTATGTATGTTTCTAGTACATACACTTATTTATTGCAATACTGATTTTTTTGTAATTTCACTTTATAGCGCAGTTTACCAGACTACCCACAGTGATAAGCATAGGATTTTCGCCCAGCCCAGGCCTTTGCTCAGCAGATCGATGCCAAACAGAAAAAGGGACACTACTGCATGTTTTCTGGTCGTGTCCTAGACTGACGAACTTTTGGCAAACAATACGGAAGTCTGTACAGAAATTTACAGACTACAATATTAATGATGACCCAGCATTCTTTCTCCTACATGCATCAAACATTCACACAAAGACATACAAAAAGTCTGTGATCCGACATCTTCTGGACGCAGCTAAAGCCTGTATCCCATTACATTGGAAGTCCACAATTCCACCAACCATAGATTTATGGATCAAAAAAGTTGAAGAAATAAAAAAAATGGAAGACCTCATTCATACTGCACAAAACAGACAGGAAAAATTCTCCAAAACGTGGCAGTTGTGGAACATGTTCATATACTCAAGCGTGGGCCAGGCTCTACGAGAAACTACATTGGCTCATTGAACATCCACAAGGCAAATTTAATTCCTAAACACCGTATACAGAATAGACAGCATTACATTTGCATCTCAGCAACTACTTAATTCACTCCATGATCGCGGGGAACATTCCCCTCAGCCCCCCCCCCCCTCTCTTCTCCTCCTCTCACTCTTTCTCTTTTCCTAGTCTTAGGACACTTCTACAATTCTTGGGAAAAAAGGAAAAAGAAGGGAGGGAGCTCATGGGACCATACTAACTTAATTCAACACAACTCAGGAAACACAGGTGTCTTTCTCCAAAGTGAAATGCCTCCTGATATTAACATGCACACTGCCAGGTTGCAACCTCAGTAATGCTGCTTAGTAAACAAGAATGATCCTTGTCCAAAATGTAATTGTGCCTACCAAGATGTATACGTTTACCTTTATACATTTACCTTTTCAATAACCATGCTTATTGTACCATATAGGTATGTTATGTAACTTTGTGTGCTGAGGATCTATTGTATATTGTATTGGTCCATGTGGGCCCCCTTGCCTGTTATAAATAAAAAATTAAAAAAATGTCACTCTCTAGATGTGCAAAGCTGGTAGAGACATCCCCAAAAAGACTTGTAGCTGTAATTGCAGCTAAAGGTGGTTCTACAAAGTATTGACTCGGGGGGGCTGAATACAAATGCACACCACACTTTTCACATATTTATTTGAAAAAAAATGTTGAAAACCATTTATTTTCCTTCCACTTCACAATTACATTTCACTTTGTGTTGGTCTATCACAAAAAATCCCAATAAAATACGTTTACATTTTTGGTTGTAACATGACAAAATGAGGAAAATTTCAAGGGGTGTGAATACTTTTTCATGGCACTGTAAGTACATAGTACAAAATGTACAAACTGAGCAGCAACAATGCCGGTTTTGTCAGATTGCACTAGCATGCAGGGCAGCAGCCCCAGCCTTTGAAACACAGAAATGTGTCACTGGCCGTCGGGAAGTGTGGGTGGCTGTGTGCCCCACCTATAATTCATCTTATGACACATTGCAGCTTTGATAGTTACAAGCACCATGGTGGAATCTAGAAAATGTGTTTTATATGGAAATTGACAGGACTGCTTTCATTAGGACCAGCTGCCCTAAAAAAATGAAAAAATAACTTACCTTCACTTGGATGGTCTGGTCTGGATCCAGAGTTGTTGTGTTCAGCTCGAGATCACGACCATGGCGCAATTCTATTTGGATGGTGGGACTTTTACAAGCCTTCACCTGATGAAGAACAAAAAAAATGCGATTGACAAATCTCCTCCAGTCTTTCAAACCAGCGCACACATACAACATTTGTGCAGCACAAATGAACCAAGTGCACACATAATACTAACATATGTTGTGATCAGAGTCTGGGGAAAGGGGTTTGTAACGGGGTGTTGGCATCATTCCTATTTTGGCCTCTAGGTGGCACCTTCCTACAAAATATATATTGGAAATTCTGGTGGAGAGTAGGAGGAGACAGGAGCTCAAACTGTAGTTGGCCCCCATGGGACTTAGTGGGCCGTTCTTCAAACATGTAAAGCTCCTAGTGTCTGGTTTTCCTCAGCTGGACAATATATGGTGAGATCCTGACGGCCCGAGTAGGACTGAAATTGGGGAAAGAAATAGCAGTGTGCCTGATTGGGGGGAAAAGTGCTGACCACAGGCAAACACCAAAGTGAGAAGCGAAGTAAGGAACATGCTGTGCTCTGAAGTTGTTACCCTGAAGTTGTCCACCCCGAAGTTGGAGAGCTTTGCAAATGCATTGGATTCACATCTATTATTACTTGTGGTCTATCTGAGGAATGGTCAACCCATTTGACCAATAAGCAAGTAGGTTTGAGTGTGGGGCATGAAACTGTATAGGTGCAGGTAGAGGTACACGTAACGTCATAGCTCTCTTCAAGAGCTGGGACACCCACTAATGTTAGAGAAGGGCAACTAGGCCTTTTAGTTGTGCCTATGAATAGAACGCATTGCCCGTGTTGGGATGTCCCCGTCTACAGGTTGATGATGTGTAAATATTTCATACTATACAGTATAGTGGATAGTATTTAGGCCGGCTCTGCCTAGATAAGAGTGTGTATGAATTAACTTCACACTCGGATGTAGTTGTTCTCTAGAAGTCCTAAACAAATTGTCCATCTATTTGGCCAGCCATTTCCAGATGGTAAATATGCAAACATGGTTCAACAATAGATTGGCAAGTCGCAAAAGAGTAAGGCCTCATTTATTTGGGCAAAAAGTGCCGTCCCGTGGATTCCTGTCTTAGCTGCTAGTATCTATTGGATACTAGCAGCCGAGATCTCAGGTGTTACGATCAATGGTGGCCATTCAACCCATATAACAATGTCAGGCTGAAAGGAGCTGCACATCTCCCCCGCTGTAAGCATCTGCCCGCAAGAATCCGCACATCCAGCAGTTATCTGCTGTTAGGAACAGATGATTGGACCTGGACACAATATATATACTGTAATGCAGACCCATCTACATTGTAATAGTATTTTGTTTTTGACCATTCTATATGTATGAAGTGGGAAAAGCGGGGCGGCTCAGGAGAGGTTCTTCATCTGACTCGCAACTGAGGCCCAGAGTACCGTACATGACATTGTGGTGAATTGTAAGTAAATATTAGCACTCGTGTGTATATATATATATATATATATATATATATATATATTTATTAGCTTTTATGAAATGCATGGTCACATACCTCCCCAGGAGCCTGCTTGCCTTTTATATTCAGCTGAAACAGGAGAAAAGGAAAACAGAAATAAAGTTATACAGTATATGTAGTTATTGTAAATACTGTTATGATGCAATGTGTAGCAAAACCATATAAAGATAGAATAAAAAAAAGGAAAAGACAACACCACCTGTTTTATGTTATGATAGTCAATGCCACATTGTCATTGTCTTTTCTATTTCAATGCACCCAGTTCTTGCTTTTTTAAGTGACCTCAAACATAATGGCAGCTTTAATCTTAAATTCACTGCCATTTTTTTGTGGCAGATTAAAGCACTCACTTATTTACCAATCAGGTTTATTGTTCCTAATCGTACAGGAAATCTGGTCAGTTGTTCTGGTAACTGCTCCGGCCCGTTCGCCTTGTGACTTGCCTACATGGCTCTTTATTTAAAGTGGTATTAAAGCCAAAATTTTAACATTTATTATCAGGGCCCGATTTTCTAAAATAGTTTTAATTGTGTAAAGGGGAATGATGAGGACTTTGATGTAAAGGGGAACACTGCAGACCGTGATGTAAAGGGGAGCTCTGATGTAAGGGGGTCTCTGGTCACCAGAGCCTCCCCCCCCCCCCTTACACAAGAGTCCTCAGAGTTCTCCTTTACATCAGAATCTGCATGGTTCCCCCTTACAGTGCAAGGGGGATCTCTGCGGACCCTGATGTAAAGGGGAACTCTGATGTAAGGGGGACACTGCGGACCCTGATGTAAAGGGGAACTCTGATGTAAGGGGGACACTGCGGACTCTGATGTAAAGGGGAACTCTGATGTAAGGGGGGCACTGCGGACCCTGATGTAAAGGGGAACTCTGATGTAAGGGGGACACTGGGGACCGTAATGTAAAGGGGAACACTGCGGACTCTGATGTAAGGGGGACACTGGGGACCGTGATGTAAAGGGGAACACTGCGGACTCTGATGTAAGGGGGACACTGGGGACCGTGATGTAAAGGGGAACACTGCGCACCCTGATGTAAAGGGGAACTCTGATGTAAGGGGGACACTGGGAACCATGATGTAAAGGGGAACTCTGCGGACCCTAATGTAGAGGGGAACTCTGTAAGGGGGACACTGGGGACCGTGATGTAAAGGGGAACACTGCGCACCCTGATGTAAAGGGGAACTCTGATGTAAGGGGGACACTGGGAACCATGATGTAAAGGGGAACTCTGCGGACCCTAATGTAGAGGGGAACTCTGTAAGGGGGACACTGGGGACCGTGATGTAAAGGGGAACACTGCGCACCCTGATGTAAAGGGGAACTCTGTAAGGGGGACACTGGGAACCATGATGTAAAGGGCAACTCTGCGGACCCTGATGTAGAGGGGAACTCTGATGTAAGGTGGTCTCTGGTCACCAAAGCCCCCCTCCTTCCTTACATCACAGTCAGCAGCATTCCCCTTTACATCAGGGTCCGTAGAGGTCCCTTTGGACTGTGGGTTGGAGTTCTGGTGACCACAGTCGCCCTTGCATCCCTGTGGAGGGAGTGATCTGTCATCTGCAATTACCCCCCCCCCCCCAATGTGTGTATTATTATGGGGGAGGGGAGATGACACCCCATAGAGTGCAATTAGTACTCCGGAAGAGCCAGCGCCTGCCAGGATGTGAGCGGGATGGAGGAGCTGACTGAGCAGAAGCAGCTTACCAGTTCTTAGACATGATGGCTGCATTTGTTTTCTTTGTTAGGCTTTAATTCATTTTCAGCAGGTGATTCTGCCTGCATGTCTGTTGTTTTTTAACAAAACACGCTGTCCTGCAGATTTAGCAGTTGGAGCGTTGAGACAAACAATTTACCACTAATGAGTGCTTACAATGATCGACTTTTATTTCAGTAAAACCTGTATCCCAAAATGGCAAAAAAATGTTTTCTGTAACTGCTAGGTAGCTAGTTGGATGGCTGCCTCGTAGAGTTCATGAAGTTCAAGCGTTCTTTCAGTATTTTTATAATTAATTACTGTCCTGTCTTATATCCTAGTTAAAGTGTGTTGGGGGCCTCAAGGCAGACCTAACTTGTGTATTATGGTCTTAATGCCTATTAAGCCCCACATTTGTATTTCTCCTTGCTTGGAGTGTGCGAGGATTGTTCGCTGCTCTACCAAACAATCTTTTTTTTTTTTTTTTTTTTCGTTTTACTAAAAATAATTAATAAAAACTATTGATACAAAAAAATTGTTAACTGGAGTTTAGCTTCAATTTGTTAGTGTATTTAAATCTGATAGTACATCTAAAATGCCCCTCCTCCCAGACTAATATTGCTGCTGTCCAAAAGTGTCTCTGTCCCTCCTTCATCTAGAGTAGGGGAACTCTAATACAGGAGGTGAGTTACTGGCCAGATCACCAGGTGAAAAAAGAGAGCAAAAGCTTGAAAAAAGAGAACGAATGCAGCCACCACACCTACGGAGCAGTGATCTGCAATGTATATAAAATATAAAGGGCACATTCAATACTACTTAGTGTATATAAACCCAAGAACACTTTTTTTTTTTTTAACTTTTTTTGCCTTTGTCTGGTAATAAAGGAAACCTGGTAATCCTGCTATTAACACACTTCCTGTATTAGGGTGACAAGTTTGCACCAATACCATTTTTTTAAACTCAGAGTACGAAGACCGATACTTTTTTTCAGGTACTCACCGATACAAATCACCGATACCTATCGCCTAGGAAGAGTAGGTAGAGGGGTGGTTTGGGAGGTGGGGGGTTGTTAGGGAGTTGGGTGAGGGCAGGATGGGAGGGGGTAAGTACGGGCAAGGTAGTTGAGAGTGGGGTGAAATGGGGATTGTGGGGTGGGAGAGGTGGGATTGAAAAGGCTGTGATTGCTGGGGGGGGGGGGGGTAGGATGGGAATAGGAGGGTTATTGGGAGACATGGGGGCAGAGGTGACAGCTGGTGGAGGGAAGGAGGAGGCAACAGGCAGAAGTGACTGCAGGCATAGTACAGCAGACCGTCAGACTGCAGGCATAGTACAGCAGACCGTCAGACTGCAGGCATAGTACAGCAGACCGTCAGACTGCAGGCATAGTACAGCAGACCGTCAGAGACTGCAGGCATGGTACAGGAGACCGTCAGACTGCAGGCATGGTACAAGAGACATCCTTCCGCTCTATAGAGGAGCGCTCCACTAACCGGATGGGAGAGAGCCTGCACTTCCTCCCAGCTCTCTCCTCTCTGCCGCTGACACTTCTCCTGTCCTCCCCCTCTTGTCCCAGCCCTGAGTGTGTGGATTGGGGAGAAGCTCAGCGGCTACAATGTCCATGGTGGGGGGCCACAACTGAAATCTTGGGAGAAACCCCGGACAGCACATGGAGGAGAGAGGTATCCTGTTGCTCAGTGCAACAGGATACCGCCGTACCCGTACATATCGAGCCCCTCATGTTCGCTGCCTCAGCATCCAGCCAGGAAGAGCCCGGATCCAGCGCTCTGTGTGGCGGAGAGTCAGAGCTTGAGGAGGGAGGTGTGGAGCGAGGAGACAAGGCTGGTGGGCTGTTAGGACAGGCAGAGCGGCCCACCGGGCTGGCCTGCCCTTAGCGACGTCACTGGGAAGAGGAGGCGGGGATGGCGCCGGCCGGAGGGAAGAAGGAGGCGGTCAAGCTGACGTCCCTTCCGGTATCAGGTTCCGGTGTCGAACCATTTTCACGAGTACCAATACTCGTGAAAATGCCTATTATTGGCACAGATATCAGTATCAGTGCAACCCTAATGCCAACTATACTGAGCAGCCCTGTCACCCTGGGACAGGAAGTGTGTTAGGACTACATAGCACCTCCCTCTCTTCTTCATAATAGGGCAGCTATTTTGTAGTCCATGGTGATAACAATCCCAGCTGATAACTTCCTGTGCCCTCTGCCTTTGGACTGTTATCAGTTCCATTTCTGGTTGGTTGAACAGCTTTGTTTTGCTCTTGTGAAATAGATATAATACAAACCCTTTTAATGGCATATTTAAAAGACCAAATAGAAATGTGTTGTTAGAGTTTATATAGACTTTAGGTAAACCCTCTAATCATAATGTGCACACGGAACATACACTATACTTTTTCCCTTTATGGCTCCTCAATTTACTTACCGAGTTCATTATGTAACCATCCTTGTAAGTAGACATACATTCGTTCCTTGGAGCAACCAGCACCAGTGAGTTCTCTTCCAGCTTAGCAGTACATTTGGGGTCCTCGAGGTGCACATCCTCAGGTGCTGGAAGCTGACAACTAGGCTAGGAAACAAAAACATTAACTTTTTTGAGCTTCAGTATTTCCCCCAAACAAAACTTATATCATGTGATGTTACTATAAGCCTAAGCCTACCTAGAGCGGAGCTCTACCCAAAAGGGGGAGTTCCACCCCCCCCCGCCACATTTGCCACGTTTTGGGGGAGAGGGGGGAGCAGGTACCTGGTTTTGACAGGTACCCGTTCCCACTTCCAGTCAGTTCATCGCGGTGATCTGTGCGTAAGTTTGGCTTCCCCTCCTAACCCCCTGCAGCCTTCTGGGACACATAACAGGTCCCAGAAGACTGCGGGACCAGGAGCGGCCTGTTCATCAGGTTTGCATGCTGGGATGCATGCAGTCCTAGTTTGCATGCTGGGATGCATGCGGGGCACTGGACGTTGCACTCTGTGTGTAACCTCCCTGAACTCTGTACTCTGTAATGCAATCCTGGTATTTAACCGCTTGCCTACAGGGCACTTACTGCCCAAGCCCTTTTGCAGCTTTCAACACTGTCGCACTTTGAATAACAATTGCGCGGTCAAGCTACACTGTACCCAAACAAATTTTTTATCATTTTCTTCACACAAGTAGAGCTTTCTTTTGGTGGTATTTAATCACTGCTAGTTTTTTTTATTTTTTACTAAAAAAAAATAAAAAATAGCAAAAATTTTGAAAAAATTTTTTTTTTTACTTAGTTTCTGTCAGTAAATTTTGTAACTAAGTAATTTTTCTCCTTCACTGATGTGCGCTGATGAGGCACTGATAGGCCGAACTGGTGGGCACTGATTAGGTGGCACTGAACGAGAGCCGCACCGCACCGCCATCATTTGATGAACAGCTTTTTTGATGCACTGCCAGGGTTGTCCCCATGACCTCCTGGGTTGAATGATGGTGGATGATGTTGAACCCAGAAGAGGACCGGATTGCAGAGTGCTAAGTCTATGGCGCAATCTCTAGTCATAGTGGGAGGTTGACATCAAGAGCTGCTTATTTGTTTTAACATGTACAAAGGCATGCATAAGCTGTAGCTGAACAATTAGAGCTAAAAGTTAGGTTTTCCTTTAAAGACTTGTGACAGTAGCAGGGGAGGACATGGTTTTGTGGTAGTGGACCATTTGCCCCTAGACTAGTAGTAATATTCTGATGGGGGTGGCACTAAAGTTGGCCATACACAAAGTTATTCTTCATTCAGCCAGCAGACAGATTCCTTCATACACACAAACCAGGTGGATGGAGGATTCCCCCATCTGACACCTCTGTATTCTTACACCTACCCCGGCCATTTTCAAAATTTACTAATCGGCGGCTGCAGCCAATTGATCGAGAAAAAATGCTCCAAACATATTTAGGAACTCCCACATTTCACCATGCACACCAATCAATGGCACACTTTATATGGTACAATTACTTTGATTAAACAATCATTCTGTATCAAGGTCCCAGGCCTCCTCTAGTCTAATGAGAACCTTCAGAGCCAAGAACTGCTGACATCCTTCCATACAGAGTGGGTGGTGAGACATAGTGGGTGTAATGCAAGTTAGATTTGTGGGTGCCAGACACTTCTTGAATGCAAAGAGATTTTATTTCTCTTAAACAGAACTTTGGAAGAGAGGGTTAGGGCCAGGACACCGTTAAGAAGTTGCAACTTTAATTGGCAGACTCAGAGACTTCTACAGGAGGACAGCCATGCAGAGAAAAGCATCCAGCAAGACGCCACATCTGCATGTGTAGGAATGCTGTCTACTATGGCAACAGTCTTTAACAGTTTCTAACACAAAGTGTAACAGTCCCTTCACTTCCACTACAATCACTTCTTGTAGTTCTTCAGCCCACTGAGCTCCCAGTCTCTCACTAGACTAGATGATTCACTGCCACTGAATCCCTTGAGCTCTTCCAATCTTCACAGTGGTATCTTCCTCAACCGTCACCCCCGCCTCTCTGCTGGGTCCCTAGCTTGGCATTCCAGATACCTCTCAAGCTTCACCCCACTGGTCTGTTCGGTCCCTGGCTAGACACACAAGGCTGCTCTGCAAGCGTCATCCCCACTGGCTGGGTCCCTGGCTTAATATCTGCTGAAGTTTCCTGATTCTTCACCTTCCCCGGTTGGTGTGAATTCTGCTCAGGTACTTGCTTCAGCTACTCACTGTGGTCCCTGGTAGTAAGGTGGATGGTCCCTTAGTGGCGACAGCTTCCCCTCTACCTCTGACCACGACAGGTTCTCTGGCTGGCAAAACCATCAATTCTGGTTGGACTGCAAGCCGCAATCCCAACCCTGCGCTGCTCTCTTGCTTCTGGATAGGCCCTCAGACAGCCTAGCAGCCAGATGTGCCCAGGATAGGCCCAAACTCCAGCCTAGCAGCCTGGGCAGTACAACGCACGTCCACCCATACAGCCGTCCAGGTGGCACAGAACACTGATCACCTGACCTCAACCAATAATATAGGTTTTCCCAGCAGACCAAGGGATTTAAAAAAAAAACCCTGCCCATTGGCTGAGATACCCCATATACTCCTTATCTGTCCTTGCTTTGCCCTTGTCTTTTCTAATGCCACTAGGTACCTGGCCACCTAGTGGAAAAAGAGAAGTGCAGCAATTCTAGACTTTTGGGGCTATAGCCCCGAATCTGAGGCCAATAGCCCCGAGTCTCTGCAGGGGTCCCCAAGGGGAGGGGAGGCTCTCTGGGGACCCTTATGTAAGTGGGGGGGGGGCTCTCTAAGGACCCAGATTTAAGGGGGAGGCTCTCTGGGGACCCTAATGTAAGGGGGCCTCTCTGGGAACCCTGATGTAAGTGGGGGTCCCTCTGGGTACCCTGACGTAAGGAGGAGGCTCTCTGGGGACCCTGATGTAAGGTGATGTAAGGGGGGGCTCTCTGGGGACCCTGATGTAAGTGGGGGGCTCTCTGGGGATATATATACACGCACACATATATTACTGTATATACATGTGTATGCCCGCCCAAGCGTATGACTTTCTTTACTACGCTGCTATGGGCTAGCCCCAGATCTTTTGTAGACCTAGCAACGCCCCTGCCTGGCAGGTTAATTTAGGAGCAACCCTGCCTAAACAGGGTGCTACATCTCTATAGAGCTTTTCCCCCTGAGGACTCTCTTTATCTGCTGTTGGGGCAGAGTGTGAGGAGGTCATCTTAGACAAACTTAGTAGAATATACTGCATAGCTTTGGAGCATGGGAGGAAACCCACGCGAGCACAGGGAAAAAATGCACCAGGAGTGGGACTTGATCAAAGTACCCTAGTGCTAAGCCAACGAGCTGCCCATCGAAAATTGTCCCTATCACGTGATGCTCACTTAAATGTGTTTGACTACCAGGCCAAAGGTTTTCAATTCTCCACTGGACAGCAAGTCTGTTCTTTAGCAGGCCTTACCTTTGGGTCCTTTTCCAGTTTGATGACCAAGTACTCATCTGTGCACACCGACTTGCTTGTGAAACACTGCTTTGCAGGTATGCCTGCATTTGGAGTTGTTGGTTGCTTTACTGTCATATAAGAAGGGAGACAATCAAATGTTTAGGTACCATTTTACTCACAGCTTGTTCAAACTCCTCAACTCGAACCCCCCTTTAAAGTACAGAACGACCTGCTCCCAACTTCATATGCCTGTTTATTATAGGCACCTGGTATATAAAGAGAGCCTGACCCTTGCCCATTCCACGCAATTTAGAGCCCTAAGTTAGTTTCTTGAGAGTGGTAAGAGAATAGATTGAAAGAGTCTGCTTGGTAGCTTTGATTGATTAAAGTATACCTCTAGCAATTTTTTTAGTTTTGGATAAAGTAGAGGATGGTTAGAATCTCTGCCATTTTTTTATTTATTTTTTTTGTTTGTGGCCCTGTTTTGTAACTTCCTGTCTTGGTAACAACACAATTCCCATACTTCCTGTTACTTCCAGAAAGTAAGGGAAAATCTCTCTAACAGGGACACAATGGCAATAAAAAGGAGAAGAGTTGGGGAGGACTAAACTATCTGGCAGTTTTTTTTATTTTTTTATTGTCTGTGCCCCGTTGGAGATTTACCCTCACTTCCTGCTGCAGTGTCAACTTTGTCTTCAGGACAGTAAGTGAAAGTAACATGAGACTCACACAGCAGAACAAAAAGCTTAGAGAATTTTCCACTATTCACTACATTTGTCAGGATTCTGGTGTTCAACTTTTCCCTCCGATGCCCCAGAATGGGGATGGGCCCTTGCTGTCCTCGCCTACAATGCAGGGCAATTGTTCCTGCATTGTATGTGGTGACCTCAGAGCACAATCGTCAGCTGGATTGCTAAAGAGAAGAAGCTTTGAGGGACCAGTCACACAGCATGGAGGAATTCTGTTGGATTGAAGAATAAGGTAGAAGTATTACCGTATATCAGGGATATGCAATTAGCGGACCTCACCCTGTTGCAGAACTACAAGTCCCATGAGACATAGCAAGACTCTGACAGCCACAAACATGACACCCCGAGGCAGAGGCATGATGGGACTTGTAGTTTTGCAACAGCTGGAGGTCCGCTAATTGCATATCCCTGCCGTATATACTCGACTATAAGCCGAGTTTTTCAGCACATTTTTTTGTGCTGAAAATGCCCCCCCTCGGCTTATACTTGAGTTAAGCACTTTTCTGCAGCAGAGAATGACATTTCCCGAACCGACTTTGGGGCCCCGTATCTCGGGGCCACTTGGTGCTAGGAACTTTCAAATTTGGTGTGCAAACCCAGTGGAACTAGCACTACAACATATCCAAAGCAGCTGGGGTTCCTAGCATCAAGTAGCCCTGAGATACGGGGCCCCAAAGTTAGTTCGGAAAATGTAATTCTCTGCTGCAGAAAAGTGCTTGACATTTTCGGAACCGACTTTGGGGACACGTATCTCAGGGCCACTTAATGCTAGGAACCCCTGCTTTGGATATGTTGTAGTGCTACTGGGTTTGCACACCAAATTTGGGGTTCCTAGCACCAAGATACATGGCCCCAAAGTCGGTCAACTGTGTCCATCTGCAGCAATCTTATTTCAGGACCCTTTGGGTCCAGAGACCCCAAATTTTGGCTGCAGCTAGGGGGCATCTAGGAACTCTTAACTACCGAGTTTGAAGTTTGGGGGACCTATGGCTGCAAATGGGCATAGTGAGGCATGCAAATGGGCATTGTTGACCCTCTTTTCCACTTACAGTAGCTGTGCATTTCTCCCCCTAGGCTTATACTGGAGTCAATAAGTTTTCCCAGCTTTTTGTGTTAAAATTAGGTGCCTCGGCTTATATACGGGTCGGCTTATACTCGAGTATATACGGTACAGCTTATTCTTCTACCCCTAGACTTAATGAGGCACCATAGCATTGGTCCATTTCTGGTGCCTACAGATGGGCTTCAAAATACCAAAAATGTTTTACTATTATTTCAAAATGTAGAGTATAAAACACGGCACTTTTGGTTTTAATTATTATTTTTGTGTGCGTGTGTATATTAATTCTTCATGTTCCATGGAACTGAGGGGAAGGCTACATACTTTATACCAATAAATCTTTCTCATCTCACAAAATAGGGAGGTGTGCCAAAAGCCAAAAATCGACTATGTCTTGTGAAAAAATATTAAAAATAATCAGAGCCAGGCCATGGAGTAGATGGAAGCGGTACTGGAGCAGAGAGGGGTGAAAAAAAGGCAAGGCCAGGCCTGCAACCTTTGCTGTGGAAGATGTTCACAGCTCATGGGGGGGGGGGGGGGGGGATAGGGTGCACTTTAGCCTTTTTGCTTTGGATGCTAAGAGGCTTTCTCCCAGAACTGTCTATATTGGTTTTCTGGTCAATTTAATTTTAGCTGTATATATGTGTATATGCGTTTTTAATCCAATGTTCCTTAGCTGTTTTTATGCCAAAAAATCTGTTTTAAAAATAAGGAGCACCAAAACCAATACTGTGCATTCACAGAGTAGTATGGTTTCTGTAAGGGAACAGCACAGCAGAAGCTGAAATCCTCTATGGAGCCTGCTAAAGGCAGTGAAGAGGCAGAGTTGCTCTTCTGGCTCATTTACTTGTGTGTGTGTTTTAGCTACTGAGCTATGTGAACAACGGGATCTTCTTCTTTTTTTTTTTTTTTTTATATATATAATGAGAATGTGAAATTTGCAATATTTTAGTTAACTGAAAACAATTTTGTATCATATTTTTTTTCTTTGCCCTGACTACAATATAATGTATACAAAACCATTGCACATTGCCTTTAAATACATATAGTTTATACAGATGGACTTGTCAGAACTCACCACATGATATAGATATGTTTACAGATCTGGCATCAGCAACACGTATTAGCGTTATGGTCTCCGGGCTCATATTCTCAGCTTTCTCCACAATTTTATTATATGTCACCGGCGGGGTCCTAGATGTCGCCATACCTGCTACTTTAATTATTCCAGATGCCTTGGGGGAAAAAAAAGTCAGTAAGGACTAAAGCCTATTCAAAGGTCTTTTGAAAAAAAAAAAAAAAATACAAAGTGTACCACTTGAAAAGTCCTTGAGTAATTCTGGCCATACACAGCTCAATGTCAGCCGATTCTGGCCAAATTGGACAAAACTAAAGCTATGAGTGGGTCAGTGGAGGATTAAGGTGGTCATGGGCCCCATGGCTACTTTTTGTGTGGCCCCCTCTTAAGCATGCTTTACCAGAAAATTGTATTTTCTATCGGACATTTTGCCGCTTTGCTGTCCTGTAGCACCCAGGCAGTGACGTATCATTTGAAGACCAATTTGACCTTATGAACCCTGGCAACATATAGGTATAAAGTGAGCGCTGAGCCCAACACAGTGTACACCCCCTATCTCTATTGCTCCCAATGGGGAATTAATGTACAAAAACAATACAGTTTTAAGAAAGGAAAAAGGATAAAATTATGAATGACATTAGGCTGTAATAATGTCCATGAGGGCTATAATAATGTCCATAAAGTTCATGGAATAATAGCACTTGTGGAAGGCAGCTTCGTTGAAGAAAAAGAAGCAATCCTCTGAGCACTCTGAAAATGAAACAAAGGCACCAATCTAAGTGATATTTTTATTAATATATATATATTTAAGTGTATGTAGAATAAAAACAATGTAAAAACGGATGGGGAGACCTTTTTGATAGAGCTGTGTGGGCCCATGAAACAAGGAATGGCGTGTAATGCTTAAAAAAGGAGGGTATAAAGAATGTGCGAGATGAAAAAAGGGGTTTGAAGGAATAATGAAGGATGTTTTTTTTGGTTTCCCGAATAGCTCTGAACGATCGCAGCATTATCCAATGCACGGAGCATTTTGTCAACCTATCAGTTTCACTCACTGGCTGTATAAACCCTGCCCAATCACAGCCCACGTTAGGCCTGAGGAAGGAGCGTAGCTCCAAAAAAGCGTTGGCTATTGGTGCCCGCTTTCGGGAGTGACGTCATCCTCCTGGTTCCCACCATGCGTTCCAACAGCAGGAAGTGCCAGCATCCATCGGCGCAGCCTGTCCATCGGACACCACTGCAATCCAGGAAACGGACCAGACTCACTGCCAGGGTATCCGGCAGCTTTTGACAACATGCTTGTTCACTATGTACCTTTGTGAGTACATTTTTACAGTTTTTTTAAACTCCGTGTTTTTTACTGCACTTAGAGTGGCGCATTTGTTTCATTTTCAGAGTGCATATAACATGCACCCTAACATTAAGAGGGAAAAAAAAACTTCCCACAGCCCCCCTGCACAGTACACAGCCCCCCTGAACAGTACACAGCCCCCCTGCACAGTACACAGACCCCCTGCACATAACACAGCCCCCTTTCTCTGCACAGTACACAGACCCCCTGCACATAACACAGCCCCCTTTCCCTGCACAGTACACAGACATCTCACATTTGCATAGTACACAGACCCCTTTGCCTGCATATCACACAGGCCTCTTTCATTATAAAGCCCCCCTGCACTCCCAGGAGACCCCCAGTCTCCTGGGAAAGATTACTCTAAAGTTGAGAAAACATCACTGCCAGCCCTTTCTCATACACTACTCCTCCTGTGTCACTCATTGTAAATCAAAGCTTCTAAATACCTCAATTAATGCTGTTCTTCGTGACCTGGTCATGTGACTGCTCTCCTCTGCTGTTTCATTGGCGGTCATATGACCGCTCTCCTCCTGCAATCAAAGGCTACACTCGGGGGGGGAGGAGGAGAGCGGCCAGACAGAGCGGCTTTAATTGAGGTATTAAGAGACTTCCATTTACATTGAGAGTGACACACGAGGAGCTGTGCATGAGAACGGGCTGGCAGTAATGGTTTCTCAACTTTAAAGTATGCTGGCAGTGCTGTCCCAGGGCCAGGAGAGGCGGTACAGCTGGCCTGACACCCCCCTCCCAATGGCTGGCACCCAGGGCAGACCGCCCGATCCCCGCCCCCTGTTGGTAAAAAATCATTTATCGGCATGTTCGTATAACACGCAGGCATGGGTTTTATTCTACATATACATAAATATATAGAAATTAATAAAAATATCATGGCCTATCGGGGGCCCTTGCACACGTGGGGCCCTAGGCTGCAGCCTAGACCAGCCCGTGCATTAATCCGCCCCTGGGTGGGCTTGCTGGTACCACTCAACAAACTTTGGTCTAAAAATTCTCAGTCGATTTGGTGACTGCAGCCAGTCGGCAGGAACTAGCTGTCGGTATACACTATCTGGAAGGGAAAATTCTTCCATGTACACTGTTTAGCAGGGGTGGGGGAATCTATCGATTCTTTGAGAAATTTTATCTTGTCTGGCCAACCTTAGGACCATGTCACATGGGCGATTCTACTGCCGGTGAAGTCTTGCAGAGAATCAGAGTGAGTGACTCCAACAGATAGGTGGTCTGTTGGTGAACCTGTCCCTGGTGAGTGGTCAGTGAAAAAAAAAAATTGTTTTAGGTTTTGATTGAGTGGGTTTAAAACCCATTCAGCTTTTGTCATCAGCCTTGGCAGAACAGTGAGGGGCAGGTCATGTTATGTATATATAAGATTTGAAACAAACTTGCACTTTAGATTCTTATGCCCCATACACACGATCAGAAATTCCGTCAGAAAAAACTTGGATGGTTTTTCCGACGGAATTCCGCTCAAGCTTGCCCTGCATACACACGATCACACAAAAGTTCTCTGAACTTTCGATTGTCAAGAACGCTGTGACATACAACACTACGATAAGCCGAGAAAATGAAGTCCAATGCTTCCAAGCATGCGTCAAATTGTTTCTGAGCATGTGTGATTTTTTGCGTGTCCGAATTGCATACAAACGAACGCATTTTTGGATAGGACCGAAAAATAGAGATCCTGCTCTCAATCTTTTGCTGGCTGGAATTCTGCCAGCAAAAGTCTGTTGAAGCATACACACGGTCGGTATTTCTGACCAAAAGCTCACATCAGACTTTTGCTGGCAGAATTTCTGATCGTGTAAATGGGGTATTAGAGTAAAGCAACAGTTTTTGCTTTAATGTCCCATACATCCCCATCATATACTTGTATTATCCTATGCATGGAAGTGAAGGAAAGGTATGTGCTGTGGTCAGGGTAATTACAATAAATGTTACCTTGTCCACCATGGGAAAAGCCTGGGTTCATTTTTAGTCCACATTCTCCAAATGAAAGAGAAAATCTAATGCACCCAGGCGCCTACTTTAGAGCACCCATGCATAAAATACTGGAAATGAAACAGTCATGCTAATGTAGCTGTACCCCCACAGGGGCTGCTGAAAGTAGTGGTCAACCTGTTACTCTACCCAGCCCATCTTTCACCTCTCAGTCACTCTTAGGACAATGAACAGTCATATGCTTGTTTTTTTGTTTTATTGAGGGGATTTGAAGTTGGATGGGTAAGGGGTTTATGGGATGCCCAAAAATGAATAATTGGATCAATATATGATCAATTGGAACCTCTATGTACACTTTACTACTCCAGTCTCCTCCAGAACATCTCTTGCTTGCAGACTGTTACTCTCTCTCTCTCTCCTCCACAACACTTTACTGAAGGTACAGCTAGCACATGGTTAGGCTCGACTGACACAATCAGGCCTTAGCAATGGCCATTTGCAGGCAGGGACCGAGGGTCCCTTTGATGTAGCAGCATAAATAGGAAAAGTCTTTGGAGCTAGCTGACCTATGGTGGATTACTGCTCCCAGTCAGTCCTCTTCAGGCCCTGCCAGCCAAGGCTGGCCCTACCATGGGTCCATGGGACCCAGGCAGCAGCTTAAGCAGGGGCGGCCGTGGCCCAGCGGCCCCACCGCCACCTCTATATGTCCTGACTCCCGCGGCCGCCGAAAAAGCCGTGTCTGCAGTGGCGTCGCTGGGGGGGCGGGACGCCATCCTGAGTGCGGTGGAGGGTCTTGGAGGCAGGGCTCTTCAGCCGGACAGAGACTGCCGGTGCCACGCTAGCCCTGTGTGACACTCCCTCACTCTCACTGCTGCATCCTGATCTGTCACAAGTGTGCCGCCCGGAGTGACAGTCTGAGCAAACAACTCTTCGTGTGGCTGCAAACTGAATCCTCACTCCGCCCGCCGCCAAGATGCATGAGGGGAGGGGGGTCTGTACTGACTGGGGGGGGATTTATCCTGAGGGGGGGTCTGTACTGATGGAGGGGGGGTTTATCCTGAGGGGGTCTGTACTGATGGAGGGCGGTTATCCGGAGGGGGAATTTATCCTAAAGGGGGTCTGTAATAATTGGGGGGAGGGGGGTTATGCTGAGGGGGGTCTGTAATGATGTAAGGGGGGATTTATCCTGGGGGGGGTCTGTACTGATTGGGGGGGTTATCCTGAGGGGGGAATTTATCCTGAAGGGGGTCTGTACTGATTTGGGGGGATTGTATTAATGGGGGGGATTTATCCTGAGGGGGGTCTGTACTGATTGGGGGGTTATGCCGAGGGGCGATTTATCCTGAGGGGGGTCTGTACTGATTGGGGGGTTATCCTGAGGGGGGTCTGTATTATTGGAGGGGGATTTATCCTAAGGGGGTCTGTACTGATTGGGGGGGTTATCCTGAGGGGGGTCTGTACTGATTTGGGGGGGTATCCTAAAGGGGGGTTATTCTGAGTGGGGGGTCTGTACTGATGGGGGAGGGGTGGTTTGTCCTGACGGGGGGGGTCTGTACTAATGGAGGAGGGGGGTGGTTTGTTCTGAGGGGGGTCTGTACTGATGTAGGGGGGTCTATACTTAGTGGGGGGGGGTCTGTACTGTGGGCATGGCTTGTGCGGCGAAGTCAGAGCGGCGTATGGGTTAGGGTGTAGAGCAGGCAGGTTTCCCGGCTGGAAGGCCCGGAGCACATCACATGACGGCATGGCACAGCACAAGTACCCACTTATCACCGACACCACCAGGGCTGCACAACGGTATAAGAGACTCAGGTACCACTTTGCCTGCTGGTGAGTTCTATGTTAATAGTAAATCTAGGTAATGTTAGTGGCAGGCTGGCTTAATTGGTTGCTCTATGTATGTTTACTCAGCTCAGGGCAAGTCCCACCCACTTGCCGACCGTGCTGTAGCCGATTGATGGCTACAGCGCTGCTGGCTAGTTCTGGGAGGCCTCCCAGTCCACCGCACTCGGAAGTGTCCTTGATTGCTAGGTCCGCAGGACACAGCGCAATTACAGCGGCCCTTTACCACTTGATGACCCCGTCTAATGACGGAACGATCACTTGAAAGTAAACCAGCGTCCTTTCCATTTCAGCTGGCGCTGCTGTGGTGAGAGGAGAGAGCAGCTTCCAGCTAGGCCTGCCTAAATGTACCTGCTCTCTCAAACAATCTCACCCTCTAGCACCTACCTAGGTAGAGGGTGCTACACTAATTGATAACGGCTGAGTATCTAAATCCGAGATCAAACATTTTATATATTGTAGTCCAGTCCTTAGATTTGATGACTGTTAGTTTACCCTTTCAGGCCTTTTTTCCTGCACACATACTATACAACAGAACACTACAGATTGCACAGGACATCAATTGATTTCTGACAGTATCAAGAGGTTTATTTGCACTTCTTGAACAGATAAAACAAGACACTGTCAATTTTACATTTAGCAGATCAAAAAACAAGCAAATAAGAGAAGTTCATTGGAAGAGCTTGTTTAGACTTTTGGTAGGAGGTGGTAAAAACACACAATTGAGCTGCGTGTTTACTTGCTTTTTACTGCCCCCTTCCATCAACAACCCCCCCCCCCCCCCCCATGGGGCCGCACGGCAAACTCCCAGCAACTGCATAATGCATGTTGCCTCCCCATTGCCTGTCAAACATCTCTGAAAAGCAATGGAAATTTTGCCACAAGTCTAAACTTAGCCTTATGCCGCGTACCCACAGTCGGATTTTACAACGGGAAATGTTCAATAGGAGCTTGTTGTCGGAAATTCCGACCATGTGTAGGCTCCATCAGACATTTTCCGTCGGAATTTCCGACAAACAAAATTTGAAATCTGGAGCTCAAATTTTCCGCCAACAAAATCCGTTGTTGTAAATTCCGATCGCGTGTACACAATTGCAACGCACAAACTTCCACGCATGCTCGGAATCAAGCAGAAGAGCCGCACTGGCTATTGAAGTTCATTTTTCTCGGCTCATCGTATGTGTTGTACGTCACCGCATTGTTGACGTTCAGAATTTCCGACAAAATTTGTGTATGCCGTGTGTATGCAAGACAAGTTTGAGCCAACATCCGGCAGGAAAAAAACATGGATTTTGTTGTCGGAATGTGCGATCGTGTGTACAGGGAATTAGTGTTTATATAAAGACATATGACTATTGGCTTACCTCTATACCGAAATCTAACATAGTTGGCAAATTCCATTCGTAGTCACGGTCACCCACCAGGAATAACATGGGTGGCTTTTCACATGGTCCATTGACAGTTGTGGCGTGAATGTCTATGGTTTTGTGACTGGAAAACAGGGTGAGAGGAATAGCGTATCATTGGTTAGCTCTTACTGTGGACAGTGCAGGAAACATGACCCCTGTCTGAAAATATAATCATTGCTGGCTGAGTTTCTGTCTTTCTTTTTTTAATAATGCAATTATAGTTGGGTTTTCCTGCCATTTGTTTTCTGTGGCCTGTAGACCTTGTGACTGCAGTTCTATATGTTTTTTGTGCTGTGAAGTCATCATCATCAGACTCTTATAAAGGGGCGTGAGCCTTAAACACATCAATGGCGGTATCTATGTGCTAGCACAGCAACTTGCCAGACAGCGATTTTTACATGTTTGTTTTTCCCTGTCTTCATGCAGACCTTTGATTTGGATTCACAGCGAGCCTTTCTTCCAAGCTAGCGATGTAAATGGAATCATTTGATCTGTGCTATATAATGTGCCTGTATTTTATGTTGGATACCCTCAGCTGTTGTAATCTGGACAAATACAGTAACTGTGGGACAGCGGAAGTGTGATAAGTGTGTTCTATAGTGTGACTGTGAACCAGGAAGTGCGCAAAGCAGAGTGCTTCCAGGATCATCAGACAGAGAGAGGGTTGGATTTTGGCTGGAATATCATTGGTTTTAACCCCGAGCTTTACTTGGTATTGTATGTAAAAATGATTACCTTGAGTGAGTCTTAGTAGTAACCATTTTTGCATAGAATTCCGAGTCTGAGTAAAATTTGGGGTTTAAAATAAATATTTTAAAGCCATCCTATCAGCCAAGAAAACAGCTTTCAGAATAAGGTCAGCAGTGGCAGCGTACATATTTCTCTCAGATCAGGTGTCCCATAACCCCTTCCCATTGCTCCAACACCAGATGCCCTCTGCCTGCCTCCTCATTGAGAGCACATAGCCTACACATCACGTGACTTCTGGCTCTCAATCCCCACTCCTGATCAGTGTGGCTCCTGATCATGTCACCAATGTGTTACCTCTTACATAGGGACCACATACAGGGCAGGCTAGAAGCTCCTCTGATATAAATAACAGCCTTCAGCTTGCATATGAAAACTGCCACTTTCAAGCTACTGGGTCATCTGTGATGCCATCTATTAATAGTGTTGCTATCTTTTAATAGTTGCACCAATTAAAATTTCTTGCAATTCTCTTAATTCATTAACTAATAGCGAAAACTTTTTTTCAATTTTTACGCATTTTTCAGCCTATATTTAAAAAAAAAAAAAGACGTGGGTTATCTTTTTTTTGTAAATGGTGTATCAAATAAAAGCCTTACATGTTCTTAAAAATATATATTAAAAAAATGTTAAGGTATGCAAATGATTTATAGGGGCACTAAGCATTAAATGAAATATTCATTAAACATTCACGCCAGCTTTTTTCCTATCTTTTTTGCATTTGTCAGCCTATATTTATATTGCTACGTTACCCAACACTTGCTGTTGCCGCTAAATTTCAATACCTTTTGAGACACTGCCCCCAGAACAAACGTATTGAGGGCCCATTCACACCAGGTGTGGTGAGACTGCATTGGGTAGCTATTTCAGTGCAGTCCCACCACAAGACAAGGCAAAATGCCATGTGTACTTGATTCACAACACGGCATTGCGGTGGTGTGTGGGCGGTACTTTTTCTGTGCAGCACAGTGCTAGGTAATCCACTGCGATGGCCAGTTGAACATAATGAAAATGTCTGTGTGAAATTTTAATAAAGTTTCTTTAAATAAAGTGAACAGTGTGATGTGCGGAGATTGGTGCATCGGCACTGCAGCGATCCCATCGGACTGCTCTGCATGTTGTAACTCCTGGTGTGAGCTCCTAATCTACAGTTGTGCTCATAAGTTTACATACCCTGGCAGAATTTATGATTTCTTGGCCATTTTTCAGAGAATATGAATGGTAACACAAAAACTTTTCGTTTACTCATGGTTAGTGTTTGGCTGAAGCCATTTATCTTTATCAATCTACTGTGTTTACTCTTTATAAATCATAATGACAACAGAAACTACACAAATGACCCCAATCAAAAGTTTACATACCCCAGTTCTTAATACTGTGTATTGCCCCCTTTAACATCAATGGCAGCTTGAAGTCTTTAGTGGTATTTGTGGATGAGGCTCTTTATCTTCTCAGATGGTAAAGCTGCCCATTCCTCTTGGCAAAAAGCCTCCAGTTCCTATAAATTATTGGGCTGTCTTGCATGAACTGCATGTTTTGAGATCTCCCCAGAGTGGCTCAATGATACTGAAGTCAGGAGATGCAAATGTTCCTCCATTATTTTTTGATAACATACTGCATTCATCTTGCCAGCAATTTTGACCGAATTTCCTGTGCCTTTGTAGCTCACACATCCCCAAAACATCAGCGATCCACCTTCGTACTTTTCTCCATAGGCCTTGTTTTCTCCTCTCCAAATCTAGTGTTTATAGTTGTGGCCAAAGAGCTCAATTTTGGTCTCATCACTCCAAATAACTTTGTGCCAGAAGGTTTGAGGCTTGTCTCTGTGCTGTTTGGCGTATTGTAAGCGGGATACTTTGTGGCATTTGCTTAGTAATTGCTTTCTTCTGGCGACTCGACCATGCAGCCCATCTTTCTTCAAGTGTCTCCTTATTGTGCATCTTGAAACAGCCACACCACATGTTTTCAGAGACTCCTGTATATCACCTGATGTTATTTGTGGGTTTTTCTTTGCATCCCAAACAATTTTCTTGGCAGTTGTGGCTGAAATTTCAGTTGGTCTACCTGACCGTGGTTTGGTTTCAACAGAACCCCTCGTTTTTCACTTCTTGATTAGAGTTTGAACACTGCTGATTGGCATTCTCAATTCCTTGGATATCTTTTTATATCCCTTTTCATGTTTTATACGGTTCAACTACTTTTTCTCGCAGATCCTTTGACAATTCTTTTGCTTTCCCCATGACTCAGAATCCAGAAACCTCAGTGCAGCACTGGATGAAAGATGGAAGGGTCTGTCAGGAGTCCAGAAACTCATTGACCTTTTATACACACACACTAATTACAAGCAAACCGATCACAGGTGAGGATGGTTACCTTTTAATAGCCATTCAAACCCCTTTGTGTCAACTTGTGTGCATGTTATCAGGCCAAAATCACTAGGGTATGTAAACTTTTGATCGGGGTCATTTGGGTAATTTCTGTTGTCATTATGATTTAAAAAGAGTAAACGCAGTTGATTGATAATAAATGGCTTCAGCCAAACACTAACCATGAGTGAAAGAAATGTTTTTGTGTTGTTATTCATATTGCCTGAAAAATGGCCAAGAGATCATACATTTTTTATGGGTATGTAAACTTATAAGCACAACTGGATATTCATGTTCCAGGTCAATGACTCACGTTTTTGGAAAATAAGTAAAAAAAAAAAAAAAAGAATTTCCGTTCACAGACGACAAAAAAAGATTAAAGGTTACCCATACCTTGATGGAGTCCCAGTGTTGGTAACTTGTACAATGTAGACATTTCTTTCAGTCTTTGAGCCTGTTGCTGGAGCTTTATAACTACAGCTCTCTATGTCTTCACTTTTACTTTCTACTTGCAGGCTATCCCCAAAGTTGTAATTTGCCTGCGGAACACAAGACTCGGGTCTAGTTTTACCTGTGAGGAATAAAAATCTCCATATTAAAACACAATTCCAGCCAAAAAACTTTTAAAAATGTTATATAAAAATCCTTCTTAAAGAAATCCTCTCACCAGACCATTAATTTCAACAAAATAATCTACATCATGCAAAAAAATGTGCTTTTAGTTTATTTATGCATCTTGTATAACTGTAAAATCATCCTTTATGTAAACCTCCAATCTTCGAATACTGGGTGCTGCTACACAAAAGGTTATATAAAGAGGCGAACAAACGGGCTAAGGACCTGGGTCAGAACAGAAAGCGATTAGACCAGGTTTTCTCAACCAGAATCCCATAGAACCCTGGGGTTCCTCCAGAGGTGGCTAGGGGTTCCATGAGCAATTTCTGCCTCTCTGATAATTTCTAACCAACACCATTGATCTTTTTAGCGATCTGTAATGGGTAATTCTTCTCAATGACCACAAGTGTAAGGAGCATTATTCCCACTGACCATCACACCAATGTATCATGAGTTGTAGATAGTCATTTTTAGCAGGGGTTCCCTGAGACTGGAAAGTTATTTCAAGGGTTCCTCTGTGTTGAAAAGGTTGAAAGAGGCTGGATTAGACACTCGCAGAAAAGAAAATGGCTATGACCTGCAAAGAGGGAAGGGACTGAGCTATGGCGTTGACTCTTCCTGGAGTGGTCATATTTTCTAGTAAGTTCAAAGGTATATTGCAAGTGAAGTGAAAGAAAAACCCTGCATGTAAGAATTAAAAAAACAAACAAAAAAAACTGCAGTGTTTTAAGTTTGTGAAAGGGTATCTTTCATTAGCTTTGTAAATCCTTTGTTACGCTGTCACCCTGATTAATTATTATAATTGGGGCCACCTAAAAACCCGCTGAAATGCATTAACTCTTTTTTTTCTCTTCAAAAAACATTGTGACCCATAAACATTATAGAACTTCAAAGACAGCTTGGTGCCACCACCAGTAGGTTCACAACCATAAAATCCTGACAGAGGTTCTAACCTTTCTTCATTGTACTAGAACCACCACTCTCAAATGATCTTTTGGTATTTGGACCACCAATGTAGAGGGCATTTTCTCATTGACCATTAATGAAATCCTTTTACCCAGTGATACCCTAGACCTGGAATTTATTTTAAGGGTTCCTTGGGGGTAAAACGGCTAAGAAAGGCTGTGCTAAAAAAAACTTCTTTCCCCTTGGGGATATTTTCCCTCACTCACTTTTCATTTTAACATGTAGGCTTCTTCACAGTAAGTGCTATGAAAATGTGTAATGGACTCCCTCAAGAGCCGGTTCTAGCCAGTGCAGTAGATTGTTTTAAAAAGACCTGGATTCCTTCCTAATAGCACAAAATATAACTGGGTACTAATATTTAAAGGTAAAGTTGGTTGAGAGCACAGTTCGGACTTGTCACCTGCCAGATAAAATGTTGAACATTTTCTTTTACAGTCTGGATCTGTCTGAATATTGTGTGCTAGATATAGGGTCACTATACCCATGCCATTGGCAGACTATGGCGGCCCTGTAGGGTAAATGTAACAGAGTTCTTTGAACACGTCATATAATAAAGGGTAGAAGAGCTTAAATACAGCACAGATAAAATATTGTCTCTTTGTAAAGCAGAGATAAGGCGGGAACACCTCTACATGTTATAACGCCTTACCCCCTCACCAGATAGGATATGATTTTCTCTATCACTTACTTTTCTCCACCTTTAGAAGAATTTTTGATTCATCTTTCAGCTCAGCGAAGAGGGAGACTTCCCCGTATTTTTGCTCTGCCCATTGTAAAAGTTCCTCACTCTGCTTTGCATCGAAAGACGGAACGTTTGGGTAGTAAACTGATGTGGAGTGCTAACATAATAGAAAAAAAAGTAATATTTGACTTCTATTAGTGAACATGGGAAAGTACAATGTGGAAAGTTACTGTTACCAGGGTGCCTTGACCGGGCTCTGTGGCTTGTGCATGCATTTGCAAATATGTGCAGACTAAACCCCTGCTTTTAACGCATACTGTTAGACAGGTTTACTTGGTTGTCTGCGGGCTGGTTGGTAAGTTAAGCTTGTTTTTTTCCTTGGATTTATCCTTGGCCTTGTTTATAACTGTTGTTAGCCCTCCAATGCTTCTTACTGATGACCAGCTATAGATGGGGGCAAGTGGCGTACCCTTTTTGTATCACTGTTGTGTTTTATGGTCAGACAACACGCTGACACCTTTGCAGCCATTGTGCTATATGCTGGGTGTTCAGTGTGCCCCCTGTACCTTTTAAGAAGGGATGGGCTCCCCTTCAGTCCACCTGCTCTCACCTATCCATTAGAATGCATGTGCCTCCAATGTGGGGACACTTATAAGTTAGTGTTAGGTACCACAGATATCGGGGTGCCTTGACGAGGCTCTGTAGCTTACGCATGTATTTGCAAATGTGTGCAGACTAAACCCCTGTTTTTAACGCATACTGTTAGACAGGTTTACTTGGTTGTCTGCGAGTTGGTCGGTAAGTTAAGCTTGTTTTTTTCCTTGGATTTATCCTTGGCCTTGTTTATAACTGTGTGATAACAATCTGTTTTCATAAGCAGCTATAGTCTATTAAACGGCAGACACTCTCGGCTAATTATATATCTGCAGTGGGTTGGGATTGTTTAAGTTTATGTCCAAGCTGACCGAGAGGCAGCCTGTCTGACCAGCCTCCTACAGTGTGGTAACCCTTGTCTCCCGACCAACAGCTAACTGATCAGTCCTTTCCAAACTGATTAAATATTAAATCCAATCCTGTTATTCCTATTGGTTGTTGGTCAAAATAAAGCTCCAGGCTAACCACTAAATGCAATTAAATGCCTACTGTATATGCAAACTGTTTTATCTGCTGCAGGATTTTCAAAGGGGTTGCATGCCAGTCTTGAGTTCTACATAGATCTGTCACACTGTACCACCAGGTAGATCACTACCTTAGGTTTACTGCGTCCTGGCTCCCTGCTAAATGGTGATGAGCGGGATAGAGGTAGAGTGGTGATTTAAGAAGCTCGGTGAGTAAATTCCAATGGGATTGTGTGACAAATGGTGTTGTTATATTGGGATGGGAAGGGATATATTTTTTTACAATTGCATGATATATTTAAGTTCTTATGATTTGTAAAATACACGTCTTTAAAAATGCTTACTTACTTCAACTGTAACTGAAAAACCTTCGGCATTGACCGAAATAAACAAAGTAGCATTGGCATTGACAATGAGCACAGGGGGTTTCTCTGGGGCTTTTCCCTCTGATTCTTCCCTTGAAATGTCCAAATGCAGAGCCTTGGATGAAAGATAGAAAAATGTTGTCATTGGTATTATTAGCAAACGTGTGCCATTCATATGTAACACCACTGCTCCTCTATACATGCAATATAGTGAACAAGCGTTGTCACCCTAGGACAGGAAGTGTGTTACAGGCAGTATCAACAGGTGAAAATAAAGGGGAGAAGCCTGAAAAAAAAAGATAACAAATGCAAGCCACCATATCTAAGGGCTGGTAAGCTGTAATATATTAGATTTTTGTTTTTGTTTTAAATACACTTTAATATAGACTGAATTTTTTTTTTTTGAGGTCCACGTGAATAAATACATACTGGTATACATCACTGGCCAATCAAAAAATATTTTATAGGCATGTATTATTTGGTCAGGTGTTCCATGTTCTATATGACAACTGTTCTTGGGGGGGGGAGTGTAAATTGATTGATCATCTGGGGGGTAAAGGAGGCAGAGTGGGAGCTGATTATAGACTATGAGAGAAATGAGCGTAGCAGGCTGTCCATGGCCATGGGGAACACAGAGTAGACAGGTTGGAAGCTGATCATAACAGAAGAGGATAAAGAGGAGAGAAGAGGAGCAGTTGATCTTGGGACACTGTGAAAGGAAGAAAAAGCAGAATAGGAGATGGCCAGTGAGAAAGGCAAGAGGAGATCGTGAGTGAGCTGACCAATTAATTCGAAAAGCAAAAGATAATCATGGATGAGGAAAGAGAGAAGAGGTAGGCTCTGAGCCAATCGATGACAAACCAGTGAAAATGGAGGCACAGAGGAGGTCATCATAGATCGACCATTCTTAACTAGGTTACCTCCAGAGGTTGCTAGTGGTTTCTTATTACCCTCTCATTTGACTTCATAGTTTTAGGGCAGAACAATTTGTTAAAGCCAGAAGTGTGAGACCAATGATTTTCCAAGCGGTCTATATGAGGAGCATTTTGATCACCACAGTAATGCCCCGTACACACGGTCGGATTTTCCGACGGAAAATGTGCGATCGGAGCGTGTTGTCGGAAATTCCGACCGTGTGTAGGCTCCATCGGACTTTTTCCATCGGATTTTCCGACACACAAAGTTTAAGAGCAGGATATAAAATTTTCCGACAACAAAATCCGTTGTCGGAATTTCCGATCGTGTGTACACAAATCCGACGCACAAAGTGCCGCGCATGCTCAGGATAAATAAAGATGAAAGCTATTGGCTACTGCCCCGTTTATAGTCCCGACGTACGTGTTTTACGTCACCGCGTTCAGAATGATCGGATTTTCCAACAACTTTGTGTGACCATGTGTATGCAAGACAAGTTTGAGCCAACATCCGTCGGAAAAAATCCTAGGATTTCTTTGTCGGAATGTCCGTGTGTACGGGGCATTAGGGTTGCATTCTTCCTACCGAGCAGTAACATGAGGGGGATTTTCCCTATTGACCCCCAAAGAATTGGCTTGAGTAAGTGTTTCCAGAGACTAAAGCAAAAGTGGTTCAGCAAAATACTGACACAAGGGGGTGGTCCTTTTTCCAACTCAGTGATTCTGTTTTTGAATTTGTTTTTATTTTTTTCTGACATGTTGGTGTTATAGCTTTCACTTGGTTGTTATACGTTGCATTGAGTAAATACAGCTGGATAAAACAAAAACGATGTCTGTCTTAATTTCAGGCTGCAAATCAAGAAAATGTGATTATTTTAAAGGGGGATGATTCTATTCTATACCATATATATATATATATATATATATATATATATATATATATATATATATATATATATATATATATATATATATATATATATATATATATATAACCACCCACCTGCTGACCCTACTAAGCTAAACTGAAGTAATCCCTCCACCCTAGCTGCTTACCTACCTCTGTTATGCCGCGTACACACGACCGTTTTTTCCATCGGGGTTCCGCTGAAACTGTCTTGCCTACACACGATCACACCAAAGTTCGACCATCTAGAACGCGATGACATATGACGGGACTAGAAAAGAAGTTCAATAGCGAGTGGCCAATAGCTTCCGTCTCGTACTTGCTTCAGAGCATGCGTCGTTTTTGGTCCGTCGGAACAGCATACAGACTAGCGGTTTTCCCGGAAAGATTTAAAACCTGTTCTATTTCTAGGTCCGTCAGAATTTTTCAAAAAAAAAAGTCTGATGAGGCCCACACACGATCGGAATATACGATGAAAAGCTTCCGTCTGACTTTTCCTGCCAGAAAGTCCGACCGTGTGTACGCTGCATTACACAGCCTGCCTTACAAAATTCTGATTCCCCATTGACTTGCATAGGATTGAATATTAAGACCAGAGGTCCTTGGTATATGGTCCATTCAAGTTACTGTAGGTCAGCATTAGGGCAGTTTTGCTTAGGGGGGCTGGGGAGGGGTAGTACTAGAGTTGTGCTTTAAATGAAGCAAAATTACGTTGGGAAAAAATGTCATTAAATTAATTCCAGGCGCACTTCTCTGCTTCAATAGTTTATCCTTATTCAGGCCTTCTGCAGTGTAGCCAAAACATTTGTTTTTAGTTAAGATTAAAATGCAAAAATGTGAAGATAAAAAAAGCTTGAGTACATTATTGTTTCACAGTGGTGAAAGTTAAACAAGAGAAATTCTTAAGGGGAAAAAAAAAGCCCTTTTAAATTGAATGACGGCAGCGGCGAGTTTACCACCCCGTACAAAGAAGGGCGTTTTGTCACCACGCTGACCCAGCGAACTAGATCCTCTATCGACACAATGTCGCCCTGGATGATGCCGCCTGGTGATTCGGCTTACTTTCTATTTTTACACCGTGAATTTTCAGACATTGTTTCACGTGAACTGAATTAAGATGGTAACTTAAGGTCCATTTCCAGTAATTCTTCTGCAGGCCAAGAATGGTGCTTCCCCTCCCACCCAGCATAGTGTACCCCGTGCACTAAAAGCACACATCAATAAAAATACAATGACACAAGACAGGATGGCTCAAAGGTTGACTTCATTTTTACACTCTTTTTGGCTAAGTTAATAATCTGAGCCCGGACTGCAAAGTAATCCACTTTTATAAAAAATATTATCTGTCTGTATTGCTATAGTATGCTTATACAGATCTTGAAAGTGACTTTGTCACTTAAAAAAAAAAAAAAACATTCTTGCAAAAGAAAATTCCTAATAATTATCTCAAACACACTTTTCTTCAAGAGTTAGGACCTTCAGAGTTTGAAACTTCCGAGTGTATCGGATACTTGTGTTCCTCGCTTCGCTCTGTGGTTCCACCTACTAATCCACTACAGAGCTCGTACAATGTATATGAAGTTGGGGGGGGGGGTTATATAATGACTAACGTTGAGGTTTCTAGTACTTGGACCTAGCATTATATATGTGCAGGGGCGGACTGACCATTGAGCCACTCGGGCACTGCCCGAGGGCCCTGGGCCACTAGGGGGCCCCATCAGGGTTGCCAGCCTCAGTAAAACCAGGGAAAGTATGTATACATTTTTTTTTTTTACATCTGCCTGTGTATACTGTGTGTACATGTATGTGTATACTGTGTGATTGTATACTGTGTGTGTGTATACTGTGTGGCCCCATAATCTCTGATTGCCTGGGGGCCCCATGATCTCCTATTGCCCGGGGGCCCCATGAGTTATCAGTCCGCCCCTGTATATGTGTACAGGGATCCTGGGCTGAGAAGACAGAGGTTCATATGATACATTTATTGCCTTAAGAGGCAGGTATTTGGCACCCAGGGCTGGCCCTAAGGCCATGGGTAAGACTGTCCATTTTATTGAAACCTGAGGCCAGCAACATGCAGTTGAATCAACATTGTACTAACTTGCAAGCCCCCTATGTGATGGCAATAAATTTGAGTGAAAAAAAGCTAAAAAATGAAGTCTAATGTATTTGAGAGCACACAGACATAATATATTACCTTTTATTTTTTTTTTCTAAAATAAAAAAAAAAGGTTGCATTGAGTAGTTAGATACCAACATGTCAAACCTAATATGTGCGTGAAAATGTGAAAAACTTTAGTACACAAATGTATTTATTTCAGGTACTTGTATAGCGCCATCAATTTACGCAGAGCTTTACATATACATTGTACATTCACATCAGTCCCTACCCTCAAGGAGCTTACAATCTAAGGTCGCTAACTCACATTCATATACTAGGGCCAATTTAGACAGGATCCAATTAACCTACCAGCATGTCTTTGGAGTGTGGGAGGAAAACGGAGTACCCGGAGCAAACCCCGCAGGCACATGGAGAACATGCAAACTCCAGGCAGGTAGTGTCGTGGTTGGGATTCGAACCAGCGACCCTTCTTACTGCTAGGCGAAAGTGCTAACCACTACATCACTGTGCCGCCAAAAAGGCAACACTTTAAAATCCTTTACAGGTCATCAGCTTGGAACGAACTGTGCATAATGACCCTGGAATTATTATTCTCATTCCATCATTTGTAGAAATACCTAATATGTGTGATGGAATCGTTTTCAAATAAAGCCACACCTGAAGCATATGTTTGCATTCATATGTGCATGCTTTTTCTTTTTTTTGATTTACTATAAAAATTTATTTTTTAATAAAATATGGGTTTGATAAACTGTTGCGCTAATATCATTTGACATGTAAAATTGCAACTACCAACATTTATTCTTTAGGGTCTCTGTGTTCATAAACTATGCAATTTTTGGGGTTTTTATCCAATCTTCAGGCCTAAAATGCGCATTTAACATGTGTGCAAAAAACATATTGCAAAAACAGCTCTGGCAGCAAAAGGGTTAACATGAAGAAAAAAAAAAAAAGCGTTTTGAAGAAGACTTACATGTAGAGGCTTGGAATGAATAACATTGAGCACATACACTTCCTGATTTGTAACTTTCGCCATGCAGCCCTTTAAGATGAGAGGACGCTGGTCAAGTGCGGAGATCTCATTTTTGTCAGCTACAGGTTTCATTTGACACCGTTCAGGAACTGGATCTGGAACAGAAAGAATTGAAATGAGACTCATTGTTAGAACAAACCAGTGGCGGCCCGTCCATACGGGGCGCAGCCCCCATAATTCATGCGTCCGGCTACTAATCTAGATGAAGGGCACCAGACGCATGGATTCCAATGGATTTATTTTTTAGAAGCACATAAGCGCCTGAGGCTCTAATTGGCTCGCCCCCCCCCCCCCCCCCAGAAAAAAAAAAAATACCACGCCGCCACTGAAACAAACCATTAGTTACCATGTGTTCCTGAGTCTCAAGGACAGTTAGACGCTGTGATGGCTTGTTGATGTATTCTTTCGTCCCTGGAAAAGTCTTAGATTTTCAGTATTGACTAGAAGGACCGTTAACTCCCATCATTCTATCTTGCAAATTCAGCCTAATGCCCTGTACACACGGCCGGATTTTCCGCCGGAAAATGTGTGATAGGACCTTGTTGTCGGAAATTCCGACCGTGTGTGGGCTCCATCACACATTTTCCATCAGATTTTCCGGCACACAAAGTTTAAGAGTTTGCTATAAAATTTTCCGACAACAAAATCCGTTTTTGGAAATTCCGATCGTGTGTACACAAATCCGACGCACAAAGTGCCACGCATGCTCAGAATAAATAAAGAGATGAAAGCTATTGGCTACTGCCCCGTTTATAGTCCCGACGTACGTGTTTTATGTCACCGCGTTCAGAACGATCGGATTTTCCGACAACTTTGTGTGACCGTGTGTATGCAAGACAAGTTTGAGCCAACATCCGTCTGAAAAAATCCTAGGATTTTGTTGTCGGAATGTCCGATCAATGTCCGACCGTGTGTACAGGGCATAACACTTCAGCAACTTACTATATTAACCAGTTCAGCTCTCACACCTCTATGGACCTTATCTCTTATGGACCAGAGGAATTTTTACATTTTCAATATAGGCCCACTGATTTGGCAACGAGGTTGTCATTGCTTAAAATGACAAAGTAACACAAATACTATTCTTTTGGGGGATACGCAAGGCTTTTTTTGGTGATATTATCTTGCTAAACTTTTTTATTTGCTATGCAATCTATCGACAGAATGTGTCTACTATTCTACTTTGACCAGTGTTAGTGTTTTAGTGTTTAGCAATTAGTGTTATTGTAGATAAAAGTATACACTTCTTTCTATAACTCGACTTGCTTGAAATGACGCTAAAATTATGATTCTGGTACAAAGCATGGCAAAGTTATTCTATTTACAAATGATATAAAGATTTTCCTTTCAGTCTTTCATTTTTTTTTTTTAAATACTACACAAAAAGTTAATGAGCAAAATAACTGAAAATGAAAAAAAATTTAAAATATTAATGGTTACAAAATAGAAATAAACACAGTGGAAAAATAACAGCTAAAGGGGAAAAGTAAGAAAGGAGATAAATAACTAAGGGTTAACCTGCATCCAATTCGCATAAGTGTGAACCCGGAACAAGTTTTAGTTTTTTTATTTCTTTTTTTATTCCTAATTTTTTTTTATATATGAGTATATCACAGTTCTACCCCTTTTGAAGAAGATGAATGAAAAAAGTACAGTAAAACCTTGGATTGCGAGCATAATTCGTTCCGGAAACAATGGAAACTCAGATGATTCGTTCCACAACCATTTATTTATAAATCCTTCAGTTTATAGTCTATATAAAAAGATTATAGTGATAGGTTGTGTAACCATAAAATTTCCATCCACAAATGGAAGCCTCAAGGGGATTGGAAGCAAAATCCATCAGGAGCTACATAGTAGCAAAGAGAAGAGAGGCGCCTCTAAGTGTAGCAATATGGTTACATTTAATGAAGGTACAACATTTAGACCCCGTTCACACAGGGACGACTTGTCAGGCGACCTAGTCGCCTGACAAGTCGCCTCCCGTTCTGTGCTATGGAACCGTTCTAAGGGGAGCGACGCAAGTCGCTCCGACTTAGAAAAAGGTTCCTGTACGACTTCGGGGGCGACTTGGGGCGACTTGCATGGACTTCTATACAGAAGTCGTTTTGCAAGTTGCCCGGGCAGTCGCGTGCAGGTCGCCTCGGTGAGGTGACCTGCAAGTCGTGTTGCCCCTGTGTGAATGGGGTCTTAGCAACTCACATGGTTGACGATTAAAAGAGGCACATCTAAGTATGGAGGCATCCGGGGTAAAGCTGTCCTCATAGACCATCCTCCGCACCGCCGGGTCTCACTGCTGTCGGTCTGCAATCGTGACCAGGAAGACCACCCTGCAGTAGAGCGATCTGAAAGTGAGGCTTGAACCAGTCGTGGAGCGCAGCGTTGAAGGGACGACTTTGATGGTGAGGAGGATGGTTTATGTGGACAGCTTTACCCCAGATCCCTGCATACTTAGATGTGCCTCTTTTAATCACGAACCATGCGAGTTGCTAAATGTATATATACTAAATGTATAATATACCTTCACTAAATGTAACCATATTGCTACACTTGGAGGCGCTCTCTTCTCTTTTATACTCAGTTGTTACGCTACTTGTATATCAAGACATTGCGTGTATATCAAGTCATAATTAAAAAATGTTGCTTGTCTTGCAAAACGCTCTCAAACCAAGTTACTCTCAAACCAAGGCTTTACTGTAAATACAATATACAGTATCAATAATGTTGCTACAATATGTTTCTGAGTAAAGCTTCTAACTAGTGCTGAGAACATTTTCAGAAATTCTTTTTGCATGTCCTACATTTTAAAATTTTTTGAAAGATATTTTTGCAAAAAACCATTACAAGACTATTTTCTTACATGTGTCTAACAATACATTCTCTAAGCAGAAAGTCATGTTAATGCAATATTGCTATGTTTGCTAAATCCCTAGTTCATATATTTTTTAAATCTCAGCATATGGCATTACATGCAGAATGTCAAACTTGGCTATTAGCTGCAATGAGTTTAACGTTTGGTAGACCGTGGCTGTTTTGGTGTTTGGATGAACACTCGAACATTTTCCCGTTCGTTGAGAGAACCAGCACCTTGTATAATCGCGGTATTATACATAAAAACTTCTTGTCGACCGCCTAACTGGGAATGTACGTCATGATTTTGACGTTAAAGTGGTTGTAAACCCCCAACTAAAAAAAAAAAAACAACCTGCAAGACAAAAGCATAATGAGCTAGTATGCATAGCATAATCAAGACCAAACCAAAGTTTTGTAAAGTGGTAGAGTTATGCCGCGTACACACGAGCGGACTTTTCGACAGACTTTCTGAATGAACGGACTTGCCTACACACAATCCACCAAAGTCTGTTGAATTCGTACGTGATGACGTACGACCGGACTAAAACAAGGAAGTTCATAGCCAGTAGCCAATAACTGCCCTAGTGTGGCTTTTTGTCCGTCGAACTAGCATACAGACGAGCGGACTTTTCGACCGGACTCGATTTCGACGGATAGATCTAAAACATGTTTCATATCTAAGTCCGTCCAACTTTTGAGAAAACAAAGTCCGCTGGAGCCCACACACGATCGAATTGTCTGACGAAATCCAGTCCGCCGGGCAAAGTCTGCCGTAAAGTCCGCTCGTGTGTACGCGGCATTCGTTTTAGCTCTTGAGTAATTACCGTTTTTCGTGCATGCCAATAGTCTGTTAGTTTTGCTTGCTGCAGCTTGTCCTTGCATGCCGTTTCTGAGCCTATAATCTACTAGGATCCCCAGATTCTTTTCAATCCTGGATTAGCCCAGAGTGTCTCCCCCATATGCGTTCATATTTTTAGTCCCCAAATGCATTACTTTACATTTATCAATATTAAACTTCATTTGCCATGCAGTTGCCCACCCCTTTATTTTATAAAGGTCTTCCTGTAGGGTTGCTATATCCTGTTGTGAGATCCTGTTGTGAGATTATAAATTAATTTTCCCAAAATCACTCTGCTACATTTAAAAAAAAACAAAAACAAACAGGTTTACATTTTTTGTCCCACTTCTTTATTTTCATTCTTTACACAAACCTCCATGGGTGGAGCGGTGCCACGGAGTCATAGACTGTCCCACCATGTCACTCAGCAGCAGGAGGGTCAGTCTTAGGGAGTCGGAGTTCCCCCGTGTGTCACCACGTGCTCTCCAGTCAGACACATAGTAAAAATAGCAGTCTGCCCTCTGGATGTGTGGGCAGCTTCCTGCCTTGAGGGGGTGAGGACGGACACACGGAAGCTCCACGCTGGATTAATAGAAGCTTTAATTAATGAGTGGAGGTTACATCCAAGCTCGGCAGTGGGTCATAGACCTGAGCAGTCACCATTGTGCGCAGCTTCCTGCCGGCACAGAAAACAACCCTTATCTATGGAGAACAGACTGACTCTGTGGATGGCTTCTGTAGCAGCAGAATCCATAATCTGAGAATGGAACTAGACCACACTCTGAGTCAGCACACTGGACACACTGCTAATTACACAGGCTTATTTATTACGACAAGGCCACATGATCGAAGGAAGAAGAGATTTTGTAGTTCATAGCGACCCTTTCATGTTTCTACTGCATTACCGGTTGGGACACAGCAGCACTTCTGACCCTGTTGACACCATCACCAAAAATGCAACCATCATGGACGTCACAACATCCATATTAGAAACATTAAAGAGTCTGAACTGTTATCAAGGGAGTGACACCATAGATAGTTAATACATAGTGATTCTGTGACTGGCATGTTGCTTTTGACGCATTTGCTTGCGTGATACGGTCTATTGGTGAATAAAACAGAGAATCTGATTGGTCGCTACAGGCACCTGTTTTCTCTCCAGGTATATCCTTTTTTCAGGCCTGACTGTGCTGCAGAGAGAAGGAAAACTTGCCAAATTTGCTTTGCCGATAGGGATCCTAGTGTAAAGACGGAATCTGATGTGGGGATTGGGATAGGGGGGCTCTGATGTAAGGGGTGTTTCTATAGTAAGGAGGACTTTGACGGGGACCCTTAATTTAAGGGGGACTCTGAAGGTGGTCCTGATATAAGGGGGTGAATCATTCATTTAGAAAACTGATTTTTTTTTTTTTGGGCCCATTAATATTTGCAAAATCTACAATGTGGGCCTCGTACTGAAAAGTTTGGAGACCTCTGGTGTAAATCATAACAAATTAGATGTAACTTGTGGAAGCCTACAGTGTCATGAGACCTGTATTCTGAGTGGCTGTTATGTTAAGGATTATTTTTTGTCCACAACACATCATATCTGCATTTTTGATAAAATAGGGAATGGTTAAAACTGCTGTCAGTTTTTTTTTCCATGTCTTATGTCTTTTTATGTCTTATTAAGTAGATTACCCTCTCTTAGACAGCTGTTGGGGGACCCTGAACTCCCTAATGCAAGCACTTCCTATTTGCAGATTGACTACACTAAGCTCTTTAATTTGGCCAATGGGCGGCTAATTAGACTTGTGCAATTAGTTTCATAACAAATCTAAATTCGGCCAAATTTTGCATCCGAATAAAAAAAAAATTACGCGTATTTATCGGCGTATAACACGCACAGGTGTATAACACGCACATTCATTTTAAGAGGGAAGTTTCAGGAAAAAAAACTTAAATTTTAAATAAGGGACTTTGAAGCAAAATAAGGGTCATTGCCCATCTGCAGCCTCACCATTGCCATCAATGCAGCCTGATCATTGCCATCAATGCAGCAGCCTCACCATTGCCATCAATGCAGCCTGAACGATGCCCATCTGCAGCCTAGAGGGGACAGGGAGGGGGGCGGGACGAGTGCCGACAGATTACATACAGTGAGAATCTCCTATGATAGACAGAACAGTGGTCCAATGGCTGCCCAGGAGATGGGACTTCCTATTACAGAGGCTGCCAAGTAAACAGGAGCTTCTCACTGTATGTAATCTGACGACGCTCGTCCCGCCCCCCTCCCTGTCCCCTCCAAGGCAGCTAAAATTGAAGTATTGGCGTATAACATGCACACGCTATTTGCACCCAATTTTCATGGTGAAAAAGTAAGTGTTATACGCCAATAAATACAGTAATTTCACCTGATATGAACGAAACTATAGTGAAAATAACGAATCCATTTGACATGATTCGTTTATTTGTTAAAGGTCTAATGAAACAAAAGGTCAACTCTGAATAAATCTTCCCGTCCAAACAGCTGATTAATTTTGTACTGGAGGTTGGATTACTGGCAAAGTGCATTCCTGAGAACTGAGTGAGAAGAGTGTTATATTGTATTTGAGAATAGAAGGGATATTGTCATTGTGTGTGTAGCACCTTGGAGTTTAGTCAGGGTTGCTCTCGAAATTTACTTGCCAGGAATAGTCATCTTGGCTAATTGTTAGAGATCAATTGGTTTCTCCCTAAATCTGGCCTTGTTGCACTTTTCTCTTCTACCACTAGGTGGCTGGGTACCTGGTGGTATTAAATACGAGAAGGGCATGCAAGGTTAGATTATGGGTATGTGGGGTATCTCAGCCAATGGGCAGGTGTTTTCTTGGATCCCTTGGCCTGCTGAGAGAACCTATATATTCAGGTAGGGTCAGGTGATCTGTGTTCTGTGCCACCTGGACAGCTGTCTGGGTGGACATGTGTTGTATTGCCCGGGCTGCTAGGCCGGAGTTTGGGCCTATCCCGGGCACATCTGGTTGCTAGGCTGTCTGAGAGCCTATCCAGAAGTGAGAGAGCAGCGCAGGGTTGGATTTGCGGCTTGGAGTCAAACCAGAAGTGATAGTTCTGAGGGCCGGAGAACCTGTCGTGGTCGGAGGCAGAGGGGAAGCTGTCGCCACTAAGGGACCAATCGCCTTGTTACCAAAGACACAGTGACTAACTAAAGCAAGTACCGGAGCAGTATTCACACAAACCGGGGATGGCGAAGAATCAGGAAACTTCAGTGGGTATCAAGCCAGGGACCCAGCCAGCAGAGGTGACGTTTGCAGAGCAGCCTTGTGTGTCAAGCCAGGGACTGAGCAGACCAGTGAGGTGAAGCTTGAGAAGTATCTTGAGTGCCAAACCAGCGACCCAGCAGAGAGGTGGGGGTGACGTTTGAGGAAGATGATACAGTGAAAACTGGAGGAGCTCAAGGGATTCAGCGGGAGTGAATCATCTAGTCTAGTGAGAGACTGGGAGCTCAGTGGACTGAAGAACTACAAGGAGTAATTGTAGTGGAAGTGAAAGAACTGTTACGCTTTGTGTTAGGAACTGTTAAAGACTGTTACCATAGGAGACGGCATTCCTGCACATGCAGATGTGGTGTCTTGCTGGATGCCTTTCCCTGCATGGCTGTCCTCCTGTTGAAGTCTCGGAGTCTGCCAATTGATCTTGCAACTACCTAAGGGTGTCCTGGCCCTAACCCTCTCTCCCAAAGTTCTGTTCAGAGAAATAAAATCTCTTTTGCGTTCAAGAAGTATCTGGTGCCCAATAACTTTCACTACTTTGCACCCACTATGCCTCACAACCCACCATATTCATAAGAATGGCTTCTATCTCTGGCCCTGGAGGTTCTTATTAGACTGAAGGAGGCCTGGGACCTCGCTACATGTGTATTAATGGATTCAATAAACAAACAACTTCCCGAACTACGAATCAAGTCTACTGTTAATCCAATAGATGTTATAAGTATCCCTACGACCAACTGAAGGAGCACACATAGGCTGACTACACTGCTACTATAGTAAGGCAGCAGCTTAGTGTTGCCAGCTTGAAGTAGGAAGTGTTGATACTGGAAGATAAGAAATTTTGCAACAAATTCACAAATTATTTTCTTAGAGAACCTATATACAGTGAGACATGATGCCAAACATACTGAAAAAATTGATTTTGACTTTACATTTTAAAGCATTAATCACAGTTCAAAATGCTTCGTCCATCCTCCAATAAAAAATGTAAAGAAAGCGCCAAGTGCATTCAATATCCACACGGCTTATTTGTGCCAGCCAGGACTTCCACCCCAGACACAAGAATGGAAATCTTCCATGACACCCCTACTCACGTACACACGATCGGATTTTCCGACGGGAAATGTTCGATGGGAGCTTGTTTTCGGAAATTCCGACCGTGTGTAGGCTCCATTGGACATTTTCTGTTGGAATTTCGGACAAACAAAATTTGAGATCTGGATCTCAAATCTTCCGACAACAAAATCCGTTCTCGTAAATTCCGATCGTGTGTAGACAATTCTGACGCACAAATTTCCACGCATGCTCGGAATTAAGCAGAAGAGCCGCACTGGCTATTGAACTTCATTTGTCTTGGCTCGTCGTACGTGTTGTACATAACCGCGTTCTTGATGTTCGGAATTTCCGTCAAGATTCGTGTGACCGTGTGTATGCAAGACAAGTTTGAGCCAACATCCGTTGGGAAAAAAAAACATGGATATTGTTGTCAGAATGTCCGATTGTGTGTACGCGGCATAATAGTGGTCCATGGAATGGAAATCTTACGTAATTCCCTCAGACTATTAGTGGCCACAAAAATGGGAATCTTGCATGATACCCCTGATCTATTAGTGGTCACAAAATGGGATTCTTACAGGATACCCCTGATCTAATCGTGGTCACAAGAATGGGAATCTTGTGATATCCCTACTCCAAAAGTGGGCACAAGAATGGGAATCTTGTGATATCCCTACTCCAAAAGTGGGCACAAGAATGGGAATCTTGCGAAGATACCCCTACTCTAATAGTGGTTGCAAAAGTGGGAATCTTGCATGATACCCCTAGTCTAATATGAATCTCTATTTTAATAGTGGTCACAATAATAGGAATCTTGTAGGATACCCCTGATCTAATAGTGGTCACAATAATGGGAATCTTGCAGGATACCCCTGATCTAGTAGTGGTCACAATAATGGGAATCTTGTGTGATACCCATACTCTAATAGAGCATGCCCTTTTTTTGTCAGCACCAAGAAGATATTCTGAGCACTTTGATTTTTCATTGTTTGCAATGTATTTTATTTGTGTAAAGGTGGCACAGAACGCTTAGTCGCCTTGTTGTTTTTTCAGCAGTAGTGGGCTTTTTAGGCTATTTAAATGCAATGTGTGCATTTATTATTTTTTGTTTTTTAACGGTGAACTTATCCTTTAAGAATATATATTATTTCTTTTAAAGGTACCCTTTATAGGGCTGTGATCTTTGTGTATGTGGTTCCCCAGACTGTAAAGTGGCTGGTACTGGGCAGTCAGGTGGTAAATGCTTCCTCGAGATCCTGTAACTTTTCCCTGCGTCACTTAGAGGCCAGCTGGCACCACATTATGTCATTATCAGATAAAGTCTCGCTGGCGGGTGCCGGGAGAGAGGCGCTCGGTGGATCAGATAGGGAGGAAAATGTAAAAGGGAAGTTCTTTGGAAGCAAAAATAAATACAGTCTCCCCTCCCCCTGTTATGTACAGGATCCAGCGTCACGACGCGTCTCAGTGTCTCCCTAGAGCCAGGCAGAAAAACAACACCAAGAATGGCAATAGCAGCTAGGTTCAGTCAGAGACAATATAAATACATGGGCAAAGTAAGCTAGGACAGCATCCTTATTAAATCTCAGTAACCCTGTCTAGTGTACACAGCGCAGTGTTACTAAGCTGGATGCTGGGAGCTGGGCACCATAAAAACGAATTATGCTGTATAGCCCCAGCTGCTGGAATCGAATGACTCACAGCTGCACAGAGTCATTGGTTGCTAAGATGCTGGTGGCTGGGTCACAGTATCATTGGTTGCTGTGCCAGCTCCCTAGCAACCAAAGAGAGACAAAATCGTGGTGGCATGAGGGCTGTACAATTGGCTGCCTCAGGCAGCAATTAACCTTAGGCATGCTGGATCAACAAGTATTTTTTGCACTTATATACTGTAGATATAATAATTTTTTACAATAGTAGACTTAAAGGAGTACTAAAGTTGCATTCTTTGTATTAATAATGCACATTAATCACTGGCTTTAACTTTAAAAATGTGTCCTGTAGCTGCTGTTTTTTTAGTATTTCTGCTCTTCACAACAGCCAGCAAGGGGTTATAATACATCAGAATACTGCTGATTGCAAATGTGAACAAACACATCCCTAGGCACCTGTTAGATGTGCATGGTCTAGGGATGAAGCTGGCCAATGGAAGGTGTACACAGACATGCAGTCTGCCCATCAGTTTCTTGATTACATTCTATCAGACCTGCTTCTAGAACCCTAATCCAGCAACTGATCAGCACAGCTAACATATACACCATCCACTTGTCAGCAGAAAGGAACATGCTGCTCTACAGGAATGCCAGGGTTGTGTTCTTTCACTCAGGCTCATTAATTGTCATCACTTACACTCTCTGCTCTCAGTGCTTCTGAATTTTTGGCGACAGAGTTATTTAGAGAGCAGAATAATTGTAGGCAGAGGAATAAAGGAATTGTAAATCTCTGGAAACAATTCTTGGGTATGGACTAAATGTACACAGATTTTTTAAGAAACATGATGAAACAATTGAGAATTAAACCTTGAAGCGTTTGTCATTTTTCTTTTGTAACTTTAGTCATGCTTTAACAAACCACAAGGGAGGGGCCAAATAAAAGGTCATTACTAAGGCTTTCTTACCATTTATTATCACATATTCAGGGGCGGACTGACCCTTGAGCCACTCGGGCACTGCCCGAGGGCCCTGGGCCACTAGGGGGCCCCATCAGGGTTGCCAGCCTCAGTAAAACCAGGGACAGTATGTATAAATCTGTGTTTTTTTTTACATCTGTCTGTGTATACTGTGTGTACATGTATGTGTATACTGTGTGATTGTATACTGTGTGTGTATACTGTGTGGCCCCATAATATCCTATTGCCTGGGGGCCCCATAATCTCCTATTGCCCGGGGGCCCCATGAGTTATCAGTCCGCCCCTGCACATATTACAACAACGTGGGAGTGTGAATCTGCCTTTAGGCTTGGTTTACACCTATGCAGTTTACTTTTGATCTGTTCCTGCAGTGCTTTTTTTTTGGCACATTTGTGCACTTTTTTTATGCGTTTTGCATTTTTTTATGCTTTTTTTTTTTTTTTTTTGGGCCAATATGATGTTGGGTGGATTACAAAATGAAAATCACTGTAAAAGCGCACTACATGCTTTTCTGCAGCTTCTCCATTGAATTCTATTAAACCAAAAATGCACTGTTTTGCTTCTTAAAAAGTCCCTGACCCCTTCCAAAAATGCAGTGGCTGAAAAAAGCATAGATGCGAACGTGTCCCACAGGAAACCATGCTGAATGGACTGTAGTGCTTTTTTGAAAAAAGCAATAAAAAAACGCATAGATGTGAAATGAGCCTAAGATCATTTTTTTTACCTGTGTGTGCCAAGTCTTCATAGCAGTCGCAGATCACACATGACAGGTCTTTGTCCTTTTCTATGGACTAGTCCTACAATAATCTCCCTTTTTTTCTAGCAGGTAAAGCCACAAAACTTAAGTTAAAGCCTCGCTGGCTGTAGAAGGTTTAACCAAGCCGGTATGCGAGACTCAGGAACTTAGGCCGGTTCCTGTAGATCTAACTCCCAATCCCCAGAGCTGAGCAAGAAACAGGATAGAAGAGCACTTCAGCCCCGAGTTAATGTTAACAGGATGGAGCCAGGCAGACGGATGGACGCGGGGCTTGGAACGAGCTGCTTGTCTCCACTGAATTCTTCTGAACAGCAGGGTACAAAGTTTGACCAATCAGCATTAAAAGCTTAACTCCAGCAAACTTTTTTTTTAAATTTTCAGACAGACTTGCAAAGGGTTAAAACTTCTGTTATGTTTTAAATCCTTTCTGTGTCCCTTTTTGAGTAGATTTTTTTTTTTCGCAGACATGAATGCTGTCTGTGTATTTCCATAGAGGATATTTTCTTCACTTCCTGTTCTGTGAGAGACACATCAACTTGGCAGAAAGTGAGGGCATATCTCCTTCATCTCCTGATAGTATCCTTATAGCGACACAAAAAACAAAAAACATTTTGGCGGAAATTATAGTTATAATAACTAAAACACTTTTATGCTTTACTTAACATATTCACTGGCCCCCTCAATCTAAGGTCTCAATTCATTTTTCTCCATTTTATAACAAAATGTAAAGTTGCAACCAGGGGCGGACTGACCATTGAGCGACTCGGGCACTGCCCGAGGGCCCTGAGCCACTAGGGGGCCCCATCAGGGTTGCCAGCCTCAGTAAAACCAGGGACAGTATGTAAAAATCTCTGTTTTTTTTTTTTTACATCTGTCTCTGAAATGTCTCTTACCGACATCCTTTTGGTCTAAAAATCCAAAGATTATAGCTGCCCCACCTCTCCAGTACCTTCTCAATAGAAACATGTCTGCGTATACTGTGTGTACATGTATGTGTATACTGTGTGTGATTGTATACTGTGTGCGTGTGTATACTTTGTGGCACCTTAATCTCTGATTGCCTGGGAACCCCATAATCTCCTATTGCCCGGGGGCCCCATGAGTTGTCAGTCCACCCCTGGTTGCAACGTTCTATTAATCTTTTACAATGGTTATTAGAGGTACTGTACTGGGAAGAATGATCGCAATTGTTGTAGCCAACAAGTCAGGGAATGTCAGGCCCGGTGAAATTTTATTTTTACTTTTACTTTTACATTTAAAAATGTTTAATAAAGTGCTGGTTCAATAAAAAAAAATGTCCATGTCAACGTTTTATTGGTTTATATACAAAAACACAGATAATAGAATAGCATAGAGTTGGCCGTATGATATGGATATTACAGTACAAGGTACATATAAAACAGGGCTAAAACCACACCAGCCCATACCCCCTGACAGTGGCGGCTGGTGCACAATTTTCTTGGGGGGGGGGGGAAGACCCGCGGCCCCCCCAGCCAGCCTACCCCCCCTCCCTTGGCGTACAATTGATTGCTGCTTCTCCCCCCCCCCCGCGCACTAGCCCGCCAGCCCCGCACTTACACCATCCAGGTCGCGGCTTCCCCCCTGCGTCTCCTCTTGAGTACCTGCGTTTGCTTCTCCTCCCGGCCAGTCAGGACTTAGGACTCGCAGCCAATCGGGTCTTAGGACTCATGGCCAATCGGGTCTCGGGACCCGCTTCCTGATAGGCCGGGAAGAGAAACAGGAATACATTCGCAAATATTAATTCGCTAATGTCACACAACTGTGCCCCGAGCCCACCCATTTTGAAGCCAATTAGAGCCTCCGGCTCATTAGCCTCCTGCTTTGAATAAAAAAATAAAAGACTTTGGAATCCATGCATCAAGCGCCCTGCATGTAGATTAGGGTCCAGGAACATGGGCAGCAGCCACTGCCCCCTGAGTACAATATATGAAAAGCGGTGAACAAACATAGCAGAACCAATAAATCGGCAACTAAATGAAGTGATCAGGAGTACTGAAAAGACTCAGAGTGTATCCATGAACCACATACGATAGTTTGTATGGTCCACATATCAAATGGCACTCTGCATGCATGAAAGGCTGGTTGTAACATATGCATAGTAATGGATCAAAAGAAGTCGAGAGAACATTTTTTTTCTTTTTTAATCGGACAAGACAGTCACCAAACCTGAAGAATGTTGTTTTTTTAATCAGATTCAGCTTAAATGAATTTATCTACTAAGTTTGTAGCTTGTGATGTTATTAAAGCAGACCTGAATGCTTGTTGGATCCACTTTAATGGCTATAGCCCAGTTCTACAAGTACACTTAAAGTGGTTGTAAACCTATAAATGAATAATGAGCAAAGCATATCCCTGTATAGTATGTACTAGGCTCAATCCAAAGCACCTAGTGTGGTTCTTACCTGCTCTCTCCACCTCTGCTATCCACAGAATCCCGGGATATGGGATCCCTACCCCCTGCCTGCTGGAGCTCAGAAATGCTGTGTAAAACATGTGCTTTAGGAGGCTGTATAGGAAAAAGTACTGCAGATAAACGGGTACAACTTATGTAGGAGGATTTTTTCATCCCTGTGTATCACCTGAGGCTAGTAACTTCACTGGGTATATGTAGGGGTTTACAACCACTTTAAGGTGTGCTAAACAGCATTCACGACCAGCTAAATTGTTACTTGACTGAAAGGACAATTTAGCATCTATTAAGTGCACTTTAGGCTTCCATTAAAGAGGAAATAAATTTCCATCTTTGAATTTTACCTATAGGTAAGCCTATAATAAGGCTAACCTATAGGTAGTGTAAATATCTCCTAACACTGTACAGTTTAAGAGATTTTTACTGTACATGCAGCCACTCTGAAGCAATTGCTGTTTTTTGCCGTTCCTTCAGAGCCCTGTGCCGTGACCAACGGCCAGTCACAGAGCCAGAGTCCGCAAACCTGGAAGCAAGATGAGTGAAGATGGAAGCTGTCTCCAGCACTTACGGTACATCGCATCGCTGGAAGGCTTCATTTTCAGGTAAGTTTCACATAATGTGCTAGTATGCAATGCATACTAGCACATTATGCCTTTGCCTTGCAGGTGAGAAAAAAAAAAGGCCAGCTGTTTACAACCACTTTAAGCAGCTCTGCGTTTAGTGCTCTAGTGGTTCATGACACCAAACCTCAGATCACAACAGGGCACAGGGGTTTGTAGGAGGAACCATTTAGCACTATGAGCAGAGGGCAGCGACACTCCCAGAAGTGTCGGTTCTTGCAAAGACAGTTCTTCATCACAGAGGCATTTGGCATAGACAGCAGGAAAGGTAAGCATTTACTAGTGATCCTGCTGCTGGCTATTGGTTGCAATCCCAAGAGGAAGGATTTTAAAGAGGCTGCCTGAATGTCCCTATGGATGTGCTCCCTTGCTGGCTGAAGCAGCGAGAGGTCACCCTCTTGGCTAGCTATCAAGGTGTATGCAGAGTTCTGGGGAGCAATTCCATAGGGACAAACAGGCAGGCTCTTAGCGATTCTGCCCCTGGCAATTTTGTTGCTAGCAAAGGACTGCACCAATTATAACGTGCAAGGGGATCATAAAGCCTGAGAAATAAATATCTAGGGGTTAATTTTCTAAAAAAATAAAATAATAATAATGGGCTTTTTACTTTGCTAGGGAATTTTCTTTTACCTTAGTGAATAAAGAACATTCACTAGGCTAAGGAAAAATCCTCTTGCAACGTTAGTAGCCTATTTGCCTTTAGAAAATCAACCCCATAGCATAAAAAGACCAAGTGGTCCATTGCGTCTGCCCTTTTTAAGTTTTTTTGTTGGTGGATAGACCTATGTTTATACCAAGCAACCCAGTGTGCGATTTAACCTACCATGGACTCAATGGAAATATAATTTTAACTGTTCTGATAAACCTGTAAAAATCAAATGCTTTCCCTTTTACTTCCCATACTTTGCTGTTAGTAAAGCCATCCATCACATTAAAGGACCAATAAGGAGCCCTGCAAGGTGGCAGCGGGGGAGATTACGTCCACCTTAAGGCCCCTTTCACACGGTCGGACCGTTCAGGTCCGCCTGTCAGTTTTGACGGCGGACCTGAACGGGCGCTCCATGCTAGTCTATGGAGCGACGGATGTCAGCAGGGACATGTCCGTTGACATCCGACCCGGTCCGATCCGCTAAAAGCAGACAGATGCCCCTACGTTCGCATCTGTCGCTGGTGGGTCGGATCAGGTGAGATCTGATGAAAACGGAAATGCTGTACTTTTTACTTCCGATCTCTCCATAGGCAGCAGCAGCGTTGGACAAGCCCCTCCCCGCTCAGTGAGCAGAGAGGGACCTGTCATCCGCTGGCTCAGTGGAGATCAATGGAGAGATCTCCCGCTGAGCTGGCGGACAGAGGCGGACTCCAAGGCAGCGAATCCGCCTCATGGGAATGATGCCTAAGGCTCCATGCACACTGGGCTTAAAAAAAGTCTGTTCTCTTGGGAGTAAAAAACGCACATATAGAGCATTTTTTGTACAAAGTCTAGATGAGTTTAGAAGAGTTTTAAGGTTTTTTTTTTTTTTTCTGCTGGTGAGCTCCAATCAGAAACGTGAACCAGGCGTTTTTTTTTTTTCCTGCTTCTAAACGTTGAACTCAAAATATGCCTGTAAACGTCCCAATGTGCATGGGCACATAGGATAACATTGAGCTGCTTCTACAGACAGAACTCAAAACTCCTGTAGAAGCAATGTTTTTTAAGCCCAGTGTGCATGGAGCCTTAGGCCCCTTTCGCACTGGGGCGGTGGGGGTGTCGGCGGTACAACAGCGCTATTTTTAGCGCTGCTGTACCGTCGTCCTTGCAGCGGTATTCGGCTGCTAGCGGTGCGGTTTTAACCCCTCCCGCTGGCGGCCGAAAAAGGGTTAAAATCCCTCGTACAGCGCGGCTATAGCCGCGGTATTGCCGCGGTATAGCCGCGCTGTCCCATTGATTTCAATGGGCAGGAGCGGTGAAGGAGCGGTGAATACACCGCTCCAAAAAAGCGGTTTGCAGGACTTTTTTCACCGCCCTGCCTGCGCACCGCTTCAATGTGAAAGCCCTCGGGCTTTCACACTGAACAAACAGCGGAGGCTGTTTAGGGGCGGTTTGCAGTCGGTATTTTTAGCGCAATAACGCCTGCAAACCGCCCCAGTGTGAAAGGGGTCTTACAGTAAAAGTTGAACCCAGCATACAACTTAATTTGCCTGTATCTCTGCATGGGGCTATTTCATTGTGAATCGCCCAGACACACATACACGACTGTGGCTATTCATTAGATTCTGATCATTCTACAGGAATGTATTTCTTATTTCATTGTCTCTGGAGGATCCTTAAGTATCGTTGGCCTCTCCTCCACACCATCTGCTCCAAAGCTCTGAGTAAACACATTGACATTTTTTGACAAATTACAAGTGAATTAAACAAAGCTGGTTCAGGCTCCGCTATGTCGCCACCTCCTCCATATCCTCTCCTCATTGTTATTTATCAGTCGCTCAGCTACGGCACACACAACAGTCTAGGACATGTCAAGTGATCTTATATCTACATTTCATAATGCAGCTGGACTTGGTTTGTACCACAATACGCTCAGTCAGTTTATTCCCTATTGATAACACGATTATCTGCAAACATTGAGGGTTTTTAATGGAAAATTAGTCCACTGGCTATAACAACCAATTTGATTCTGATATAACTGGTCATACAAGGTCTACTGGCAAGCTCCATCCTTAATTATAAGGATTTGCCATAATAGGATTTACATAGGTTGGACTTGATGGTCTTTTTTCGACCTCACCTACTATGTAACTATATATGATATGGAGACTGCCATTGCTGACCTATCCTCCTGCCAATTTACATAAACCTCTGGCTTCAGTATTTTAAGTTGCTGACCTGAAACAATTTTGCAGATAAGGACTTCTAACATTTCTCCAACTTCCCAGAACACATTGAAGCTATAGGATAGCTTACCAGTCGGGCAACTGGTGTTTTCACAAGCAGCAGCCCCTCCTTTATGTAATTCTTGCCAGATTTACTTTAAAGGATCAATACAGAAGGTTTCTTCACAATAATGCCCCGTAGACACGGTCGGATTTTCCAACGGAAAATGTTCGATGGGAGAACGAAATGGAAATTCCGACCGTGTGTAGGCTCCATCGGACATTTTCCATCTGAATTTCCGACACACAAAATTTGAGATCTGGATCTCAAATTTTCCGACAACAAAATCCGTTGTCGTAAATTCCGATCGTGTGTACACAATTCCAACGCACAGAGTTACAGGCATGCTCGGACTCAAGCAGAGGAGCCGCACTGGCTATTTAACGTCATTTTTCTCGACTCGTCGTACGTGTTGTACGTCACCGCGTTCTTGACATTCGGAATTTCCGACAAGATTTGTGCGACCGCGTGTATGCAAGACAAGTTTGAGCCAACATCCGTCGAAAAAAATCCATGGATTTTGTTGTCGGAATGTCTGATCGTGTGTACAGGGCATAAGACATAAGAAAATGTGGAATGGGCTCCCTCCAGAGGTGGTTCTGGCCAGCTCAGTAGATTGCTTTAAAAAAAGGCCTGGATTATTTCCTAAATGTACATAATATACCTGGATACTAAAATTTACAGGTAAAGTTGATCCAGGGAAAAACCGATTGCCTCTCGGGGGGTATCAGGAAGGAATTTTTTGTCCCCTGCTGTAGCAAATTGGATCATGCTTTGCTTGAATTTTTCGCCTTTCTCTGGATCAACTGTGTGGGTGAAGGATTGTGTATATGTGGTTGTATGATTTTATTGGTTGAACTAGATGGACTTGTGTCTTTTTTTTCAACCTGACTATGTAACTGATAGGATCACTCCACCCAAAACTCCTAGATGGATGCTGATGGACTAATGAACCCATTTGTTTTTTTATATTCCTTAATGAATCTACAGGCAATATCCCCTCAATGTGTTCCCTGGCTCGCTTTGGTGGGACTTCAGGTTCATTTTTTGGAAAGAAATTTCCTCTTGTAGTGGCACAGTAGAGGTGGGAACTTGGAAACTCAGAAAATACATTGACTGAGCCATTGAGAATTCTAAGAATCAGGTCCTGGAAATATCCCTTTTGGATGGACTGACTTCATTAAGTGAAGTTGTGAGGAAAGATAGAAATATGGGGACTGTCACCGCTGATTTAATGATGCAGGCACCAGCGTTGTTACCGAGACTAACTCATTTTATTTCCCCTCCAATAAATTTCTCCTTACTTTCCGAATATGGGAGATCTTGTTTGCATTATGGCAAGCAATGGTATCTCCTTTTCTTCCTGGGCTAGACCATTATGTTCTGTGCATTGTGCTGTACATTTTGCCTTACATATATAGTCTGCCCCTTGGCGTTCTTTATACTGAGCTGTTAATGACAATCTGCACCACTGCTATCTGTATACCTTCCTGTGCTGTATATTCATACCAATAGGATTGCCCATACATCCTATGTAATGTTTGAGCACTCTTTTTCTAGTGGGAATATATAACATACGGTACATATTTTTTATTATTATTATTCAGGCTCAATATAGGGCCAACAGTTTGGACATCACTTTACAACGTTAGGGCAAACAGTACAGTTACAATACAATTCAATACAGGAGGAATCAGAGGACCCTGCTCGTTAGAGCTTACAATCTAAAAGGGAGGGTCAAGTGATACATAAGCTACTAACTGGGGGATCAACTGATGGAGAAAATAAAAATAGTTGTTTGTTTGCAGCAGGATAGGCTTCGTTGAAGAGAAGGGTTTTTAGGGATCGCCTAAAATTCCATAGACGATTGGGGGGGGGGGGGGGGGGGGACAGGGAAAATTGGGACTTTAAATGAGGCCATGACTGGGTAGAGTCATGTGCCTCCATCCCTGTAACTCAAGCAGTAAAAACACAATTGCTGCCGAAGGCAGCAAAGCAACTAAAAAGTGGGACTTTAAATGAAACCCATGATGACAAATTGAGTAAGTTGGTGGAACATAAAATTTGTTTATTAGGGTGTAAAGTCCCACTTTTTAGTTGCTTTGCTGCCTTTGGCCGCAATTGTGTTTTTACTGCTAAAAGTCCATAGAGTAGGAGATGGTCGGATGGATTGGGGTAGGGAGTGCCAGAGAATAGGAGATGCTCGGGAGAAGTCCCGAAGGCAAGCATGGGAGGAGCAGACAAGGAAGCTAGAGAGAAGGAGGCCTTGGGAGGAGCGAAGAGAACAATTTGGTTGGTAGTTTGAGACTAGGTTAGTGATGTAGCTGGGGGCCAAGTTGTGGATGGTTTTGTAAGTTGTTAGTATTTAGAATTTTATTTGTTGGATAAGATATATAAAATATATATATTTGCTGTGTGTGTGTGCGTGTGTGTGTGTATATATACATATAATTAAAATAATAAAAGCGTAATTTATTTCTCATAGATATATAACAATATACAGCATTGATGTATCTAATGGAACCTCTATACAGAGGTGCTGTATCTGATGGAACCTTTCTAGCCATACCTCTATTCCTCAATATACAGCATTGTTTTAGGCACACCTACCTTTCATCAAGTCAAACTTTTGATGATGGTATGCCTGAAATGATGTTGTATGTCATTGCTCATCTATAAGCAATAAATAACACTCAATACTTAAACCCCTCTCTCTCCCCTACTCTGTTTACTTTATTGCCATCGGTTTGTTGGGAACCCAACGGGCCCTCCCAAGAAAGGTCTGTCACTCTTATGTAGGGGAAAGAATAGAGATATCACAAGTATAACTCACTTTTGGGGATCCCAAAGACCCTTAAAGGGCAACACCAGGTGATGGGCGTTGATTAAGCATGAAATGTGTCAATGTTTGTTCCTTTTCTTGAGTGGCTGTGATGTTAGTTTTTTTTACTTATAGATTACTTTGATAAAGCTTCTGGATTTCCCATGCATTAGTGTGTGGTCATCCACCTCTGTTTTTGAAGTTTCCAGGGTTGGAAGCCGGACCAGCCCCTTTCTGTGTGGATTTGGGGGCCAGAGCATAGACCAGTGATGGCGAGCCTTGGCACCCCAGATGTTTTGGAACTACATTTCCTATGATGCCCATCTCTCTGCAGTGTAGGTGAGCATCATGGCAGATGTAGTTCCAAAACATCTGGGGTGCCAAGGTTCGCCATCGCTGGTATAGATGGTCCGACCTGGAGCAGCATATTATTAGACCGTAATAACCAGTAAGAGAGAAAGACAACACTCAAAATAAAGTCATTTTGTTGTTCTAATTACAATGACAAAATTACCTAGTTGAAATCTTGAGGTCGCTGGCTTTCTCTTTCTGCTTTTTGCAGCTATCTGGGTTCACATTTGAACAAACCTCATAAACCACACCATAAAATATAAAAAGCACCGGCCCTGCCAGGGTGATGCCAAGACAAAAATCCACCATCCCCTATAGTATTAGTGTTGATGGTGTAAACAGGAAAACAGCAGCCTATTCGGAAAAAAAAAAGGTTTATTTTTGGTGACATCCTGTGTTTTTGTTGTGCTTTGCTGCGAAGCATGACGTCAGAGATGCAAAAATTACAGCCATCAGAATGCAGAGTGTGAAGGACTCTCATGGTCGGTGTTTTTATATGGCTGGCCAGTATTTTATTCGCTGGCACGGGATCGGAACTCTGCACTTATCCAGCATCCTCCCTAACAATTATTCCATGAATCTCAATCATCCCCCCCCCATACAAAGCAGCCTATATAGATGTCCTATTCTGATACATATATAAATGTAAAGAAGAACCCACTAAGCACAGCAGGCACTTCTAATTTGTGCTCCAATAACCTGGCCTATGGTAAGTCAGTGTCAGCATTTTTTCTTCTTGACATATTTCACCGTATATTTGTTTTGACACATAAATATTTTGCAGCTGCAGCATAATTGTAGTTAATAATGGAAATTATGACCATATAATTGTCATCAACGTAATATCATCTACACTAGGAACATAACAAATTCTGAGGTTTAGCATTAAAGTGATATCACGATAATAATAATAAAAAAAAATAACAAACATGTTATACTTGCCTGCTCTGTGCAGTGATTTTGCACAGAGCAGCCCTGATCCTCCTCTTCTTGGGTCCCCCCAGCGCTCCTGGTCTCTCCCTCCTGTCGAGTGCGCTCAGAGCAAGCAGCTTGCACTGGGGGCACCCAAGTCTGCAGGGTCCCGAGCTGCAGCTCATAACGAGGCTTGGTGCGGCGGCGGATTTCCTTTTTGCGATTTCCGCTACTGCGCTTGTCCTGCGCACTGTGGACTTTGGGTGTGGTTATCCTCTTAACGATATTCATTAAGTTATCACCAGAGGGCGGAGTATGGTTCCTCAACCAGTAGGATCCATCACTCAAAATGAGGCTTGGTGTGGCGGCGGACTTCCTCTTCATGACTTCCGCTCCTACCATTAGAGGGGGTGGAGCGACTAGACGCTCCGTCCTATCTTATCTGGTTGTGCTGGGAACGAGGCTTGGATCTCGACCATAAACACTTCCGGATCGCCCGGCCACAATTTTAGTATTCTCCCAAATTTCAAGTCCACTTTCATTTGTGATCTTGATGTTGTGACTAAAGATATACATACCGTGATTATTGTCTTAAATATTAGGTCTATACACATATATTTGTTAACCGGAAGTGACATCATTTGGTCACTTCCTGGGTTGTGACACTCCCAGTGGGGGTCATTTCTACTTTAAATTGCGGTGAATTAGGGGGGTCCACACCCCAGATGAAGGCCGATTGAGCCGAAACATGTTGGGTGGACTTCCTATGATCACCGCATTCGATACCATTTAAGCTGTTTATGATCGTATACCATGTGAGTGCCTTTCTTTTATATGTTTTAATAAATGCATGCCTTTTAAAACGATATCACGCCATGTGAGTCTTCTTTCTCTCATGGTTCCAAATATACATCCGGATGGTCTGCTGATACCTCTGGACGGTCGAAGTTGCCTACAGATCTTCCTTCCCTATTGAAGTTTTGGATACCTGATGTTTTTACCCTGCTAGCCCTGGTGGCTAAATAAGCTTTCTGTGACTTACAAGACGTATGTCTTTGTAAGTCCTCTATGTCCGGTAAGCCTCCTCAGATGTTATGGTGGTGGTTCTGACACATACACAGACGTCACATTGGATTTGGTGTTCCTTTGGTTTTACCCACCAGTAACACCCTGTTGTTGCCTTTATCAACTCACCCTCAGAGACTGTTGGTGGTGGCTTCTTTTTGATTTCCATCAAGGACACACCCTATTTACATGGACTTTATTTAAGTGATTCATCTTGTGTTTTGTTTTCACTTGTTTCACAGGTGTATCCTATTATGTTTTAATATGATTTTGTATTTGTGCAATCATATTTCTTTTTAATTCACCAATAATTTTTTTGTCTGCTTTTTGGCCATTGCTAGATGGCTTGATTCTAACGTCTCACCTTGATCTACTCATACACCTAGCGCTACACTATATATTTACTTGCTGTATTTTCTACTTCTTTTGTCTTAGAGGTGTGTTAGCTGCTTATTGTATTTTTTATATATATTTTTAGCATTTTTTTAGCAGCGCTGTATTTATCCTTTATCTGTTTTTATTTTGCACAGAGCAGCCCTGATCCTCCTCTTCTTGGGTCCCCCCAGCGCTCCTGGTCTCTCCCTCCTGTCGAGTGCGCTCAGAGCAAGCAGCTTGCACTGGGGGCACCCAAGTCTGCAGGGTCCCGAGCTGCTGCTCTGTGTGTCCATTCAGGCACGGAGTCGTGGCTCAGCCCTGCCCCCTCTCTCTCCTCATTGGCTCACTGGCTGTAATTGACAGCAGGGGTAGCCAATGAGGAGGGAGAGTCCTCAGAGGGCCAATGCTCTTGTGCACGTCACTGGATCAAGAGGGGGCTCAGTTAAGTATTAGGGGGGGGGGGGGGCTGCTACACACAGAGGGTTTTTTTACTTTCATACATAGAATACATGAAGATAAAAAAAACCTTCAGCCTTTAGAACCACTTTAAAGCTGAAGTTTAAGTATGAACAGGGTTGCCATGAGTCAGTAAATTTACAGACCATTTATAAAAATCTGTGAGTTTTACAACTGTCCAGTGATGGCTGCTCCATTAGGGGCACAGGGGCACCGCCCCCCTAATCCTTGCGTCTGGCCCCAAATCTATATGCAGGGCACCGGACGCATGGATTTCAATGTTTTTTTTTTCTTTTTTGAAGCACGTGATTAGAACCTGAGGCTCTAATTGGCTTCAAAAAAGGGTGGGCTCGGGGCTCAGAGCACTGCCCCCTGAGCCCACCCAGTTGTGTGATATTAGCGAATTAATATTCACTAATGTCTTCCAGCTTCTCCTCCCAGCCAATCAGGAAGTGGGTCCTAAGACCCGATTGGCCGGGAGTCTTAGGACTCCTGGCCAATCGGGTCTCTGGTGCCACTTCCTGTTCAGCCTGGGGGAGAAGCAACGGCCGGGCCCTTCCCTCAGCAAGCTGCAGCAGGTGGAGCCGCCTCCGATCATGGCCCACCGTCCGATCGCTGCCTTCCCGGCAGTTGTCCACGCGCAGGGGGGGTTTGGGGGTGGCTTTTGTGCGAGTGAGGGGGGCAGGTTTGTTTGCCACCCCACCCCCCCAAAAAAATATTGAGCACCAGCCGCCATTGCAACTGTCTGTAAATATCAGGGGCTGATAATTTTTCATGCTGTGTTCGCTTTTTGAGTGTAAACCAGGCAGATTACTTGTTATGGGTATTTTCAGTGTTTCCTTATTGTGTTTATACTGTTTAGATATCAGTTGTCTTTGTTTTTAATAGTCCTGTCATTTGTCAGTGAAGCCCGAGTGCAAGGGTTCATCTTCACAGACTTACTCGGTACCAGGAGGCATTGGAGGTGAGGGAGGCACGGGTGGGACTGCAAAGTTTGGAGACAAATGTACAGGAGGCTTCCGCAAGCGCTCTTTAAAAGAAAGTCTTTCTCTGAGTCTGGAGTCAATGAGGACGGCAAACGCGATCAACTTCTTCAGCTCATGTTAAAATGTCACAATTTAAAGTAACATCCTAAATAGAAAGCTGGCCGTGTAAAATATCAGATTACACCTTCCAATGCAGCTCATAGGTCTCTTATGCCCTGTACACACGATCGGACATTCCGACAACAAAATCCATGGATTTTTTTTCGACGGATGTTGGCTCAAACTTGTCTTGCAAACACACGCTCACACAAATCTTGTCGGAAATTCCGAACGTCAAAAACGCGGTGACGTACAACACGTACGACGAGCCAAGAAAAATGATGAGCCAGTGCGGCTCTTCTGCTCGATTCCGAGCATGCGTGGAACTTTGTGTGTCGGAATTGTGTACACACGATCAGAATTTACGACAACGGATTTTGTTGTCGGAAAATTTGAGATCCAGATCTCAAATTTTGTGCGACGGAAATTCCGAAGGAAAATGTCCGATGGAGCCTACACATGGTCGGAATTTCCGACAACAAGCTCCCATTGAACATTTTCCGTCGGAAAATCTGACCGTGTGTACGGGGCATTAGGGTGCCTATGCTGATTCTACAATTCAAAAGTCTGTATATGTGTGGCTCCCTGGTCTCCTACATCCCAATGCCAATGACTGTTTATAGGCCTCTTAGATGTACAGGGGGTGTGACTCTGCTCCACTGTAAGAGCCTGCATAACCCCTAACACTGAACCTCAAGCTAACCCCAAATCAAATTTGTAACCTAAACTATATCCCTAAATGTAACCCTTAACCCCAGCCTAACCCCCTAACCTAATCCATATAGCCAAATTAAACCTAACCCTTAACCTAATCCATAAAGCTAACCCTAAATCCCACCCTTAATCCCAACCCAACCCTTAACCTAATCCATAATGGAACCCCAACAACCTAAACCCTTAAACTAATCCATAAAACATTGTGTATGCTTTCAATCTGTTGAGCTGACTTTGAAGCTGATGCGGATATTTAATTTCTGTTTCTAGCATACGTACGTCATTGTATCTAGCTTTACCCATGCCTTAATTTGTATAATGCAACTGTTGGTTAAATAAAGAAATTAAAAAAAAAAAAATAATAATCCATAAAGCTAACCCAAATCCCACCCTTCATCCCAACCTAACACAATCCACAAGGCTAACCACAAATCCAACTCTTCATACCAACCTAACTCCTAACCTAATCCATAAACCTAACCCTAAATTCCACCCTTCATCCCAAGCTAACCCTTAACCTAACCCACAAATCTAACCCTAAATGCAACTCTTCATCCCTAACTAATCCATAAAGCATACCATAAAGTTAACTCGGCATCCCTAACTAACCTTTTCACCGTATCTATAAAGCTAACCCTAAATCCAACCCTTCATCCTAACCAAACCCCTAACCTAATCCATAAAGCTAAGCCTATATTCAATTCTTCATCCCAACCTAACCCTTAATGCTGAACTCCAGGTTGAAAAAAAGAAGACAATAATGCAGCTGTGTTCATTAAAACATATTTAAATGTAATATATATATATATATATATATATATATATATATATATATATATATATATATATATATATATATATATATATATATTTATTTTTTTTTTTTATTTTTATTTTTTTTAATACAAGTCATTTATTGCTGGTTTACTGTTGTGCCGCTTCCCCTTCTCGCAGACTGAGCTCTGCTGTACAGGGGATGGTAAACTAAGTCAAATTCAGGTACGTAGAGGAGAGAGCAGAATGACAGAGAGATGAGTAAATCAGTCTGCTGCATCTTTATTCAATGACTAGCCCCAGTCTGGGGGATGAACAAGACCTGTAAGTGTAACTAATTTACAGAGGATTAAATCAGCTCTTCTTCCCTGCCAGACAGAGTTGTGCTGTATGTTAGAGCAGTGTAATTTATAGGACTGGATAGACAAAAATACAAATTATTTCATCATTGAATTTGGCTGTTTGCCTGAAGCTCAGCTTTAAAGTTGAAGTTTTGGTATGGACTATTTTGCATAAATACATTGGTTCCGCTTGGACTAAATGGAAGTATGCATGCGCCATACCTGGCTTAGTCCCTGTGGAAGCTGGAAATCACTCTAGTAGACACCACTACTACAGTAATTGCTGTTAGCTTCTGGGCCCTGTGCTGAGCGTCTGCCCTGCTGCTTAAGGAACACTCTTCATGAATGCCATTCAGAGCAATAAATGCCACATGTTCTCTGATTGGAGAATGTGACGACACCACCCAATAAGAAAATGCTTTGCATTCACTGAGAAAATGTAAAGTGTTCTCTGAATAGAGTTTAGACCAAGAGAGCAACCTCCTGTGTTCACTTTGCAGCAGGGCAGCCGATTGGTACAAGAGCTGGAAGATAGCAGCCATCACTGTAGAGGTGGAGCCTGTTACAGCGATTTCCAGCTTCTACAGGGACCGACTAGGTATAGTATAGCACATACTATACATGATTACATTGGTCCAAAATAGTTCATACCCAGTGTTGCCAACCTCCCGCAGCATTTTTTAGTGACAAAACTTGACTTCAGCCTATGATGGTAAGCAGTGATGGGGCCTATGATGACGGTTAGCGGTGGTGGAGGAGACTATGACAGAGGTTAGCAGTGGTGGAGGGGACTGTCAGGCCTGGGTTCAGCACTTCCTTCTCAAAGCTGGCCGCTCAGCTGTCGGCTAATTGCCAGCTCCTTTCTCTCCACAGTGACTCAGCTGTTGATGATATCCTGCTCGTCAGTCCTGCCTACTTAAGCCATCCAGCCCAGATGATCTCTGCCTTTGCCTTGGTCACATCTCTAGAGACGCTCTCCTGTGTTCCTGTTAAAGACTTGCTTGGCTGACATTCCTTCTGGCTCCAGATCCTGTCTGCTGTTCTACTACACTCATCTCTGGCTCCCTGACATTTTAGCTTGTCTGACTATCCGTTCCGGTTCCTGAACTCTGGCTATGTTTACTCTGTTTACCTTTTTATAATTTTTATTAAACAAGTGTGATTTAACTGTACTTCTGTCTCAGTCTGATTCATGGTTCTCTGACAGTAGGCGAAGGCCATGAATTCAGAAGATGCAGTCAATCCACTTGTTGGTAATATTTTTTCCAGATTGGATGAGCAGAATCACCGCATGGATCAGTTTGCAATGGCCTTACAAACACTCCATAGTCGCACGGCTCACCTAGAATCTCCCACTGTGGCTGCTTCGGTACAACCTGTGTTGCAGGCTGTCCCTGCTGCTGCACCTGCCTCGAGTATTACCTCTATAAGAGGCATGTCTGGTTCCGCTCTGCTTCCCCAGTGATTTGGGGGTGTTCCAGTCCAATGCAGAGGGTTTCTCAACCATGTTGAGATATACATTGAGATGCTGCCCCAGGCATTTCCCACAGACAGAAGCAAAGTAGGTTTCGTGATATCTTTGCTTTCTGAGAGAACCTTGGCAAACCCTTTATGGGATACGCAAAAACCTTTTGTCTTGAGTTACCCAGAGTTTGTGGCTTCTTTTAAAAGGGTATTTCCCGCACGCTCCACTTCTGCTGCCAAGTGCCTCATGTCCATCAAACAGAGTACAAGAACTGTTGGCGATTACGCCATTGGATTCCGTACTCTGGCAGCAGAGGTTGCTTGGAACAATGAGGCCCTCATAGCTGCTTTTTTTCATGGTCTCTCGGATACCATCAAGGATGAGATAACAGCCCGAGATATACCCACTGGGTTCTCTTTTAAGTAACTATATACCAGCAGTTCTTATACACCCATTTCCAATACAAGAGCCGTCTCTCCCTTGTGATCTGCTTAGCCTCTGAAATGAGGAGCACTGTCGCAGGCGGACATGAGTAATGTCCCTGAGCTCCATGGGATCTGGATGTTGTCATGAGTGACATTTTCCAGAGTCCAAATGAGAACAATTTATTCAGAGTGAACTACATTATGTCAGACAAATAGGGCTTGACCCTGCTAGGATCCCATGTAGAGTACAATTTAACCGTGGCCAACACGCAGATGGGGGGGTTTAGAAGTGCATGCTGTAGAAATTATGCTTAATTGTCCTAAGAGCTCCGTAAATTTGTATGCTTGGCTCTTCTGATCTCACAACTGTTAATCAGTGGGGACAAAAAGGGAAGGTACGATCAGGGGATAGTGATTGAAACAGTTTTTTCAGTGAGGCTCTAGGCAAGGTAGCTGTTTTGGTTTCCATGACCTTAATTGACGTTTATAAGGATTGCAGTGGACACAGAAAAGCTTCTCCATTTGTTCTATCTGTACTGATATTACTCCATTGAACACCAACTACTTACAAATGCATCCTCCCCTCCCCGAGGCTTCAGCCAACTGCCCTATCCCCCTGGTTTACTGCAGGAGCATGAATGTTGTAGCTGGGCTCCCTGGACATGTACTTAGTTACATAGTTACATAGTAGGTGAGGTTGAAAAAAGACACAAGTCCATCAAGTCCAACCTATGTGTGTGATTATATGTCAGTATTACATTACATATCCCTGTATGTTGCGGTCATTCAGGTGATTATCTAATAGTTTCTTGTAGCTATCAATGCTCCCCGCTGAGACCACCGCCTGTGGAAGGGAATTCCACATCCTTGCCGCTCTTACAGTAAAGAACCCTCTACGTAGTTTAAGGTTAAACCTCTTTTCTTCTAATTGTAATGAGTGGCCACGAGTCTTATTAAACTCTCTTCTGCGAAAAAGTTTTATCCCTATTGTGGGGTCACCAGTACAGTATTTGTAAATTGAAATCATATCCCCTCTCAAGCGTCTCTTCTCCAGAGAGAATAAGTTCAGTGCTCGCAACCTTTCCTCATAACTAAGATCCTCCAGACCCTTTATTAGCTTTGTTGCCCTTCTTTGTACTCGCTCCATTTCCAGTACATCCCTCCTGAGGACTGGTGCCCAGAACTGGACAGCATACTCCAGGTGCGGCCGGACCAGAGTCTTGTAGAGCGGGAGAATTATCGTTTTATCTCTGGAGTTGATCCCCCTTTTAATACATGCCGATATTCTGTTTGCTTTATTAGCAGCAGCTTGGCATTGCATGCCATTGCTGAGCCTATCATCTACTAGGACCCCCAAGTCCTTTTCCATCCTAGATTCCCCCAGAGGTTCTCCCCCCAGTGTATAGATTGCATTCATATTTTTGCCACCCAAATGCATTATTTTGCATTTTTCTACATTGAACCTCATTTGCCATGTAGTCGCCCACCCCACTGAGCCCTAAGCACCTGCCTAAGTTCCATAGTGGATGATCCAGCTCTGCAGCAAGCCTCCACAGGTACAATGTTAGCTGTCATCTTCATGTATCCTACAACTGGCCATACACTACGAAATTTTTGAATGACCGTTCATACGAACATTCATACGAAAATTCATTAGTACATTTAATGACCTAACGAATGTCATTTGAAAGTACTTTAAAATTTAGTTTGCTTTTAGCATTTGATTTTGGAAGTAATGTGATTTTTACAAACGAAAAATACCATCACACTTGGAAATTTGTTCATTTGAAAAAAAATGTTCCTTCCAGCTCCTTCAAATTTTCCCATCACTGCGGTTGGAAACGATCATCAATTTGACCCCACTGATTAGAAAATCAAACAATCTTTCCTGAAACAAAAGAATGACATTCTTCTAGCATATGGCCACCTTTATCCTAAAATGTATTCTCGCTGTTCAGGATGAAGGACAGCTCTTGTATCTTTTGTGACAGATCTGTTTGTGATGCATTTCAAAATTTCTCAGATCTGACCACCACTACCTGGGGAGGAAGCTAAGGAATGGGCAACAGTGGGAACCCAAGTGAGAACTTGCAGCAAGTGTGGGTTCTGGGCCATGACTGTGTAAGTGCCCAGTCAAACCAGCTGTTACAGGTGGTACTGCGCTGGGGGGCTATTTTAGCGCAGTCCCACCACATGACAAGGCAAAATGCTTTTTCTCCTTATTTGCCTGGTTCACACCACTGTGTTGAGGTGGTGGGCGGAAGGTCTACTCTGAAAAAAAAAAAGTAGTACTGCGTGCAGTAAGTTCGTCCAGCGCAGTGCTGTGCAAGGCAATCCATCGCCTTGCACTGTGGTCAGTGCGGCCGGCAGTTGAACTTTATGAGGTATCTGTGTGACCCCTCAGTAAAGTTTAAGAAAAAAAAAGGAACAGTGCAATGCACCCGATCGGCGCATGAGCACTGCACTGATCAGGCCTCACCGCACACCAAAATGCTATTTGTGTGTCTGTGTCTGTTCAGTTATTGTTGCATGTATGCAACCAGTGAAATTAGGGCAGTCCACAGTTTGGGTCGGCATACATGTTGCAGATCAGCAACTCAGAAAGTACTAAGCCAAAGATAGCCAGGCGACTAGAATTTTCAGTCCCTAATGACAAGTTCCATAATTCTCTAAGTTCAGGCTTCCCTTAATGGCTCCCTAACTGAATTTAGGTCTTCTTGTATCACTGATGGACAATTTCCCACTAAAGTGATATGGTTGAAATCCTCGACAAGGTCCTCTCTGCCCTTATAAAGCAGCAATCAGGATTTAATGTGGGAGAAATGTTCTTCATTTAAGTAATTTGTTCCTGTTTTGGCTTTAAAGGCGAAAACCTCTTCTCAATCTATAAACCATCTGTTTGCAAGCATTGCCTGGTCCTCTTGGGTATTTCGCCTTTGTGATCATAATCATTCTCCAAACATTCTTTTAAAATAGGGCTTGCGACTACAAGATTCTGAAATCTTGGAGATTTAGAATGCTTGGGAACTGACAGTAAAAATGGCAGCCGCTCAATCAATATATAACTAACGAGGTCAGTGCACCATGAGAGGGGTACTTTGCCTATTGCATAATACAGTATACGGTAACGTTTTCCAGCACACAGACCCACTAGGCAATAAAGAGGACACATAAAATCTGTTTCTAATTTAAAATACATTGGAAGATGTGAAAGATGCATGCTGTGTCAAGGCACCTCTACCGCATGCAGCTTACACATGTGTGGCCTTCAGATGAGTTTCCCTCCAGTTTATTCAGTGCTATATTATATGTCTTAGTGTTGGTGCCCTAATAAGAGTAGACCACATGATACAGAAATGTACAGTACCACTTGTATTTGAAAATGTGTGCAACTTAGATATCTGCTTTTGTTTTCCATTAGATAGGTCCCCTTTAATGACTAATAGAGCTAAGTGGTGGGAAATTTTGTAACATCCTGGAAATACTAGAGTCCATATGTGTGTTGCATATCTATATAACTGGAATGGAATGTATTCTGAATGGCAAGCAGCCAATGAGTCAAAGAACACTTTCTAGGACAGCCTTTCTCAATTAGGGTTCTGTGAAACCTTAGGGTTCTTCTAGAAGTTACTAGGGGTTCCCTGAGCAATGATGAGTAGTGAATTGATCACCTGGTTTATGGTGCCTGCATAGTTCTGGCAGCCTCACTTGATAAGACTAGATGCATGGGACCAGTGGCGCCTCTCAACTCTCAGGTAAATAACCACTGACACCAGTGATCCATTTAGCTGTCTGTTGGTCAATTTAAAGAATGCTCCTTACAATGTTAAGGCCTCATTCTTTCCTATTCCACCAAGAGAACTCTTCTCGGACTTACCACCAATCTAAGGGGACCCTTCTGCCCTAACCAACCATGTAAGGGAGCACTTCCCTTACACAGTATCAGTTTATGGGGCCCTTCTCCGCTCACCACCAATGTAGGTAGGGCCTTCTCCACTGACTACCCATGTAAGGAGGACCTTCTGCACTCACCACCAAATAAGGCGGGAACTACAATGGGCACCAATGTAAAGAAGCACTGCACTGATGTAGTCATGCATTTTTCCATTGACCGCTGATATAAGGGAACACTTCTCCCACTGACCACCAATTTAGGTAGGCACATTTCTACTGACCACCAATATTAGAGGGAATTACAATGATTACGGATGTAAGGGGACCCTTCTTTGCAGACCACCCATTTACAAGAGCATTGTGCCACTGACTACCAATGTAAAAGGTTCCTTCTCCACTGGCCCCCAAGATAAGAGGGTCTTTCTCTGTTGACATGACCACCAATGTAAGGGGGCCCTTCTCCACTGACCTCCAATGTAAGGGGGTGTTTCTCTACTGATTACCATTGTAAAGGGGTTCTGCTCTGCTGACCACTAGTATGAGACACTACCCTGCTCACTAATGTAATCATGTATTTCTCCACTACGCACTGATATAAAGGGACATTTTGTCATAGATCAATGATGTGATACAAAATGGTCATCTTTTGTATTACATACATTAGGTGCACTTCATTGTTGATTATCTTATTTCATATTACATCTACAACCCACTGATCATAATAATGTCCTTTGTTCTGTAGAAATAATAATTCTTACTGAGGGTTCCCTGAGATCTAAAATGTATTGCAGGGGTTCCAATATTCTTAAAATATTGAGAAGTCATCATAAAGAACTGATGTACAGTAACTCACAGCCTGATCTTTTAAGATTGACATGCACAATGGAACGTGATTTTACAAACTCTGTATTCTTTGGATTTGCCAAAACCATGTAATGTAAGAGTCTAATTAAACAATCCATTCAGTTTTATCCAGTCAGGTGGACCCTCGAACTACATAGCTGTTGGTAGATATAAAAAGGATTGTACAATCATATTGCAATGTGTATGGTCCACTTTTAGGTGCATGATACAATCAAATGACGCTACAGATTTAAAAAATGCTTGAGACAATTTTGTGGTGACTTTGGTTGATTAGCAGGGTTAACTTGAGATTGACAGATAAGGTGTCCGGATGTTGGAAGCAATCACAATCACACACGCACAGATCTTCAGACACACCGAACTATGGGACTTTTATATAACATTGCTGTGCAGCTTAGTTTTCCATCTCTGCTGCCATGTTCGGAAAAAGAAGGCAATAACGTAATGGTTGGTTGTCTTATTCTGAGGGATTCCTATGCAGAAAGTAAGCCACGTGTAGGAATATATCGCCACTTAATAGGCCACCCAAATCCTTTTTATTTCTTCTGTTTAACATTCACTAAAGATGTTACATATTCATCGTTCAGCCTCACCAAATTTATGCCTAGTGGTCACAGGCAATGACTTCAGTAATCGCATCAGAAAACAATCCACCCAACAAAAGTCCCTTTTTGTACCCAACACACACCGAGACTATTTTGAAGTCTGTGTACGAGCTGTGAACTTGGCGCCAGGTTTTCCCCTCTTACAGGATGTCACTCGCTGCGTGGGACTGGCATTAAAACCACAGCGCGGTCAATTGACTCACTTTTTTTTTTTTTTGCAGTTTTCAAGCAGATCTTTCCCACACACTTATGAAACAATGACCTTTGCCAGGACGGGGGTTACAAAACTTTCATTAAATCAAAATCAAATCAAGCGGAACTAAAATGAAAAAAAAAAACCTATAGATAAATAACTTTTAAAGTGTAAGTACAGCCAAAACTTTTCAGTGGTTAGCACTTCTGCCTTGTAGTACTAGGGTCTTTAGTTTGACTTCCAACCATGACACTAGCAGCATGGAGTTTGCCTGTTCTCCCTGTGGTTGTCTGGGTTTCCTCTGGGTAATCCGCTTTCCTCCCTCACCCCAAAGACATGCTGGTAGGTTAATCGGCTCTTCTCTATTATTGGACCTAGTATGTGTATGTATGAATATAAGATAGGGACCTTAGAATGTAAGCTCCCTGAGGGCAGGAAATTATGTGAATGTACATTATGGAAAGCACTGCGTACGTTTTCAGCGCTATATAAATACCTGTAATAAATAAAAATTGCAAAAAGTGGGGAAGGATTAGAACCCCTGTTAGGTCTTCACTGTCATTCTTTAGTAAGGCCACATCTTACTTGCTGTGATGGTGATGGCAGTTTCACTCGGCAGGAAATGAGGACAAAGCTACAACAGGGTCACAGACAGCAATGAAAAGCTGACAATGGTTCCAGCATCCCCATACTCTACTAAAAAAAAAAAAAAATTGACTGGACGTAGTTTGAACACCCAATTAGATATAAAAAAAAATGTTTTTTAATGCTTTCATAGTTAAAGATTTTGTATATTAAAAAGTTTGCCATTCGGAAAAGGTTGCATTGATACGTTTGCGTTTTTAGTGCGGCAATAAAAAATCTGCTTACTTCACCTTTGGGGTGGTTTCCAGCAAATTGCACCTTTTTATAGCAATGAACGATAATGCATGTTAAACTTGTATACAACCTTCCTAAAAGGCATCTATAATGCAATTCAAACTTTACCCCATGCATAATGCGGAAGTGGGAATGTTGCCTAAATTCACCTTGTGCAGCAATGGAACACCCACATTAATCATGAGTTTTTCAGCGGTAATCTGACCACAGTCTATCATAATCTGATTGGCTGCTGTGCCGAAAGAGTTGGCTACAAGATGAACTCTTGTTTACAGATTCTTACGGTCAACCTAAGACCTACAGAGTACAGAGCATCTAAGGATACTAAAAGCAGCACGAATCACAGTAAGAATCGAGAATAAAATATGTCCTTGGGTTTGTAAAAAGCCTCTAACAGACGAGACATGCTGGGACCTGTAGTTCTATATAAAATATTGTGTGTGTATATATAGTGTAGCCTACTTTTGAAGAACCGTACCAGCTAAATTCACACAGCAGTGTCATTTTAAAAAACTGCTTTTTAACGTGTCCGCTTCATTTTGCTGAGCCATGGTGTGAATCTTGCATCATAGATGGATTGATCTTTTGGAAAGTCTCATTGACGAGTATTTTGTAATTGACCCAACCCCATCAGGGCACTGTATATTTGGTGATGTAGTACCTTTTGTGACAAGTAATTTATTTTAAAACAAAGCGATTTCAGAGGTTGACTTAGTGTCTTGGGTGATAAATGGATTTCAGAACCCTTGCCTCAAAATGAGAAGAAATTTCCAGCATGTGGATAAGTTCTAATTATCAATAATCTTATATCCCCTATAAAAAAATCAGAGTTTATGGCTGGTCTTAGATAATAATAAATATGATTGTAAAAAGGAAAAAAGGAGTCAGGCTTTGGTGGGTAGACCGGACTAAAGCACACGTGCCAATATTTCAAACTAAAACTCCAAGTGCGTTCAGCTGCCATGCTTTGGTGTAGCAGTACTATTTGGTATCATGTTAACTAGTAGTAGAACAGTACAAATAAAGTAGATGGTAACATTTATTTGCTAACAATATATTCTAGTGCAAGCCTTTTCGAAAATCCTGGGGTCCAAAGTGATATAATTTGAATGAATTTAATTATAATGTGTGAAGTTTTACAGGTGTTTAGAGATATAATAGAGGGGCCCTAGAAATAAAATTCCATGTAGTATTACAATGGAGACGCAAGATCGCCAGTCTGGGTGAGTATTCTGTAAAACTTGAACTTAACAATTAAATTGTTTTATTTTCATTGCCTAACACATTTAGCATTGACCTAGATGATTACAGGGGATCCCAAGTTTGTATACTTAATAATTTACACAATGGATGTCCATAATCATCTTCAAAAAGGCTAGCCTATCATAAATAGATGTTTCAGAAAGTTTAGAGTTTAACTGATACTTGGATTTTAATTGGCTTGCTTAAGTTATTAAATGCACAAGCTTTCAGGACCCATTAGGTTAGTTTCTTAGATATTATACGATTGTGAAAATGATTCTGAAACCCACAGTCAAAAGAAGAACAAGGAAAAAAAAAATAACCATACAGCTATTTTTTTTCCTGAGTACTAACAGTTATTGTAAAAGATTTGTACATATAGATAGTGATCAGAAGTTAGGGTGTCATTGGGCTTATGTACTAATTCTCTGGAGATAGGAAGCCCAGGCACATTTCTCACCGAAATGCAATTTTGAATTGTCCATATGGGACAGGCTTTGTTGTCGGAGGTCAGAACCATAAAAGTACATAAAATTCCGGTCTCTTTTCAGAAAAATGTATACATAACAAATCTACGATGTTGATGATAGAGAATATTCTGGTACAGCTGGTAAAAACTGAAAACCAGGGACCCATTCACTTTCAAGGTACAAACCACCAAAAACCTCAAATTGGTCCCTGTGGATCAAGGCGGAGGTCAAAGCTGAAACAAAAGACACCTGAGCTCCAGTTGAGTTTACACATGTAGAAATTAAAAGGGACTTACTTGGCTGTCCCATTCTCAGACAGCTGAGAATCAGCAGCATCAGAGCCTTTATCATGCTGGGTTTGCCTTGCCCTTCCTCAGCCGGTATCCAAAGGCGCTGGCTTCCAGTAAGCCCTCAGCAGGCAGCGTAGCACAGGCACAGCTGGACAGACAGACACAGAGCTGAGTGTAGGCAAGGAGTCAGAGAACTCCAGGTTTTGTTCCTCCACAACAGAGTTCTCAGCTTATAAGTAAGAAGAGAGCAAGAGATAAAGAAGAGAAGGGAAGTTGGAGAAGTGACAGCAAAGATGGCAATGGACAGCTGTGCAGATTGCTGTGCTCACACAACACTGTGTGTGATGAGCCTTGTGCAGGAAATAAGCAGGACTAAGGGAGGTCTTATGCAGCTGGACAGCATTGAGGAGGAAATGCCTTTTACACAAGTAAAGACATTCTCTAAGGAGCCCAAATACCAGAAAAACAGACCCCCCTCCTCCTCACACACGTCCAGAAGGCGGGGTGTACTGGGACCCCCACTGAGGAGGATCAACTTGATGTTTTTGTCACTCTGAAGTTCTGTTCTGTTTGTCTTCTATGTGGCCTCCACAATCGGCTATTTTCTTCAGTTAACAAAAAAGTTTTCTACTAATAAAGCTGAAAGTTTTCAGTAAAGTGGCACTCTAGCTAAAGCATGTTTTACATAGCTCCCGACTGTCCCTCATCCGAAGGGTCTGTCCCTCTGTTAGAAACATATCCCTTTGTCCATCTCTTCTCCGCATTTGTCCCTCTTTTTGGTCTGAGGTACAGTATAGACTTCTCTAAAATGTGCTATTCACTTTGCAATATGTTTTACTACCCTAAATCTTTCATTCAACCTATAAAAAATAGCACTGTTTATTTTGAAAAGCCAATATAAAGGATACTGTAAGTGTTGGTGAAAAAAAACATTTGTGAGTTGAACCAATGATTTTTTTATTTTATTCAGATAAAAAAATTTTCCTAGACTGTGTAACTTGGGGTGTGGCAGGAGTGTTTCCTCCACCTACATAATTTGTGCCCCACTTTCTCATTTCAAAAGGTTGGAAGGTATACGTTTTAGGCTGGGTTCACACTGAAGCACGGAGTGGCTCACAGCAGGGGTCTGATGCGTCCCCCATTCACCGTTTCAGATTTCAGCCCGAATTTTGGGCTGAATTCAGTCTTGCAATGGACCAGAAGACGCACAGGCTTCCTGTGCAATTCGCACTGGAGCTGCTCCGGAGATGTGTGAACCGGCTCCATAGAGAGTCGGTTACAATCTCCTGACATGCCAACTGGATGCAGGGAAACCCACATCCAATTCACACTAGTGGGAACCCAGCCTCATGCCTACCACCAAATAACAACCCAAAATAAATTTTCCTGCTCCTGACGATCACAGCGATACCACATATGTGCATGTTAGTTGTTTGTACCTGCAGTATAGCCCAGAAACAATATTGCTCTTTTTTTTTTCTGTCCTATCTAAAACACACTGACACTGACTGATAATTAAAAACAAAAAAAATCTGTCCAAAATATTCTGACCCTTATTTGATCCAAACACTAATCCTGACACTGACCTAGATCAAGTCTTGATCTAGGTATTTTCTCTTTATTTTTTATTTTTTACAAACACTTGAGAGCATATAAAAGAAAAAGTCGGGGAGTTGGAGAGTGTCAGAGAGGATCCCAGAGCAGGGTTAATGTCGGGCACTCTGGTGTGCGCCGCTTTGTGCTGGCGCGCCGTTGTGCGGGCGCACGTGGGCGTGCATGTCGGCTCGCGCACGGTGTTTGGCGCCAATCGCCCTATTTAGTGTGCTGGTGCACTTTGCTCGGTGCTGTCCGATCTGCAGCTCCCAGTTCCCGTACTTCCTGTTTGCCTGTCTGAAAGTTTCATCTCCCTGTGACCCGGCTTGTCTATTGGATCCTCCCCTGCTATCTGCCTGCATCTGACCCCAGCTTGCCTTTGACTTTGAATCTGCCTGCTCCCTTGTACTGTGCTGACCGCCTGCTGCCAACCCTGCCTGTGACTGGACCTGCCTACTCTGCTCCTGCTCTGCACCAGTTAACTGTGCTCCAGCCTACCAAGTACCTCCAATCCGCTTACACCAGGATCTTGGGCCTTATCTCCGCAAGTCACCCGCCAGGCTCTCATACCACTCTGCGCTCCCGTGCCTTCTGTTTACACTACCAGGGGCCAGGAACCAGATACGTAAGGGGGGCCTTCCCCTGCTATATCGGGTTCGTCAGTCAGGTACGTGAAAGTCTGACAGTATCGGACAGCCATGTCCGAGCCCGAGCAGGGGACCTCTCCCATGGAGGAACTGTGCAGACACCTGGTGGGTCTCACACAAGCTGTGAAGAGCCTTCAAGAAGGATATACTAGAATGAAGGAACGAGTCCAGGTGTTGTCCTCACCTGCTAACCCTCAAATTGCTTCCGCTGCTGGACTCTCACCTGCACCCTCTGTGGTTATGTTACCCCCTGAACCCAGGATCCCTACACCCAAAAGATTTACTGGTGAGCGTAGTAAATACTGATCATTCCGCAACGCCTGCGAACTTTACTTCGCTTTGCAACCACACACCTTTTCATTGGAAGCAACCAAGGTGGGCTTTGTGATTTCTCTTCTGTCCGGTGAACCATAGACCTGTGCCCACCGCCTTCTGGAGCAGAAATCAACCTTTCTGGATAGCCTGGATACATTCTTTGCCACTATGTCTCAGTTGTATGAGGATCCCCAGTTAAAAGCCACCGCTGAATCCGCCTTGCACGCCTTACAACAAGGACGCAGACCCGCAGAAGACTATGTTCTGGAGTTCAGGCGTTGGAGTTCGGATACAGACTGGAATGACGCTGCCCTGCGTTACCAATTTCGTATGGGTTTATCTGATTCACTTAAAGATGAACTGGCATGGGTTGGAATACCCCAAACACTGGATGACCTTATCAACCTGTCTGTTTAGATTGATCGGCGCCTAAGGGAGCGCCGTTCCGAGAGGTCCGCCAACCAGTTCCGTCCCACCTGGGTCCTCCCCAAGGCCCCTAGTGCTACCAGCTCTGTTGGCCAAAGCCCTCATGTACCACCTACCTCAGTCCTCGATACCTCTGAACCGATGCAGCTCGGGCTTCTCCGCCCATCCCTCACTCCAGAAGAGCGACAGCGCCGACGAGTCAATAATCTCTATGTATTGCGGAGAATCGGGTCACTACGTGAGATCTTGCCCTAACAAGACACTTAATTCCCTTTAACTTCTTCTAAGTTTGCACCTGCCTTGCCTAACCTTGCTAACCACCTGGCTCTCTACATTATTCTCCAGCTTCCAGGACAGGATCTGCCAGTCTCGGTCATAATTGACTCCGGAGCATGCAGCTGCTTCATTGATCTAACTTTTGCTGCTCACCACCACATTCCTCTCCAACCGAAGTCGCAGGGACTTGCTGTCTACCTTGCTGATGGTTCCACCCTTAGCTCTGGTCAGGTCACCCAGGAGACTATCCCACTGCTGGCTATCATGAGCACTCATCATCTGGAATTTCTTCGTCTGGACGCCATCTCTTCACCACTTTTCCCTATTATTCTAGGGGTTGCCCTGGTTGCAGGCCCATATCCCTAGCATTGATTGGGTCTCTGGGGAAATCAAGTTCCTTTCCAGTTATTGCCAACAGCACTGTTTGTACAGCACCCCTGTGAAATCCAATCAACTCCTGTGTCTGGACATTGACACTGAATCGCAGCAGGCGATTCCCGCTCCTTATCGGGACTTTTTTGATGTCTTTAGTAAAAAAGGGGCAGAGACCCTTCCGCCTCACAGACCTTATGATTGTCCAATAGAACTTTTGCCTGGATCTGAAGTTCCCTTTGGGAGAATCTTTCCCTTAACAGAGCAGGAGCTGGACACCCTCAAGGTGTATATTGATGAGAATCTGAAGAGAGGATTTATCTGTCCATCCACTTCGCCAGCCGGAGCCAGCATTTTCATCGTCGAGAAGAAGGATCACTCTCTACGGCCTTGTATCGACTACAGAGAACTAAATAAAGTGACCGTCAAGAATCGTTACCCTTTACCTCTCGTGCCAGAACTTTTTCAAAGACTGGGTTCCGCAAAAATCTTCACCAAACTTGACCTCCGTGGTGCCTATAACTTAATTCGCATCAGAGAGGGAGATGAATGGAAAACTGCCTTCCGTACCAGGTTCGGGCACTTTGAATATCTCGTCATGCCCTTTGGTCTGTGCAACGCACCAGCGACTTTTCAACACTTTGTTAATGACATCTTCCGTGACCTTCTGGACTTATACGTTATAGTATACCTAGACGACATTCTGATCTTTTCCTCCTCAGTCATTGAACATCGCAGGTATGTCCGGAATGTTTTAACCCGGCTCAGGCAGCATGGACTCTATGCCAAATTGGAAAAATGCGAGTTTGAACTCCCAGTGCATTCAGTTCCTCGGCCTAATCATCTCTATCAACGGCATTAAGATGGATCCTCAAAAGGTGGCAGCTATCCTGGACTGGCCCGCTCCCTCCGATAAAAAAGGGGTCCAACGCTTCATCGGCTTTGCCAACTTTTACCGGAAGTTCATAAGGGGCTTTTCTGCAATAATTGCCCCATCACTGAACTGACCAAGCAAGGGAACCGATTCTGCCTGCCTTACCGTTTTGTCCTTGAAGTGAATGCATCAGAGTTCACAGTAGGGGCAGTACTTTCTCAGCGGCAAGGTGCTAAAGCTCTCCTCCATCCAGTAGCCTTTTTCTCACGGAAGCTCTCCACTGCGGAGAAAAATTATGACGTAGGAGATCGGGAGCTCTTGGCCATTAAAGCCGCACTAGAAGAGTGGCGCTACCTATTGGAGGGTGCCGCTCATCCCATTTTGGTCTACACAGACCACAAAAACCTAGAGTACCTGAGAACAGCCAGGAGATTGAGACCACGGCAGGCAAGGTGGGCCCTGTTTTTTTCTAGATTCCAGTTCCACATTACGTACAGGCCGGGCACCAAGAACATCAAACCGGATGCATTATCCTGCATGTTCCATGACTCAAGGGAATCCTTGCCTCCAGACACCATTCTCCCTGCTGGAAATTTTCTGCTACTTCAGGGGGATCTCATATCTCTAATTAAACAAGCCTCCAGGAGTTGGTCTCCTTCTGCGGAAGTTAATGTAAGCATGCAAGATGGCCTGTTCCGATACAAGGACAAAATCATGGTCCCAGAGAATCTGAGGGTGGCAGTACTGGAACTCTGCCACGACCACAAGTTGGCTGGGCATTTTGGTATTTTGAAGACAACAGAGCTGGTACAACATACTTTTTGGTGGCCTCAGCTGGCAAGCGATTGCAAGAGTTTTGTGGTATCATGCATCACCTGTGCTCGAAGCAAGAATAGCCGAGCGAAGGCCTGGGGCCTACTAAGACCTTTACCCGTTCCATAAAGGCCATGGAAAATGATTTCGATGGATTTCATCGTAGAGCTCCCTCTGGCAGAAGGTTTCTCCACCATCTTCGTCATTGTAGACAGACTGTCTAAAATGGCCCATTTTCTGCCCATGAAAGGTACACCTTCAGCTTTGGAAACAGCGAAGATCTTCATCAAGGAAATAGTGCGACTACATGGAGTGCCTTCAAGTATAGTATCGGATCATGGTGTTCAGTTCTCTTCCAGGTTTTGGAAGGCTCTCTGCAGTTCCCTTGAGATTGAATTGGCGTTCTCGTCTGCCTACTATCCCCAGACGAATGGGCAGACGGAGAAAACTAATCAGACGTTAGAACAATACCTCCGATGCTTTTCTGCCTTCTCACAGGACGATTGGGTCTCTCTTCTGCCTATTGCCGAGTTTGCCTACAACAAATCTGTGCACTCGGCCATTAAACAAACACTATTTTTTGCAAACTAAGGTTTTCACCAGTCCTTTCTGACCGGCTCCTTACCCGAATGTGCGATTCCCGCAGTCTCCGAAACAATGAATTTCTTCGTCACCAACAATAAGTTACTACGAGAAACCATGGCTAAAACCCAGGAATACAATAAAAGGATGTATGACAGGAAGAAGCGAGGAGAACTCATGTTAGAACCTGGCAACCAGGTTTGGCTGTCTACTGTTAACTTAAAGATGACTTGCCCCTCAAGGAAGTTGGGTCCCAAATTCATGGGTCCCTTTTCGGTCAAGAGGAAGATCAATGATGTGACCTATGAGCTTGACTTACCCAATACACTGAAGGTCCACCCGGTCTTCCACGTGTCCTTGCTTAAACCTGTTACTCCCAATTCCTTTTCGGGTCGTAATACTGGCCCGCCTGAACCCGTAATCATCAACAATGAGGAAGAATTTGAGGTGGAAGCAATCCTGGACTGCAGGAAGAGACATTACCAAGTCCAATACTTAATCAAGTGGAGGGGGTATGGACCAGAAGATAATTCTTGGGAACCGGAAAACTACCTGCACGCTGAAGAACTCCTAATGGATTTTCGGAGTGCCCACGCGGATAGACTGGCCCAGCTGGGCATCCGGAGGCTGCCCTTAAGGAGTGGGCACTGTCGGAGAGGATCCCAGAGCAGGGTTAATGTCGGGCACTCTGGTGTGCGCCGCTTCGCGCTGGCCCGCACGGGCGCGCGCTCGGCCGTGCCGTGCGGGCGCGGGCGTGCGCCCATGTGCGCGCACGGTGTTTGGCGCCAATCACCCTATTTAGTGTGCTGGTGCACTTTGCTCGGTGCTGTCTGATCTGCAGATCCCAGTTCCCGTGCTTCCTGTTTGCCTGTCTGAAAGTTTGATCTCCCTGTGACCCGGCTTGTCTATTGGATCCTCCCCTGCTATCTGCCTGCATATGACCCCGGCTTGCCTTTGACTTTGAATCTGCCTGCTCCCTTGTATTGTGCTGACTGCCTGCTGCCAACCCTACCTGTGACCTGGACTTTGAATCTGCCTGCTCCCTTGTACTGTGCTGACCGCCTGCTGCCAACTCTGCCTGTGCCCGGACCTGCCTACTCTGCTCCTGCTCTGCACCAGTTAACTGTTCTCCAGCCTACCAAGTACCTCCAATCCGCTTGCACCAGGATCTTGGGCCTTATCTCCGCAAGTCACCCGCCAGGCTCTCATACCACTCTGCGCTCCCGTGCCTTCTGTTTACACTACCAGGGGCCGGGAACCAGATACGTAAGGGAGGCCTTCCCCTGCTATATTGGGTTAGTCAGTCAGGTACGTGAAAGTCTGACAGAGAGAGACTTTGCTCAGAAAGGAGCTGTGACCTGGACCAGAGCTGTGTCAGGCCTGGATTGGACCAGGTTGGGCCGGAAAGTGCATAGTATCTGTAGAAGCAGGACTGAAGAGACTGTTAAGCCAAACACCATGTGCAGATCGCTGCCTTGAGGAGACCTTACAGTTGCAGGAGTGTGTGAGTTGCATGCACCACTGCCAAATCTTCAGTTAAAGGGGGAACTCCATCACTGAGCTTCTGTCACTCTCCTGAGTTGTCGCAGAAGGACTGGTGAGAGGGTCGCTCACCCACACATTATTACTATTGTTTAAAGAGGGGTTCCACCCAGGGGGTCCATTAAAAAAAAAAAAAAATTAAAAGTCAGCAGCTACAAATACTGCAGCTGCTGACTTTTAATTAGACACTTACCTGTCCCTGGGTCCAGCGATGCGGGGGATCGAAGCCCCGCTCGCCCCCCTCCTCCGCTCGTTGGCGCCGGCATTTCAACTGTGGGCGCCGGGCTGTGGCTTCACAGCCTGGCACCCACTGCGCATGCGTGAGCGGCGCCGCGCGCCGTGATTGGCCGCTCAGTCACCTGGGACCTGTAATGGGTCCCAGATGATTGACAGGAGGGAGGGAGCAGCGCCGAGCCCTTCCTGTGCCGAGGGGGAAGTGATGTCACCAGCCCAGGCAAAGGAAGAGGCAGACTACGAGGGACCACCTAGCAACAGGCATTTAGAGGTAAGTAAAAAAATAAATAAATAACCAAATTTTTTTTGTTTTTTAGAATTTTTCAGGTATTTTTGTTTTTTTGGGTGGAACCCCACCTTAAGTTTCACCCTTGTTGCCCACTGGACCTGCAGCATTCCTTTAACAGTGGACCCTTATCAGAGACAAATATAAAACTATCCCCTTATTGCTTAAACTGACATTTCTGGATTGCCAATGTGGTTACTGCAAGCAGGTCACCACCGTCTGCTCCCTTCTAGGAAAAACTTTGTCTCTGTTGCTGCATCTGTTTCTGTTCAAGCCATTTAAAGAGGAAGTTTTGCCACTTAAGTTCAACTTCATCCTTTCAAGAGAAACACGCCTACCATTCCCCCCCCCCCCCCCCCTCTGAAAGTGACCATTATCTACAATTCAACTACTAAAGTGACTCTTGACTACAATTTAATATCTTAAAGTGACCCATCCCACCAACTTCACATATTGGGGAGAACTGTGTCACCACTTTGTCTCTTAAGAAATCGTCCTATTTCTCTACATCTTAAAGGCCCCAACTAAGCCAGCAGAAGAATAAACCTTCTAGATTGTTTTACTCAGTGCTATCTTTCTTAGAAGCACTGGTGTGCAGGAGGTACATCAGAATTTCTTGGGCTTAAGCCTAGACTCTCCTGACTGAGGGCCTACAAGTGAGCTAGCCAGCCAAATTCCTTGTTATCCATACTTGTCTCACTTGGGGAGTGATCTCCCAGTCAGAGAGCCATTGTTTATATCCTCAGTCCCGCAGGACCAATCGCCTTGGTGATATCTGCAACTTATATCGTCTCGTTTTTTGTTACTTGTATCATCATAGATACATTTTATATATTTCCTACATTATAGAAGTCCCCTCCACTGCAGGGTGTTGGTGTGCGCAGTCCAGTGATCCTCGTTGAGGTCCCCCTCCCAGCTCCCGGGCCAGGCTCCATGGCTCACCCCTGGCTTTGTTTTGTTGCACGGTCCCAGTTTTGGCTATCATGTGAGTAACCTTTTTGGCATGGCCCATTATGCCCAAATTTCCCCCTTTTCTGCTGATCTTGTTAGACCCTGAAACTATATTGCTTTTCATAAATTTTTTATAGAATTTAGATGCATCTGGCTCCTGAAGAGTGGATTGAAGTCCATGAAACGCAGCGTCGGGCCTACCTTTGATGCATCAAACACACATTGACCAATTTTCAGATGTTTTTTACTTCACATGACTTTTATCTTGCTTGGGGGATTAAGATGCATAATTGTACCTACCCATGTCCTATGATTGTATATACATAGATTTATTGTCTATATGCAATTTTTTTTTTTATGTTTAATGTATGCAATGCGTTTTTATGCCATGTTGATCATTGGTCCTTAATAAACATACATATGTTTGCACCTCTGTGAGTGTGATTGGGCTGCATCATGCGCACCTCATTCAAAGTCCCAACCTTCCCCCCTCTTTTTCATGATATTAAGGATGGGGGCGCAAACTTTCTCTTGCGTCCCATTTAAAGTCCTAAGTTCGCTCCCCCCCCCCCCCCCCCCCATTGCTTGCAGGACAGGTGGCCGCACTTTAAAGGGCATAGTTTTTCTTACTGCATTGTTTGTGTTGATTCATTCAGCCTACTGTTTAGCCTCTCTGAACTGTTCAATTGTCTTACCAGTTTTGTTTATTACTTTCAATACAACCTGGTTTATTTTATCAGTGTATGTGTATTTTTCTTGTATGACTTCATGGAGACCCCCCGGCCAGAAGACCCCCTGGCCAAGCTAATGTGGTGGTGTCAGCAGGAGTGGGGCCCCGTTTAGGGCCAAGTGAAGAATAGAGGACCCAAATATACCAACAGCTTCTTCGGGAGTAGTGCTACAATCATATAGTTTAGGGGGTCCCTCCACACCTCCAAAAGTTCTGCTGCCCATCACCGTTATTGGCACAGTGAGAACCTTAATAATACAATAATCTTCAGGCCTCAGGGAACTCCTGATAAAAATTGCTATATCTACAGCTCACAATACATTTAGCATCATCGATAGGTTGTAGAAAGTTTTAAATAAAAGAATGAAGAAAGTGGCATACCTAGAATATTTGACACCCAGAGAAGATTATTTCACAACACCCCTCTGAAGTATAAGACAATAATAATTCTAACATACAATGAATAATAATAATAATCCTAAAGGAAACACAGACTTAGAAAATTGTTGTGTCCATCGGTGGACAGTAGAAAAGTGTCTCCTTATATTGTTATTGAAAATTTACATTTGTGGTCACTGTAGACGGGAGATTAATCTACCATTGCTCAAGGAACAGATAGCAACCTCTGTAGGAAACCCAGGGATCCATGTAACTCTAGTTGAGAAAATCTGGCCAAAGATGGATCAAAATTTGTTCTGTTCAGCAGGGCAAAGATTGCTGGGAACACCCTGGAATTGTGGGGGATGTGCTCCCTAGAGACAGTTCTGTATCTAGCCATGGACTGGATGGGACTACAAGTCCCAGGAGGACAGGGTGATGAGTAGGATGAAAAAGAGAGGCCAGGGGCTCGGGGCAGTCGCATGGGGAACAGTGAGAGGGCAACCATCAAAGTTGGCTGCTACAGTATATTGTGGAGCTGCCTGCTGGAGTGTTCACTTGGAAGTCACAGCTGTGAGAGATTGCCACTACCAGATGATAGGCCAACACTTGCATCATTGCTTCTGTGTGTAAGCTGTTTAAAATACCAGTTAGACACTGACCCGGCCAGTAGGGTAGGAGTTAATGCTTTTCCAGGTTCTTTGGTCTTTTTGCACGTTCTTCTCTCGGTCCACCAATCTTGTGATCTATGAATTTAGGCCAGTGTTCCAGTAGGATAGGTTTGCCCCCGAGAGCTGGAGCTCAGAAATGTGGAGCCCAAAGCTCTGGAGGGAGCCAGCTAAGTTCAGATCAGGTTCTAGTTATCTCCAACAGCATATTTCCGACCAAGGCCTAGTAGAGCACTAAGACTGTGCTCCTAAGGGAGAGAGATGGTGAATGACACCCACGAGGAGCAGAAGGATGTTGCTCTTCACTGTCAGGATGGAAAAGTCATCAGAACCTGGGGTTCGCACCAAAGATACCAGCCCTGAAGGAATGCCTTTTGATGGACTTTGGGTTTCATGATCATGAACTTTGTAGGTATGCCGGGGCAGCGGACAGCCTGTAGTTAGTTAGGGAATTAAGGAAGAATTATACATTTGCACTTTTCTAGAGTAAAGCATTTGAAATGTCCCTGCCTGGTCTGAAGTTAATAAAGATATTTAATGCAAGTAACCGGCAGACACACAGTCTACCAAAAAGGTCTTATACACATTGGGTAGGAAGACATCTGAGTGGCGTAGTGTGAAGACATAAGTGGTTAGCTAGGGTAACTGAAGTTTTACAGCAGCCTGTCGATGGCGTGAACCTGTTATAAGTGGAATGGCCTTTGGCAGTGAGGGAGATGTTGTCGGCACTCATTCCACCAATGGTCTGTCTCCCAGAAGTAACAGGAGTGGGTTCGTACGTCAGAGGTTCCCATCCTGTACAGAGGTATGGACGTTCAAGAGTTAAGTTAAGTACACCTGTGAAGCTTGCACAGGGTGCATGGTGGGGCCCACTTTGCTACTGAGGAATGGTAGTGGAAAACGCTGGACAGATGGATGTGGGCAAGGCTCAGCATGTCCCTCCTAAATGCAGGCTACAGAGAAGGAAGGTGTACATAGTCGCAGGGACCTGAGATTTTACTGGTGAACAGTTGCAGTGCAAGTGTACATGGTGTACGTTCATCTCTAAAAGTGGAGACCCTCCTTAAGGTTGAGTACTCCCCTATGGCAGCCTCAGCATTGTCCCAGGGCATTTATGAAAATGCCACAAAGCAAAGATGCCCCATGTGTAGTAATTAAAGTGACCGTGTACAAAGCGACTAGCATAGCCTCTTGTGTCACCCTTGCTTGGTGCCCAACAAGGAGGGAAACATGAAGGATGTGAAAAACTACCACCTACCCCCTTACATGTGAGAGAGCATCATTTCCGGGTCCTAAGTCACAGCTGACATCACCGGTTCCATGAGAGATGGTCATTGCCAGGTCCAGAGTCACCACCGTCACCAGGTTTGGACACTAGAGAGTGTAAGGAGGCATAATCACAGATCTATTGGTGGTGAGAAGCTGTTGGCCACAACTTCCTTGCCTAATTGTAAAAGCGACAGTCACTTTATTTTAGGATACCATTTGGGTACTTTATGCCCAGTACAGGGGGATTCACCCAAATCTGAGTGCTGCACTGCTGGAAATTTGGAGAGACTGACAGACCTTTAGCTTCCAGTACCACCCCTTAGGACCGCCCTAGTGTCGGGGTACAAGACAATGCAGAGACATTTGGTCCCCCTGTTTGTGGTGTCATACAAAGTTGGTGTCTGTTTACTGTTATTTTAAACACAGAAAAAATTCTGCACTTAGTGCAGAAAAAGTAATGCAGCAACCTATAATCCGAACACAAGGAAATACAAAAATAATTACTGGTAATCTAAAAGGTGCATGTAGCACCCTCTTAGGTAGGTGCTAGAAGAGAGTATAGTTTTTGGGTCATTCTGCTTACCAGGAAGGCTGCTAGGTAAATTTAGATGCTCTCTGCCTACCAGGGAGCAAGGGGGAACTGATCCATTGATTGGGTATGCTCATGGTGCTCGGATGCTGCTCATATTTTTTGAATGTTTTACACTGGTCCAATAGGACGGGGCATATTGGACAGTGGGATTAAATATGACAAGTGAGAGCATAGGCATAGTTCCAGCCCTGGCCATTGGCAGAGGAAAGTGCCTCAATGCATGTTGGGGGGACTGTATATATGCCAAGGGCACATGTGCTCGTGTGGAGAGCGGGGTCCCAGAGGAAGGGGGCGGCTGCCCCTCCTCTGCACAGGCTGCCATGCAGCCTAAGGTGGTCGACCTGATGGCCTGAATCAGAGTAAAGCTGCAACCAAGATGTCCTGCAGAGCTGACTGGAAGGGAGACGCACCAAAAAGGATCTGTTTCTGCCTACTGTGAGTACAGATCTGAGTCATGGGGCCTGTCCTGTGAGGGCCATCCCTTCAGCTAGTAGAGTCAGTGGACGGGTGTCAGCCAAAGGGAATGCATTGTATACAATGTATTGTATTGATCAGTACAGAGATATTGGTTTTGCACACCTTTTAGATTAATTGTTTACTGTTACTGCCATTTTCAGGGTTAGCTTTGGTGCATTTGGAGTGTGTGGTGTTACCCAAAGGGTCAATGGCACTGGGTACAGGGGGCACCCTAGCAACAGAGGCTCTTTCCTGTAAACGCAACAAAAAAATGCATGTCTGATATTTGGTTCATTGTGGTGCGTTGGTCATGTTTTTCTGTTTTCAGTGAATGGCACCGCAGGGCACTGGTGTGAAATGGCCATTAGTCTTTAAACTGCACAGCTACCATTTGTTCCTCATTTTCAAGGATTGCACAAGACTTTGCTGATTTGTGTTTGTAAAGAGCCTTATATGTGCTCAAGGTTCAATGGTATTTTCAGCAAAACCTTTTTTTCTAGGGTTGGGTTAGAAACTTTCATGTTTTCATATTGATGTCTGTGTCTCCAGTGAAGAGATCTACCCTTTCTATTTGTCACATTTTCCCCAAAACAGAAAGTAAAAGGAAATAAAAAAAAGAATAGGTTTTTATCACCAATAGGGACATCCTGTTCTAATAAAAAAAAATGTCTATGAAGTCAAGTCCCCTCACTTTGAGAAGATTTCCTCTAATTTTCTGTTATGACAGAGGGGAAAACTCAGTAGGGGTTCTAACCCTTTCACACACTTTACAAAATGTAGAAACACATTATGGCTAGAAACACACTTTAAAAATAGCCCAGGTAAAGCCCAACTCTGGGCAAAAAAAAGGTTTCACATGCAACGCAAGACTACTAAAGCGCAGGGGTGCCGCACCGGTCTTCTGCTGGGAGGATTAGGTAAGTAAATCTCCTTTCTGCTCTCCCCTAGAAAAAAATGAGCAGTTAACAGCCGCACTGCATGGGAAAACTTTTTTTGTTGCTCAGAGATGGGCTTTAAAGGGAAGCGGGGGCAGGTGGGAAGGGGTTATGCCGCGTACACACGGTTGGATTTTCCGACGGGAAATGTTGGATGTGAGCTTGTTGTCGGAAATTCCGACAGTGTGTATGCTCCATTGAACATTTGCTGTCGAATATTTGCTAGCAGGTTCTCAAATTTTCCGTCAACAAAACTTTTTGTCGGAAAGTCCAATCGAGTTTGACGCACAAAAGTTCACGCATGCTCGGAATCAAGCAGAAGGAGCCGCATTGGCTATTGAACTTCTTTTTTTCTCGGCTCGTCGTACGTGTTGTACATCACCACATTCCCAGGTTCGTAATTGTTGGCCAACATTTGTGTGACCGTGTGTATGCAAGACAAGTTGGAGCCAAGAACCTTCGAACAAAATTCCATGGTTTTGTTGTCAGAATGTCCAATCGCGTGTAGAGGGCATTAGGGACCAGTGTCTTATTGCTAAACCTTTTAACAAACTGGCAACACATTGGGGGTTATAAAAATCCTTTTGACTGCTCTCTGAAATGCCCCACTTCTTGTATGAGTGTCACAAGACCAGTAAGTGGGGGGGGGGGGGAGCTTCCCAATTCGGTCATAAACCAAACTGGAAAACTGACGCAAATTGTAGCTCTTCCTCACTCAATCCAAAACTTAAAACACCCGTGTCTGGAATTTGGCTTTAAACTTTTGCTCTATGCACTTTTTTATTCAATAAGCTGGATAAAATAGTTTACAGACCAGCCGGTTTCCGAGCGCCAATATCGGCAAAGGCAGAAAAATGATGTCATCCTTTAGACGCCGCAATGGTCTATCAGATGAAAGCTTCTGCTATACAAAAACCTAAATTTCCATGCAATGTAAACATTATAAAACAGTACTCCTAAACAATATCACACATTGAAAACAATGGCAGGTGACACGCAATGTGCGCCGTACAAGTGGGACAGGGAGGGAACCCAAAATAGCCAAAGATGTAGAGATCGGAGACACACAAATACACAAAAATATATAAATACTTGATGAATGACTTCACAACACGAAAGTATTAGGCCTCGTGCTCCGTCCCTGGGACTAGATGGCGTAAGCCGCAGGCCCTAAGTCTTTTTGAGTGGCTTGGGAGACATTGCTGGTCTGCAAACGTCCCCTACAGGAAATGGAGAGACAGATATATTTTGGGATATAATTGTGCAAGCTTCTTACAATAGGAATAAATGGCAGGGGGCACTTCCCGTCTGTCACCCAGTATATGACTGGCGACAGTTAAGGGTCAGGAAATGCCCTGTCTGCGGCTCATACAACTTGTGCGCTGTGTAATTCTCGTCTTATCCAAATAAGTCAAGAGACATGGTGTCAGAGTGCTGGAGGGGGAAAGGCAGCGTCGTGGGGCCGTGCTGGATATGAGAAAAACATGGAAGACAGGAAGTACGTCACGTACTGGCATGAGACAGCTGACTAATCCTCAGCGTTCCCCTCTACATTGTCAGTAACAATCACTGTTTTCTTTCTTTTTCTCTCTGATTTGTTTTGAGAAGTTTTCCCTTCTGCTTCATTGTTTAACCCTTTAATGGCATTGCCAGCCTTTGCCCTTGTAACAAGATACAGTGTATTTTCAATCCGAATACATTTTGCATTATCCATAAAATATATTGCTGAAACAATTTTCTTTTACATTTACATTATTTTTATATTTACATTTTAGCATCTCATATAAAGATTTGTAGGTGGCTGTTTGTATATTAGGCAGCCCTGTGGCTTTGTCAGGAAAACCCAGTTCATGCCCGTGCTCAAAGAAGTGTGCATGCAGAATGGTCCACAAGACTGCACAGAATCATGGACGTGTGCGGATCTACATGTGTTCATTAGCATGCACATAAACGTAAATAGGCTTTGACACCCTATTTAAAGCACTGCAAGACTCAAGACCATAGCTGAGTGGTTGTTTGCTCCTGTGACCCGTGACCAGACCCTGCTTATTCCCCAGTGCTCCTTCTGACGATGCCCGATCTCGTACCACTCAGGTACCTGACCTATGGCTTGTTTCTTGACTCTACACAAATTTCTTATCCTTTTCATCTTCTTCCAATGTGCTACTGACCTCGGTTTGGCTCCTATTTACGCTCTCATCCTCCGAATCTGTGCCCTGTTACCAACTTCTGCCTGTCTGACCACGTTCCTGACTCCTGCTGTTGCAAGCCCAGTGACAACATCCGGTACGAATTCCTGTTCTTCAACTTCTACTCCATTGCAAGATCTAGTTCTTCTGCTGGTCAGGACTTACTACAGGTGCTCGTGTCACACTGTGTTCTGTTTTACCCAATTATCAATCCTGGGGGACAAACAGGACAGGAGGTGTAAGGGAGAGCCCTCTTATGAGTTCAGCCTGTACCAGGTACATGACAGGCATATTGGTTTGCAGTGAGGTCCATGGCGAGAACGTTGGCCAGGATGCTAATTGCATGGAGTTTGCACATTCTGCCTCTGTTTGCGTGGGTTTCCTCCGGGTACTCCAGCTTTCCCCCACACTCCAAAAACATTCTGGGAGGTTAACTGGACCTAGTATGTGTGTAAAAACTGGCTACGCGCATGTGTTATCACATTCTGCATGGCCATCCCAAGCCTGAGTAAATAGGGTTGATTAAGGAAAGTCCTGTCTACCTAGTAAAAAAAAATTTGCAAGGAAATTATTTGGGAAAGATATGTATCGGACGTGGTGCCCAGAGAGCTGGCCCACAGAATTGCTGAGAGTCACATACTGAACACTGTACAAATATACATATATTTGCCATCTGCCAATTGCATAAGTATTTTTGTGGACCCATTTGATCAGTGTTTCTCAACCAGGATGCCATAAGCATGGAACCCAGTTTGCCTTGGATCAGAGTCATCAGTTGCCATGGTGAAGGTGGGCAAGCCACCAGCACCATGACAACCAGTGGTGCTTGAGGGCGGTATGCACAGCGTCATTTGTTGCTATGGTGTTAGTGGTAAGCCCATTCACACCATGGCAACTCAGGAAGCTGATCCAGATTTTTCAGCAAACACTTTCTCAATGTCAGTTGTGCTGTATCAATATTCTCAGATGATCATGTTTTTCAAACTGACAACCAACACATTACTGAATAAAATGAAATCAAGATTTGTAGATAATTTCATGACTATTCTTCTTAGGAGATGTGTGTTTGCCACCTTGCAATATAGGAGTGTTTGGTTTCTAACTGGTTTCCTATACATTTGGGAAGATGAATGTGTAATCACATGTAGAGTTTCAGAGCTGGGAATTTGAGAGAAAACAATTTCAGGTCAAGTAGAACCAGAGTCCAAATGTGTATTGCTTCTAAATTTTATGACAGCCAATTATGAGTCTTTTGCTAAGTACAAGTTTACGACTGCCATATGGCTCTGGCTTGCCAGACCTGTGTACTGGTTATGCATTCCAACAAGCTGGTTGTTTTCTAGTGTGGGGTTGTTTAGTATTGTTTATGGCTTTTAAAAGTTGTCATCCCTTGCAGCGTAAATATCAAATTTAAATGAATTGTCATAGACTTGGAGATTTTGGAGAAATGAGGGTGGCACTGTGCTTAGTACGAATCCTTATTCTCCTCACTCAGCTTGGGGTTCGTCAGACCTCACCAATGTCGCAATGGTCACCAGGGGAAGCCAGAGTGGAGATTAGGTAAATTCTGTTCATCATTTTCTAGCCTTTGTCCATGTCAGAAACCATGAATCAGACTGAGACAGAAGTACAGTTAAATCACACTAGTTTAATAAGAATAAAAAAGGGTAAACAAGGTAAACATAGTCAAAACATAGCCAGAGTTCAGGAACCATAACGGATAGTCAGACAAGCCAAAACGTCAGGGAGCCAGAGATGAGCGTAGTAGAACAGCAAGCAGGATCTGGAGCCAGAAGGAATGTCAGCCAAGCAAGTCTTTAACATGAACACAGGAGAGCGTCTCTAGAGATGTGACCAAGGTGAAGGCAGAGATCGACTGGACGGCTTAAGTAGGCAGGACTGACGAGCAGCATATCAACAGGTGAGTCATTGTGGAGAGATAGGAGCTTGCAATTAGCCGACAGCTGAGCAGCCAGCTTTGAGAAGGAAGGGCTGAACCCAGCCATGACATTACCCCCTCCTCAATGACCCCTCCCCATCGGAGGACCACCAGGCTTGAGGGGAAAACGTCTATGGAAATCACGGAGGAGGACAGGGGCATGTATGTCCGAGGATGAGACCCGAGAGCGTTCCTCTGGACCGTACCCTTTCCAATGCACCAGGTACTGTATGCGCATACGGGAGTCAAAAATGGACTGTACTTCATACTCCTCATGGTTCTCAACCTGTACAGGGTGAGGGCGAAGCACCAAAGTGGTAAAATGGTTGCAGACGAAAGGTTTTAATAAGGAGACATGTAATACATTTGAGATATGCATATTAGAAGGAAGGTCTAATGCATAAGCCACTGGGTTAATCCTGCGAATAATACGGAAAGGCCCAATAAACCGAGGTGCGAACTTCAGAGAGGGAACACAAAGTCGGAGTTTGCGAGATGACAGCCAGACTCTGTCCCCAACCTGATAGGAAGGTGCAGGCAGGAATCTGCGGTCAGCATGGAGTCTGTACCTATCATTAGCATGTCGCAAAATCTCCTGAATTTGTGCCCAAGTGGAACGAAGACCACTGAGATGCTCCTCTAACGCAGGAATTCTCTGCGGAACAAATGAGTCAGGCAAAATGGAAGGTTGAAAACCATAGTTCGCCATAAATGGGGACAATCTGGAAGCGGAATTCAAGGCACCATTGTGGGGAAACTCCGCCCACGTTAACCACTTCAGCCCCGGAGGATTTTACCCCCTTCCTGACCAGAGCACTTTTTACAATTCGGCACTGCGTCGCTTTAACTGCTAATTGCGCGGTCATGCAATGCTGTACCCAAACGAAATTTGCGTCCTTTTCTTCCCACAAATAGAGCTTTCTTTTGATGGTATTTGGTCACCTCTGCCGTTTTTATTTTTTGCGCTATAAATGGAAAAAGACCGAAAATTTTGAAAAAAAATGATATTTTCTACTTTTTGTTATAAAAAATCCAATAAACTAAATTTTAGTCATACATTTAGGCCAAAATGTATTCGGCCACATGTCTTTGGTAAAAAAAATGTCAATAAGCGTATATTTATTGATTTGCGCAAAAGTTATAGCGTCTACAAACTAGGGTACATTTTCTGGAATTTACACAGCTTTTAATTTATGACTGCCTATGTCATTTCTTGAGGTGCTAAAATGGCAGGGCAGTACAAAACCCCCCCAAATTACCCCATTTTGGAAAGTAGACACCCCAAGGAAATTGCTGAGAGGCATGTTGAACCCATTGAATATTTATTTTTTTTGTCCCAAGTGGTGGAATAATGACAAAAAAAAAAACAATTTACAAAAAGTTGTCACTAAATGATATATTGCTCACACAGGCCATGGGCATATGTGGAATTGCACCCCAAAATACATTCAGCTGCTTCTCCTGAGTACGGGGATACCACATGTGTGGGACTTTTTGGGAGCCTAGTCGCGTATGGGGCCCCGAAAACCAAGCACCGCCTTCAGGATTTCTAAGGGCATAAATTTTTGATTTCACTCCTCACTACCTATCACAGTTTTGAAGGCCATAAAATGCCAAGATGGCACAAACCCCCCCCCAAATGACCCCATTTTGGAAAGTAGACACCCCAAGCTATTTGCTGAGAGGCATGGTGAGTATTTTGCAGCTCTCATTTGTTTTTGAAAATGAAGAAAGACCAGAAAATTTTTTTTTTTTTTTCTTTTTTCAATTTTCAAAACTTTGTGACAAAAAGTGAGGTCTGCAAAATATTCACTATACCTCTCAGAAAATAGCTTGGGGTGTCTACTTTCCAAAATGGGGTCATTTGGGGGGGTTTGTGCCACCTGGGCATTCCATGGCCTCCGAAACTGTGATAGGCAGTAAAGAGTGAAATCAAAAATTTACGCCCTTAGAAAGCCTGAAGGCGGTGCTTGGTTTTCAGGGTCCCGTGCGCGGCTAGGCTCTCAAAAAGTCTCACACATGTGGTATCCCCGTACTCAGGAGAAGCAGCAGAATGTATTTTGGGGTGTAATTTCACATATCCCCATGGCATGTTTGAGCAATATATCATTTAGTGACAACTTTGTGCAAAAAAAAATAAAATAAATTTGTCTCTTTCCCACAACTTGTGTCACAATATAAAATATTCCATGGACTCGACATGCCTCTCAGCAAATAGCTTGGGGTGTCTACTTTCCAAAATGGGGTCATTTGGGGTTTTTTTGAACTATCCTGGCATTTTATGCACAACATTTAGAAGCTTATGTCACACATCACCCACTCTTCTAACCACTTGAAGACAAAGCCCTTTCTGACACTTTTTGTTTACATGAAAAAGTTATTTTTTTTTGCAAGAAAATTACTTTGAACCACCAAACATTATATATTTTTTTAAAGCAAATGCCCTACAGATTAAAATGGTGGGTGTTTCATTTTTTTTTTCACACGGTATTTGCGCAGCGATTTTTCAAACGCATTTTTTGTGGAAAAAACACACTTTTTTAAATTTTAATGCACTAAAACACACTATATTGCCCAAATGTTTGATGGATTAAAAAAGATGATCTTAAGCCGAGTACATGGATACCAAACATGACATGCTTTAAAATTGCGCACAAACGTGCAGTGGCAACAAAATTAATACATTTTTAAAAGCCTTTAAAAGCCTTTACAGGTTACCACTTTAGATTTACAGAGGAGGTCTACTACTAAAAATACTGCCCTCGATCTGACCTTCGCGGTGATGCCTCACATGCATGGTGCAATTGCTGTTTACATTTGACGCCAGACCGACGCTTGCGTTCGACTTAGCACGAGAGCAGGGGGGACAGGGGTGCTTTTTTTTTTTTTTTTTTTTTTCTTTATTATTTTTTTGCTTTTTTATCTTATTTTTTAAACTGTTCCTTTCATTTTTTTTTTTTTTAAATCATTTTTATTGTTATCTCAGGGAATGTAAATATCCCCTATGATAGCAATAGGTAGTGACAGGTACTCTTTTTTTGAAAAAATTGGGGTCTATTAGACCCTAGATCTCTCCTCTGCCCTCAAAGCATCTGACCACACCAAGATCGGTGTGATAAAATGCTTCCCCAATTTCCCAATGGCGCTGTTTACATCCGGCGAAATCTAAGTCATAAAATGCTCGTAGCTTCCGGTTTCTTAGGCCATAGAGATGTTTGGAGCCACTCTGGTCTCTGATCAGCTCTATGGTCAGCTGGCTGAATCACCGGCTGCTTTCTCAGGTTCCCTGTTGAGACAGGAGAGCCAGAGAAAAACACGGAAGACGGTGGGGGGGGGGGGGCATTCCCTCCCACTGCTTGTAAAAGCAGTCTAGAGGCTAATTAGCCGCTAGGATTGCTTTTACATGAAAGCCGACCGCTGGCTGAAAAGAATGATACCAAGATGATACCTAAACCTGCAGGCATCATTCTGGTATAACCACTCAAAGTCGTGAATGGCGTACCTGAAGACAAAAAATGGTTAACAATAAAGCACAGTAAACAGTAAAGTATAAAAAATTGCATACCTGAAAAGCAAACATGATAAAACATAACAACAATAAAACATTGCAGAATAGAACACAGTAAAAAAGAGCAGAACAATAGAGAGAATAGAGAGAGAGAGAGAACAATAAAACGACAACTATTTTTTTTTTTTTTGTGTTTTTTTGCAAACTTGTAACTTTTATAACGGTAACCGGTTCCAGGTTCGGGTCTCTCAAAATGCGATGGCATCTTGGGAGACCCTGTGAAAGTGTGCCTAGTCTGTGCAATGCTGTACCCTACGCTAATACTCAACTAGTGACTGGTAGCGTTCAAAACATTCACCAATGCAAAGACCAGGATTGTCAGGACAGGAGGGACAATAATAGCGGGTGTCACGCCTATATCCGCGCTTGCTGCAGACACGACATCTTTTTTGGGGGAGTTCGCTGGGTAGGGGTACTCGGGAGGACATAAAAATGCCTCTCATGCAGCTGACTGCATTTGGTTGGGGGTGTGAATGGGGGAAGTACGGGCGCTGCAGAAGCGGTGGATTCCCAATTAGGATTGGCGAATGCAGCAGGAAGGGCACTATGGGCACGACGGGCCTGTGTTTGTCTTTTTGGTGGCAGCGGGACACTACTTGTGCTTGCCACCTCACCAGCTTGAACTGCACTTATGGGACTCGCCACGTCACCAAGTGTTACTGCAGTGCTGGTTTGACTACGACCGGGGTGTACTAGGCCGCTGGCGCTTGCCAGTTCACCAAAACGCTACCAAAAAAACTGTTAGCGATCGCAGGGATCAGGCCTGACTCTGCGAACGCTGCAGTTATGCGTTTAGTGTTTTGTAAGTGACAGTGATCGATCGATACTGCACTTGGGTGGGCTGGGCTGGGCCGGGCGGAGGGGCAAAACGCAGGTGCTAGCAGGTATCTGGGCTGATCCCGCTAACACTGCGTTTTTGGGAACCCTAAACTGCTGGGGACGCCAGTATAGATCTGATCGGATCAGATATTGAGCCGTTCAGATACTATACCACTAAGGGAGGTGTACGGTGCGTGCGTGGGTGTTAGCGGTACTGGCGCTGCCTGGGGCTGGTGCTTGCCAGTTCACCAAAACGCTACCAAAAAAACTGTTAGCGATCGCAGGGATCAGGCCTGACTCTGCGAACGCTGCAGTTATGCGTTTAGTGTTTTGTAAGTGTCAGTGATCGATCGATACTGCACTTGGGTGGGCTGGGCTGGGCCGGGCGGAGGGGCAAAACGCAGGTGCTAGCAGGTATCTGGGCTGATCCCGCTAACACCGTGTTTTTGGGAACCCTTAACTGCTGAGGACGCTAGTATAGATCTGATCGGATCAGATATTGATCCGTACAGATACTATACCACTAAGGGAGGCGTATGCTGCGTGCGTGGGTGTTAGCGGTACTGGCGCTAATCTGACGCTGCCTGGGGCGACGCATATCACCGCCGGGCGATCAGGGGGCTAAACCTTTATTCGGTAATAAACGGCGGGTGCCCTGACACTATAAAAAATAAACGAACTAACCAGCGTCACCCGTAACACTTATACGGTGATCAGTGGTGAAAGGGTTAACTAGGGGGCAATCAAGGGGTTAAAACATTTATTAGGTAGTATATGGGGGTCCCTGTCGCTATAAAACGCTGACGGCGAACCTATATATTTACGTCCCTAACTAGCGTCACCAGCGACACTAATACAGCGATCAGAAAAATGATCGCTTAGTGACACTGGTGACGGGGGGTGATCAAGGGGTTAAAACTTTATTAGGGGGGGTTAGGGGGGTACCCTAGACCTACAGGGGGGTAATACTCACTGTTCTAACACTTCTAACTGTCACAAACTGACACTATGCAGTAATCAGGAAAAAAAAAAAAAAAAAAACCTGCTTGGTGTCAGTTTGTGACGGGGGGGGGGGGGGGTTTGGGGTGATTGGGGGGGGGATCGGGGGGCGATCGGGGGGGGGGAGGGGATCGGGGTGTTTAGCGTGCCTGGCATGTTCTACTGTGTTGTGTAGTGTTGGTGCAGTCACTCACATGTCTTCTCTCCTCGGCCCGGAACGGAAACTCCCGAGCTGAGGAGAGATGACATCACATCCTCTGCCTCTGTGTACTATACAGAGGCAGGGGATGTTTCTCATTGGCTGGGAGCGATCGCGAGGGGGGGGCCACGATCGGATGGCCTCCCCCTCATCTTTGATCGCTGCCAGACCAAAGCCGACCGCCGCTGGCACCGGGGGGGTCCGATCGGACCCCCCGCCCGCGGGAAGGCATCACGTATCAGGTATGTGATTTTGCCTGCCCGTGCCATTCTGCTCACGTATATAGGCGTGAGGCGGTCGGCAAGTGGTTAAGAGGTCTGACCAGTTGTTATTGTCAGAAATATAGCAACGTAGGAATTGCTCCAAGGACTGATTGGCTCGTTCTGCGGCCCCTTTAGACTGCGGGTGATACGCAGAGGAGAAAGCAACCTGAATTCCCAACTGTGCACAAAAGGCTCGCCAGAAACAGGACACAAACTGACTACCCCTGTCTGAGACAATCACCTTGGGTAGCCCATGTAAGCAAAAGATCTCCTGAGCAAAAATGGAAGCCAGTTCCTTAGAAGTGGACAACTTCTTAAGTGGAATACAATGGGACATTTTCGAGAAACGGTCAACCACCATAAGGATAACTGTGTTGCCCTGGGAGTTGGGTAACTCCACAGTGAAATCCATAGACAAGTGGGTCCATGGCCTCTCTCCATTGGGTATGGGTTGTAGGAGGCCCACTGGAAGGTGTCGTGGAGTCTTATGCTGGCCATACACTATACAGAAAATCGGCCGAACCCATTTTCGAAAAACGAACGTTCGACCGTGACCGCAAACAATCGTGCCATCATGTAATGGCCGATAAATCGTTCAGTGGACATAAGTAAATTATTTTTTGTTCGTTTTTTACATATACCTAGTGCAGACAGTTCGGACGGGAAACACATTAACCTTGCAATTTATCGTACGTTCGGCAGAAATTTTCCAAACATGCCGTTCGTTTTTTTTCCACAAAAACGTCACAAACTATTATCGATTTGAGCCCATTAACTTGCCGAAAAACGAAGTGTCTATACGAACGATTTTTCGGACGATTTTTCGTATAGTGTATGGCCAGCATTACTCTGAGCACACGTGGAACAGGCAGCTACGAAGGTGGTTACATCAGCACGTAGACTGGGCCACCAGAATTGTTGGGAAATGGCCCAAAAGAGTTCCCAGGGTGGCCAGCAGCCTTGGGAGAATGGTAAATCTGGAGCATGGCAGTACGGAGACTCTCTGGGACAAAGCAGCAGTCACAAGGTTTCTCAGGAGGAGCATGGACCTGAGCAGTAAGAATTTTGTCACCCAAAGGAGAAGTGAGACTGGTGTGAACCGTAGCCAGAATATGATCAGGAGGAATCGCAGGAACCGGAATTGACTCCATCTTGTAAGTGGAAGAAAATTGACGTGACAGTGTCAGACCTTACATTTTTAGTACTGGTAAGAATGAGACAATGTAATTGAAACTAGACAAGAAAAGAGCCCATCACGCCCTTCTGGAAGAGAGGCGTTTAGTCTCAGACAAGAATGTGGTCAGTAAGAATGAGAACCGGCACAGTGGTACCTTTTGAGGAGAATGTATGCATTCTTTCAGGGCTAAAATGATCGCTAACAGCTCTCTGTCACCAATCTCAAAATTGCACTTCGCAGGTGACAATTTCTTGGTAAAGTAGCCACAAGGATGCATAGTGCTTTGAGGTAGGACGTTGAGACAAAAGGGCACCAACTCCAGTCTCAGAAGCATCAACCTCAAGGTTTAAAGGTAACGTAGGTTTAGGATGTGCCAACACAGGAGCAGTAACTCCTTTAGACTCTCATAGGCCTTAATGGACTCCGGAGACCAACTCTGTGGGTTATCGTTCTTTCTGGTCATATCAGTCAGGGGCTTGACCAGAGATGAGAAATTACAAATAAACTTCCAATAATAGTTGGCAAAGCCAAGAAAACACTGCAGAGGATGTAAACCCACGGGTCTGGGGGCCACTGTAGGACTGCTGAAAGTTTATCTGGGTCCATCGAAAAACCAGCAGGGGAAATGACATAACCCAGGAATTTAACCTGTTCACTATGAAATTCGCACTTCTCCAATTTACCATAAAAATTGTTCTCTCTTAGTTTCTGAAGCACACGACAGACATCTGTTTGGTGGCTCTCCAGGGACTTGGAAAATATGAGGATATTGTCGAGATAAACCATTACACATAACTGCAACAAATCTCAGAGGACATTGTTAATAAATTCCTGGAAAACTGCCGGGGCTTTACAAAGGCCAAAAGGCATTATGAGCTACTCATAATGGCCTGTTCTGGTATTTAAACACAGTTTTCCACTTGTCGCCCTCCTTAATCCTCATGAGATTGTATGCCCCTCTCAAATCAAGCTTCGTCAAAAAAAGTTGCTTCCTTGAGGCGGTCAAATAACTCTGTAATCAACAGAATCGGATAGGCATTCTTAATCGTGAAATGATTGAGACCCCTATAATCAATACGAGATCTCAGTTCACCACTCTTCTTCTTCACAAAGAAGAAACCAGCACCAGCATGAAACCTTGAGAAAGTGCGTCTGCAACATACTTCTCCATGGTCTTATCCTTCAAGACCGACAAAGTGTAAACCCAGCCACGAGGGGGTATGGCACCAGGTTGAAGGTCAATTGCGCAATCATACGACCGGTGTGGAGGCAAACTACTGGCTTGACCTTTGTCAAAGACATCGCTAAAATTGCAGTACTCCTCCGGCAGGGAGGAGAGTGAAGAGGTGCACAGGACCTTGGCTACCTTCTGGAAGCATGTCTTACTGTATTGTGGCGACCAGGAGAGAACCTCTGCACGGAGCAAATCAAAAGAGGGGTTATGCCTCTGTAACCAAGGATAACCAATAACCAGCAGAAACTTAGGTGAAATAACTTGGAATTGGATTATCTCATGGCAAAGAGCCCCTACAGCCATGGACAACGGAACAGTCTCATGAGTCACATGGGCAGGCTGTAGAGGTGTCCCTCCAAGAGCCTCAATGGCAAGTGGAGTGTCACGCAGCTGCAGTGGAATTGAGTGCTTTGATACAAAAGCAGCATCAATGAACAGGCCTGCAACCCCAGAGTCGATTAGAGCCTGTATCTTGACTGACTACTCAGCCCAAGAAAGGGCAACTGAACCCAGGGGCTTATCCTTCTGGGTAACTGGGGACGAAACAACGCCACCTAAGGTCTGTACATGACAGGACCTCAAGGTTCCGGCGTTCCCTGGACGGGTAGTACAAGACTGCAAAAAGTGACCTGCCTGGCCACCATAAAGGCACAATCTCTCCCTCCTCCTAAGGGTTCTCTCATCCGCAGAGAGACGCGTGAAGCCCAAGTGCATGGGTTCATCTTCACAGACCGACTCGGTACCAGGAGGCATGGGAGGTGAGGGAGGCAAGGGTGGGACTGCAAAGTTTGGAGGCAAATATACAGGAGGCTTTTGCAAGCGCTCCTTAAAAGGGAGTCTTTCTCTGTGTCTGGAGTCAATGAGGATGGCAAACGTGATCAACCTCTCCAGCTCAGTGGGTATATCTTGGGCTGCTATCTCTTTCTTGATGGTATCAGAGACCATGAGAAAGAGCAGCCATGAGGGGCTTATTGTTCCAAGCAACCTCTGCTGCCAGAGTACGGAATTCAATCGTGTAATTGGCAACAGTTCTCGTACTCTGTTTGATGGACATGAGGCACTTAGCAGCCTAAGCGGAGCATGCGGGAGCGTCAAATACCCTTTTAAAAGAAGCCACAAACTCAGGGTAACTCAAGCCAACAGGTTTTTGCGTATCCCATAGAGGGTTAGCCCAGGCCAAGGCTCTCTCAGAAAGCAAAGATATCACGAAACCTACTTTGCTATTGTCCATGGGAAACACCTGGGGCAGCATCTCAAATTATATCTCAACCTGGTTGAGAAACCCTCTGCATTGGACCGGATTGCCCCCAAATCACTGGGAAAGCAGAGCAGAACCAGACATACCTCTTTATAGAGGTAATACTCGAGGCTGGTGATTGCACAGAGACTGCAGCAGAAGCAGGGACTGCCTGCAACACAGGTTGTACCGGAGCAGCCGCAGTGGGAGATTTCAGGTGAGCTGTGTGAGTTAGGAGCATTTGTAACGCCATGGCAAACTGATCCATGCAGTGATACTGCTCATTCAATCTGGAAAAAATATTACCAACAAGTGGATTGACTGCATCTTCTGAATTCATGGCCTTTGCTTACTGTCAGAGACCATGAATCAGACTGAGACAGAAGTACAGTTAAATCACACTAGTTTAATAATAATAAAAAAAGGTAAACAGAGTAAACATAGTCAAAACATAGCCAGAGTTCAGGAACCGGAATGGATAGTCAGACAAGCCAAAATGTCAGGAAACCAGACATGAGCGTAGTAGAACAACAAGCAGGATCTGGAGCCAGAAGGAATGTCAGCCAAGCAAGTCTTTAACAGAAACACAGGCGTCTCTAGAGATGTGACCAAGGCTAAGGCAGAGATCATCTGGACTGGATGGCTTAAGTAGGCAGGACTGACGAGCAGGATATCATCAACAGGTGAGTCACTGTGGAGAGATATGAGCTGGCAATTAGCCGACAGCTGAGCGGCCAGCTTTGAGAAGGAAGGGCTGAGCCCAGCCCTGACAGTCCAGATAGGATGAATTGTGTTTTAGTAGCATCTAGTTTTCTAGAAAGGGGGCAGTTTCTGAGTTCTGGATTTGTGTAAAGGGAATAAGAAGCCGATTTTAGAACTGTGTAATCTGCGAAGGAGCAAAGACCAAACAGAAGTATTTTAAAGTAGATATGGCACAGATAGTCTTCATGGTCTGTAACTTGGTTGGAACTTGGTAGAACTTTGAGAGTCACAGAGCTAAAGGCTCCACAACATTCCTTTAGAACAGGCATGCAAAATAGGGTGGGGTTCAGGGGCATACTATGCACAAAGTGCAGAGTTCAGGGGTGCCCTGTGTACAGAGTGCAGGGCTGAGGAGTGCGCTACATACAGATTGCAGAGTTTAAAAGAGTATTATGCATAGTGTGCAGGGTTCAGCTCTCTTTCACAGTCTGTCCACATTTCACTTCCACCTCTCTTTGGCTACAACCTCTGCACCACTCTCCGCCATCCCCCACCTCTGCACACATCCCCCACCTCTGCACACATCTCCCTCCACAGCCCTCATCTCTTCCCTCACCCCCAAAAGCTTCCTCGCATCTCACCTACCCAGCCAGGCTTTAGTACTTCAGAGGCTCTGCCTCTTTCTTTCACTTGCAATGAGATCGTTGGTTGGCATCTGTGCACCAGGGCACAGATAGGGATCACAGTGCAGCATACCACGTGATGCCCCATCCCACACTGCACCTGCATCTCCCTTGCCCCCACCATGAGTGCAGGGCAGGCAGGGATTTGCAAGAGTCACAGAGAGGAAAGCGGTCCTTGTAAACACAGAAGGCTTCTTTGTTTACAAGTGACAATGGGGAGCGGAGAGCAAGAGCTGGTCGTTCCACCATGTTCCAGCTGAAAAACGCCCTGGGTGTGAGGGCCACCCGTAAAATGATCTGGTGGGCTGTATTCGGCCTGTGGGCCTTGTGTTTGACACGTGCTATAGACCAGCGGTTCTCAACCCAGTCCTCAAGTACCCCCAACAAGTCATGTTTCGGGAATTTCTCTTAGATAAAATAGCTGTCCGAAATAACAAGCCATTGACTCAGATTTAAAACACCTGTGCAAGATAAAGGAAAACCTGCAAACATGGCCTGTTGGGGGTACTTGAGGACAGAGTTGAGAACCACTGCTATAGACTATCCACCACTGGGATGAATAACAGGTGGTCTCTACATGGGAATGAATGGAGATTTCCATCAGGAGCCAAGGAACTGAGGGTGAAGATCCAGAAGGTCTCTCTTCTACATCGCCTCTGGAATCTTCTCCCTCCATCAGAGTCTTTATTAATGGCTTCTATGCTGAACACTTGCATGCCCGTTGGGTGTCCATTATGGCAATTCTTAAAGTGACGTGGTACTAAGTAGTTGTGTCTCCTCTTGTTTTTCATGTTGGGATTGTTCACATGGCCATTAACAATGTTGCGTTTTTTTTTTGTTTTTTTTTAGTCTTTATTTAACAAAACATTTTAACAATTATTATACAACATGTATAAATCCATAGTTTATCTGTAGTGTATTTGGGCTACCCTCTACTTTCATATTCAGATCATTGATCAAGTCTTATACCCCTACTAACCTCTTATTTCTATAACCGAATATGTTCTCTTATACATACCACTACTTTTGTCTAGAACCCCTTACCGCTCATTCATAATTAACATTACACCAAATCTCCCCAATACATTTGACTCTTTCACCACTCACACCCATACCAAACCAAAAAAAACACCCTATATCTCCCTCAATAACGTTGATGAGGCCCTAAACTCTCCCCAGATTTTATCTGGGTTTTTTTTTAAGCCTTTTTCAAGCACCATCCTCTCTTCCAGAGATCGCATCTTGCCCATCTCATACTCCCATTCATCTATTGGAAGACTCTATCCTACTTTTCCACTTTCTAGCTATAATAGCGCGTGCTGCTGTTAGAAAATGTTTTAGGATACCCTTTTTTATGTTTTTCACCGATCCTGGGATCATTGATAGTACTGATATAAGTATATCTGGCTGTAGGTTAATTCCTGTCACAGCCATATATACTCTAAATATTTTTCGCCAGAATGTCTGGACCCCCGGGCAAAAGTACCAGATATGTGACATTGTGCCTTTTGCCCCACGACACCTCCAGCAAATATCTTAATTATCTGGATTTATTTTGTGCGTATCTACTGGACATCTGTACCATCTTGCTAATATCTTATGGTTTCTCTCTTGATGTCTATTAGAGATCGATACTTTGTGTTATTATAATTGCTTTTTCCCATTTTGCTTTGGGGATAGTTATCCCCAGCTCTTCCTCCCATCTTTTTATATAAGTTACCTCCTGTTCCTTATTTTTAGAGATTAAATATTTATATACATTGGATAGGTGTATGATAGATATGTGTTGGTTTTTGCTCCTGTAGAAATAATTTTTCGAGTTCCGTCAATGGTCTGTCCAATAAAACCTCTTTCGTCAGAGAGAGGATGTACTTCTGGAGCTGTCGATATTGCATCCATTTCATTTTATATTCCATACCTAGAGCCTCTAACGGAAGGAGTCTGTTCCCCTCCATTGTCTCTACTATTTTAGTGTCCTCATTTCTCTGCCATTTGAGGAAAGTCCTGGCTTCTATTGCTGGTGGAAATTCCGGAATACTGAAGAGAGGGGTCATCAACCTGTCCCACATCTTCAGTGTTGAAGCAACCAGGAAGGGCATATCACTCTCGGAGGGTCAATTTTTCCCTTATTAAACATGGTAATGACTTCAGTTTTATAGCTGCGACTTCTTCCTCAAGCTTCACCCATTGCTTACAATCTGCATTGTGAAACCAATCCACAAGCCTAGCTATAAATACTGATTTAAGATATACCAATAAATCTGGAAGAGCCAAACCTCCATCCTTTTTTAGTCTAATACTTCTCTGCTGATTCTGGTGGGTTTACCTGCCCAAATGAAGCTCCCTATGGCCTTGTGTAGTTGATTCAGAATATTTGTTGAAGGGAATATTGGAATGGTCTGAAATATATAGAATATCTTAGGCAATATGTCAAATTTTTTTAATGTTTATCCTACCCATCCAAAAAAATATTCCCTTATCATATTGCTGAAGAGTCTTTATTATTTTTTGCGTTATCGGAAGGTAATTATATTCCTGGATCTTTTCCAAGTCCCTTTCTTTTAAGTTTCTTTTAAGTAGTTCCACAGTATACTGTGATACTCAGAGCTTCTAATTTGTTAAAATTTACTTTAAAACTCACCAAAGCGCTTGAATTCCTGTATTAAATTTGGTAACGTCGCTAATGGGTTTGTAATTTATAATAGCAGATCATCTTTGTATACCGACATTTTATACTCGTCATCCCCTATTTTTATTCCCTGTATGTCGCTATTATTCCATATAGCTATCGTTAGATGCTCCATAGCCAATACATACAGCAATGGGGAAGGCGGACATCCCTGTATATCAGATACATCGCCATTTGCACGTATTCTAGCGGTTTGACTGTGATATAGAACCATTATTTTTTCTAGAAGCACTGGGCCCATTGCTTTAATGTCTCCTCGAAAAAAACACCATCCCACCCTGTAAAACACCTTCTCGGGATCTATTGCCAGCAGGCAGGATGGGATGGTGTGTCTCCGGGAATATGCCACCACTGACAGTCTTCAGGGTATTGTCTCTCGCCTCTCGTCCCTTTATAAATCCCACTTGATCTAAGTGTATATATGTTGGTATTATCGGGGTAAGTCTAAGCAATAATTTTCGAGTATAATCTAAGATCAATATTCGTCAAAGAGATAGGTCCGTAATTACCGCATATAGTGTGATCCTTCTCGGGTTTAGGTATAAGCGAAATGTATGCCTGCATACCCTGTGGGACGAAGGGCTGAGAGGCAGATACCAAATTAAAGGTCCGTTTCATGATTGGAATTAACGAGTCTCTGAAGATTTTGTAGAATCGCGGGGTGAAGCCATCTGGGCCAGGACTCTTGCCTAGTACAAGCGAGTCAATTACTTTCTGTATTTCGACCTCTAGAGCAGGAATCTTCAGCTGCTCTACTTCTGTTATCGTTAATGTTGGTATAGCAGTTATCCTTTATATATTGATGTATACTCTGCTGCAATATTTCCGGATAACTTTCTGCTAGTTGGTTTGGAATATTATATAGCCTAGTGTAAAAAGTATGGAATGTTTTCAGGATCCCTTCTGGGTCATATACCATATCACCTGTTTCACTTTTAACCTTCACGATAGATGTTGTATTTACTCATTGGCGTAATCCCCTTTCTAAAAGTTTACCGGGTTTATTCCCTTGTTGGTAATACAGAGTACGTTTTTTGTCCCTAACCCGTAATGTTTGTTCATTTAACAAGGATCACAGATCTGATCTCTTTTCTGTTAGTTCTACTAGTTTTTCTGATAATGGAGTTTGCTTGTGTTGCGTTTCCAGTTTAGCAATTTCCTCTAAAAGCTGAGCTATTCTGTTCCCTTTTGCTTTTTTTAACCTAGCTCCATGTTTTATAAATAGGCCCCTTACTATACATTTCAGTGTTTCCCACTGAATAGATAGGGAAGTAGTATCTCGTACATGGTCCTTTGTAAAATTCATTATTGCTGATCCAATCTCTGATACACAGGCCTCATCAAATAATAAGTTATCATTTAATTTCCAAGTACCTCTTGTACTATTCCCGTTAGACACAGCCATCACCAAAAATATCGGCATGTGATCCGACCATAACGCGCTACCTATGTCAGAGGAAGAAGTCGCAGCCACCCCCAACTGATTAGTCAGGAAATAATCAAGTCTATGGTATGTGCCATGGACTTTTGAGTGGAATGTATAGTCCCGCTCTAATGGATGAAAGGCCCTGCATATATCGACCAATTGATGCTTCTCCATTATATCTTTAACGAGTTTTTCTCTTTCTTTTTATCACTGCTCTTCTGTGACATTGAGGATGCCGTGGTGTCCATATTCCGGTCAAAAACAAAATTGAGGTCTCCGCCTATTATTGTTACTATTGTTATTATTGTACCCCCTCTGCTCTTTCCATAAGGTGCATTAGCAGTTGTGTTCCTACTTTGATCTGTTCTTGATTGGGTAAGTATACATTAATAAAAGTGTACTTTTTACCATACAGTATATGGCAAGTTTTAGTAGTATTGCTCTTCCATCTCTATTCCTCCAGCTTTCCAATACCTGATGCGGTATTGACTTATGAATTTCTATGGAAACTCCCCTAGATTTTGAGTATGCAACCTGGTACCAGGTTGTGTAGTATCTATTTTGTATGTTAGGTGTATGGTCTGTGCGAAAATGCATCCCCTGAAAGAAGGTGATGCCGGCCTTTTGTTTGTGGAGAGAGTATAGGATCTGTGATCTTTTTATTGCTGAGTTTAAACCTCTAACATTGTAAGAGGATATTTTTATCGTACCCATAGGGTAACAAAAAAAAAAAAAACCCACCCACCTAATAACACACACTCAAACACACAACCACCCCACTAATAACCCAATCTCACTAACCTATTTACTCACTACCTACTTGACTCCTTAGAGTCCAAGTTCCCTAATTTGGGGAATAAAAAGGGACCTCCCCTAGAATGGACGTGCCTAGCCCAGGCATAATAATTCATTAAAGCGGGGGTTCACCCACACCGCCAAAAAAAAAAAATATTAAAAGCCAGCAGCTACAAATACTGCAGCTGCTGACTTTTAATACATGGCCACTTACCTGTCCCAGGGTCCAGCGATGTCAGCAGGGGACGCCGAGAACCCGCTCGGTTCTCGGCAGCTGCCGCCGCCATCCTAGGTGAGGGAATCAGGAAGTGAAGCGTTGCATCTTCACTTCCCGGTTCCCTACTGCGCATGTGCGAGTCGCGCTGCGCGTCCCTAGTGGTCCCCGCGCTCTCCTGGGAGCTGTGTGTTCCCAGCAGACAGCGCGGTGGGGACGGGAAGAGGCATAGACTCCCATGGGAGTCTATGCCGGAAGTGGGTGCAAATACCTGTCTTAGACAGGTATCTGCACCCCCCTCCCCCCTGAAAGGTGCCAAATGTGACACCGGAGGGGGGGAGGGTTCCGAAAAGCGGAAGTTCCATTTTTGTGTGGAACTCCGCTTTAAAAACATTAGTTCCCAAATAGTACAAAGAGAGAGAGGGAAAGGCAAGACGGGAAGAAGGGTAGAGAGAGAAAAAAAAAAATTTAATTTTATTTTATATCCGCCCCCCCACCACCTCCCTCCCAATCCCCACCTATAGATGACCTGTTGATAATACAACTAAATTACATTACATTCTTTGTACAACAGATCCTCCTATTATCTCCTCAGTTTAAATTGTTATATAAAAAAAAAGAAAGAATAATTTACCACATTATTGCATACAGTTAGGATTACATCCCTATCTACTTGTTGTAACTTATTTACCTATATTGAAACCATTCTTATTAATAGCCTAGATTTAAAAAAAAAAAAAGAACCCCCCTCTTCACCCTCCCTAACCCAATCCATGTGCCGTCCTAATGACGCTTGTATCTCGATCATCCTCAATTATATTGTGACCTGCATAAGATCAATAACCAATATTACTTCGTATATTTCCCTCTATGTTACCACATTCCAACCATATCACAATTACATTAGGGCTGTTACTGATTACAATTTTCGTGTTCGATTAATCGATTTTTTTTTTAATAGATTAATCGACTAATTTCGATAAATTATAAAGCACATACAGATCCAACTACTTTTAGCTAATTTAGCACCGTTGTTATGGCAACGGCCGAAGCCTGACATAGCAGGGCATGGCTAGGACGTAACACATCATAAACTCAGCCTCACCGTGCCCATAATCGCAGCCTCACCATGCCCATAATGCTGTCTCACCATGCCCATAATGGCAGCCACACCGTGCCCATAATGCAGTCTCACTGTGCCCATAATGCAGTCTCACTGTGCCCATAATGCAGTCTCACTGTGCCCATAATGCAGTCTCACTGTGCCCATAATGCAGTCTCACCGTGCCCATAATGCAGTCTCACCGTGCCCATAATGCAGTCTCACTGTGCCCATAATGCAGTCTCACTGTGCCCATAATGCAGTCTCACTGTGCCCATAATGCAGTCTCACTGTGCCCATAATGCAGTCTCACTGTGCCCATAATGCAGTCTCACTGTGCCCATAATGCAGTCTCACTGTGCCCATAATGCAGTCTCACTGTGCCCATAATGCAGTCTCACTGTGCCCATAATGCAGTCTCACTGTGCCCATAATGCAGTCTCACTGTGCCCATAATGCAGTCTCACTGTGCCCATAATGCAGTCTCACCGTGCCCATAATCGCAGACTCACTGTAGTCAGTGCCTGCGCCTGGATTACACAGTCTGCAGGCATCTCCCGCTGTGTGTCTCGGAGCTGAGTGTGAAAACTGAGTGTGAAAACTCCTCCTAGATCAGCTTGTGTGATAGACAGAACACTGCGTCTATCACACGAGCTGATCTAGGAGGAGGGCGGGACTTTTCTTACAGCGCGGCCAAAGTTTTCACACTCAGCTCGGAGACGCACAGCAGGAAATGCCCGCAGACTGTGTATGACATATAGTGGAGATGGGGGAGGAGGAGGGAGCGGAGCACTGCGCTGCAGCCACAGCTTGGCCCAAAGCGGCCCCAGGGCAGGCAGCCTACCGATCAAAAAAATTTTGATCAATCAAAAATATTAACGATTAATCAAGGAATTAATCGTTAATTTCCGCAGCTCTAAATTAAATGTATCAAAAAGTTTGCTTATATATACTGTATACATTTCAATCATGGAAACCTCCCCCCACCCCTCACCCTGACCAATGCAATTGACAACCAATTTATATTTATGTGCAAAACTTAATATCCAACATCCAACATTACTTCATGAGTTTCCACATTATATCACCACCTTATTTTGTCTTAGTTTTTATTATAACATGTATACACATCAAATTTACAAAAAAAAAAAAAAAAAAAGATTTCCAATTTTCCAACAGCTTTAAGCGCTGTCGCAATTTGAATAACAATAGCGCGGTCATGCTACACTGTACTCAAACAATTTTTTTATCATTTTGTTCCCACAAATAGAGCTTTCTTTTGGTGGTATTTGATCACCTCTGCAGTGTTTATTTTTTGCGCAACAAATAAAAAAAAGACCGAAAATTTTGAAAAAAAACAAGTTTTTCTTTGTTTCTGTTAAAATCTTTTGTAAATAAGTACGTTTTCTTCTTCAATGACAGGCACTGATATGGCTGCACTGATGAGCACCGATGAGGTGGAACTGATGATGGGCACTGATAGGCGGCACTGATGGGAACTGATAGGTGGCACTGATGGGCACTGATAGGTGGCACTGGAATGCGGCACCGATGGGCACTCATAGGTGGCATAGATGGCCACTCATAGGCGGCACTGATGGGCACTCGTAGGTGGCATTGATGGGTACTTATGGGTGGCACTGATGGGTACTTATTGGTGGCACGATTGGGCACTGATAGGTGGGCACTGATGGGCACGGATGGACACTGATGGGTGACACTGGTGGCACTGATGCCCCTAAGGGTGGCATTGCTGGGCATCACTGCAATATAATCTTGCCAATCAGTGTCCATTTGTGGGCACTGATTGGCACAGATTGGGCACTGACTGGGCACATGTGGATGGCCATGGGGTACATACCTGGCCATCCACATGTTGCCCCCTTCCCTGGTGGTCCTAGTGGCGATCCCTGGTGGTCCAGTGTGGTCATCTGAGGGGGGGCTGCACTGATAAACAATCAGCGCAGACCCCCCCTGTCAGGAGAGCCGCCGATCGGCTCTCCTCTACTAGCATCTGTCAGACGCGAGTGAGGAAAAGCCAATCAATGGCTCTTCCTATTGACATCGTGATCAGCCGTGAATGGACATGGCTGATCATGTGGTAAAGAGCCTCCGCCGGAGGCTCTTTACCAAGATTGGTGTAGCGGTGTGTCAGACTGACACACCGCTCCACCGATCGCCGCGATGCGCGCCCCTGCGGGCGCGCAGCGGCATGTTATCCTGCTGGACGTCCTATGACGCCCAGTCAGGATAACTGAACCACCGCCCAGCCGTCATCTGCTATGGGCCGGGTGGGAAGTGGTTAAACCTAAATTGTGCTAAAAAGTGCAAATATTACATTGCATAAACTGCATTATGTCCTTATCCCCATAAGCCCGTTACCTCCTGATTGTGTCTAATTTTCACATTAAATAAATCAAACTTGTGTTATATATAGCAAAAAAAATATTTTTTTCCCATATTCATTCCTTAACCACTTCAGTACCAGGCACTTAGGCACCTTCCTGCCCAAGCCAATTTTCAGCTTTCATCGCTGTCACAATTTGAATGACAATTGCGCGGTCATACAACACTGTACCCCAAATTTTTTTTTTATCATTTTGTTCCCACAAATAGAGCTTTCTTTTGGTGGAATTTGATCACCTCTGCGGTTTTTCTTTTTTGCGCAACAAATAAAAAAAGACCGAAAATTTTAAAAAGAAACAAGTTTTTCTTTGTTTCTGTTAAAATTTTTTGTAAATGTTTTATTCTTCAATGACGGGCACCGATATGGCTGCACTGACGGGCACTGATAAGGCGGCACTGATGGGCACAGATGAGGTGGCACTGATGAGGTGGCACTGATGAGGTGGCACTGATGATGGACACTGATAGGTGGCACTGATGGGCACTGATAGGTGGCACTGATATGCGGCACTCATAAAACAGATCAATGTGTATTGTGAGATCACATACAATATATATGCCCAAATGCCCGACGCGTTCCCGGTATCAGGTGTTCCAATACCTTCTTCAGGGGCTAAGGGTACAGAGAGTTTAGTGTTCAAAATACATTCTGGTGTAGTGATTCAGTGCCAGAGGTCCATATGAGGGACCATAGAGTTTATGTATGACACTGCATGCCTCATCGTGAGAATTAATGTGTTGTCTGAGTCCTGGAGTTGGTGGTCCATTCAAAGTCCCACATAGGGGGCATTTAGTTCTATATCTATTGAAAGGGATGGGACCACCATACTCTGGATGAGATGATGGGAGCCTCCTTCTTGTTCATAATGGGCACTCATAGGCAGCAATGATGGGCACTGATGGGTGGCACTGATGGGTACTTATGGGTGGCACTGATAGGTGGCACAGATGGGCACTGATAAGTGGGCACTGATAGGTGGCACAGATGGACACTGATGGGTGGCACTGTTGACACTGGTGGCATTGATGACATTGGGTGGCATTGCTGGGCATCACTGATTTAAAATGGTGCCAGTCAGTGCCCATTTGTGGACACTGGCACAGATTGGGCACACTGGGCACATGTGGATGGCCATGGGGTACATACCTGGCCATCCACATGTTGTCTGGCTCCCTGGTGGTCTAGTGCGGGCATCCGAGGGGGGGCTGCGCTGATAAACAATCCGATCGGCTCTCCTCTACTCGCGTCTATTAGACGCGAGTAAGGAAAAGCCGATCAACGGCTCTTCCTATTGACATAGTGATCAGCCGTGATTGGACACAGCTGATCACGTGGTAAAGAGCCTCTGCTATGTTACCAAGATCGGTGGAGCAGTGTGTCAGACTGTTCTGTTCCCTTTTGCTTTTTTTAACCTAGCTCCATGTTTTATTGCCCCTTACTATACATTTCAGTGTTTCCCACGGAATAGATAGGGAAGTAGTATCTCGTACATGGTCTTATGTAAAATTTGTTATTGCTAATTCAATCTCTGATACACAGGCCTCATCATATAATAAGTTATCATTTAATTTCCAAGTACCTCTTGTACTATTCTCGTTAGACACAGCCATCACCAAAAATATCGGTATGTGATCCAACCATAACGCGCTACCTATGTCAGAGGAAGAAGTCGCAGCCACCCCCAACTGGTTAGTCAGGAAATAATCAAGTTTATGGTATGTGCCATGGACTTTTGAGTGGAATGTATAGTCCCGCTCTAATGGATGAAAGGCCCTCCATATATCGACCAATTGATGCTTCTCCATTATATCTTTAAATTTCTTTTTATCACTGCTCTTCTGTGACATTGAGGATGCTGTGGCATCCATATCCGGTCAAGAACAAAATTGAGGTTTCCGCCTATTATTGTTACCCCTCTGCTCTTTCCATAAGGTCCATTAGCAACTGTGTTCCTACTGTGATCTGTTTTTGATTGGGTAAGTATACATTAATAAAAGTGTACTTTTTACCATATTTGGCAAGTTTTAGTAGTATTGCTCTTCCATCTCTATTCCTCCAGCTTTCCAATACCTGATGCGGTATTGACTTATGAATTGCAATGGAAACTACCCTAGATTTTGAGTATGCAAAAGAGTCATGGTACCAGGTTGTGTAGTATCTATTTTGTATGTTAGGTGTGCCCGAAAATGCGTCTCCTGAAAGGCCGACCTTTTGTTTGTGGAGAGAGTATAGGATCTGTGATCTTTTTATTGCTGAGTTTAAACCTCCTAACATTGTAAGAACATATTTTTATCGTACTCCTAGGGTTACAAAAAAGAAAAACCCACCCGCCTAATAACGCACACTCAAACACACAACCATCCCACTATCAACCCAATCTCACTAACCTATTCACTCACTACCTACTTGACTCCTTAGAGTCTAACCTTACTAGGTAAGTTCCCTAAATTGGGGAATAAAAAGGGACCTCCCCTAGAATGGACGTGCCTAGCCCAGGCATAATAATTCATTAAAAACATTAGTTCCCAAATAGTACAGAGAGAGGGAAAGGCAAGACGGGAAGAAAGGGTGTGAAAGAAAAAAAATATATATTTTTTTTTTATTGTGTATCCGCCCCCACCTATAGATGACCTGTTGATACTACAACTAAATTACATTACATTCTTTGTACAACAGATCCTCCTATTATCTCCTCAGTTTAAATTGTTCTATAAAAAAAAAAAAAAAGAATAATTTACAACATTATTGCATACATTTAGGATTATATCCCTATCTACTTGTAACTTATTTACCTATATTGAAACCATTCTTATTAACAGCCTATATCTTTCAAAAAAAAAAAAGAACCCCCCCCCCCCAATACCCCCCCACCCTCCCTAACCCAATCCATGTGCCGTCCTAATGATGCTTGTATCTCGATTATCCTTAATTATATTGTGACCTGCATAAAATCAATAACCAATATTCCTTTGTATATTTCACTCTATGCTACCACATTCTAACCATATTACAATTAAATTAGGACTGTTACTGATTAAAATTTTCGTGTTCAATTAATCGATTTTTTTTTAATCGACTAATTTCGATAAATTATAACGCACATGCAGATCCAACTACTTTTAGCTGATTTAGCACCGTTGTTATGGCAACGGCCGAAGCTGGACATAACGGGACATGGCTAGGACGTCACACGTCATAAACTCAGCCTCACCGCGCCCATAATCTCAGCCTCACTGTGCCCATAATCGCAGCCTCACCATGCCCATAAGGCAGTCTTCCCGTGCCCATAATTGCAGCCTCACCGTGCCCATAATTGCAGCCTCACAGTGCCTATAATCGCAGCCTCACCATGCCCATAACGCTGTCTCACCGTGCCCATAATCACAGCCTCGCCGTGCCTTTAATGGCAGCCTCACCGTGCCCATAATCGCAGCCTCGCCATGCCTTTAATGGCAGCCTCACCATGCCCATAATGGAAGCCTCACCGTGCCTATAATGGCAGCCTCACCGTGCCTGTAATGGCAGTCTCACCGTGCCCATAATCGCAGCCTCATTGTAGTCAGTGCCTGTGCCTGGATTACACAGTCTGCGGGCATCTCCCGCTGTGTGTCTCGGAGCTGAGTGTGAAAACTTTGGCCGGGCAGTGAGAAAAGTCCCGCCCTCCTCCTAGATCATCTTGTGTGATAGACAGAACAGTGCGTCTATCACACTAGCTGATCTAGGAGGAGGGCGGGACTTTTCTCACAGCGCGTCCAAAGTTTTCTCACACAGCTCGGAGACACACAGTGGGAGATGCCCGCAGACTGTGTATGACATATAGTGGAGGAAGGGGAGGAGAGAGCGGAGCGTTGCGCTGCAGCCACAGCTTGGCCCAAAGTGGCCCTAGGGCAGGCAGCCTACCAATTATAAAAAATTTTGATCGATCAAAAAAAATAACGATTAATCGAGGAATTAATCGTTAATTTCCGCAGCCCTAAGAAATGTATCAAAAAGTATGCTTATATATACAGTGTACATTTCAATCATGGAAACTTCCCCCCACCCCTGACCAATGCAATTGACAACCAATTTATATTTATCTGCAAAACTTAATATCCAACATCCAACATTACTTCATGAGTTTCCACATTATATCACCACCTCATTGTGTGTTAGTTTTTATTATAAAATGTATACACATCATATTTATAAAAAACAAAAGATTTCACATGTTCAATCCTTAAACCTAAATTGTGCTAAAAAAAGTGCAAATATTACATCGCATAATGCATTATGTCCTTATCCCCATAAGCCCGTTACCTCCAGATTGAGTCTAATTTTCACATTAAATAAATCAAACTTGCGTTATATATAGCAAAAAAAAAAAAAATGTTTTCCCATATTAATTCCTTAAACCTAAGTTGTGCGAAAAAAGTGCATGTATTACATCCCTTAAACTGCATTGTGTCATTATCCCCGTGGCCCATTACCTCCAGACTGAGTCAAACTTTTACTTTGAATATATCAAACTTGTGTTATATTTAGCGTGTGTGTATATATAAAAAAAAAAAAAAAAAAAGCCAAAAATTGTCTCCCCTTTCCTAAATTCTTTTTCTTTCTTTCTTTTTTCTTCCCTCCCCTCCTATCCACCTCCTCCTCCCCCCCCCCCCCCCCCCCCAGGTCAGGAAGTTGGGAAGATCCCCTATATCTCGAAAAATTATTTTGTGTCCATTTTGGTGAACTATAATCTGAAAGGGAAATCCCCATCTGTATAGGATCTCCTTCTCCCTTAGTACATCCTGAAGTAACTTTACTGCTTTCCTCCTTAATAATGTGTATCTGGACAAGTCCTGCAAAAGGATAAGCTGGGTACCCTCATACTCAATGGTCTGTTGTAGCCGCGCAGCTGCCATGATACATATCACATCCCTTGGAGTTTTTGTATCCTTGTCTCTAGGGCCTTGTTTTCTATGTGCTCTATTGATCTCTAAGTCTGCTGTTTTTGGCCATTTTAGTAGAGAGTTAAATATGCCTTGGAGTGACTATTTCAAACCCTCCGTTACCACTGTCTCTGGCAAGCCTCAAATTCTTATGATATTTCACCTACTTCTATTTTCGAGGTCGTCGGTAGCGTCAATTACGTGATTTAAACTTTGATCAACTTCATGATTCTTTTCTTCCAGTAATAGTATTTTTTGATCGATAGCTGCCATTCTAGAATCTATGATATCAATCTTGTTTTGTGTGTCAGCTAAGGATGACTTCAATGTCTGTATTTTAGTCTTGTATGAAGTTTCCAACCTATATACATATTTGTCCACATCCTCTCTTTTTGGTAGAGACTTTATATATGTCTGCATATCCCAAGTGGTACTTCCTTCTGATCTCTCCAGATCAGTCGTGGGCTGTTGCATATTGCCCGATGGGCTACCATTAGGTCTGGACTCTATATCCCTTACAGGGGATGCAAAATTCAGTTTGGCTACTATAGAGCCTTCTTGTTGATCCTGTGGCTGTGAGTGTTGAAAAAAACCCATGATATCTGTTTTTTGTGCAGATAGAGGTTTAGGGGGGTTCTTGATTGTCCCTCCTGTTGATCCCCGTTTTGTTTTCTGAACATGAGTACTTTTGGCGGCATATTGTAGTCAAAATACTTAGAAATAAAGAAATTATAGTTCTCCCCTATAGACTTTATTCTGTATAAAGCACAGCTATACCCTTAGATGGCGTCTTTTTATATAATCTTATGACTTTGTAGATCCCGCAGCTAATTCATAAGGATCTAAAAGATCCGGTTACACAAATCCCTCCGGACCTGTATGATCCTTGTCCGGGGCTTTCCAGCTTACCAGGGATCCTACTTCATATATTGTATCTTGTTAATTAATCAAATTAAACCAGATATTTACAGCTGTCAATGACCCTGTCACACATATGAGGGAGAGAAAAAAAAATTGCAACAGCCACACATTACCTTGTCCTTCTACGGGACCCCGTTCTTCTCTTAGGTTTAGTGTTGTCCCTCTAAGATCAATTCAGATCTATACAGTACCTGGTTGAGCAGTAAAGAGACCTGACAGTCCCTGCGACATTCACTAGGGCTCGGGTCCACTCATGCGTCCTCTGCCGCACACAGGATTCTTTCGCAGGGCTTAGTTTGAGGAAAAGCAGGGCGTCATCAGGTTCCTCATTATCTGGGAGGGCTTGGATTAGCTCAGATCTGTTCGCGAATCTTCGGCAGGATTCGAGTTGCTCGGCGGGACTCGGCTCCACCTGTGTATTTTGACGGGGCTCATCGGAGTGCGACTCCGCTCGCAAACACTCTGAGCGGTTGAGTATCAGTCGTGCATGTTCGTTGGTTGGTTCCCCCCTCTGTACACTCCTGTCTTCACACCGGGTTCGGGGGACTCCAAGGGGTCATCTAGTGGCTGTCTCAACTCACGGTAGGGTTCTTCAACGTTCTTTCCCCACTTAATGCAGGGGGAGAACAAGGGTAGAACTAGCTGGTAAGTCGGAAAGATCTGTAGCACACTGCAGCACGCTACACACTGCAGGGAAAATCAGGAGGAGTCCATCAAATCATTGGGAGTTGCTGCAGCTGATTGCCTGGGCTAGGAAGAGCGAACTCACCACACGTCCATCTCAGTCAATTCCCTTCCCCCCACGATGTTGCACTTATGTTCACTGAACCTCACTCTTAGTGGGCGTGTTGTGTGTCCAACATAGAGTTGACCACAAGGGCAGATGATACCATAGACCAAGTACGAAGTACCGCAATTCATGAATTGTCTAATTCTATGACTGTGGCCAGTAGTCCCACCACCTCTTTTTTGCGGTGTGACATGAACGCACAAACCCCACAGTTCTTGACGCCACATTTGTAGTTCCCTTTTTGATCAAATATTGATGTCCAATGACCAGTGGGGATCTTCGTTGTGTTCAGGGCTTTGCATACTGTGTTTGGTGCTATCAGGCTTCTGAGATCTCTTAGCTTGCTGAACACAACTTCAGGTCTCGAGGGCAGGACTTGGCTCAAGATGGGATCTTGTTTCAAGATGTTCCATTTGCGCTGAATTACTCGTTGGATGTCAAATGCCTTGGTGCTGAATTGGGTGCTGAATCTGATGGAATTGATATTATCTTGCTTGTTGCAGATCTGTTTGCTCTTTTGAGTTCTGGCAACTTTCTGTGTACTGAGTGGGTATCCTTCGTCGTACTGAATCCAATATTTGGTGAAGGCTTGTTCCACATGGTCTTTCTTGTACCCCTTTTTCAAGAACTTATTTTTTTAGGACAGACCCTTGTTTCTCGTAATCGCTCATTCTAGTGCAGGTTCTCCTTAAATTACAGAATTGCCTGTATGGGATGTTGTAAATCCATTTTGGTTGATGGTGGCTTTTGGTATGGAGGTAAGAGTTACCTGCACTAGGTTTGAAGTGAGTTTTGGAGATGATGTTGCCCTCTTTGTCTACCTGTAGGTCAAGGTCTAGAAACACAAGTCACATTGATCTACAACATGGGTAAAATATATACCGAAGGGGTTGGAGTTGCAAAAGACACGGAAGCTGTTCAACTCCATCTTCTTGGAGATGATGTTGCCCTCTTTGTCTACCTGTAGGTCAAGGTCTAGAAACACAAGTCACATTGATCTACAACATGGGTAAAAGATATACCGAAGGGGTTGGAGTTGCAAAAGACAAGGAAGCTGTGAAACTCCATCTCTTAAGCGTTCCAAATGATCAAGATGTCATCTATGTATCTTGCATATAGGGCAAGCTGTGCCTTAACCACTTGACGACCGCCTCACGCCGATGTACGTCGGCAAAGTGGCACGGACAGGCAAAATCACGTACAGGGTACGTGATTTGCCTTCCGCGGGTGGGGGGTCCGATCGGACCCCCCCCCCGGTGCCCGAGGCGGTCGTCTTTTGTCCAGCGGCGATCGGTGATGAGGGGGAGACCATCCGTTCGTGGCCCCCCCCTCGCGATCGCCGCCGGCCAATGAGAACACTCCTTTGCTGCTGTATGCTAAACAGCAGCAAAGGAAGTGATGTCATCTCCCCTCGGGTCGGTATTTTCCGTTCCGGCCCGAGGAGAGACGACATGTGAGTGAGTGCACAACATTACACACACACAGTAGAACATGCCAGGCACACAAAACACCCCGATCCCCCCCCCGATCGCCCCCCGATCCCCCCCCAATCACCCCCCCCCCCCCCCTGTCACAAACTGACACCAGCAGTATTTTTTTTTTTTTTTTTTTTTTTTCTGATTACTGCATAGTGTCAGTTTGTGACAGTTACTGTGTTGGGACAGTGAGTATTACCCCCCTTTAGGTCTAGGGTACCCCCCTAACCCCCCCTAATAAAGTTTTAACCCCTTGATCACCCCCTGTCACCAGTGTCGCTAAGCGATCATTTTTCTGATCGCTGTATTAGTGTCGCTGGTGACGCTAGTTAGTGAGGTAAATATTTAGGTTCGCCGTCAGCGTTTTATAGCGTCAGGGACCCCCATATACTACCTAATAAATGTTTTAACCCCTTGATTGCCCCCTAGTTAACCCTTTCACCACTGATCACCGTATAACCGTTACGGGTGATGCTGGTTAGTTCATTTATTTTTTATAGTGTCAGGGCACCCGCCGTTTATTACCGAATAAAGGTTTAGCCCCCCGATCGCCCGGCGGTGATATGCGTTGCCCCAGGCAGCGTCAGATTAGCGCCAGTACCGCTAACACCCACGCACGCAGCATGCGCCTCCCTTAGTGGTATAGTATCTGATCGGATCAGTATCTGATCCGATCAGATCTATACTAGCGTCCCCAGCAGTTTAGGGTTCCCAAAAACGCAGTGTTAGCGGGATCAGCCCAGATACCTGCTAGCACCTGCGTTTTGTGCCTCCGCCCAGCCCACCCAAGTGCAGTATCGATCGATCACTGTCACTTACAAGGCACTAAACGCATAACTGCAGCGTTCGCAGAGTCAGGCCTGATCCCTGCGATCGCTAACAGTTTTTTTGGTAGCATTTTGGTGAACTGGCAAGCGCCAGCCCCAGGCAGCGTCAGGTTAGCGCCAGTACCGCTAACACCCACGCACGCACCATACACCTCCCTTAGTGGTATAGTATCTGTACGGATCAATATCTGATCCGATCAGATCTATACTAGCGTCCCCAGCAGTTTAGGGTTCCCAAAAACGCAGTGTTAGCGGAATCAGCCCAGATACCTGCTAGCACCTGCGTTTTGCCCCTCCGCCCGGCCCAGCCCAGTCCACCCAAGTGCAGTATCGATCGATCACTGTCACTTACAAAACACTAAACGCATAACTGCAGCGTTCGCAGAGTCAGGCCTGATCCCTGCGATCGCTAACAGTTTTTTTTGTAGCGTTTTGGTGAACTGGCAAGCACCAGCCCCAGGCAGCGTCAGATTAGCGCCAGTACCGCTAACACCCACGCACGCACTGTACACCTCCCTTAGTGGTATAGTATCTGATCGCATCAATATCTGATCCGATCAGATCTATACTAGCGTCACCAGCAGTTTAGGGTTCCCAAAAACGCAGTGTTAGCGGGATCAGCCCAGATACCTGCTAGCACCTGCGTTTTGCCCCTCCGCCCGGCCCGGCCCAGCCCACCCAAGTGCAGTATCGATCGATCACTGTCACTTACAAAACACTAAACGCATAATTGCAGCGTTCGCAGAGTCAGGCCTGATCCCTGCGATCGCTAACAGTTTTTTGGTAGCGTTTTGGTGAACTGGCAAGCGCCAGCGGCCTAGTACACCCCGGTCGTAGTCAAACCAGCACTGCAGTAATACGTGGTGACGTGGCGAGTCTCATAAGTGCAGTTCAAGCTGGTGAGGTGGCAAGCACAAGTAGTGTCCCACTGCCACCAAGAAGACAAACACAGGCCCGTCGTGCCCATAGTGCCCTTCCTGCTGCATTCGCCAATCCTAATTGGGAACCCACCGCTTCTGCAGCGCCCGTACTTCCCCCATTCACATCCCCAACCAAATGCAGTCGGCTGCATGAGAGGCATTTTCTTTATGTCCTCCCAAGTACCCCTACCCAACGAACCCCCCCAAAAAAGATGTCGTGTCTGCAGCAAGCGCGGATATAGGCGTGACACCCGCTATTATTGTCCCTCCTGTCCTGACAATCCTGGTCTTTGCATTGGTGAATATTTTGAACGCTACCATTCACTAGTTGAGTATTAGCATAGGGTACAGCATTCCACAGACTAGGCACAATTTCACAGGGTCTCCCAAGATGCCATCGCATTTTGAGAGACCCGAACCTGGAACCGGTTACCGTTATAAAAGTTAGTTACAAAAAAAGTGTAAAAAAAAAAAAAAATAAGAAATAAAAAAAAATAGTTGTTGTTTTATTGTTCTCTCTCTCTCTATTCTCTCTCTCTATTGTTCTGCTCTTTTTTACTGTATTCTATTCTGAAATGTTTTATTGTTATTGTTATTGTTATTGTTATTATGTTTTATCATGTTTGTTTTTCAGGTGTGTAATTATTTACACTTTACTGTGCTTTATTGTTAACCATTGTTAACCATTTTTTTGTCTTCAGGTACGCCATTCACGACTTTGAGTGGTTATACCAGAATGATGCCTGCAGGTTTAGGTATCATCTTGGTATCATTCTTTTCAGCCAGCGGTCGGCTTTCATGTAAAAGCAATCCTAGCGGCTAATTAGCCTCTAGACTGCTTTTACAAGCCGTGGGAGGGAATGCCCCCCCCCCACCGTCTTCCGTGTTTTTCTCTGGCTCTCCTGTCTCAACAGGGAACCTGAGAACGCAGCCGGTGATTCAGCCAGCTGACCATAGAGCTGATCAGAGACCAGAGTGGCTCCAAACATCTCTATGGCCTAAGAAACCGGAAGCTACGAGTATTTCATGACTTAGATTTCGCCGGATGTAAATAGCGCCATTGGGAAATTGGGGAAGCATTTTATCACACCGATCTTGGTGTGGTCAGATGCTTTGAGGGCAGAGGAGAGATCTAGGGTCTAATAGACCACAATTTTTTCAAAAAAGAGTACCTGTCACTACCTATTGCTATCATAGGGGATATTTACATTCCCCGAGATAACAATAAAAATGATTAAAAAAAAAAAATATGAAAGGAACAGTTTAAAAGTAAGATTAAAAAAGCAAAAAAATAATAAAGAAAAAAAAAAAAAAAAAAAAAAAAACACCCCTGTCGCCCCCTGCTCTCGCGCTAAGGCGAACGCAAGCGGCGGTCTGTCGTCAAACGTAAACAGCAATTGCACCATGCATGTGAGGTATCACCGCGAAGGCCAGATCGAGTGCAGTAATTTTTCCAGTAGACCTCCTCTGTAAATCTAAAGTGGTAACCTGTAAAGGCTTTTGAAGGCTTTTAAACATGTATTTATTTTGTTGCCACTGCACGTTTGTGCGCAATTTTAAAGCATGTCATGTTTGGTATCCATGTACTCGGCCTAAGATCATCTTTTTTATTTCATCAAACATTTGGGCAATATAGCGTGTTTTAGTGCATTAAAATTAAAAAAAGTGTGTTTTTTCCCCAAAAAATGCGTTTGAAAAATCGCTGCGCAATTACTGTGTGAAAAAAAAAAATGAAACACCCACCATTTTAATCTGTAGGGCATTTGCTTTAAAAAAATATATAATGTTTGGGGGTTCAAAGTAATTTTTTTGCAAAAAAAAAAAACTTTTTCATGTAAACAATAAGTGTCAGAAAGGGCTTTGTCTTCAAGTGGTTAGAAGAGTGGGTGATGTGTGACATAAGCTTCTAAATGTTGTGCATAAAATGCCAGGACAGTTCAAAACCCCCCCAAATGACCCCATTTTGGAAAGTAGACACCCCAAGCTATTTGCTGAGAGGCATGTCGAGTCCATGGAATATTTTATATTGCGACACAAGTTGCGGGAAAGAGACAAATTTTTTTTTTTTTTTTTTTTTTTTGCACAAAGTTGTCACTAAATGATATATTGCTCAAACATGCCATGGAAATATGTGAAATGACACCCCAAAATACATTCTGCTGCTTCTCCTGAGTACGGGGATACCACATGTGTGAGACTTTTTGGGAGCCTAGCCGCGTACGGGACCCCGAAAACCAAGCACCGCCTTCAGGCTTTCTAAGGGCGTGAATTTTTGATTTCACTCTTCACTGCCTATCACAGTTTCGGAGGCCATGGAATGCCCAGGTGGCACAAAACCCCCCCAAATGACCCCATTTTGGAAAGTAGACACCCCAAGCTATTTGCTGAGAGGTATAGTGAGTATTTTGCAGACCTCACTTTTTGTCACAAAGTTTTGAAAATTGAAAAAAGAAAAAAAAAAATGTTTTTTCTTGTCTTTCTTCATTTTCAAAAACAAATGAGAGCTGCAAAATACTCACCATGCCTTTCAGCAAATAGCTTGGGGTGTCTACTTTCCAAAATGGGGTCATTTGGGGGGGTTTTGTGCCACCTGGGCATTCCATGGCCTCCGAAACTGTGATAGGCAGTAAAGAGTGAAATCAAAAATTTTCACCCTTAGAAATCCTGAAGGCAGTGATTGGTTTTCGGGGTCCAGTACGCGGCTAGGCTCCCAAAAAGTCCCACACATGTGGTATCCCCATACTCAGGAGAAGCAGCTAAATGTATTTTGGGGTGCAATTCCACATATGCCCATGGCCTGTGTGAGCAATATATCATTTAGTGACAACTTTATGAAAAAAAAAAAAAAAAAAAAAAAAAAAAGTGTCACTTTCCCGCAACTTGTGTCAAAATATAAAATATTCCATGGACTCAATATGCCTCTCAGCAAATAGCTTGGGGTGTCTACTTTCCAAAATGGGGTCATTTTGGGGGGTTTTGTGCCACCTGGGCATTCCATGGCCTCCGAAACTGTGATAGGCAGTGAAGAGTGAAAGCAAAAATTTACACCCTTAGAAATCCTGAAGGCGGTGATTGGTTTTCGGGGCCCCGTACGCGGCTAGGCTCCCAAAAAGTCCCACACATGTGGTATCCCCATACTCAGGAGAAGCAGCTAAATGTATTTTGGGGTGCAATTCCACATAGGCCCATGGCCTGTGTGAGCAATATATCATTTAGTGACGACTTTTTGTAAATATTTTTTTTTTTTTTGTCATTTTTCAATCACTTGGGACAAAAAAAATAAATATTCAATGGGTTCAACATGCCTCTCAGCAATTTCCTTGGGGTGTCTACTTTCCAAAATGGGGTCATTTGGGGGGGTTTTGTACTGCCCTGCCATTTTAGCACCTCAAGAAATGACATAGGCAGTCATAAACTAAAAGCTGTGTAAATTCCAGAAAATGTACCCTAGTTTGTAGACGCTATAACTTTTGCGCAAACCAATAAATATACGCTTATTGACATTTTTTTTACCAAAGACATGTGGCCGAATACATTTTGGCCTAAATGTATGACTAAAATTTAGTTTATTGGATTTTTTTTTATAACAAAAAGTAGAAAATATCATTTTTTTTCAAAATTTTCGGTCTTTTTCCGTTTATAGCGCAAAAAATAAAAACCGCAGAGGTGATCAAATACCATCAAAAGAAAGCTCTATTTGTGGGAAGAAAAGGACGCAAATTTCGTTTGGGTACAGCATTGCATGACCGCGCAATTAGCAGTTAAAGCGACGCAGTGCCGAATTGTAAAAAGACCTCTGGTCCTTAGGCTGCATAATGGTCCGGGGCTCAAGTGGTTAAAGGGATTGTTTGTCCAGATCGAAAGATCCTCCTAAAAACCTATGAACAGATTTGCGTAACTGGGAGCAAATCTGGCCTCCATAGCTGTCCCTCTGATTTGTCTGTAAAAAAATCTCCCACATAGGAGAAATAATTATGAGTCAGACAGAACTTAATAGAGTCAATGAGGAACCTAGTTTGTAGGGGGTGCAGATTGCTCTTAGATAATTTTCCACTGCCCTGATGCCATATTTGTGTTCAATGTAAGTCTAATTACGTAGTTACATAGTTAGTAAGGTTGAATAAAGACACTAGTCCATCCAGTTCAACCTGAGTGAGTGTCTACAACTGTCCCTATCCCTGAAGTATAGAGTGATGATACATCCAACGGCAGCCACTTGTATTGAGGGTGCCAGGAAAAAGTTGAAAGGATCTTGAGCATATGTCCTGAGTCTTTGACATAAGATGTAAGTTGTGTTACCTGATCTTGTAAGAAGTGGTCTATATAACACTCCAAATTACTTGTTAGGCTGTCTATCCCAGCGATAATGGGTCTACCTGGTGGATTTGTCAGATCTTTGTGAATCTTAGGGATACGATAAAAATGAGGTGTTAGTGGATGTAGTTTATTTAAATATAGATGTTCGCTTTTGGTGACAACTCCATTCTCTCTGGCTCGCTTGAGTTGATGTTCTAGAGGGTTCATATAGCCTGGTAATGGATCAGTTTGGAGCGTCTCATATGTGTCCTTTATCACCATGGAGTCTCAAAGCCTCCGCCACATAACTCTCTCTGTCTTGGATGACCAGGCCTCTTGATAATTTCCGTTGGTACCTCACAGTTGTTGCCCAGAGTGTGTTCAGGCTGAGGAGAGGGGCCTGTGAGGACCTTACTATGAAAACAGAACTTGCTGACCTCATGGAGAAACAGATCATACACACAGACTTCAAGCCAAAGTCCTCCTTCCATCCCCACTGGGCAAAAGGAAAATTCATTCCAATCTTCTATGAAGTAGTGATGGATGAGTTAAAATAGATATGCCAGAATGCATGCGTGATTCCCTCCGGGCCCAGTCTATGTTTGGATAATTAAAATCCCCCATTATAATAACACTTCCCATCCTTGCTGCTAATCCAAATTGTGATGGGAGGTCTGTCTCCTCCTCCTTCCTCAGGTTAGGGGGCCTATAGCATACTCCCAGTAATATTTTCCCTTTAGCTTCATCCCTTTGGAGCTCTACCCATAAGGATTCCACCTCCTCCCTAGCTCCCTTATTGATGTAATCTCTCACATTCACTTGTGCATTATTCTTGATATACAGGCATACCCCTCCTCCTTTTTTACCCTCTCTATGCCTGCGATAAAGGGAATACCCTTGAATGGTTGCCAGCCAATCATGAGAGCTGTTGAACCAGGTCTCTGAAATTCCCACAAAATAAAAATCCTCCTCGTTCAAAAGTATCTCTAGTTCACCCTTCTTGTCTGCCAGGCTCCTGGCATTGGTGAACATGTAAAAGAACGTGAAAAAAGAGGAAGGAGAAGGCCTTCCAAGGAGGTCACAGTAACTGGACACTACGGTTAATTTCATGTCTGATTGTATGGATGTATGCGCAGCTGCGATCCCCCCCTCTTTTTAATGACATAACGTTGTCTTTTTAATTATCGTGGAAGGTATTACTCCAATCTTTATTATTTTTGCTATATTTGGTATTATGGTGTGTTTTTTCTATAATAAAATGTAATGTTAACCATAGTGTCCAGTTATTGTGACCTCCTTGGAAGCCCATCTCCTTCCTCTTTTTTCATTTTTTTTGCGTTTTTTGTGGTTGGCATGGACTGTGCCATGCAGTTGATACTGCATGGTGAAAGGTTGAATTAATTACTATACATTTATTAATCAAGTTAGTTGTATACTAACAGAGCGGTAGATCCGGGCACCACAATACTTTTTCATTGGTGAACATGTAGCTTCAGGTCTTTGTCACAGATTGCCCTCTCTGTCCTTCTAAGAATTGAGTCCCCTACCACCAGAATCTTTATACCCTGCCCCCCCCCTGGAAGCTAGGAGAGTCCCTCAGCTCCAGCAGTGCTGGTCCCTGACCAGATTCACCAATGTCACTCAATCGAGCGTACTTATTGGGATGCTCCAGCCCAGGATTGGCCCCCCTGGCACTTCCCTCTCTATCCTTCCTGACTGTCACCCATCTACTCGTTTCTAGTGCCTGCACCTCTTTGTCTCCACCCACCTCTGTGCTGGCCCCTGCCATGAACGTTCCTGGCTCTCCTTTAGTATGGAGGGTCTTCCCAGTGCTGACAGTTGCTTCCCTAGATTCAGAACCTGGGCTTCCAGGGAAACAATGTGCTTACATTTTGCACAACAGTATTTGCCCTTGATCAGATGATCAAGGAACGCATACATGCCGCAAGATGTACACCGAGTCGCATCTTTACACCCGCCGGGCATCGTACCTACTAATTTAATGAGGATTGGGGATTATACTCTGTCCAAATTAACTAACAACTAGCCTCCTGACACTAATACTCAATACAATACACTACACAGGTACTCAACAATACACAGGTACTCGCAGACCACGTGCACACGCAATCCACATGTACTTGCAGTCCACATACACTCGCAATCCATGTGCACTCGCAGCCTACGTGCACTCGATGCACGTAATGATGCTTAAATTTTTTGAAAGAGTTTGAAACCCATGGGCCAGCTATGTTCATATCGATATTTAAGGTTGGTTAATATGCTCAGGTCTCTCCTCCCATTTTATTGTGTCTAGTGAACCTTCCTCCAGAATCCTTCTACTCCCTTTTCTGCTTCTTTCTGTCTTGTTCTTACTTTTCTCTCTCTGTCTTTTTCTTTGTTGCACATTTCTTTTTTTTTGATGCTCCAGAGGAGCCTTCACTAAGGTGTATTCTGTAAGAATAAAGAGTGCTGTTTGGCTTCTAGGAGGTAATTGTTCCTATTGCATGACGTTAGGCTAAAATGGATGTTCCTCTCTTACTGCTGGATTTCCCTTGTATAATTGTTATGGCTACCCATTGATGCTGAGATTTTGGTGCCTGATCCCAATATGGTAAATTATGTCCTGATCTTATGTCATGATATATAATTTTTATACTTTGTTATGGCTTTTGCCCTTTTTATTTTTGTATGTACTCTTGTACTTTACTTGGTTACAACCATAATAGTAAAAATATTGAAAGAGAACTATTTTAAGATATACACTACAGTGATAACTCCGAACATTCCCACTCTGAAAACACATGATTTTCATCTTAAATAGAAATATAACAGTTTAGGGTCTTATGCATTGATAATGGTATGAAGAGGACAAGTGTGATAAAGCGATAATTATGAAGAGTTGGTAAATAATGTTTGTGGGAACTCGTCAGATTTTGCCTAGAGACTCCAGATAATCGGTTTCATTACTGGCAGTTTATGGACCACACAAAGTTCTCACCTGCTCATGAGTTTGGCTCATCTACTGGTTTGCTGGCCATTGTAGTGACATCAATGGCACTACTCCAATTACCCAGAGGCCAGGAAGGAGAGAGATGGGAGAAGGTTCTCCTCTCTCTGACCACTAAGGATATGTCTTGCTGGAGGGTGCTGAAGACCTCAACCTACTGCTTAGGCCTAGAGTAAAAATGGGAAGGTGTCTGCCTGTAAAGAAAAAATATGAGAAGGTGGAAAGAGCAGACTGAGCTGTCCCAATATTAGTCATAATTGATCAATAACATTGTCCAAATTTGTCCATGTTGCCATATTAGGTTGATGATCCCTGCCCCTTTGTTACGTTTACGTGTGGCTGTGGGGCATGGAATGCCTTGGCTGCAGCTGGTTGAGACAACAGCCTGCTGTCGTGTGACAGTTTCCCGTGGGTTTGGGTGACCTCAGTTTAGCCTGAACCTTAGCTCATCCCTAATCATCACCATAATTCACTGTTCTTGTCATTGCTCGTGTACAGCAATGATGGTCCATTTGTTGCCCATGTATTGAAATGATTGCCCATTTGTTGCCCACATATGGAAATGGTTGCCCATGTATGGTCACATTTGACCATTGGTTGTTTGCATATTGTAACTATTGTCTATTTGTTTTGTAATGACTGTTTGTTTTCTTGTCTATGTATTGGCAGGATTGTCAGTACTTGCCTGCATATTGTCTTTTCTCCTGTCACTATCAAACCACGCCCCCTAGTAATTTTTTGGCCCTGCCAATTTCCCCTTACCAATTACTTATTATCTATTCTCCCCCTTTTTTTTTAGAGTTATTTAGTACATGCCCACCGGATCTAAATTCCTCGTATACCTTAGACGCCCTCCACCCCATGCTCTGAATTTATTCATTTTAAGTGAGTACTCATTTTCTATCCCAATTTTTTCCTTATTTTTGTTTTATGACCTTGGCACCTCATTACGATTTTGGTGCAACATTTTTCTGTATGGTAAACTTTATAAATATATTTTATACACTTATTTTTCTTCCCCTCTTTTTGACCACCCCGCAGCCTGGTCACTGTGTGTCTTCTGTGGCCACGCAGGGCTCCCTTCCTCTGGGTCGGCTGGTCCCCCTTGGCAGTGGTTATTTCCGGGAAGTTTGGCGCGGTAGGTTCTCTTTCCTCAGCGGGCGGGCATTGGCAAGTGATGTATACCTTTATATTTAATGATACATATATGTTCTGTATATTTTGTACTTATTTCATTCCTTTTTGTATTTTTGTACAGTTTAACACATTTTCCTTATTCGTATAACCCCTGATGAAGCTATTAGGCGAAACATGTCAGTCTAATATACGAATATGAAACTTCTGTTAGAGCTGAACATTCGCCATACGACCACCTTCACTATGAAATGTTGATTATTTGTGAACAAAGTGGCCCTGTCTTGTTTTAACTTTATTCTCATTAACATTATATATACTTTTTAAATAAATGTTTTCCATTATTATCTGTAAGCAACAATCCCCCTTCTTTCTCTTTACTCCATATAATGTAATGGAATGCAAAGGTCTATTATTCCCACATTTTGCTATATTAATATATCAATAGTAGCCCCACTTTTTTTTATTTTTTTTACTGTCCCTGTCACCACTAGGTAGATTCACCCTTTAAGGTAGATTCACCCTTTTAGGTAGATTCACTGGGACAAAAAGTAATGGGAAATCCAAATTTTGTAGTTTTCCCCCAAGGTTAAATATGAAGGTAAATCTACTAATGGGGACACCTATGGGGACAACTGGCCATACACTGTTATATACACTGAAAATCTAACCATGGCTATCCCTGTCAGCACCTCCTTGCTTGGCAAACATCGACTGAAAAATGAAAGGTGCTGGCCAGAAAATTGTCAGCCAATCAGTGACTGCAGCTAATCAGCTGCAGTCACTGTTTGGTTAATCAGACGGCAAAATATGATAGCCAGCAAGGGAGATTCCTCCATCCACACTGCTTGGCATGGTAGGGGGAATACAGAGATTTGGACTGGGTTGAATGGGAAAAATCTAGGTGTGTATGGCCAGCCTAAAGCCTCGTACACACGATCAACTTGTTGGCCAACCAAGCGTCAGACTTTTGTCCGAAGGGCGTGTGCCAGGAACTTGTCTTACATACTAATGGCACACAATTGTCAGCCAACAAACACCAACATAGTGACGTACTACGTGGAATTTCAGCTCTTGAGCGCCATCCTTTGGGCACCTTCTGCTAATGTCATGTTTGGTGAGCATTGATTCCGAGCATGCGTGGTTGTACTTTGGACTTTTGTGTGACGGAGTTGTGTACAGACGATACGAAAATCTGACGACAGACCGTTGTCCGCTGAAAACTTACTAGACTGACATCCAACATTTGTTGGCGGAAAGTTGGACAATTGTCTGAAGGAGCGTACTAACGGTCGAATTTTAGGCAAACAGTCTGTCATCACAAAATTCCCTGCAGAAAATCCGTGTGTACGAGGCTTAAGAGGGAATTTCACTTTGTGGAGATTTTCTGTTACTTCCTGTTGTGTCTCAGACAGGAAGTGAAGAAAAATTTCCCCTGAGATGAAAACCTCAAAAAAGATAAACTAAGGCCTAGTTCATACTTGTGGTGGGGGGTAGTAAAAACATGCAGTTGAGCTGTGTTCTTACCAGTCTCCACCTCCACCCAACCACTTTCTCTTAAAGGGGTTGTAAACCCTCACCGTTTTTCACCTTAATGCATTCTATGCATTAAGGTGAAAAACTTCCTGTGCTGCAGCAGCGCCCCTGAGCCCCCTATACTTACCTGAGCCCCGTAATTCCCAAGACGGGAAGGAGCACACCAACTCCAGCCTGTGTCTCGGGTCCTGATTTGATAGATTGATAGCAGCTCAGCCATTGGCTCCCACTGCTGTCAATCAAATCGAATGATGCCGGGGGGGAGGAGCAGAGTCCTGCTGTCTCTGTGTACGGACGCAGCAGCAGGACATGGGGATGGGCCCGCAGGGGTGTCCCGTCGGAGAGCGCTTCTTCAGGGGGACACTTGAGAAGAGGAGGAGCCAGGAGCACCGCGGATGGACCCCAGAAGAGGAGGATCGGGGCCACTCTGTGCAAAACCAACTGCACAGCGATGGTAAGCATGACATGTTTGTTTTTTTTTAAAGAAAAAAAACTGAACCTTTACAACCCCTTTAAGCTGCAATTACCACATAGGGAGGTTTACATATGCTGCGCCAAAAATCATCCCCACTGCCACACTGGGAAGGCAGTACCGCCTGTCAACCCACTGAACTGAATGAGGGTGCCCTGCCACTGGTTGCATGACAGCGCACAGGGTTTAGGAGGTTAAAACAGGCGGCGAGAAGGTGATACAATGACTCCTCCCTGACTGTCAAATGCCCTCTAAAGAGCAATCCAAACATGGAGGCATTTAAGAAGTTTGGAGCCTTGGAGAAGTTTAAGGGGCCTGTTCACACCAGATGCATTCAGAAACGCATTCCAAATGCAATGACAAGAAAAATGAATGTTTCCCAATGGGTGTAGTTCACACCACTGCGTTGAAGTTGCATGCATTTGAAACGGGTAGAGTGGGCTGCATTTTTTACACAATGCACACACATGCATGTAGACACAACACAGTGCGTGTGATTGCAGGTTTTTGAAAAAAAGGTTGTAAATAAAATGTTAAAAAGAAACACACTGGAAAAATACATCTGAATGCATTAGAAACGCATGCAAATGTATGAACGTGATGGCTTTAGCTCTGTGTTTTTCATTGCATTCTGGTGTGGACAGGCCTTAAAACTTTGATATTCCCTAACTAAAAAAATGTGTTGGCTAGATAGTTACATTTTAGCTGAAAAGATGAAATAAAAATAAAAGTGCAGTTAATTAAACCAATAGAAAAAAAAAAGAATAAATAAATGATAGAAAACCTTCATATCAGGAGCGTTGCTAGGTGGCGAAAAGACCAGGGGCTTCAGCCCGAAGTCCAAGGCTGGAAACGGGGGGGGGGGGGGGGGGGGTTGTACACGTGACGCAGGCTTTTTTTTTTTTGGCTGGGCTGTGACCTACCTGACCTACATACACTGACGGCAGTGACCTACCTACACTGACCTACATACACTGACGGCAGTGACCTACCTACACTGATGGTAGTGACCTACCTACACTGACCTGCCTGACCTACCTACACTGACATTTACATACACTGACCTACCTACACTGACGGTAGTGACTGACCTACCTACACTGACAGCAGTGACCTACCTACACTGACATTTACATACACTGACCTACCTACACTGACCTACCTACACTGCTCTACATACACTGATGGTAGTGACCTACCTACACTGACCTGCCTGACCTACCCCTACACTGACATTTACATACACTGACCTACCTACACTGACATTTACATACACTGACCTACCTACACTGACGGCAGTGACCTACTTACACTGACCTACCTACACTGACCTACATACACTGATGATAGTGACCTACCTACACTGACCCACATACACTGACATTTACATACACAGTCTGACCTACCTCAGCCGTTGTGTGCGCTGTCACAGCAGCCAATCAGTCAGAGGAGGAGCCAAGGAGGAAAGGAGAGCGGCCCGCCCGAGCGCCGAGCGGGGATGTGGCGCGGCGGCCGCATTGTAATTCACGCCTTCTGGAGCCTGCAGCGCCTATGATGGACGTCACACGTCCCGCCGTCCTGGCATTGGACCAGTGGAACGTCCACCATAGGCGTTGCAGGCTCCAGAAGGCGGGACCTGCTATGGCACTCGGCCAAACTCTGTGGCGCTCGGGATCAGATCGGTCCCAGCGCTCGCCACTCGGGGCTTAAAATGGAGAGCTGCATGCCTGAGACTCGGGGCTTTTCGGGGTCACATTCGGGGCTTCAGCCACCCCCTCCCGACGCCCCTGCTTCATATACAGAATCCTATACCTTAAAAAACAAAAAACAAACTAAAACTCTGTTAAGTCTGGCTGCAAAGGATTATGGGGATATTTCTACATTTAGAATAGCTATAATCCATTTTGAACTGTTTGCGCGCTCACTTCTTTTTTTTTTGGTTTTGCCTAAAGTTGCTTTCTGACCGAGGGGTGACCCGCTGTAATGTGACACATCCCTTTTCATAAGGAAACGGCTTCTAGTTCTGCTGAGATCACAGGATGGAAGTTTGCAGTTTTAGCTCACTTTGGATTTTCTCTTCTAACTACATACTGTGGACTGGCAGCAAAAAATGTTCTGCTGAATATAAAGTACGTGTATCATTTGTTGGAAACGATTGTGAAATCAAAAGAAAACATGTAATTGCAATCATGAAATGAGAGTTTTCCCTTGACTAGTGTAGTCCAAATGTTACCTTCCTTACCTTACCATAATCCCCTTTTATACTCCACCTCTTAACCAAAACCCCACCTTAAAATGATGAGACCACACATTTTATTTTGGAGTAATATGGCCACAACAGCCCTTTTATTATAAAACAACTCCAAAATAAATCACTCCAATAAATAACCGATAAATAACCAATAACACAAACAATGACATATTAATAACGTAAACAGTTAACCCCAGTCTGATGGTCTCTGACGGTGACCCCCCTTTCCACCATATATATATAACTATATATATAACCATGTATAACCATGTATAAACAACCATGTATAAACAACCATGTATAAACAACGCACTGCGGGACTTTTCCAACTAATAGGCCTCCAGCTGTAGCCGCTCGGAGACAACCGTTTTCCCGCAGCTCCACCAAAAACCAGTATTCCCTCCACCGTTCAGGAATACACCGGAGGGGAACATGCTAATGATGATCCCCCCACCCCTTTAAATCCATCAGTTTTACCGCCCCCGTCAAAGACCACCAGAAGAAAACTACCGCCCCCATCCAAACGTAGTCACCTCAGCTGTCATGACGACCTGTTCATTCCTGAAACGAGAAAATACAAACAACACTACACACAACACAGTACATTACTTCCCTGTCAATTAAAAAAGGGAGGGAGGGTGGGAAAAACTGCCTCTGTTAAACTTTTTCTCTCACACTGACCTCTCTACTCCTCCCCCCCCTTAAATATCACCACTCCCCCTTTGCTACCAACTTAACTTTTGGGCCTCCCCTTTCTCCCATAAACCTTTTCCTGCTCTTTTAACCCTTTCAGTGTCTCCATTAGACACACTGTCATGCCCGGCCCTCCACTACCCCTCCTTCTAGTCAGTTTCATTCCGGGCCTCACTTTACTGCAATGTATGTGCACCATTGGAGACGTGTCCTGGACAGTGGACATCATGGCTTCCTCTTCTGATCAAAAGAAAAGAGGATCGATCACTGAGCTGGATCGATCACTGAGCTGGATCGATCACTGAGCTGGATCAAAGCCCATTGTTTAGAATGGCTGCGTATTGTCCGGAACCCACAGAAGCAAAACGTTTGTGGTTTGGTTGGAGTTCTTCAGGGTCCATTCAGACCTGTTCATTCTGATTCCTTGCATTAATGCACGCATGCACGTTAAAGCCGTATTAAACCTAAAAAGCAAACATTTATTATATTGCAGCTTACCAATTGTTAAATGTGATGGCTGCTCTCATTTTCTTTTTTTAGACTTTCTTTTTTTTTCTATTTTCATCTGGTGATCCAGCGAGTAAGTCTGTTTTTCAAAAGCACAAGCTCCCCAGTAGAATGTATCAGTTTACATGGATAACACAAACCATTTAACGTTGGCAGGGGTGTATAGTTACATAGTCAGGCTTAAAAAAAGACACAAGTCCATCTAGTTCAACCAAAAAAAAAATCCCAATCCCATATACACAATCCTATACCCACAGTTGATCCAGAGGAAGGTGGAAAACCCCAGCAAAGCATGATCCAATTTGCTACAGCAGTGAAAAAAATTCCTTCCTGATCCCCCCGAGAGGCAATCGGATTTTCCCTGGATCAACTTTACCTATAAATGTCAGTACCCAGTTATTTTATGTACATTTAGGAAATAATCCAGGTCTTTCTTAAAGCAATCTACTGAGCTGGTCAGAACCCCCTCTGGAGGGAGTCTATTCCACATTTTCACAGCTCTTACTGTGAAGAATCCTTTCCATATTTGGAGATGAAATCTCTTTTCCTCCAGACGTAAAGGGTGCCCCCTTGTCCTCTGTGTTGACCTTAAAGTGAATAACTCAACACCAAGTCTACTGCAGTATATGGACCCCTTATGTATTTGTACATAGTTACATAATAGGTGAGGTCAAAAAAAGACACAAGTCCATCAAGTCCAACCTATGTGTGTGATTATATGTCAGTATTACATTGTATATCTCTGTATGTTGCGGTTGTTCAGGTGCTTATCTAATAGTTTCTTGAAACTATTGATGCCCCCTGCTGAGACCACCGCTTGTGGAGGGGGATTCCACATACTTGCCGCGCTTACAGTAAAGAACCCTCTACGTAGTTTAAGGTTAAACCTCTTTTTTCTTCTAATTTTAATGAGTGGCCACGTGTTTTGTTAAATTCCCTTCCGCAAAAAAGTTTTATCCCTATTGTGGGGTCACCAGTACAGTATTTGTATATTGAAATCATATCCCCTCTCAAGCGTCTCTTCTCCAGAGAGAATAAGTTCAGTGCTCGCAACCTTTCCTCATAACTAATATCCTCCAGACCCTTTATTAGCTTAGTTGCCCTTCTTTGTACTCGCTCCATTTCCAGTACATCCTTCCTGAGGACTGGTGCCCAGAACTGGACAGCATACTCTAGGTGCGGCCGGACCAGAGTCTTGTAGAGCACACAGTTGCTGTAACTGGTTATAAAATGTGAGCTGGAGTTGAATCTGCTAGTGCCTTTATGACTCTGCCCCCCCCCCCCCCAAACTGACAATGCTGCTATCTGCTGTGCCTCCTGTTCTCCTTCATCCAAGAGTTGTGTCTCACTAATACACAAAGTGTGTTACTGGCCAGAACAAGAGGTGAAAACAGAGGGGGAAAAGCCAAAGAAAAGAAAACTAATGCAGCCACCACCTCTAAGGATTGGCAAGCTGCAATAAATTGCATTTTTTTGTTTTGGATTTAATAATGCTTCAACTTGCATTTTCTTAAAGTGGTACCTATACTGCGTCAGGTCAGCTCTATTGCAGGAAACAACGTACCAGTACGCCTTTTCATGCAATAGATACTGTGGGCACGATGAATGCCGGCCACCTGCGATCACTCCATAGAGAGGTAGAACTGGGATCTGCCTATGTAAACAAGACGGATCCCCGTTCTGACAGGGGACAACATGAAGATCTGCTGTTTCTAGTGATCAGGAACAGCGATCTCTGTGTTGTCCCAGTGAGCCCATCCCCCACACAGTTAGATCACACCCAGGGAACACATTTAACCCTTTGATCGCACCCCAATGTTAACCCCTTCCCTGCCAGTGTCATTTATATATTGATCAGTGCATTTTTTTTGTTTAACACTGATCACTGTATTGATGTCACTGGTCCCCAAAAAGTGTCACTTAGGGTCAGATTTGTCCGCCACAATGTCACAGTCCCACTAAAGATCGCTGACATTTACCAGTAAAAAAACATTTTTTTTTAAAAAAAGTCCATAAATCTATCCCCTATTTTGTAGATGCTATAATGCACATTTTGTAGATGCTTTTGCACAAACCAATCAATAAACGCTTATTGCGATTTTTTTTTTTTGCCAAAAATATGTAGAAGAATACATATTGGCCTAAACTGATGAATAAATATGTTTTTTATATATATATATTTTGGATATGTATTATAGCACTACACGCAGAATCAGGCCTCGACCCCTACAACCCTGGCAAACAGATGACACTAAAATTCTCAAAAAACGTAGTCGCCCTCTTGAGCGTCTGTGGCACAAGACTAATGCCCCGTACACACGGTCGGATTTTCCGATGGAAAATGTCCGATCGGAGCGTGTTGTCGGAAATTCCGACCGTGTGTGGGCTCCATCGGACATTTTCCATCGGATTTTCCGACACACAAAGTTGGAGAGCAGGAGATAAAATTTTCCCAAAACAAAATCCGTTGTCGGAAATTCCGATCGTGTGTACACAAATCCGACGGACAAAGTGCCACGCATGCTCAGAATAAATAAAGAGATGAAAGCTATTGGCCACTGACCCGTTTATAGTCCCGACGTACGTGTTTTACGTCGCCGCGTTTAGAACGATCGGATTTTCTGACTACTTTGTGCGACCGTGTGTATGCAAGACAAGTTTGAGCCAACATCCTTCGGAAAAAATCCTAGGATTTTGTTGTCGGAATGTCCGATCAATGTCCGACCGTGTGTACGCCCTATAGGTCTCTCAAAGACTTCAACCAATACAAATCTGCTCTCCAAAAATACTATTCTTTCCTCCACACTGCCAAGCAAACCTATTTTACAACTCTTTTTAACACCTTCTCATCCAGTCCCCGTAAACTCTTCTCCACCTTAAACTCTCTACTTCGTCCTCCACCGCCTCCACCCACTGACTCACTCACTGTACAGGAGATTGCTAATCACTGCAAAAACAAGATTGATACAATCCGTGATGAAATCTCCACTCTACAGGTATCTCCCCCAGCTAGGACCCCATGTCAACAGGTACAACTGACACTCCCCCTATTCAAATCTGCTACTACAGATGAAGTTGCTAAACTCCTTTCTATCGCCCACCTAACCACCTGTCCCCTGGACCCTATTCCCTCTCATATGCTACGGTCACCCTCTGACTCCATCCTACACTCTCTTACCCACATCTTCAATCTCTCCCTCACCTCTGGCATCTTCCCCAATGCTCTAAAACATGCACTGGTCACCCCCATACTTAAAAAGCCGTCCTTGGTCCCTATCAATCTTAACAACCTACGCCCTATCTCCTTGCCCCCCTTTTCCTCTAAACTCCTTGAGCGCCTGGTTTACAACCGAGTGAGTAACCACCTCATTAAAGTGGAGTTCCACCCACTTTTACAACTCTTCAGCATCCCTCACTAAACTGTGCACTGTAAACAAATTGGATATTTTTTTATTTTTTTTCTCAGCACCTACTGTATATCTGCTGTATTCATTTTTCACTTCCTCCTCCCTGGCCGCGGCCCATCGCATCATTTCCTGTTTGCAATGCCTTCTGGGAAGGGGCGGCAACTTCCTCTGAAACTGCCGTTGCTATGGAAACCTGATCTGAAACCTATTACATTGCTTGTGCTGCACTGAGCATGTGCGAGATTTGCAAGGATGAGATCCAGGAAGAAATACAGTCTGGCTTCAGATGCCCACACTTAAGATGGCCACGGCCTGCTGTACGTTTGTAAAATAACAAACGACTGCTATAAACTAACAAAACAGACCTTAGTTTACAGACTAACTTTACTAGAATACATTAAGCTTGTGTACTATAGGGGTATTTTTATTCAAAAAGTAGAATTTCGGCCGGAACACCACTTTAAGAACAACCTTCTTGATCCCCTTCAATCTGGATTTCACCCTCAACACTCCACAGAAACTGCTCTTCTAAAACTCACAAACGACCTACTAACTGCAAAAACCAACGGACACTATTCTGTACTCCTACTTCTGGACCTTTCAGCTGCCTTTGACACGGTTGACCACCCCCTCCTCCTTAAAGTGGTGTTCCGGACGAAATTATACTTTTTAAATAAAAATATCCCTATAATACACAAGCTTAAAGTGGAGTTCCACCCACTTTTACAACTCTTCAGCATCCCTCACTAAACTGTGCACTGTAAATGAATTGGATATTTTTTTTCTCAGCACTTACTGTATATCTGCTGTATTCATTTTTCACTTCCTCCTCCCTGGCCGCGGCCCATCGCATCATTTCCTTTTTGCAATGCCTTCTGGGAAGGGGCGACAACTTCCTCTGACACTGCCGTTGCTATGGAAACCTGACCTGAAACCTATTACAATGCTTGTGCTGCACTGAGCATGTGCGAGATTTGCAAGGATGAGATCCAGGAAGAAATACAGTCTGGCTTCAGATGCCCAGACTTAAGATGGCCACGGCCTGCTGTAAGTTTATAAAATAACAAACTACTGCTATAAACTAACAAAACAGAGCTTAGTTTACAGACTAACTTTACTAGAATACATTAAGCTTGTGTATTATAGGGGTATTTTTTATTTAAAAAGTATAATTTCAGCCGGAACACCACTTTAATGTATTTTAGTAAGGTTAGTCTGTAAACTAAGGTCTGTTTTGTTAGTTTATAGCAGTAATTTGTTATTTTATAAACTTACAGCAGGCCGTGGCCATCTTAAGTGTGGGCATCTGAAGCCAGACTGTATTTCTTCCTGGATCTCATCCTTGCAGATCTCGCACATGCTCAGTGCAGCACAAGCAGTGTAATAGGTTTCAGGTCAGGTTTCCATAGCAACGGCAGTGTCAGAGGAAGTTGCCGCCCCTTCCCAGAAGACATTGCAAACCGGAAATGATGCGATGGGCCGCAGCCAGGGAGGAGGAAGTGAAAAATGAATACAGCAGATATACAGTAGGTGCTGAGAAAAAAAATAAAAAAATATCCAATTTGTTTACAGCGCACAGTTTAGTGAGGGATGCTGAAGAGTTGTAAAAGTGGGTGGAACTCCACTTTAAAAAAACTTTCCTCCCTCGGTCTCCGTGACGGTGTTCTTCAGTGGCTCTCATCCTACCTATCCCAACGCACCTTCAGTGTCACTTACAATTCTACTTCCTCCACTCCTCTCCCCTTCTCTGTCGGGGTCCCCCAAGGTTCTGTTCTTGGACCTCTTTTATTTTCAATCTACACCTCTTCTCTGGGTCAGCTGATAGCCTCTCACGGCTTTCAATATAATTTCTACGTTGACGACACACAAATCTCTCCACCCCTCAACTTACCCCATCAGTCTCCTCACGCATCACTAACTTACTAACCGCCATATCTGTATGGATGTCACACCACTTCCCCAAACTCAACTTGTCCAAAACCGAGCTTATACTATTTCCTCCCCCACGTGCCTCTTCCCCTGACTTGTCTGTCAAGAGCAATGGCACAACCATCCACCCCTCCCCACGTCAGGGTGCTAGTTGTTATCCTGGACTCTGAACTCTCCTTTCGGCCCCACATCCAATCACTTTCCAAAATTTACCGCCTCAACCTCCGCAACATCTCCAAACTACGTCCATTTCTAACCAATGAAACCACAAAGCTCCTGATTCACTCCCTGGTTATCTCTCGCCTCGACTACTGCAACTCCCTTCTCATTGGCTTACCTTTAAATAGTCTATCCCCCCTTCAGTCCATCATGAATGCTGCTGCCAGACTCATCCACCTTACAAACCGCACAGTGTCTGCTACCCCTCTCTGCCAATCCCTCCATTGGCTGCCACTCGCCCAACAAATTAAATTCAAAATACTAACAATAAGTTACAAAGCCATCCACAACTCTGCGCCCAGCTACATCACTAACCTAGTCTCAAAATACCAACCTAATCGCCATCTCCGTTCCTCCCAAGACCTCCTGCTCTCTAGCTCCCTCATCACCTTCTTCCATATCCGCCTCCAGGGCTTCTCCCGAGCCTCACCCATCCTCTGGAATTCCCTACCCCAATCTGTCAGACTGTCTCCAAATTTATCCACTTTTAGGCGATCCCTGAAAACTTTCCTCTTCAGAGAAGCCTATCCTGCCTCCATCTAACAACTGCACTGTTTTCTCCATTAGCTCATCCCCCACAGCTATTACCCTTTTGTATAACTTGACCCTCCCTCCTAGATTGTAAGCTCTAACGAGCAGGGCCCTCTGATTCCTTCTGTATTGAATTGTATTGTAATTGTACTGTCTGCCCTCAAGTTGTAAAGCGCTGCATAAACTGTCGGCGCTATATAAATCCTGTATAATAATAATAATAATAGCAGAAAGTACAAAATTATTTTTTTTTTCAAAATTGTCGCTCTTTTTTTTTTTTTTATAGCGTAAAAAATAAAAACCGCAAAAATGATCAAATACCACCAAAAGAAAGTGCTATTTGTGGGAAAAAAGGACGTCAATTTTGTTTGGGTGCAATGTCGCACAACCGCGCAATTTTTCAGTTAAAGTGACACAGTGCCGTATTGCAAAAAAAGTGGCCTAGTCAGGAAGGGGTAAATCCTTCTGGGGCTGAAGTGGTTAATCCTCATGCTGCTAGCATTAGTAAATAGATAGGAAAGTATATTATATTTACTTGTTTTAAACTTTTTTTTTACATTTCTTCAGTTACTTCCTGGTTTCCTGCCTAGGCAAATTGTCATACATCCGATGACTCTTTAGGAGGGGAGGAGAGGAGGAGGGGTTTCTCAGCTATGCACTCTCTCCTACATGCATGCCTACGCTAAGGGTCGGTTCACACTGGGGCAACACGACTTTAGCGCGACTTTGCACGGCGACTTCAACGCGGCTTCGACGCGACTTCAGCGCGACTTTAGCAAATTACAAGGCGACTTGAAGTCGCCTCCATGACAGGCGACTTCGCCTGTGGCCAATCAGCTCTCTGGGAGGGAGGGGGGGAGGGAGGGGTTTTCCCTGCAAAGTCGCTTGACTTTACAGAGAGATCCGACTTGGAGGCGACTTCCATAGATTTCTATCTTACAGGTCGCCTACCAAGTCGGATCAAAGTAGTACAGGGAGTACGCTCTGAAGTCGGAGCGACTTCAGTAGCGTCTATTAAGACGCTAGCGTTCACTCCCATTCAAACTATTTCTGGGGCGACTTGGGGCGACTTGAGGGCGTACAAGTCAGATCCCAAGTCGCCCCAGTGTGAACCGAGCCTAAGGGCAGATGGATTCCAGGAAGTAAATGCTACTTAAATGATTTGCCCTTACTCAAAATGGCCACAGACAGAAATGCTAGGGGGTGTTTTTCAAAGTGATTTCGCAAGAAAAGAAAGCACAGAGACATGGATGGGTGTGGGAGTTTGCTTTGAATATTAAAAATGAATTAAATAGTGTTTGTGGTTTGTGGTGATCAGACGCAGTAAAGATCTGCTTTAAGGCAGCCTATTGAAATGAATAGGCTACCAACACATACAGTATCTCACAAAAGTGATCCCAATTTGGACATTTTCACTTAGGGGTGTACTCACTTTTGTTGCCAGCGGTTTAGACATTAATGGCTGTGTGTTGAGTTATTTTGAGGGAACAACAAATTTACACTGTTATACAAGCTGTACACTCACTACTTTACATTGTAGCAAAGTGTCATTTCTTCAGTGTTGTCACATGAAAAAATAGAATAAAATATTTCCAAAAATGTGAGGGGTGTACTCACTTTTGTGAGATACTGTATGTACAAAAAAATCTGAAAAATCATTTTTTTCACTGCGCACTTCAATTCAACATACAGTAGTGCGTAAGTCTACCTTTGTCGTGTTCTACAATGTATGCATGTCGGAGTGCTGTTTTAGTTCCCCGGGGTGCCATTGAGAAATTGAGATTTGCCATGCTTTGTAGTAATGTGCATGTTAACTCATATATTACTGCAGTGCACTGCAATGGAGAAGTGAAAATGGGCCCTAAAGCTGAACTCATTGCAGAAACAAAAGACACAAATGAATACAGCACAGCATTCATTAATAAATCAATAAATGTGTGTTTTTAATGCAAACAAAAACCTGAATTGACTTGGATCGAAATTGAGCTGGTTTAGCAGGGACCAACCGAATTTCAATCCATTGGTCATTCCGTTGCTCTAAGACCCCTTTCACACGGGCTTTCCGATCAGGTCCGCCTGTCAGTTTTTCAGGCAGGCCTGATCAGATCCTCTATTCACTCCTATGGGGCAGCGGATGTCAGCGGTGACATGTCCACTGCTATCTGATCCGATCCTGTCTGTGAAATCCAGATGGATGGAGGTCCTATTTTTCATCCGTCTGGCGGATGGGATCAGATGAAAACGGACAGGTGTTCCATTTTCATCTGACCTCCCCATAGAGGAGAGCGGGGCTCTGCCAAGTCTGTGTCTGCACAGTGAACGGAGATGGACCTGTCATCCGCCTGCTCAGTGGATCGATCCCCCACGCTGAGCAAAGTGTGAAAGAGCCCTAATGATCAACTTCTCTCGAGCTGAATTGCTGGGAAAATTTCTATGATCAGCTCTGCAGCCAATTGGATGCAGCGCTGATAGGTGTAGTCTGACAGAAGAGGAGGAGTCCCCGCTGTCAGAATGCAATGACACAGCAGGGAGGATTCCTCCATCCACCTCACTTGATAAAAGAAATATTTTCAATCAGCCTGGTTGAATGGCCAGCCTTAAGCCGGGTACACACTGTTATTTTTTTTTCCCGTTCAAAGAACTTTTAGCTCCGGTCGGAGCTGCTGTACTATCAGAAGTTAGAAGTTAGTACAGCGATCTTCCCCGCTGAGCTGTTGTGTTCTGACAGGGTGACCCCCCCCGCCAGAACACTCTGATCAAAGCGCCAATCGCAAGCCGGTCCCTGCTGTTTTTTTCAGCATGCTCGACCGTCAGAAGCCGGCCAGACGGCTGACCAAGTGCCTTACACACGGGCTGAACGTTGGACAGTTTTTATTGAACCGGCAGGCATTCGACCCATGTGTACAGAGCTTTACAGTCTAATGTATTGCAGAGCTCAGAAGGGGGGGGGGGGGGGGGCAAGCCAGTCAATTTTGTTGGAGTGTAATAAGCAGCATGCTGACAGGTAGAGATAAGTATTAACCTTCTATGAGGAGGTGAGTTGCCATCTAGATAAAGGAAGGCCCGTAGACGTGGTGTATATGGATTTTGCAAAAGCATTTGACACAGTTCCCCATAATTGTTTACTGTACAAAATAAGGTGCGTTAGCATGGACCATAGGGTGAGTACATGGATTGAAAACTGGCTACAAGGGCGAGTTCAGAGGGTGGTGATAAATGGGGAGTACTCAGAATGGTCAGGGGTGGGTAGTGGGGTCCCCCAGGGTTCTGTGCTGGGACCAATCCTATTTAATTTGTTCATAAATGACCTGGAGGATGGGGTAAACAGTTCAATCTCTGTATTTGAGGACGATACTAAGCTAAGCAGGGCAATAACTTCTCCATAGGATGTGGAAACCTTTCAAAAAGACCTGAACAAATTAATGGGGTGGGCGACTAAATGGCAAATGAGGTTCAATGTAGAAAAATGTAAAATAATGCATTTGGGTGGCAAAAATATGAATGCAAATCTATACACTGGGGGGAGAACCTCTGGGGGAATCTAGGATGGAAAAGGACCTGGGAGTCCTATTAGATGATAGGCTCAGCAATGGCATGCAATGCCAAGCTTCTGCTAACAAAGCAAACAGAATATTGGCATGCATTAAAAAGGGGATCAACTCCAGAGATAAAACGATAATTCTCCCGCTCTACACGACTCTGGTCCGGCCGCACCTGGAGTATGCTGTCCAGTTCTGGGCACCAGTCCTCAGGAAGGATGTACTGGAAATGGAGCGAGTACAAAGAAGGGCAACAAAGCTAATAAAGGGTCTGGAGGATCTTCGTTATGAGGAAAGGTTGCGAGCACTGAACTTATTCTCTCTGGAGAAGACACACTTGAGAGGGGATAGGATTTCAATTTACAAATACCGTACTGGTGACCCCGCAATAGGGATAAAACTTTTTTGCTTAAGGGAGTTTAACAAGACACATGGCCACTCATTAAAATTAGAAGAAAAGAGGTTTAACCTTAACCACTTGCTTACTGGGCACTTAAACCCCCCTCCTGCCTAGACCAATTTTGAGCTTTCTGCGCTGTTGCACTTTGAATGACAATTGCGCAGTCATACAACACTGTACCCAAATTAAATTTGTATCATTTTTTTTCCCACAAATAGAGCTTTCTTTTGGTGGTATTTAATCACAGCTGGGGGTTTTTTATTTTTTGCTAAACAAACAAAAAAATATGGAAATTTTTGAAAAAAAAAAAAATCATGTTTAATAGTTTGTTATAAAATTTTGCAAACAGGTCATTTTTCTCCTTCATTGATATGTGCTGATGAGGCGGCACTGGTGGGCACTGATAGGCTGCACTGATGGGCATGGATAGGCACAGTTAAGGCGGCACGGATAGGCACAGTTAAGGCGGCACTGATAGGCACAGTTAAGGCGGCACTGATAGGCACAGTTAAGGCGGCACTGATAGGCACAGTTAAGGCGGCACTGATGGGCACAGTTAAGGCGGCATTGATAGGCACAGTTAAGGCGGCACTGATGGCCACGGATGGGCGGCACGGATGGGCACTGATGGGTACCACTGATGGGGGGCACTGATGGGCGGCACTGATGGGCAGTGATGGGCAGCACTGATGGGCACTGGTAGGTGACACTGATGAGCACTGATAGGTTGCACTGATGTGGGTGCTGATAGGTGGCACTGATGTGGGTGCTGATGGGTGGCACTGTGGGCACTGATGGGTGGCGCTGATTGATGGCACTGTGGGCACTGATGGGTGACGCTGGTGGGCACTGGTAGGCAGCACTGCTGCCTATTGCTTTGTGTTAGAAGATCGCCGTGATCGGGACTGATGTCCCGATCACGGCCGCCGGTGATCGGGTTTTTTTTTCCTCCTCACGCTGTCAGCGCGAGGAGGAAAAATAGCCGATTACTGGCTCTGTTTACATCACATGATCAGCTGTCATTGGCTGACAGCTGATCATGTGGTAAGGGGTCGGGACCAACCCCTTACTCTGATCTGTGATCAGGCGAGTCTCAGACTCGCTGATCACCGAGCGCGCCGCGCGCGCCCTGCAGGGGGCGCGCAGGCCGCTCGTGCACGGGACGACGTCAATAGACGTCGTCCCGGCAATTTAGATCCGTGCTGTTGCCGTCATTTGGCAATGGCCCGGATCTGAAGCGGTTAAACTACATAGAGGGTTCTTTACTGTAATGCCGTGTACACACGGTTGGACATTGATCGGACATTCCGACAACAAAATCCTAGGATTTTTTCCTTTTTACGACGGATGTTGGCTCAAACTTATCTTGCATACACACGGTCACACAAAGTTGTCAGAAAATCCGATCATTCTGAACGCAGTGACGTAAAACACGTACGTCGGGACTCTAAACGGGGCAGTAGCCAATAGCTTTCATCTCTTTATTTATTCTGAGCATGCGTGGCACTTTGTCCGTCGGATTTGTGTACACACGTTCGGAATTTCCAACAACGGATTTTGTTGTCGGAAAATTTTATATCCTGCTCTCCAACTTTGTGTGTCGGAAAATCCGATGGAAAATGTGTGATGGAGCCTACACACGGTCGGAATTTCCGACAACAAGGTCCTATCACACATTTTCCATCGGAAAATCCTATCGTGTGTACGGGGCATTAGAGCGGCAAGGATGTGGAATTCCCTTCCACAGGCGGTGGTCCCAGCAAGGAGCATCAATAGTTTCAAGAAGCTATTAAATAAGCACCTGAACGATCGCAACATACAGGGATATACAATGTAATACTGACACATAATCACACACATAGGTTGGACTTGAAGGACGTTTGTCTTTTTTCAACCTCACCTACTATGCAACTATGTAGAGAGAGTGGAGTGCCATAGAGATGAGCATATGAGTCTGCTCCTTTGACTGTCCAGTCACAGGCTGGATACTGGGGAGGAGATCTGTAAATAAAATTGAATCTGCAGAAGAGAAAGATCAATTCCCATTAACCACCAGGCAGGACTGTGCCATGTGGCAAAGTTGTGTAAATTTCAAGATTGGATGGACATAAATACAAATCTTATACAGTATATGCATTTCATTCGTGTATTTAGCGATTTTTGGAATTCAGCTTTGAGGGCACAACGATACTTGTGTGTTGTGGCTATGTGTGCTAAAACGCACACATTAATGCGATACCAAAACACATGGCAACATACCTGTGGTGGTCAGTGTGAAGGGGCACAAAGACATGGCTAGATGAGTTTGGCGTGGGGGAATTCAAGTTGCCTGCATAGAGCCCTCAATCTTACTGAACATCTTTGGAATGAACTGGAACACCAATTGTGAAGTCTGGTCTTCTCCATCATCAGTACCTGACCTCACAAATGCTCTTTTGGCCAAATGGGCACAAGCTCCAAACAATCTAAAATCTTGTGAAAAGAGTCACCACCAGAAGAGTTGAGGCAGTTATAGTATGCATTAAAATCAATTTTAGTGTACTATTTAAAATATTGATTTCAGAAAAATAAATATTGTGCTGTGTTAAAAATTGCTAGGGCAATGATGTCACTAGATCAGGGGGTTAAAAATACAGATCTCCGGCCCCTCATGACATCATTGCCCTAATAAGCCATTTCGTTGGGTTTCTGCTTCTAGGATACGTCAGTCCAACACATAAACCTATACGTAGTTTGGTATCTCTGGGAGCAATCCTAGGAAGAAACCTCCAGAGTTCAGCACCACTCCTGTACCATCAGCATATCTAACACCAAAACTCTTTTTTGTTTAATTGCATAGAGCAGAGAAAGTTTGAACCCATCAGATTTTTATTGGTGTCTTTGTCCCTATTGGGAGATGCACGCTTTCTATTTGATTTGTCTTGGTGGCCTCCGGTTGCCAGAACAGAGTAAATCTCTCGGTGAGTATATGTGTTCAATAATAATGACAAACAATTGTTAGGAGCAGTCAGAGCCATGGGGTAATGATCGCGATTGGTTGATAACTCATTGGGTCCTTGTTTTGAGCTTTGGCTGTGCACGCCTGACTTTAGGCACTGTTAATTGCGAGTGGAGACACCTACAGATGCATGCGACGCCCTTGAAGAAGCAGGAAACTGCGAAACATGTTGGCCTTCTGCATACTCTAGCATCTCTCCAGCAGCTTACGCAACAGTAATTTTAGTATCAAGTACCATTAATGTACTTTATGTAGCTTGTGATTTTATTGTATCAGATACTATGTTTTTGTATTTAATAAATTGAATTTTAACTCTATTTTTTGAGTTTGTGCTTGCCTTGCTATACAGACTTAATGGTCTCCTTTAAAATCCCATCCTTTATGAGGCAGCCTAGGCTCTCTCCTAACAATTGTTTGTAATTTAATACCAGGGATTGGGGACACTTATCTGTATCTGGAAATAACCCAACATTATCCATTGTTCAACCATGTTCAATAATAATGGTCTATAAGAGGGGATTTATTTCCCTTTGGAGAGATTTTCTTTCAATTCCTGTTGTGTCTATGGGGCAGGAAGTAAAGAAAATCCCTCTAATAGTTTAAACATATTTTTTAACGCTGTACTAAACAGATGCTAGTATATCGCAAATGAAAATGTTCTGCTCTAGGTCATGCCCAACAGTACAGAATTTAGATACCCCGAACAAGTCTAACTGTATCATTTAAAGGGTTAGTTCACCTTTACCAAAACCAAAAAAAACTGCAGAAAAGAGGTATCTGTAGATAAAAACAAACTGTGAAGCCCTGGGTAAAGTTAAATAATGCCCTTGCTATAGGTGTAGTCCATTTACATACCTCCTAAAGCCTGACTGGAATACTCCCAGGACCTTGCTAGCACGTTTCTACGTGAGACCTAGTCATTACTGCTAACTTTCTCCATCACAGGAGTGAGCTCTCAAACACTGAGCTCAGATCTACTGCATCAGGGGAGAGAGAGAGTATGTAAGGGGGATTGAATCAGAGAAAAAACTCACTCCTTTGATGGAGGAGAAAGTAACAACTAGGCCTCACTTGGCAACATCCTGGAACTATTCAATCAAGCTTTGAGAGGTAATGGACTACAGCTATGGCGAGGGTATTATTCAACTTTAGTAAGGGCTGCACAGTCTGTTTTTATCTACAGATGTCCCTTATCTGCATAGACATTTTTTTTTGTAACACTGAACCAACCCTTTAACTTGGCTAATTTTTAGTTTGAAATCAGTCTTCAGAGCTAGGAGCACAGCTGTGCATTCCTAGCTCCCTGTTTCAAAGGTAATTACCATTTTCGTGGTAGGGAGCATTTTGCATGTGGATTTTAGGGGAGGGTTTTAAACCTCTGTAGGTTTTTTTTTATGAACTCTGTTTATTAAGGAGATTTCAATTAATTTCCTGTTCTGTAGGCTCAACAGGAAGGAGACTGTAGGCTCAACAGGAAAGAGACTGTAGGCTCAACAGGAAGGAGGACTGTAGGCTCAACAGGAAGGAGGACTGTAGGCTCAACAGGAAGGAGGACTGTAGGCTCAACAGGAAGGAGGACTGTAGGCTCAACAGGAAGGAGGACTGTAGGCTCAACAGGAAGGAGGACTGTAGGCTCAACAGGAAGGAGGACTGTAGGCTCAACAGGAAGGAGGACTGTAGGCTCAACAGGAAGGAGGACTGTAGGCTCAACAGGAAGGAGGACTGTAGGCTCAACAGGAAGGAGGACTGTAGGCTCAACAGGAAGGAGGACTGTAGGCTCAACAGGAAGGAGGACTGTAGGCTCAACAGGAAGGAGGACTGTAGGCTCAACAGGAAGGAGGACTGTAGGCTCAACAGGAAGGAGGACTGTAGGCTCAACAGGAAGGAGGACTGTAGGCTCAACAGGAAGGAGGACTGTAGGCTCAACAGGAAGGAGGACTGTAGGCTCAACAGGAAGGAGGACTGTAGGCTCAACAGGAAGGAGGACTGTAGGCTCAACAGGAAGGAGGACTGTAGGCTCAACAGGAAGGAGGACTGTAGGCTCAACAAGAAAGAGATATCTTTACAAAGTGAGGGATATCCCCTTTTAGACAGTTGTCACAAGAACAAGATCTCTTCTATTCCTGTAATGCCGCATACACACGGTCAGATTTTCCGATGGGAAATGCTCAATAAGAGCTTTTTGGCGGAAATTTCGACAGTGTGTAGGCTCCTTCGGACATGTTTCGTCGGAATTGCCGACAAACAAAATTTGAGATCTGGATCTCAATTTTTCCGACAACAAAATCCATTGTCATACATTCTGATCGTGTGTACACAATTCTGACGCACAAAGTTTCACGCATGCTCAGAATCAAGCAGAAGAGCCGCACTGGATATTGAACTTCATTTTTCTTGGCTCTTCGTATGTGTTGTACGTCACCGCATTCTTGGCGTTTGGAATTTCCAACAAGATTTGTGTGACCGTGTGTATGCAAGATAAGTTTAAGCCAGCATCCGTCGGAAAAAATCCATGGATTTTGTTGTCGGAATGTCCGAACAAAGTCCAACCGTGTGTACGGGGCATTACTGTGAAAAAAAACATGGGTTTTGTTGTCGGAATGTGCAATCGTGTGTACGCGGAATTACGGTGGTAACTCAAATTTTTGGATTCCCCTCACTTTCATTCCTGGAGACATGGGTGATCAGGATTTGAGAGAAGGAAGCTTCCTAAAAAATTGCAACAGAAATCTGACAATGGTTCTAACCCCTTGCCACTCTATCCAGGCTGGGGAAAGACTAATGGGAGTCAGAACTGCATAGCACAGTATTGGTCTTTGCAGTGATGTCTCTAGTTAAAGGGTTAGTTCACCTTTTTCACAATACATGCAAAGGTGAAATAACTCACAGCACCTTCTCCGCACCCCTGGTCTCCACTGCACTTACCTCCTTGGATGATTATCTTTCATTGCTCATGTTAGCTGATGCAGTGGTCTGGGTATTTTAAAGCTGCACTCTTCTGCACCCTTTTTTCTTCTGGGATGCCATCCTGGATCAGAGGGCTCAGAGAGATTCATGTTACATGCTGGTGTTGACCAATGCCCGTTCATCATTGTAGACAGTATGATGCCACACAGACTCTGGGCAGAAATGCCCAGACCACTACACCAGCTGGCAGGGGCAGCAGAAGATAATCATCAAAGGAAGCAAGTGCGGCAGAGACTGGGGATGTGGGGAGGGTGTTGTGAATTAGAGGACCTTTCCAAGTTTTGTAAAAGGGTGAACTAAACCTTTAAACATATTCACAACAGATCATGTGTAAATATTTTAACACCTCTGATAGCTGTTCATTTGTGCCCCATATTCATTTGGCTGACTAAGCATTTGATAAACTTAAGTTAAAAAATAAAACCTGATAAATATGGAGTAGCTTCATTCTGTACGTATTACGTTTCTAACTTGTGGGTTACATAAGCCATTTTCAGACCATGCAAAAGGTAGGGCTATCCAAAAATGGTGTACTGGTGGGTTGCATCAGCTCCAGGCTTCAGATATGTCTTCTTCGGTGAGAGATGCCATAACCCTGACTCTATTCCTTTCTACCTCCAGAGTTTTGGGTGTTCTCACCGACCATTGCTCCTCCTGTTACATTCTAAAAAATAGGAAATAAACCCTCATGATGGTCACAGCAGGTGTACCTATCCAGGAACTCAAGTGCAAAGATCTTACCAATAGAAACCCTAAGACATGCATAACATTGCCAATTGGTTTGACTCTCCAGGTTCTCCCATGAACTGAAATACAAGTTTTAGGTGAACTGACCTTTTAAGCCACTTTTAACACAAAGACAACTGAATGGATTACGGCAACCTATTAACAACTGTTTTTGTTGTTTAATGGATTTAATTGAAACTTTTGGATGGAGGTATGTGGTCATATCTGTTTTTGTAAAGCATAAACCCTTAATCCAACACCACTGTTCATATTGAATGGAGCAGGGTTGAAGTGCTGTGACCTTAGGCTGGCCGTACATAGAGTAAATGTAGGCTGGTTCCACCCACAGGTGCAATTCGAGCTGTGGGTGGCCCTGTTGGCACACTCCCACCCGACATCCTTAGATCCAAAAATTGAATGAGCCGGGCTAAAAACTCAGTAGAACAGGGGCTATATATATAAAAAGATGGAGCCACTGTTCAAGTATTCTGACAGCCATGGGTGGCACCTATTAGAAAATAATAGCCGGCAAGGGAATTTCCTCCATCCTTGTCGTTTGGAATGGCTGGGGGAACCAAGTGATTTTTTACTGCATGTTTTGCTATTAAATATTAGATATTCTTTTTGGTGTGCTGGGCATATTTTGCCTAAGAAAACAAAAGCCAACAGGAGAGATTTTCCATCCATGCCATTTAGGATGGGAAAAACAAGTGTTATCTTTCTTCTGCCAATGGGGCTGAACAAGTCTTGCAGTGTATGGCCAACTTTAGTGTTTAAATGCCCCCAGAGAAAAACAACCCATTCAACCAACTGGTGTCCACATCAAACTACAATATCAGCTTCTGGGTAGACTAATCTTTTTAAACTTTGCCAAATATTAAAAAATAATTTCTAAGTTCAAAATGATTAAGATATGGGTCTAATCACTGACCTGCAACCTAACCAATAACCCAACAATTAATTAACCCATACAGCAAACATAAACAACATTTGACAACATGTGGGAGGTTAGGGGACTTTTCGCGTTCCAACATTCCTTTCAGATGATGCTAAGATGATGCTAAAGAAGCTTTGGATCACTTTCTGCTACAAAAATATGCGATAAATTCATATCGCATTGGACACCTGCCAGAAGACAAAGCAGCATCCGGTCTACCGCTCTTCCTTTTCACCGCCACCCACTGCGGCCTGTCCCTTCATATCAAGGTCAGAGGTGACCTTCCAGCTTTCTGCAAGGAGATTGCAGCCTTCCAGAAGGAAACAGGCCGAATGCCAAGTGCAGCTTAACCCTTCAGCCGTATTCTTATGGTCCTGTCACCTTGACCATGCGAGCAGATAAACAGCCACGCTTGGCCCCTGAGGTGATGCATATTTCAAACGATCATTTCCTGCACTGCGAACTGACGTCTCCAGCCGGACAGAATGGAAAAACCAGGGAAGACAATAAAAAAAAACAGCAGGCAAGGCAAGAGACCTCCCGTATTTCCTTAGAATGGTTTACTGTTCAAGAAAACAGGAAGAGAGCGAGGATATCAACATTCTGAGGAGAGACAGAAGGGATCAGAGTTGAAGAACGCACCTTCCTACGGGAAGAAGGGCAAATTCCTTTAAGTCTCTAGACGGGATGGTGTGATCACAGGCAGACAGAATGACACTCGGGCCGCGTTTGTTGTTCACATTTTTTAAATATGTGCTGTATTATTTTTGGGGGAGGGGTGGGTTGAAGGATAAGGCTGGAGTATGTTGTTTACACAGAAAAATAAGGCATTTTTTTTGTTCGGTTTTGCTGTTTATTTCAAGGCGTCAACGGCAGCGCTGACTTGTTTGAAGACCTCATCTACTGTTCCCTCTGCGTGGATCTGTGGAGGAGATAAACATATATGAATAGACTGGAACGCTTTGTGTGATTTTCAAAGCCATTTCCTGAACCTTTCCCGCCGGCACCATCCCTTGCTAGTCTTAGCCCCAAGCACTGATTTCAGTCAGTTATTCTATATAATGTCAAACATGAGAATAAAGCATATAAGATATTGTATACATCTATTCCTTAAGCCCCCATTGCCACTTGAGAGTTTTTCTGCTTATTTCCCTACGCCTGACTATGCAGAATCCCATTCTTTCTAATTGTCCTTGTTCACACTTATACACTCAGTCGCGCTACAATCTACACACTACGGTCAAAAAAGGACATGAGCTTTTATTTGCATTTTCAAGCATTTTTGGTCCCATAGACTTCAATGGGAGTGTCTGAAAATGTGCGATACTCTCATTTCTGCACACGTTTTTACTCTTGAAGGACTCTTCTCTTAGAGACCTGCTGTCCTCTCATTGCCCACCCCAAGAAACAATCTCCTGAAGCTTGATATACATGAAAAAAACTGTAAAACGGTTGTAATACACCTAATAAAGCCTTCAAAATCACCAGAAATACGCTCTGATCGGGTGTGACTGCAGGCTTATGGTTTAGCCCCAGTTCACATGTGAGCTATTTTCAGCTTGTTTCCCTAAACCTGACTACGCTCAACAAGCAAAAACTCATCCTGACTCTCCCTGTTCACACTTGTATGCTCAGTCACCCTACACACTATAAAAAGTACATGAGGTTTTTTTTTTTTTTTTTTTTAGCATCTTCAGGCATTTTTGCCCCCATAGACTTCAAAGCTTGTTAAGAAAAGAAAAAAAAAGCTTTACAATCATTAGGATTACGTTCTACTCAGGTGTGTATGCAGGCTTATGCCATCTAGAGGTTGTGTACTAGAAGTGGCTATGGTGTAAAATTAAAGTGTATGTCAAGCCAAAAGCGACTGCCCCCCCATTGGCTGCCAGTGCTGATCGGATGCTGATTTTCCAGCATGCCCGTTTGACAAAATCCATAGAACAGACAGGAATCTTCCCGGTTGAGCTATTGTATTCTGACAGCAGGGACATTTCCTTTTATCAGAATACACGGATCAGCGCTGCGGGCTCTAGCCAGCAGTTCTGATCGAGCGTGAAAAATCCACAAGGGCAGTTGTGCAGAAGTCGATCAGTAAACCTTTTGTACAACCTCCCTGCCCATACATCGAAACTCGGCTGGTTCCTCCTGAACTGGCTGAATTTTGATCCATGTATGGCTGACTTTAGGCTACATTCATACCTGCGAATGTAGTGCTGAAGTGCCAAACTAACACAACTCTAACATAAACATAAATAAATTAAATCAATAAATAAACCACGGTAAATTTATATACATAAATGTAAATAGCACGTGTGATAAAAAGATATGTGACAAAATCCAAAACAAGTGTAAACTAAGTAGTAAAGTCCATGGAAATCTCAAAGATCCACAAAGTGCAGTGAATAATAACAGTCCATATTGAAATAAGATGGTCTCAGTCACCATACATAAAGCCAATGTGGTAGATGGAAAGTAGGAACACCAATGTGATGGAGCCACCACCAGAATAGATGCAGGCTTACCAGAAAGTTTGAACTCAAGAGAACATACGTTCTATGAGTCAAACAGGCTTGTATTGTCAGCCGACAATGGGGGTGAAACCTTGGGGATCCTCAGTGATTGGAGCCTGGAGTTTCTTAGACCCTCATAGAAAAATCGTCTCCATACAGGTGGTTGCACATCAGGAGAAGATGACCCGTGGGGAATGAAAAAATGGCCACATAGCATTCCGTAAACAATAGAAATAGGCAATAGAATAGGCTTGTTGGAAAATTTTGCTTCAATCAGCGCTGCAGCCGAGTGGCTACAGCACCGATCCGTGTATTATGCCGGTGGAGAGTCCTCGCTGTCAGAATATGACAAAGCGGGGAGGCTGATGGCAAAAAACTTTATGCCCCTGTTGATGACTGTGTGGTCGAAACGCGTAGGGCCAGCTACCTCAGCTTCCCACATTGCCATTTTTATGCCTTTTATCTGTTCGTGATCACTTACTTTTTGTACAACTTTTTGGAGTATTAAATCTCATTGATCTGCACCATGTGGAGTCCCTTTTTCTTTTCCTCCATGGGCCTATTATGAACCATTGCCTGTGATTGCCCAATTCCGGTATCGGTGATCGGGTGCATTGGAGATCCACAGCCTGCCTAGGACACCACCCCTCCATTGGTGGTCGGGACCCGGAAAACACTACCTGGTTGGACATCCTGGATGACCATCTCCTTTTTGCCTTACTGACGCACTGCTATATGGTAGATGCGTCCTACTGATCCGGTAAGAGTACCCACCTTGTTTCTTGAAGATTGGAGTGTCATTTCTATTTGCGGTTGCCTCCTTACAAGTGTCCACAGCCCCTTCAAGACACTGTTACTCCCCTGCTTGGGAGAAGATTTTCTGATTTATAGACTTTGGGATTGTCAATTCTTTCCAGAGACATTAATTTGCACATTCCTATTATGTCATTGCTTTTTGGGCCTATATCACTTATCATTTAGAGTCTCATTTGTTTATCTTCACTTATAGATTAGCGCTGCACTTTCTTATTTTTGATATTATTTGCAACTTGGTTTGTTGTGTGCTAGCAGCTCTTGTTTTTAGTTCGGTACACTTGATAGCGCAGCTTTTTTCTTTTTCATTATTTTCATGATGGCAAAAAACTGACCTTTCTACCTCCTGTCTGGTAAAACATTGTCGGAAGGACTAGAAGTAAGGGTAAATCTCTCTAACGGAGGCCCCGACAGAATTTTTTTATAACATTAACACACCTTTCTATGCATAATTTGGAATTATATGTGTACAGTACATAGCGGAAGCCATATTTGCTATAATATACTCCGGATCGACTTCCTTGGTAATGCTGCATAATGTTTGTACTTTACTGCTACTTCTCACCGCAAGGCTATAGGCCTGCATTACTAAAGCAAATAAACAAGAACAGGAATAAACTGTACACACGGTCGGATTTTCCGACGGGAAATGTTGGATGTGAGCTTGTTGGCTGAAAGTCCGACTCTGTGTATGCTCCATCGAACATTTGTTGTTGGACTTTCCGCCAACAAATGTTGGCTAGCAGGTTCTCAAATTTTCCGCCAACAAAACTTTGTTGTTGGAATTTCCGATCGTGTGTACACAAGTCAGACGTACAAAAATTCACGCATGCTCTGAATCAAGCAGAAGGAGCCGCACTGGCTATTGAACTTCCTTTTTCTCGGCTCATCGTACGTTTTGTACGTCAGCGTGTTCCCACGTTTGTAATTGTTGGCCAACATTTGTGTGACTGTGTGTATGCGAGACAAGTTTGAGCCAACAACCTTTGAACAAAAATCCACGGTTTTGTTGTCGGAAAGTCCGATCGTGTGTACAGGGCATTAGTGTGCTTGAACCTATCTAGGTTGGATTTTTGCATGGACTTGTGTCTTTCTTCAGCCTGGCTATGTAACATAAGCCATGGCCTAGGGCAGCATATCTGCCAGACATGGCACACAGCAACCAACACATAATATTGTAGACTGTTATGCCGCGTACACACGACCGGACTTTCCGGCAGAAAAGGTCCGATGGAATCATTTCATCGGATATTCCGATCGTGTGTGGGCTTCAGCAGACTTTTTCTTTCGAAAATTTCTGACGGACCTAGAAATTGATCATGTTTTAAATCTATCGGGAAAACCGTTCGTCTGTATGCTATGCCGACGGACCAAAAACGACGCAAGGGAAGCTATTGGCTACTGGCTATTTAACTTCCTTTTTCTAGTCGTGTTGTACGTTGCCACGTTCTAAACGATCGGACTTTGGTGTGATCGTGTGTACGCAAGTCCGTTTCAGCGGAACTCTGTCGGAACTCCGTCAGAAAAACCATCAGTTTATTCTGACGGATAAACCGGTTGTGTGTATGCGGCATAAGTAACACATTCCAGTGTATAATAGGACTTGCCAGTGCCATTCAGCTGGGTCATTATTGATGTCCCTGCATTATTTATAGATCTAAATCAATCTGGGTCCAAATTGCTGGCGGAAGAGGGTTATAGTTGCCAGTGGCAGCCGCTCCATTAGGGGCGCCACTCCTCTAATCCATGCGCTGGCCCCTAATCTATCTGGGGTTTTTTGTTTTTTTTTTTAAGCACATAATTAGAGCCTGAGGCTCTAATTGGCTTCAAAAAAGATGAGCCCACCCAGTTGTGTGACAATAGCGAATTAATATTCGCTATTGTCTTCCTGCTTCTCCTCCCCGTCAATCAGGAAGCAGGAATTAAGACCCGACTGGCTGAGAGGAGAAACTACCGTATTGACCGGGAGCAGAAGTAGGGGGGAAGCAGCCAAGGAGACACGTGGGAAGCCGCCCGCGACCTGGATGGGGTAAGTGGAGAGCTGGTGGGTGGACGGGTGAGCAATAGAGGGAGGGGAATTTGTTTGCTGATTTGTTTGCTAGCCGCCACTGATAGTTGCCCTACCTTTTCTATTTTGTCAGTTCTAAGTGGGGTGATTTAAAATAGGCAAATGTCTTTTTTAGCCCTCCACCACCAGTTACAGTGGATATGATGACCTTTCTGGTTATGCTAAGGCTGGGGTAGGAGTGGGTGGAACAAGCCAATTATTCTATGGAGAGCAGACAGTATACGTTCAGCCCTGCCTCTGTTCAATGCTTGCTTTGCTGTACACATTGAACTGCCAAATAAGTTCACTGTGGTATCTGTACATTTAGGCCTTGTTCACACAGGTGTACTTAAAGGAGAAGTATAGCCAAAGCTTTTTTTTGGCTATACTTCTCGAATGGATCACAGGAGTGCAGTTAGTACATAGTCCATCCAGCTCAACCAATAGAGAAAAAAATATATATACAATCCCATATACACAATCCTACACTCACAGCTAATCCAGAGGTAGGCAAAAAAAAAAACAATAGAGCATTAACCAATTTGCTCCAATGGGAAAAAACCCCTTCCTGATCCCGAGAGGCAACCGGATATTCCTTGGATCAGCTCTACCAACAAATATTAGTATCCAATTGTATTATATGTATCTAGGAAAGAATCTAGGCCTTTATAAAACAGCCCACAGAGCTAGCCAGAACCAGCTTTTGAGGGAATCTATGCCACATTTTCACAGCTCTTACTGTGAAGAAGCCTTTCCGTATTTGGATATTAAATCTCTTGTCCTCTAGAGGTAAAGAGTGCCCCCTTGTCCACTGTGATGACATTACAGTGAATAACTCAACACCAAGTTCACTATATGGACCCCTTATGTATTTATACATGTTGATCATATCCCCCCTTACTCTCCTCTACGCTGGGAGACTGAGCCAGCCACTCCCACCCCCTCCACAGCCCAGTGAGCCCTGGAGAGGCAGAGCAGAGAACCGGTGACTGACAGTCACTGTCTCTCTACAGGCTAAAGACTGAGAGCTGAGTAATCAGCAATGTTTGGTTGCTCAGTTCTCGGTCTTAGAGGTGACAGGGAACAGGTGCAGCTGGGATCAGAGCTGCAGCCATCTAGGTGAGTATATTTTTACTTTTTTTTAAGTTATGCTTCTCTTTTAAAGAGGAAGTAAACTTCCATCTTTAAGTTTTACCTATAGGTAAGCCTATGTTAAGGTTTACCTATAGGTAGTGTAAATACCTTCTGAACTTGCACCGTTTAGGAGATATTTACTGCCCTAGCAGCCAGTTGCGTCACTGGCGCATGCGCTCTGAAAGAATGGCCACCCGTTCCGTTTCTATTAGAGTAGTGTGCCATGACCGGAGCCTCCCGCGCATGCCAGTTCCGTGCATCCATGTGCAGCCAGTCCCATTCATGTCTATTGGAATGCAGTAGCTGCATGGACACAGCTGCTGGTCCCAATCTGACATCCATGCAGGTGTATGTTTGTGTTCCTGAACGCAGACAGTGCATTTGCTATAGACATGTGCAGGATGAAAAAATGTGTTTTGTTTCGTTTCGATTAGTTATTTAACTACCGTAAATTAGTTTAGTTAAATTCGTTGCATTCGTTACATTCGTTGTTGGGATTCGTTTCGTATTCAATTTCGAAAAAATTTGACCGAATTCTAAAAAATTTGATCAAATTCGAAAAAAATTCTACCGTATTCGAAAAAATTTGTCCGAATTCGAAAAAGTTAATTATATATAGCCATTTTCGGAAATTTGAATTTCATGTAGAATGAAATTTACCGTATATACTCGAGTATAAGTCAAATTTTTCAGCCCTTTTTTTTGGGCTGAAAGTGTCCCTTCGACTTATACTCGAGTCCCTGCCGTCTGTCTGCATGATCAGCGTGTCATGCAGGCAGACGGCGGCCGGCGTGTGATGATAGTGTTCGCCGGCTATTGCAGCTTTCAAAAGCCGCGCCTCCTGCTCATCTGTGATAGGCTGAACAGCTGTCAGTGTACAGCCTATCACGGACATTCTCTCATCCTCGGTATGAGAATGAGAGAATGTCCGTGATAGGCAGTCAGCAGTCAGCCTATCACAGACGAGGAGGAGGCGCGGCTTTTGAACTGTGGAATGGCCGCCGAACACTATCATCACACGCCGGCCGCTGTTTGAGGATGGAGATCGCCACAGGGAGGATGGAGATCGCCACAGGGAGGCTGCACAGGACACAGGTAGGCTGCACATGCACACAGGACACATGCACATAGGACATGTACAGGACACACATGTACAGGACACACACACATGTACAGGACACATGCACAGGGTACAGGTAGGCTGCACAGGACACAGGGAGGCATGCAGCTGCAGATGGGCATTGTTGACCCTCTGCATTTCTCACCCTCGTCTTATACTCGGGTCAATAAATTTTTCCCAGTTTTTTGTGGTAAATTAGGGGCCTCGACTTATACTCGGGACGACTTATACTCGAGTATATACGGTAATCAGAATAGAAAAGAATGGAATAGAAAAACAATAGAACAGAATAGAATATAATATATTTTATATTTTATTCTATTCTGTTCTATTGTTTTTCTAGTCTATTTCTTCTATTTTCTATTCTATTCTAATCTTTTCTATTCGAATTCTAATTCATTCTATACAAAATTTGAATTTCGGAAAAGGGTTACCGTATATACTCGAGTATAAGTCGAGTTTTTCAGCACTTTTTTTTTGCTGAAAGTGCCCCCCTCGACTTATACTCGAGTCAAGCACTTTTCTGCAGCAAAAAATTTCATTTTCCGAACCAACTTTGGGGCCCTGTATCTCAGGGCCACTAGGTGCGAGGAACCCCAAATTTGGTGTGCAAACCCAGTGGAACTGGTACGATAACATATCCAAAGGTGGGGTTCCTAGAACCAAGTGGCCCTGAGATACGGGGCCCCAAAGCCGGTTTGAAAAATGTCATTCCCTGCTGCAGAAAAGTGCTTGATTTTTGGGGCCCTGTATCTTGGGGACACTTGGTGCTAGAAACCCCAGCTTTGGATATTTTATGGTGCTAGTTCCACTGAGTTTGCACACCATATTTGGGGCTCCTAGCACTAAGTGGCCCCGAGATACGGGGCCCCAAAGTCGCTCAACTGTGTCCAACTGCAGCTATGTCATTTCAGGACCATTTGGGTTCAGAGACCCCAAATTTTGGCTGCAGCTAGGGGGCATCTAAGAACCCTTCACTACCGAGTTTGAAGTTCGGGGGACCTATGGCTGCAAATGGGCACAGTGAGGCTGCAAATGGGCATTGTTGACCCTCTTTTCCACTTACAGTAACTGTGCATTTCTCACCCTCGTCTTCTACTTGGGTCACTAAGTTTTTCCCATTTTTTTTGTGGTAAATTAGGGCCTCGACTTATACTCGGTATACTCGAGTATATGCGGTATATATCCCCCCCCCTCCCTCCCATGGTTTTCTCAGGCTCTCCTGTCCCAACAGGGAACCTGAGAATGCAGCCGGTGGTTCCCGCCAGCTGACCATAGAGCTGATCAGAGACCAGAACGGCTCCAATCATCTCTGTGGCCTAAGAAACCGGAAGCTACGAGCATTTTGTGACAAACAGCGCCATTGGGAAATTGGCAAAGCATTTTATCACACTGATCTTGGTGTGGTCAGATGCTTTGAGGGCAGAGGAGAGATCCAGGGTCTAATAGACCCCAAATTTTTTAAAAAAAGAGTACCTGTCACTACCTATTGCTATATTATTAATATTTACATTCCCTGACATAACAATAAAAATGATTAAAAAAAAAAGGAAAGGAACAGTTTAAAAATAAAATAAAAAGGCAAAATAAATAATAATAAAAAAGCACCCCTGTCCCCCTGTGCTCACGCGTAAAGAAGAACGCAAGTGTCGGTCTGGTGTAAAGAGCATTTGCACCATGCATGTGAGGTATCACCGCGAAGGTCAGATCGAGGGAAATAATTTCAGCAGTAGACCTCCTCTGTAAATCTAAAATGGTAAGCTGTAAAGGATTTTAAAAGCTTTTAAAAATGTATGTAGTTTGTCGCCGCTGCACGTTTGTGCACAACTTTAAAGCATGTCGTGTTTGGTATCCATGTACTCGGCATAAGATCATCTTTTTTATGTCATCAAACATTTGGGCAATATAGTGTGTTTTAGTGCATTAAAATTAAAAAAAGTGTTTCTTTCCAAAAAAGTTGCTTTTGAAAAATCGCTGCGCAAATACTGTGTGAAAAAAAAAATTGCAATACCCATCATTTTAATCTGTAGGGCCTTTGTTTTAAAATATATATATATAATATTTGGGGGTTCAAAGTAATTTTCGAGCAAAAAGAAAAAATATTTTTTCATGTAAACAAAAAGTGTCAGAAAGGGCTTTGTTTTCAAGTGGTTAGAAGAGTGGGTGATGTGTGACATAAGCTTCTAAATGCTGTGCATAAAATGCCAGGACAGTTCAAACCCCCCCCAAATGACCCCATTTGGGAAAGTAGACACCCTAAGCTATTTGCTGAGAGGCATGTTGAGCCCATGGAATATTTTATATTTTGCCACAAGTTTCGGGAAAATTGCAAACTTTTTTTTTTTTTTTTTGCACAAAGTTGTCACTAAATGATATATTGCTCACACAGGCCATGGGCATATGTGGAATTGCACCCCAAAATACATTTAGCTGCTTCTCCTCAGGATTTCTAAGGGTGTAAAATGGTGATTTCACTTCCTCACTACCTATCACAGTTTCGGAGGCCATAAAATGTCAAGATAGCACAAAACCCCCCCAAATGACCCCATTTTGGAAAGTAGACACCCCAAAGTATTTGTTAAGAGGCATGGTGAGTATGTTGCAGCTCTCATTTGTTTTTGAAAATGAAGAAAAGAAAACATTTTTTTTTTAAATTTTCAAAACTTTGTGACAAAAAGCGAGATCTGCAAAACACTCAACATGCCTCTCAGCAAATAGCTTGGGGTGTCTACTTTCCAAAATGGGGTCATTTGGGGGGGTCTGTGCTATCTGGGCATTTCATTGCCTCCAAAACTGTGATAGGCAGTGAAGAGTGAAATCAAAAATTTCCTGTGGTATCCCCGTACTCAGGAGAAGCAGCAGAATGTATTTTAGGATGTAATGCCACATATAACCATAACACATGTGAGCAATATATCATTTTGTGACAGTTTTATGTAATTTTTTGTGTTCGTGGCTGAATACATTTTGGCCTAAATATATGACTAAAATTGAGTTTATTGGATTTTTTTTTATAACAAAAAGTAGAAAATATCATTTTTTTAAAAAAACTTTCTGTCTTTTTCCGCTTATATTTTGTGGGAAAAAAAAGACACAAATTTCGTTTGGGTACAGCATTGCATGACCGCGCAATTAGCAGTTAAAGCAGCACAGTGCCAAATTGTAAAAAGTGCTCTGGTCATTGAGCAACCAAATCTTCCGGGCTGAAGTGGTTAAACACCTTGCTATTAAAAAAGGTCAGTGTACGTTTTGGTACTTATCCCTGGAATCCCTATTCAATGCAGTAGCGTATGTAAAATAAACCATACTATTATTTTAAGGAATTGTTTGACAAAAAAATGAAAATAAATGGAGCCCTTCCACATATTGATATCTCCATTTGCTGCTCTTCATCCATACCTTTCGTACAATGCCTCTTCCTTCATACAGAGCAATGACTGGCTCTGTGGCTTTGTAATATGTATCCAGCCTCTTCTTGATGGTCTCTTCGTTGTCATCTACCCGGCCGCTGGTCTCTCCGCGCTTCAATAACCGTTTCACCATTGTGTCTGCACCAGCGTCAATGTACAGAAGCAGTGAAGGTGCAGCAATCTGCAGTGACAGACAATGGACAGATTATGACAGGGATTACAATAATCTATAGTGATAAACAATGGATAGGTGATGGTTATTGCTGAGATTATGATAATCTGTGGTGATACACAATGGACGCGTTACGGCTGAGACTATAATAATTTATAGTGCTAAATTATAGACAGGTTACGGTAGTGATTTTATTATTTTAAAGTGATTCACAATCAGCAGGTTATGGTATTGATTATAATAATCAAAAGTAATACGCCATTTACAGGTTACAGCTGAGATTATCATAATCTGGATGAGATATGGCTGATATAAAAAAAAAAATTTGAAAATAATCTACAGTGATAATTTATAGTGATTCACAATGGACAGGTGGATGTGGTGATTATATTAATCCATAATGATAAACGATGAACATGTGATGCTTTTTTATTATAATCTAATAATAATATAATAATAATATAATAATACACAATGGACAGGTAATGGTAGTCATTTTAATAAACGTAATATAAAATGATCGGATGATAGCTGTTATTACGTTGTATAATAATCTATAGTTCTGAACAATGAACAGGTTAGGCTATTTATTATAATAATCTGTGATTATACACAACAGACAGGCTATGGCTGGTAAACAAATAATCAATGTGATGCATGGTAGTAGTCACATTCCGTTTGATCCAAGCAATTTCTTTATTTCTATTGAGAGTCAGGAACATATTCCAGCATTTATAGCCACATATATTCCTTACCACCTTAATCTAATCATCATGGAATGTGTCAAGACATATTTTGATTGTCTAAAAACTGTATGGGAGGTGTCAAAGGTTGTGGAAACGCCCAGTTTTAATTACATATACTGACCCCTTGGTTCCGGATGTCTGCAACAGGTGACATGACTGAGTATGAATTCATGTCAAATTGCCAGGGCTGAGATGGTTAAAACTGCATGATTATAATAACATCTCTATGGGGATGCAGGGTTTGTAAGGGCTCTTAAGAGTAGCTGCAAGACTCTGCAGCTCATGTAACCCTAAAATGATTGTAAAGGCACAATTTCTATTTTTTCAAAACAACAAGCATGTTACACTTGCCTGCTCTGTGCCATGGTTTTGCACAGAGCAACCCCCCCGCCGGCACTCGTGGACCCTTCCCCCTGCCAAGTGCCCCTATGGCAAGCTGCTTGCTATGGGGGACACTTGTGTGTGCTCACTCCTGAGCCGGCTGTATGTGTTCATAAGACACACAGAGCACAGTTCATCCCCACTCCCTTGTCACTGGCTGTGATTGGCAGTAGTGGGAGGCAATGGCTCCCACTGCTGTGTCTGAGCCAATAAGGTGAGAAGCAGTGCTGGACCAAGCTTGGGCTCAGGTATATATTTGAGGGGGGGAGGGGTGCTGTATAGAATAAAAAACCTTTGCCTTTGAACCACTTAAAGCTAAAAAACTGAACTGACTCCCCCATTCACACAATTGAGGTGGATGCAGGAATGCTCTCTGCTGTGTCATTGTATTCTGACAATGAGACTCCCCTGCTGACAAATCACACTGATCAGCGCTGTAGCCGATTGGCTGCATGCGCTGATCAAAGTAAAATTTTCCAACAAGCCGGTTCAGGAGAACTCTTTCAACAGGTGGACTTCTCATGAATGGAAACAGCCATATATGTATCTAAATTTGGCTGGTTTAGCAGAGACCAGTTGAGATTCGAACCATGTATGGGCAGGCTGAATGTACCCAAGTTAATTGATCAACTTGGGTACAACCAGCCTGATTTTACATGAGATTATTGCTAGAGGCTGTTATAGCTGCTTCAACTGCTGGGAGAATACAATGGTTCAGTCAGTGTTAATACCCCTGAGGAAGCCATGAATTGCCATGTGGCGTAATGCGTAGGGGAGGGACATTTGACAGCACCATGCTCTGACACAGGACATGGAGGAGGAAACCCATCTTTAAGAGTGAACCACAAGATCCATCCTTTTAGTCCCCTGGGAGGGACACAAGCGCTGTTTGATCATATTTATATATAAGATCCATTTCTCTAGGTGAGAGCACACCCAGTGGAGAAATTCAGCACTGCATGCAGCAGGAGTGAAGCACAGTAATATAATTATTCACGTAGCTGGCAGATTCATCACGAGGAGTCGCATCTTTTTTTGTTTGATATCTCCAGGATATCATTGATGGACTGTATTCACTTATATATTTTTCATTTAATTCTTATTCATTTTTTTTTATTTTCATCTCCATTTTTTTTTTTTTTGTATTTTATTTGGGACTAGTGTCAAAATTTGCATAGTTGCAGTCAAGTTGTATTATTCATTTCATGCGCTTTGCTACCCATTTCAGTTTTTCTCTATCTGAGCCTATGGATTTTGCCATCCTATTCACATGTTTTTGGATTTTAGCACATAGATTTGAAAGTTTGACATGTATTTACACGTATTTAAGTTATGAAACTAGGAGGCTATATTTATTATAGAAGTGGTCACGTGATCGATTGGAACATTTTTTACCATTTAAGGTGTAATCTTTATCATTTAGCCTTTGCACTGGTGAGGTGCTGCACTATTACTTATAAGTGTAATGGTTCGGTCAGTGTTGAAGGGGAAATCGAACGATTTACTTTCCTGCAAACCATGGTTGCAGGAAAGAAAATCGCTCCATCTATGACCAGCTTTAATGAACTCAGCAGCCACGTCTGTCTACATTTATGATATGTTATGAGACTTATGTGGATATGAAGTTTATAACCCAGGACTGGTTTAGTTCCTCACCTTCTTCTCGAACTCCTCTCCTTGTTTGACCTCGCGAGGGTAGCCATCAATAAGGTATCCTTTAGAGGTGTCTGCTTTGGCGATCATGGCGTCTTTCAACATATCCAGAACGGTGTCCTGGGGAAGGAAGAAGGTACTTCACTACATGATGATATGTTTGCAGTACGTGCATTGTGTTTTCCCGAGAATGGTGTTCAAAATACAGACTAAGCCTTCATATATCAATCGGAATCCGGATAAGCAAAATGCCCTTTATCGCATTCAATAAGTATAATTCTAATTTACTGTCAGTTGCAGTGAGTGTTCTTTAAACTTAAATACAACAATCTGCTATTTTATAAGATAACTAAACATATAAAACATTAATTCATTTAATATATTTTGTGTCAAGCAGTGCTGGGACAAGGTCATTTAGAGCTCAGGGCGAACATGCCAAATTGCGCCCCCCCCCCCCCCCCCCCCTCAAAGATGTTTGAGCATTATGTGTCAGCGAAATTCCCCTAAGCATAAATATCCCCCTCCTGCCAATAAAAATCTGCCCCCTGCTGAAATCCCCTTTCCCTGCATGATTTTTTGCCCCCCCCCAGCTCAAATTCCCTCATTCCTCATATGCCCCCAGCATAAATCCACCTCCTCCTCGAAAGAAATTTGCCCCTCCTAGTACAAATCTACCCCTCAAATTTGCCCTCTAAGCACAAATTCTCTCCCCCCATTACAAATCCCCCCCAAAGCAAAAATTTTCCCCAATCCCCCATCCTAGCACAAATAAACCCCCCCCCTCCCCCAAATTTCCTCTCCTATCACAAATACCCCCAATCATCCCTCCTAGCACATTTATGGGTAGCACAGTGGTGTAGTGGGTAGCACTCTCGCCTAGCAGTAAAAAGGGTCACTGGTTCGAATCCGAACCATGACACTACCTGCCTGGAGTTTGCATGTTTTCCCTGCGCCTGCGGGTACTCCGGTTTCCTCCCACACTCCAAAGACATGCTGGTAGGTTAATTGGCTTCTGTCCAAAATTGGCCCTAGTATATGAATGTGAGTTGGGGACCTTGGATTGTGGGCTCCTTGAGGGTAGGGACTGATGCCAGTGTGCGATGTATATGTGGAGCGCTGCACAAATTGATGGCACTATATGGGTACCTTAAATAAAAATAGGGATAATTGTAGGGACACACCCACACTCACTCAGGTTGAACTGGGTGGACTGGTGTCTTTATTCAACCTTACTATGTAACTATATCCCCTCCCCCTACCATATTACATTTAAATTCCCTCTCCTAGCACAAAATTTCTCTCCCAATCCCCTTCCCAACACAAATCCCCTCAATTCACTACTCCTAGCACACCTCCCCAAATGTTCCCTTCTAGAACAATTTTTATCCCCTGCCACCCCCAGCTTTCCCCCTCCCAAAACAAATCCCCTCCCCTCAACCTCCTTGTGGTGCCCCCCCACCTCACATGAAACCACAGTGCCCAGGGTAGCCGCCCCTCCTGCCCACCCCTTGCCCTGGCCCTGGTATCAAGGGTCATCAAGTAACTTTGCAGATATGTCCTACCATGTGCCCAGGCCAATGAAGTAATTGCATTGTTTACATTCAGCTTGCCTGCAGACTAGTAATAGGAGCAAGGAAGGTATACGCTTCAATTTATCTTTCACTTCAGAAGCCGTAAAGGATGATTTGTATGCTGCACTGCACCCTGTAATCACTGGAGATCACAAACTGCTAGAAGAGGAAACAGCCCCTGCACAGGTTGGCTACGTCCCATGAAAACCACCCCTCATTGCATGCGATTCCCTACAGCCCATTGTGGATAGCAGAATGCCTGTCAAGAGGAATCCCCTTTTCTTTTCTTCTTTTTTTTTTTACTAAATATGATACAACTTCACTTTTTTTCATTGAATTAGAGGTGTAATGATTGTTTGGTGCACCGAGAGGTATTAGGAACATGAATAGCTAGGGAGGTTGGGGCCCTCAGCTGGGGGGGTGTCGGAGCAAATTCAACCTTTATGATATATTGTACGTTAAGAGGGGAAGTGATTTTTGCCTTTTTTTTCTCTCTCCTTTTTTCTTTAGTTTTTTTTTATTTTTGAATAGAATATGTTCATATGTGTATATAGAGTTTTGGATAGTATGTAAATGTTATATATGGACCCACGTCTTTGTTCTTAGTTGGCTGTTAAGCTAAATTATAATAAATAAATAAAAATTAAAAAAAGAGGAATCCCTGGGGCCTTCCTTCCTCCTAATCTGGAAATTAATTCTGCATTTACTATAGCTAAACTCAACCCCACCTGCTGGAAGCAAATATGAAATATCCATATGTAATATTTCAGTTACCTGATCAATATAATATATAAATAAGTAAACTGTATAGGCTCTCTTTAAACCTCTGACAGCATAGCTGTACACTGCAAGAAAAGTTCTAAATGATGTATTGTGTCTGTACAATGCATATAATTATACACATCAGGGTGACCCCTCTAAATGGCTAGCTAGTGAACTTCTGCATATCCAAGTGTTCTGAGTGACAGATTTCCTGCATGTGTGTCATATATTTTATTAATAACAGACACTATGAGGTTAATTTAATAAAACTGGAGAGTGTCAAATCTGGTGCAGCTGTGCATAGAAACTAATCAGTTTCCATGTTTTTTGATCAAAACTTGGGCCCCTTTCAGACGGAGCGGAATCCATCTGCTCAGTGGGGGATCTCCCTGCTCACAGGTCCGTGTCCGCTCCACTATGCAGAGCAGACACGGACACAGCCCGCTTTTCTCTATGAAGCGGTCGGATGGAAACGGACTGCCTGTTCGTTTCCATCTGACTGTCATTCGATATGCTAAACAGATGGGGGAAAAAATCCCCATCTGTCTGTATTTATCGGATCGGATGCCAGCAGGTGTCAGAGAACACATGTCCGCTGACATCCGCTGCTCCATAGAGAACAATAGGTAGTCCAACTGAGTCTGCCGGAAAAACAGGCAGGCGGACCAGATCAGTCTGCTGGTGTGAAAGGGGACTTAATTGAACAAGGTGAAGTTAGAAGCTGATTGGCTACCATGCACAGCTGCACCAGATTTTGCACTCTCCAGCTTCAGTAAATGAACCCCTATTAGTCATTATACTATTAGGTTCAATTCAGAAAACTTTATCACGAAGGTAAAGATCGTTATTTTCAGCGATAATTTTAAAATCCTTTGTGAAGCATATTGTACCCCCAGTGTCAAATTCTGCAAAATAAACCGTATTTTATTTCATAATAAACAAATGTAAAGTTCTCAGCACCAGTGATATATCGCCACCTGCTGGCAAATGGCTTGCACTAAGACTGGGTAAAAAAAGGAAGTGATTTAGATCCCTTTCACACTGGGGCCGCGGCCAGTTAGCACTAAAGCGCCACTCCTTTTAGCTGTGTTTTAGCGCTGTTAAAGCAGCACTTTTCGGCTGCTAGCGGGGCGCTTCTAACCCCAAAGAGGGGGTTAAAAGTGTCTGTGTTGCAGTGCTTCCAAATCACATTCATTTCAATGGGCAGGGCATTTTGGGAACGCTAAATACAGCGCTCCCAAACCACCCCAAAGATTCTGCTTACAGGATTTTTTCCTAACGTCCCGCAAGCGCACTGCCTCAGTGTAAACTGTCACACTGAAATGAATAGGAGGCAGTTTTCAGGCGCTTTACAGGCGCAATTTCTCACGTTAAAACGCCTAAAAACCGCATCAGTGTGAAAGGGGTCTTATAAAAAAAATAGAGGAAAAGAAAGTGATTTTTCTTACAGCAACGAATCAGATGTATTTAAAGTGAACTGGTCCTTATGTGATATGTGCATATTAAATAAGAGTACTCCACGTGGTGCCTGCTCATGGTTCCCCTCTGGGGTGCCCAGCTGGAGTGATTCAGTACGATGGGTGCCACAAGTTCTGACTTGGAGCTAAAGTTGAGTATTTCTGAAGCTTCAAGTTTATAGGCTTTATGGCATAGCTCCCAACTGTCCCTGATTTTGAGGGACTGTCCCTGATTCGGCACAAAGTCCCTCTGTCCCTCTTTCCTCCTCATTTGTCCCTCAATTTGGTCTGATCTATATAGTTGTATATAAAATGTACTTTCTATCCTTAAAGTGTTTCCTAGTGCTAAACCTTTCATCTGATTTCTAAATTACTGCATCTGTAAATTTTGAAAACCAGAATAAAGGAATAGCAGTGGTAAAAAAAAAGCCCTTATGTGTTTAACCAATCATTGTTTTGTATAATTCTCCTTTAAGGGGGCGTGGCAGGGGTGTGTCCTATGCCTACATACGTTTGCTAACAGGTGTCCCTCGTTCCCATCTGAAAAAGTTGGGAGGAATGTTTATGGGTAAAAAGGTGCTGAGAAGATATAAAAGTAAAGGTGGCGTGCCTGCTTCTCAACACTGGGTTAAAGTTAAGCAAACCTGTCATGTAAAGAAATAACTGGCTGCTATCGCTGACATTGCTCTCATAATGTTAAGCCGGCTATAGATCGAATCTTAGCTGTATATATGAATGTGAGTTAGGGACCTTAGATTGTAAGCTCCTTGAGGGCAGGGACTGATGTGAATGTACAATGTATATGTAAAGCGCTGCATAAATTGACAGCGCTATATAAGTACCTGAAATAATAATGGACCATATGAGTTTTAATCCAATTATGGGCGGGCTGGGTGTACTGAAGTCGATCCATCCATCAACTTCAGTACAATCAGTCTGTCGGATTTGTTTTCATGCAATCACTGCTGGCAGCTATAGTTGCCAGCAGTGATCATAGTGTTCTATCGGCAGGAAAGGCTCCCCAATGGCAGAACACAATTGTACTGCAGGAGGAATTTCTCCATCAACACTGTGTTGATGGGGAAAATCGAGCAATTTTCTTTTCATGCAGCATGTGGTCGCAGGATAGAAAACTGCATCATCTATGGCTTGATTAAGTTGCTTGGGCTTAAGTTGGATTTTAACTCATGCTGTACTAATTAAGATAAATAATGCTAGTACATGCTTGTCCTCCCCTCCCTTAGCCACTGGAGGAGGAGGAGGACCAAGGGAGGGTAGGACATGCGCGCTGGGATGACAGACATACCCCCCCCCCAAATGTGTGGCACCCCGGGCAGACTGATCCCTGTAAGGTAAGTGGGGGCACTGGTGGTGAAGCTGCATTGCTGGGGACACTGGTGGCAAGGCTGCATTGCTAGGGACACTGGTGGCAAGGTTGCATTTCTAGGGACACGGGTGGCGAGGCTGCATTTCTGGGGACACTGATGAGGCTGCATTGCTGGGGACACTTGTGGTGAGGCTGCATTGCTGGGGACACTTGTGGTGAGGCTGCATTGCTGGGGACACTTGTGGTGTGGCTGCATTGCTGGGGACACTTGTGGTGTGGCTGCATTGCTGGGGACACTTGTGGTGTGGCTGCATTGCTGGGGACACTTGTGGTGAGGCTGCATTGCTGGGGATACTTGTGGTGAAGCTGCATTGCTGGGGGCACTTGTGGTGAGGCTGCATTGCTGGGGGCACTTGTGGTGAGGCTGCATTGCTGGGGACACTTGTGGTGAAGCTGCATTGCTGGGGGCACTTGTGGTGAAGCTGCATTGCTGGGGGCACTTGTGGTGAAGCTGCATTGCTGGGGGCACTTGTGGTGAAGCTGCATTGCGGGGGGCACTTGTGGTGAGGCTGCATTGCTGGGGGCACTTGTGATGAGGCTGAATTGCTGGGGATACTTGTGGTGAGGCTGCATTGCTGGGGGCACTTGTGGTGAGGCTGCATTGCTGGGGGCACTTGTGGTGAGGCTGCATTGCTGGGGGCACTTGTGGTGAGGCTGCATTGCTGGGGGCACTTGTGGTGAGGCTGCATTGCTGGGGGCACTTGTGGTGAGGCTGCATTGCTGGGGGCACTTGTGGTGAGGCTGCATTGCTGGGGGCACTTGTGGTGAGGCTGCATTGCTGGGGGCACTTGTGGTGAGGCTGCATTGCTGGGGGCACTTGTGGTGAGGCTGCATTGCTGGGGGCACTTGTGGTGAGGCTGCATTGCTGGGGGCACTTGTGGTGAGGCTGCATTGCTGGGGGCACTTGTGGTGAGGCTGCATTGCTGGGGGCACTTGTGGTGAGGCTGAATTGCTGGGGATACTTGTGGTGAGGCTGAATTGCTGGGGATACTTGTGGTGAGGCTGAATTGCTGGGGATACTTGTGGTGAGGCTGCATTGCTGGGGATACTTGTGGTGAGGCTGCATTGCTGGGGGCACTTGTGGTGAGGCTGCATTGCTGGGGGCACTTGTGGTGAGGCTGCATTGCTGGGGGCACTTGTGGTGAGGCTGCATTGCTGGGGGCACTTGTGGTGAGGCTGCATTGCTGGGGGCACTTGTGGTGAGGCTGCATTGCTGGGGGCACTTGTGGTGAGGCTGCATTGCTGGGGGCACTTGTGGTGAGGCTGCATTGCTGGGGGCACTTGTGGTGAGGCTGCATTGCTGGGGGCACTTGTGGTGAGGCTGCATTGCTGGGGGCACTTGTGGTGAGGCTGCATTGCTGGGGGCACTTGTGGTGAGGCTGCATTGCTGGGGGCACTGGTGGTGAGGCTGCATTGCCCGGGACACTGGTAAGACTGCATTGATGGGCACTGATGAGGCTGCATTTGATGGGCACTGAGGAGTGAGCAGCCCAATCAATACAGGCAGCCTGAGGACATTGTGTGTGTGTGTGTGTGTGTGATATATGTACACACATACACACACTTTTTTATTTTTGAGGTAGGGGGAATCTTGGGTGAGTTCCCACACTTTCTTCCCCTAGGACTTGACCCCTGGTCAAAACCCATATAATTGTGGAAAAACTAAAGCAGATGAGCTGCACAAACTCCATTATCACACAAATCAAAAACAGCAGAGATAGCCAATCTTTGGAACTTCAGCTGTTGAAGAAGTCCAAAGAGGCACTGCAAGACTACAACATCCAGAGGCATGAAGGGATTTGAAGTTTCACCATAGCAGGAGGACCAAAGTTTGCCTACCCCTGATATACATGTATATGTGTATATGTAGTAAGCGGACAGGCTCAACTAGTATTGGCAGCAGTAAACCATGCACAAGACAGGGGCACCCAGAAATGGTTCAAGCAGGTTTGTCTGACCCTTTTACTAAGAAAATGTACAGCAAGTCCATAGAATAAACTAAAACAAAACATCAGCTTGTCTGAGTCTCGGTTCCTAGCTAACACAGTGTCCCCAATAGGTTCCCAAGGTAGCACATGTAACTTTTTAGTGTTCTACCATCCTTCAGCCTTTTCACCCAGCGGTTCAGGTGGGCGGTTGGTGGCGTGATATTCACGTAGTCGGTCCTTCACACTGTAATGTAGGGCACTGTGATATAAAGGGGACTGCGTTTTAAAGGGGCACTGTTTTCTTTATATTACAGTGCCCCTAGCAGTCATGCCCCCCTTCTGTTCACTCTAATCACAGTGCCCCCTTTTACTCTCTGCCTCCTTCCACCTTCGGCAGGGCAGAGGCAGGACTCAGCCTGTGTGTCCTCTCCAGGGTTTCCAATGTCAACGACCATGTCATCCTATCAGCAGGAACTGCAGATCTGGAAAATATTAACAAGCAGGTGATTACTGACTTGTTAATATGAAAAGACTCCCGCTCTCTGTGCAGATCTGAGGAGACACAGGCATGGATGCATAGCAGGTGACTGCGATCTTTGTTGGCCCTCTCCGGACCGTTGTCACTGCTTACCTTCCGCTGTGCAACAGGCTGCTCTTGTTAGGACACGACTCCCTGGCCCACGAGGCAAATGACCGGTTTGCCCAATAGCCATACGGGCGTGGTACCCACATATATTTAGTGCCAACGCAAAAACAACAATTATCTTTTTAACTGTCTGTAGGGGTGATGTTCTGACCACCACTGTACAGGATCCATTTTTCCCACTGACTACCAATGTAAAGGGCATTTTCCCCATTGAGCTCCAATGAACTGGTTTTAATAAGGTTTCCTCAAAATCTGAAAATGATGTAGGGGATCCTCGGGGGGAGGGGGGGGGGGGGGGGGGGGGTAAATGGTTTGCTCTACACAATGCCAGTCCACTTTAGGTACCTTTCAGATAACTATAAATACATTATATATATATATATATATATATATATATATATATATATATATACACACACACACACACACAGTATCTCACAAAAGTGAGTACACCCCTCACATTTTTGTAAATATTTTATTCTATCTTTTCATGTGACAACGCTGAAGAAATGACACTTTGCTACAATGTAAAGTAGTGAGTGTACAGCTTGTATAACGGTGTAAATTTGCTGTCCCCTCAAAATAACTCAACACATGGCCAATAATGTCTAAACCGCTGCCAACACAAGTAAGTACACCTCTAAGTAAAAAGTCCAAATTCAGCCCAAAGTGTCAATATTTTGTGTGGCCACCATCATTTTCCAGCACTGCCTTAACCCTCTTGAGCATAGAGTTCACCAGAGCTTCACAGGTTGCCACTGGAATCCTCTTCCACTCCTCCATGACGACATCACAGAGCTGGTGGATGTTAGAGACCTTGCACTCCTCCACCTTCCATTTGAGGATGCCTAACAGATGCTCAATAGGGTTTAGGTCTGGAGACATGCTTGGCCAGTCCATCACCTTTACCCTCAGCTTCTTTAGCAAGGCAGTGGTCATCTTGGAGGTGTGTTTGGGGTCGTTATAATGTTGGAATATTGCCCTGCTGCCCAGTCTCCAAAGGGAGGGGATCGTGCTCTGCTTCAGTATGTCACAGTACATGTTGGCATTCATGGTTCCCCCAATGCACTGTAACTCCCCAGTGCCGGCAGCACTCAGGCAGCCCCAGACCATGACACTCCCACCACCATGCTTGACTGTAGGCAAAACACACTTGTCTTTCTACTCCTCACCTGGTTGCCGCCACACATGCTTGACACCATCTGAACCAAATAAGTTTATTTTGGTCGCATCAGGTACTTAGTCTGCTTGTCTTCAGCAAATTGTTTGCAGGTTTTCTTGTGCATCATCTTTAAAAGAGGCTTCCTTCTGGGACAACAGCCATGCAGACCAATCTGAGCACTGACAGGCTGACCCCCCTTTCAACCTCTGCAGCAATGCTGGCAGCACTCATATGTCTATTTCCAAAAGACAACCTCTGGATATGACGCTGAGCACGTGCACTCAACTTCTTTGGTCGACCATGGCGAGGCCTGTTCTGAGTGGAAATTGTCCTGTTAAACCGCTGTATGGTCTTAGCCACCATGTTGCGGCTCAGTTTCAGGGTCTTGGCAATCTTCTTATAGCCTAGGCCATCTTTATGTAGAGCAACAATTTTTTTTTTTTTTTTAAGATCCTCAGAGAGTTCTTTGCCATGAGGTGCCATGTTGAACTTCCAGTGAACAGTATGAGAGAGTGAGAGCGATAACACCAGACCTTGTAACACTAACGAGTCACATGACACCAAGGAGGGAAAATGGCTAATTGGGCCCAATTTGGACATTTTCACTTAGGGTTGTACACACTTTTGTTGCCAGTGGTTTAGACATTGGCTGTGTGTTGAGTTATCATTGTAGCAAAGTGTCATTTCTTCAGTGTTGTCACATAAAAAGATAGAATAAAATATTTACAAAAATGTGGGGGGGTGTACTCACTTTTGTGAGATACTGTACATACAGAAAATTATACTTATAGTTGAGAAAAAAAACAACAACAAAGCTTTCTGTAGTCCAGCAGGAAAAATACTGCATGTTTAATTACATACAGAGGTTCCTCTTGATATAGAAGTTCCTCTTTGTATATGATAATACACGTTTTCTTGCTGTGTACAATTGACTCTTATTTCTTGACAATGACCTGGTTGACAATTTTTTTGCAAATCATCTGTTCCTGTTTTCCCTAAACCATCTAATCGTTTGCTATGTAAAAACTTTTTTTTGTACTACTCACTGTTTTGTATACAGTCACATGGACCTTGCTTGGTACATTACCAGCAGGCAGAGAGTTTGACACTGGTAGCTTTCAGTGCAGAGCCCTGAGGAATGAGGATAAGTGCAGAGCTCAGATGCTGGACATACATCGGGCAAACTCCAGGCAGCCACCTTTTGGTCATGAACAAAAGTGAATTTATTAGGGCGACCCATCCCCAACAATCTGCACAGCTTTCTTTTTCTGCACACACGGTTTTTGACAGATTGCACTGAGCCATTTGGTCATTTTTGTGATTTATTACAGACTGAAAGTTGTTAAAAGTGCTTGAAACTGCCTACAAATGTGTAAACTGCATAGTTGTAAATCTAAAGGAGATTGCACAGATCAGGTAATGTGTGTGTCCAGCTTCAGTGGTGATCTTACCAAAGGCACGAGTTCTCCTCTCTCCATGATGGCAGAGAGAGTCTTCCCTCGCTCAGATCCAGAGGCCACCTCCGCCCTCAGCAGGTCTCCAGAAGATAGATGGGTGTAGCCATATTTCTGTACTATCTTCTCACACTGGGTGCCTTTACCGGAGCCTGGTCCTCCTGAAAGAGCCAGAGGCAGAAAGGTTCAGGATGAGAATACAGGAAAGTAGTTATTATATTATAGATATTATAGCTGCTCTACCCAAACAATGTCTCTGGCAGCCACACAGAGGGCAGGCACAGAATTTTCCAGAAGATGATTACCATATTTGCTGTTTTGCAAATTTGCAAATTCAAAACCATTCATAAACATTACATTACCCACCTCAAGTGTTTGAACCATACAAGAAACACGTTAGAAAAGTTATTTTCATGTTTTACAAACAGTCCTGCTTTTGGTCAGATAGAAGGGCAACTAATATTAATTATACTGATTGGACAAGGTGGAGATCATGACTTATGCTGGCCATACACTATACGAAAAATCGGCCGAAAAATCGTTCGTATGGACACTTCGTTCGTTTTTCGGCAAGTTAGTGGGTACAAATCGATAATCGTTTGTGACGTTTTTGTGGAACAAAAACGAATGGCATGTTTGGAAAATTTCTGCCGAACGTACGATAAATTGCAAGGTTAATGTGTTTCCCGTCCGAACTGCCTGCACTAGGTATATGTAAAAAAACGAACACAAAATTATTTATTCATGTCCACTGAACAGATTATTGGTCATTATATGATGGCACGATCGTTTGCGGTCACGGTCGAACGTTCGTTTTTCGAAAAGGGGTTCGGCCGATTTTCTGTATAGTGTATGGCCAGCATTACTCTGCCCCTCATTTCCATGTAGTCCAATGAGAGAACACCTTGTATTCATTTAGAAAAATATAAGGAATCCTCTGGCAATGGTGCAGAGCGAGCCCACCTGTGTTCATCGTGTAGAGGGGAAGGTGCCGGAGCAGCACCTTGAAGACGATCACGGGTATCATCGTACATATCCCAGACCACTACAGCAATTTTCAGCATCCTTAATGTCCCTCTAGATCATTGGTTCTCAACTACTGTCCTCAGGACCCACTAACAGGCCAGGTTTGCAAGATAACTGAAATACATGACAGGTGATATCATTTGTTGCTCAGTGATTGCAGTATTCTAGTCTGCATCTCCCCAAGGTAATACTTAAAATCTGGCCTGTTGGTTGGTCCCGAGGACAGGAGTTGAGAACCACTGCTCTAGATGTCCGATATGGGTACATAGATCAAACCAAGCTGAACCAATGTAACTGTGGAAAAAAAAAAGATCATTCCTGGAGTTCCAGCTTTAAAGTGAACCTGTTGCTTTGCCCTGTGTGGGAAAAGTGCTGGTTCACTTTAAGGTTAATATATCTCCTTCTATTATCTGCTGTTGCCAGGGGAAGACTGGTTATCTTTGGCTTGGAAGGCAAACACAACCAGCTAACCCAATTATGGTAGGGACAGATTTCTGCGAGCTTGTAGGCTGGTGCAGTCTGGACTCCCCACTGTAGATGGCGCTCAACCAAAGTGGCAATGCAGGAGGGGAAGAAATCCATGGGGAACTGGGTCCCCCTATGATTTCCTGTGGTCAACAGGGGAACATCTGTATGATTGGACACTGGTGCCCCCCGTGACCTAGCAGCCATCTTGGATCAGGGCAATGTAAATTTAACACACCGGCCCCCAGGTTTAGCATGGAAAGGTCCCCTGTCTGTCAAGGAAAGTGTGCAGAGGTATGGAAAGGATCCAAGGGGTAGTGACAGGGCAGGAACTACCTCTGTCTCCACTTCAGGAAGACTCCCCTTTGGGTGTAGACCAGCCAGGCTGCATTCCCGTGCCTCATTGCAGATGCTGTTGGCATCATACAAGACTACAGACCGCTGTTACTGTTCATAAGCTGTGCCTACCCGCTGGGTGTAGTTGTAGTTTGTTGGAACTTTCTACAATATGCAGCTCTTGTCTATCTCGGACTCTGTGTGTTTACTGCTCACCACACCACGCTGCACCTTGCTTACAAGCTAAAGACCGTGTACCATGCAATGTGTGTGCCCATGACTGGTGGACATAGGGAAATGTTGGTCTTCATAAAGGACAAGGTTTATCATGACACATCTTTTTAGACCTTCTAGCAGCATTCCTTTGCAGCTCTCGGCATTTGTGATATGACATCGCAGAACCACAAAGGAAGATGGTGATGGAAGACGTCTCTCTTATTGGTACTTTAAACATACTGAAGGTCTAAATAGGGAGCAGCTAGTTAAAAAACACTTTCCCGTTATAAAAAGAGTCCCTTTCTGATCATTGTGTAAATAGGGAAGTATCTCCTCTTAGGGCTATATATTAGAAGTACCGAATGCCCCTCAGTCCTTGCATGCTTGTGGCACTCCTTTTTCTCGAAATAATCGCTTGAGTATACAAATTTAAATAAATGAGCATTGGTGTATCTCAAAGGAATCAACAGCGATCGAATAAGGCTTTGTAAAGTGTCCAACCAACGTCTGGGTTCTCTAATTTGGAGCTCGCGTTCAAAAAGGTTTGGGACCCATGGATCTATTCTCTTTCAGGAAATGTCTAATGTTATCAATAGCATTATTCCAGAACAGGTGGTTTATTGACTTTACTTTTTTTCTTTGTGCTTTATCACCTTCCTTTTTCCCCATTTTTTGGAGGGGCTGCCTTTAATTCTAGTGCGGCATCCCATGCAACATAGAGCCTGAGAATTGAACTGGGACAAGGCGATGGAGGGGGACCTCCTCTAGAGATGTCTTTCCTGTTAGCCCAACTCAGGCATGTTTGCTCCATCTTGAATTGACACATTGGATTGGAAATAACATTTCCTGCATACTGACAGGAGACGGTAACTCACTTGTAGTTATTTTGCTTGCCTGCACATTTTGATTCTAATATTTGAAGTTCCATGGGCTGATTTTTATGTTATTGCACACAACCAAAGTTGGAAAATTTGACTTATGCCCTGTACACATGATCGGACATTGATCGGACATTCCGACAACAAAATCCTAGGATTTTTTCCGACGGATGTTGGCTCAAACTTGTCTTGCATACACACGGTCGCACAAAGTTGTCGGAAAATCCGATCGTTCTGAACGCGGTGACGTAAAACACGTACGTCGGGACTATAAACGGGGCAGTAGCCAATAGCTTTCCTATCTTAATTTATTCTGAGCATGCGTGACACTTTGTGCGTCGGATTTGTGTACACACGATCGGAATTTAACCGATCGGATTTTGTTGTCGGAAAATTTTATAGCCTCCTCTCAAACTTTGTGTGTCGGAAATTCCGACGGAAAAAGTCAGATGGAGCCCACACACGATACGAATTTCCGACAACACAATCCGATCGCACTTTTTCCATCGGAAAATCCGACCGTGTGTACGGGGCAATACACTTGCTCTTTCTTTCTGTCTTGATATAATGTATTCCTTTTTTTTTTTCTTTTTTTCTGTGCAAGGGAGACAATTGTACTCGCGTAACAAACTCGTTACGCTTTGTATACTTCTTTTTTTATTTTTATTGGAAAAATAAGAAAAAAGGTTGAAAAAAGGAGATTCACTCTTTCTGATGACCAATGTATAGGGTGCATTGGACATCTGTTCCGGTGATATCCCTTCACTTTTTAGAGACTTCCTCTGGGTGGTGAAATAAGTCGTATTAACGTTTAGGGCAGTATGCGCCTTGGGGCGAATACCCGGAATACAGACTTCTTGCATTCTGAGCATTCATCCCTGGGTGCATACTGCCCTAAATGTTAGTACAACCGATACAAACACAGAGAATGACTCCTGCGCACAAGCGGTCAACCAGACGGATGGTAAAATGACACAGGCCTTGCTGCCCTCAAGGATGGGGAATCCTAGCAGACAAAGAAATAAAAAAGAGAGAGGGGCGCACCGGCCATGTGCATTATCTTTTGTAAAATTTATTACATAAAAATGATAAAAGAAATAACTCACAAGCAGTTTGTAAAACCAGGTGCCGTAAACCTCGAGCAGCAACTAGCAGCACGCGGTTGTAGTGATGAGCGAAGCCTTCCAAAGGTCTTAGATGAACATACAGGCCTCACTACCGGCTTACGCGTTTCGAAGGGCACGTCCCTTCTTCATCAGAGCTCAGCCTAAATGTTAGTACCCCTGGTTGCACCGTCCAACTGCAGCAGCTTTTAGCCTCACATAGAGTTTAACATTCTCCTGGCAGCGGGCCTGGGCGGTGCGCCTGTGCCTTCTGCCTGCACCTAGATGCCAAACTCTCATGCACCAAGGCTAAATGCTCACTGAGCATAAGTCCTTAAGTATTTTATCCAAAACAACAAGCTCTCTCTTTACATACAAGTGTGTCTATTAAAATGTAGTGGAGCATCCTTTTAATGTGTGCTGTTTGCAGATTATTCTAAACCCTAGTTGCATTAGGGTGACCTTAATCACATTCATGATTGGATTTAAAAAAAAAAAAAAAAATTCTTTAAAATTCTGTTTGTAATTATTCATACTCACCAACCACAAAGATGATCTTGCTGTTCTTAAGTTTATCTGGTGGAAGAAAAAAGAAACCCGTTAATGGATCAAAGTCCTACATAATTCAGATTTACAGCCCACTGAATTAGACTTTCCCTTAGGACTGAATGAGAGGTAGAATATGGAGACCATATCACATATTAAAAGTGTTTTTTAGTAGGAAAGGATAATTTCATGTAATTAAAAACCTAAATGCCACAACAACCAAACTATTATGCCGCGTACACGAGCGCACATTCCGACAACAAAATCCATGTTTTTTTTTCCGACGGATGTTGGCTCAAACTTGTCTTGCATACACACGGTCACACAAATCTTGTTGGAAATTCCGATCACCAAGAACGCAGTGAGGTACAACGAGCCGAGAAAAATGAAGTTCCATAGCCAGTGCGGCTCTTCTGCTTGATTCAGAGCATGCGTGGAACTTTGTGTGTCGGAATTGTGTACACACGATCGGAATTTACAACAACGGATATTGTTGTTGGAAAATTTGAGATCCAGATCTCAAATTTTGTTTGTCGGAAATTCCGACGGAAAATGTCCGATGGAGCCTACACACGGTCGGAATTTCCCCACCACAAGCTCCTATCGAACATTTCCCGTGTGTACGCGGCATAAGAGAGGTAAAAGCAGAGGGATTGCCCATAGCAACACCAATCAAAATACGTTTTCTATTGCATATATAAAAACAAACACCTGATTGGTTGATTTGGATCAATCTACTATGTTTCAGTAGGGCTGGGTTCACATCTAACCTGCATGCGGCTCACAGCAGGGGGTCTGGTGCGTCTCCATTCACCGTTTCAGGTCCAATTTCAGCCCGAGTTTTGGGCTGAATTCAGACCTGAAATGGACCAAAAGACACACAGGGCTCCTGTGTAATTCGCACCAGAGCCGCTACGAACCGGCATCATAGAGAGCTGGTCACAATCTCCTGCTATGAGAATTGGATGCGGAGAAAACGCATCCAAATCGCATAGGTGTGAAACCAGCCTTAGGGAAACCTTTAGTAAAGAAGTGTGTAGCCCACTATTCTTCACCTCTTTGGAGAATGCTAGCTGTCTGGCAATCCTGCCCATCCTAAATCTGACCTGGAACAAATACGGAGATGAGGAGTTCTGACTTGGAACAGATTGAAACCAGAACCAGCCAGACACCTAGCCTATTCAGAAAGAGGTCAGCAATGGCAGCCACCACTTTTCTCTTAAGCTGGCCATACATGGCTCAAATTTTGCCTGATTCCTGCTGAACTGGCTGCAATGCGAGGAATTTGTGGTCCTGTCAGCACCATCTGGCTCAACAAGAAAAATTGAAGAAAAATTGTGGGCCAATCAGTGAGTGCATCCTATCAGATGTATTCACTATTTGGGTACTCAGACAGCCACCAGCACTGAGGCTATCAGGATACAAAAGCCAATGGGGGGATTCATTCATTCAAGCTGTTTTGCATAGATGGAGGAAATTGATTTGTGTATGGCTATCTTTATTATAAACCTCCTTTAAATTCAGTTTAAGTGTCATTCACAGTAAAATATTAACAAGTTCCACATTATTGCTGTTAGGGAATTCTGTGTCCTCTTTTTCTGAATGACTGAGCTAAGTTATGTTTACAGCATGAATGTAGCCTAGTTAAGCTTTTTAAGGCACCAATATGCATAGAAGTATATACAGCTATATAAAGCACCTACAGTATCTCACAAAAGTGAGTACACCCCTCACATTGAGGGAACCATGAATGCCAACATGTACTGTGACATACTGAAGCAGAGCATGATCCCCTCCCTTCAGAGACTGGGCCGCAGGACAGTATTCCAACATGATAATGACCCCAAATACACCTCCAAGACAACCACTGCCTTGCTAAAGCTAAGCTGATGGACTGGCCAAGCATGTCTCCAGACCTAAACCCTATTGAGCATCTGTGGGGCATTCTCAAATGGAAGGTGGAGGAACGCAAGGTCTCTAACATCCACCAGCTCCGTGATGTCATCATGGAGGAGTGGAAGAGGACTCCAGTGACAACCTGTGAAGCTCGGGTGAATTCCATGCCCAAGAGGGTTAAGGCAGTGCTGGAAAATAATGGTGGCCACACAAAATATTGACACTTTGGGCCCAATTTGGACATTTTCACTTAGGGGTGTACTCACTTTTGTTGCCAGCGGGTTAGACATTAATGGCTATGTGTTGAGTTATTTTGAGGGGACAGCAAATTTACACTGTTATACAAACTGTACACTCACCACTTTACATTGTAACAAAGTGTCATTTCTTCAGTGTTCTCACATGAAAAGATATAATAAAATATTTACAAAAATGTGAGGGGTGTACTCACTATTGTGAGATACTGTATATGCAGCTGTACTGAGTGGCCCTATGCGTTCATGCACTAATGCCTGGAAAATGGAAGACCTTCATTCCAGGCAATTGTCCCTAAAAACATAGGGCCCTAAACGCAAGTGCCATTTGGTACAGCGTTCAGCCAGGTCCAGCCGCAGCTTGCAGTAGACTTTGACAGGCTAAGGCTAGTTGTTCTGGATGCTGCACCGTTCCCTCCCGGATGCACTAAAATGATGGAAAGGACAAATAGCAGCTAGACAGCCCTGTGTACAAAGGGACTTTATCATACCTGTGCTTTGGAAATGCAGGCAAAGCAACAGGCCCACTTCAGTGCCCGGCCCCACCAGCAGCACTAGGGTTACCACCTCATCCCTTTAAAACCAAACACATATTAATTACACAGGTTCTGAGGCTAATAGAATGCAGATAAGGTACTAGGTGAGCCTAATTACCTCTTTAATCAGCCACAGAACCTGTGTAATTCATATGTGTTTGGTTTTTAAAGGGATGAGATGGCAACCCTACCTGCAGCACATACTCATCTTTGCTCCCTGGCAGAGTTAAAGCGGAATTCCACACAAAAATGGAACTTCCGCTTTTCAGAACCCTCCCCCCCTCTGGTGTCACATTTGGCACCTTTCAGGGGGGAGGGGGGTGCATATAGCTGTCTAAGACAGGTATTTGCACCCACTTCCGGCATAGACTCCCATGGGAGTCTACGCCTCTTCCTGTCCCCACCGCGCTGTCTCCTGGGAATCACACAGCTCCCAGGAGAGAGCGGGGACCACTTACGATGCGCAGTGCGACTCGCGCATGCGCAGTAGGGAACCGGGAAGTGAAGCCGCAACGCTTCACTTCCTGATTCCCTCACCTAGGATGGCGGCAGCAGCTGCCGAGAACCGAGCGGGTTCTCGGCGTCGCCTGCCGACATCGCAGATTTGCATGGACAAAGCACAGGTTTGCTTGAAAGAGGAACTGCAGTCTGCTCACATAATTTGTAATAAAAACATCTCTGCTATTCTGAAGCTTCCCTCCAACCACTTTGCATATTATTTTATATATACTACGATTGTGTACTTGCCAAATATGCTGCAGAAATCTCCCTCCACTAAGTCTGGCTGCAACCATTTTAACTGTGGGCAGCTGAAGCTGCTGCCTGTTCACTTCCTGGATTTACACAGACACACCCCTTCAGCTCTGCAGCTCTCATTGGCCCTCTTATGACTTATCACCCCTCTCTTCCTGGCAATCTCTCAGGAGAGTGAGAGAGAGAGAGCGCTGCGCACGATGTCATAAGCCTAGGCTAATGACCAGGCAAGAAACAGGAAGTGGGCTGTATAAGGGACTTACTGGCAGAAAAAAAAATATTTTATTATCCAAAGTTAAAACAACAAGGGCAGAAGATTTAGTAGATGGAAAGATGAAAAAAATGACTGAAGTTCCTCTTTAAGCTCCTTGTACAACACTCATTCAGTGTATGCTCTACCATGACCACAATATACGCCAATAGATCCAGCACCTTCCATTCAGAGCCGAGTCTGGATGCTCCACCAGCTAAAAAAAAACATGGGTCAGCCACTTGTTCATTGACCGCACAGATGTACCACCAAGCTACAAGTGACGTCCTGATCATCATCCAGACAATTGATAGCTCCCAAGTTCTCTACTCAATTGCTGTAGCAATCTACAATCCTTTAACTACGTGACTGTGTTATTATAGACAAGACTTATTATAGACCATGCTTTCTCAACCCTTGTACTCCAAAGGAACCCTTTTCAGGTCTCAATGAACACCCACTAATACCAATTCATCGGAGATCAGTGGGAAAAAATCTTATGTTGGTGGCCAGTGGGAGGAATCCAACCCTTACAATTATGGTCAGAATGCTACTCTTACACATAGATGAAAAGGTCATTGGCAGGGCCGTCTTTAATATTGATTGGACCCTGGGCAAAAATTTTCTTGGCCCCCCCCCATGCAATTTCGCTCTCCACCTGCTCTGAGACATACAATAAATATCAGCTAGACTTAAAATCAGTTTACTGTATCAGATCAGGCAGCTATTGTGATGGGTTGCCAGAGGTTACAGCATATCATTACCACTTACTGACTGGTTGCTAGAGGTTACAGCACACAGAGGTTACAGCACATGATTTCTGCTTGTTGATTGGTTGCTAGAGATTACTGTACAGTGATACTGCTCACTGATTGGTTGCTAGAGGTTACAGCACATCATCTCCTCACTGCAGAGGGGCATGATATACATATGAATGCCACCTTTATTTACATATCAATGCTGCCAACCTCAGTTATTTACATAAAAATGCTGCCCCTATTTACGTATGAATGACGGTTATTTACATGTAAACACAGGGTCTGCAGGTGAGTCACCTGTAAACAATAGGGCAGAGCTGGGCAGCATTAGTAGCAGCACTTCACACTGAGATATCGGGACACAGCAGAGGACTAAAACTTCAAGGGACAAGGGAATTTAAACTGGGGTAGTTGGCAAGTATGAGGCAGCTGCTTTGGGCCCCACAACAATGACAGGGCCCAGGGCAGCTGCCCCTTTTGCCCTGCCTTAAAGACGGCCCTGGTCATTGGCTCTACCAAGGGGCATTGGCCCAAGAACTATGGAGACACCATGAAATGGGAGGTTAATCAGCCACAGCTCAAGGAATCCCTAGATGCCTATGGGTGATCCCTAGGATTCCACAAAACTCTGACTGAGAATGACTGTTATAGACTGTTGTGCGCATTTAGTAGCTCAGAGACAGCTTGGGAGGTTAGACACTTGGAAAAGAAGCAAATTTCACACTTCAGGTGACTTCTGACTCATTAGCAAAAGTGTCAGAAAAATACAAAGCAACAATAAAGAGGGGCACATATAAATAATTCATAATTAAACCTAAATAATAGTTTAAAGAGACCCTGTCACCTTCCTCATTCAGTGACAGCTTCTAAAGGGCCTCCCTGACCCGATGATACTAATTTGGCTAGTGCTTTCTCATCATTGCCTCCTCTGTTGTAGCCAGCACTAAGATCTTCAGTGCCGGACCCAGAGGGAATGACGACATCACTACCTTGATGTTGCATGAATGGCGGCTAGATCTGCCACATTGGAAGAAGCCCCGTGCTCCTCCATACCTGGAAACACCAGGTATTGCCACCAGCTGTGAGGGAGGTAGGAGTGGTGGGGGAGTGCTGGTGAGGTGAGTATCCGTGCTGGGTCCCAAGACACTCCCTTTGAAGGATGACAGGGTCTCCTTAAAGGGTTAGTTCACATTTACCAAAAAAACTGCCTATGCAGATAAGTGGCGTCTGTACATAAAAACCAAACTGTGCAGTCCTGACTAAAGTAGAATAATACCCTGGCTGAAGGCATAGACAATTTACGTAAATCAAAAGAACAGTCTACTGCGCTGACAGTTTCAGCCGCTGGAGCCCCAAAAGACATGCAAATCAAAAGAACAAAGGCTGGGGGGGGGGGGGGGGGGCGCAAGGCTGGTGTGCCCTCTTTTCTTATTTTTCAGTGTAGGCATTTTACGTACCTCATGAAGCCTGACTGGTATACTCCAAGGACATTGCTAGCATGTTGCTAAGTGAGGCCCAGTGCTGGGACAAGGTCATCTAGAGCCCAGGGCGAACATGTCAAACTGCGCCCCCCCAAGATGTATGAGCATCATGTGTCAGCAAAAATCCCCAAAGCATCAATTCCCCCTCCTCTCAGTACAAATCTATCCCCCTGCTGAAATCACCTCTCCTAGCACAACTCCTCTACCCCCAAAATCCCACCCAGCAAGAATCTTCTTCTCCTCCCAACACAAACCCCCATAAATCACTCTTAGCATCCCCCCCCCCAAATTTCCCCAACTAGAATAATACTCCCTGCCACCCACTCTGCCAAATTCCCCTTCCAACACAAATCCCCTTCCCCCCAATCTCCTTGTGGTGCCCCCCCACCTCACAGGATACCACAGTGCCCAGGGCAGCCGCCCCTCCTGCCCACCCCTTGTCCCGGCCCTGGTGAGGCCTAGTTGTTACTGCTCACCACCTCCATCATAGAAGTGAGCTCTTAAATGCTGAACCCATAGCTATTACATCAGGGGAGAAAAGAGAGCAAGTGAGGGGGTTTGAATCGGAGAAAAAGCTCACTCCTGTGACAGTGGAGGTGAGCAGTAATGACTAGGCCTTACTTTAGGTCAGGCCTACACCTATAGCAAGAGCAATATTTAACTTTAGTCAGAGCTGCACAGTTCGTTTTTATCTACAAACGCTCCTTGCCTGCAAAGCATACTTGCCAACAGTCCCTAATTTACCAGGACAGTCCCGGAAATCCATCCCATGTCCCTGCTTTTTTATTGTCCCGGCAGAAGTCGTGAAAATAGGCTTCTGTCCCAGCCCCCGGGCCGCTCTGTCCACCCCCCAAGATAGTAAGTAAAGAAGGTAGGTGCAAGGGGAAACAAGATGGGGTATCTTGTTTCCCCTTGCCCCTATCTTCTTTCTTACTATCTGGGCAAAACATTAGATCCCATTTGGTGCCTTTTTTCAGATATGCTATGCGTTACCTCCTGATGAGTGGCAACTGGCCATGAAACGCGTCAAGATTATCAATGTCCTCATGTCCCAACACATAGCTTGACCTCAACTGTGATTCATTTGTATCTTATAGCCCATTTGTATCCATTACTCAATAAGCATTTGGCTTTTTATACTACCGTATATACTCGAGTATAAGTCGTCCCGAGTATAAGTCGAGGCCCCTAATTTACCACAAAAAACTGGGAAAAATTTATTGACCTGAGTATAAGACGAGGGTGAGAAATGCAGAGGGTCAACAATGCCCATCTGCAGCTGCATGCCTCCCTGTGTCCTGTGCAGCCTACCTGTACCCTGTGCATGTGTCCTGCACATGTGTATGTGTCCTGTACATGTGTGTCCTGTACGTGTGTCCTGTACATGTCCTGTGTGCATGTGTCCTGTGTGCATGTGCAGCCTACCTGTGTCCTGTGCAGCCTCCCTGTGGCGATCTCCATCCTCCCTGTGGCGATCTCCATCCTCAAACGGTGGCCGGCGTGTGATGATAGTGTTCGGCGGCCATTCCACAGTTCAAAAGCCGCGCCTTCTCCTCGTCTGTGATAGGCTGACCGCTGACTGCCTATCACGGACATTCTCTCATTCTCATACCACGGACGAGGATGAGAGAATGTCCGTGATGGGCTGTACACTGACAGCTGTTCAGCCTATCACAGACGAGCAGGAGGCGCGGCTTTTGAAAGCTGCAATAGCCGCCGAACACTATCATCACACGCCGGCCGCCGTCTGCCTGCATGACACGCTGATCATGCAGACAGACGGCGGTGACTCGAGTATAAGTCGAAGGGACACTTTCAGCCCAAAAAAAGGGCTGAAAAATTTGACTTATACTCGAGTATATACGGTAATTACTTCCATGGGATACTATGCGATTTCAGATGCATGTACGTGTGTATATATATATATGGATTCGTTTTCGTATGCCATTGCCTTGTATATAGATAAAAATACTCATGTTCAACCATGTATCATATGTTTATGAGGTATGCTTTGTTTATATGCCAATTAAACAATTTTATAATTTCTCCTACCACGTGTCTTGTGCCTCACTCAGTCCCAAAAACCCCTTTCTTATTTCTGATTTAGGGATGGAGGTGCATGTGATCATGCACCTCATTTAAAGTAACAAAACCCCTTTTGCTTTCTATGTACTTTTTTGAGAGTAGGGCATGGAGCACAGGGTGACTAAGCATACAAGTGTGAACAGGAACAGTTAGAAAACAAAAGGATTCTGTTTTGTCTGACATAGAGAGCAGAAAAGCAATCAAGTGTGAATGGGGGCTTAGTATTTACATGGGTGGGGGAACAGGCTGGCGCTGCCTATACCCAGGGTTGCCATCTGGCTGGTAAAAATGTCAGTATTATTAATGGGATCATAAGGTCTCCTTTACTTTAATGGTAATGCTTGTTGCCCTCTGAAAAGCGATCTGTGGTGGATCTCTTTTCAGAGGGTGGTATAATAATGGCTGAAAGGTATTCAGGTGATGCTTTGGCCGCTTCCTGACACCATTTTTTTTTTTAACTTCCTTTTTTTAAATTGTTGAATCACAATTTTATATTGCAGGACCATGTTTCAAGTGCAAGCCAAGTGCATGGCTCATAGTAGTGCAGTGACCCTATTAGACTCAATGGGGCAAGTTTGACAGCTAGCCAAACTCTACAGCCCGAGTTAAAAATGCCATGGCTGCAAAGCCAAGCAATGTGGCCACGGCATGTGTTTTAGCTCATTTGGCTGTATTGTTAAGATTTGGGTGGGTGTCTAGAGGGGGCGGTAAAACCACAGCTCAGCTGCCTGTATTTACTACTGCCTATGTGATAGAGTATTAAAGCAGAGTTCCACCCAAAAGTGGAACTTCCGCTTATCTGATCCCCACCCCCTCTCCGTTGCCACATTTGGCACCTTTCGGGGGGGGGGGAGCGGGTACCTGTTTTTTACAGGTACCCTGTCTCCACTTCCATCGGACCTCACTGCGGCAAGGTACATCAGAAGTTCAGCCCCCCCCCATCCTCCTCCTTCCCCTACTGCCAAGCCAGTAAGAGAGCCAGGCTTCACTGCTGGGTTCCCCTACCGGCAATGCCAAGGGCAGCACCTGTCCACCGATGGAAACATTGGCTGGGCTGCCGACATCGCTGGACTCCAGGACAGGTAAGTGTCCTTATATTAAAAGTCAGCAGCTACAGTATGTGCAGCTGCTGACTTTAAATTTTTGGAGGGGGGGCGGAACTCTGCTTTAAGACCCCTTTCACATGGGCCCAATCCGGTTTTGCTCAGCAAGGGGATCCATTTGCTGTAAACCTGACTGCCCTCCAATCTGATCTGGCCAATCGGAGGGGAAAGACGCGTCCCCTTTCCCTTCCAAGTCCGTTTACATCCAACTACCCATAGAGGAGATCGGAGGGTCCGATCGGGCATACCTGAAAAAACGGACAGGCGGACCCCTTGTGTGAAAGGGACCTTAGGCTGCTATTTTTCCCAGAAGAGGAGACTACCTATATTTGTTATCCAAAGAGAGGATCTATTCCAGTGGGCGCACGGGCGCCGCCCCCCCATCCATGCGCCCGGCCCCTTTCAGGACGCCGGACGCATGGATTCCTCTGGTGGGAGGGGGTGGTACTTTTTGAAGCACCTGATTAGAGCCAGAGGCTCTAATAGGCTTCAAAAAAGGGTGGGCTCAGGGTGCAGAGAGTGTGTCCTGATCCCACCCAATTTTGTGACGATAGCGAATTAATTTTCCCTATTTTCACACTAACCTTCCTCCCCGCCAATCAGGAGGCAGGGCGTCAGACCTGTTTCCTGATTGGCCAAAGCGCCAGGCCACCCTATTGGATGCCTGGCGCTTAGGAAGAGGAGCGGAGGAGACACGCTGGAGCTGAGGTCGCCGCCGCTCAGGTGCATTGGAGAGGAGCTGATGCGTTTAGTCCCCTCTGTGAGAGGGGGGGGGGGGGGGTGTTGGGGTTGGGTTGGAGGTGCTGCCAGAGCCACGAGCCCTGCGAGTGGGGGGTTCGGTGGGCACAAGTGGCTGCATATCATGGGCACAAGTGGCTGCATTTGACGGGCAAAAGTGGCTGCATATGACGGGCACAAGTGGCTGCATATGATGGGCACAAGTGGCTGCATATGATGGGCACAAGTGGCTGCATATGATGGGCACAAGTGGCTGCATATGATGGGCACAAGTGGCTGCATATGATGGGCACAAGTGGCTGCATATGATGGGCACAAGTGGCTGCATATGATGGGCACAAGTGGCTGCATATGATGGGCACAAGTGGCTGCATATGATGGGCACAAGTGGCTGCATATGATGGGCACAAGTGGCTGCATATGATGGGCACAAGTGGCTGCATATGATGGGCACAAGTGGCTGCATATGATGGGCACAAGTGGCTGCATATGATGGGCACAAGTGGCTGCATATGATGGGCACAAGTGGCTGCATATGATGGGCACAAGTGGCTGCATATGATGGGCACAAGTGGCTGCATATGATGGGCACAGGTGGCTGCATATGATGGGCACAGGTGGCTGCATATGATGGGCACAAGTGGCTGCATATGATGGGCACAGGTGGCTGCATATGATGGGCACAAGTGACTGCATATGATGGGCACAAGTGGCTGCATATGATGAGCACAAGTGGCTGCATATGATGAGCACAAGTGGCTGCATATCATGGGCACAAGTGGCTGCATTTGACGGGCACAAGTGGCTGCATATGATGGGCACAGGTGGCTGCATATGATGGGCACAATGGCTTCATATGATGAGCACAAGTGGCTGCATATGATGGGCACAATGGCTGCATATGATGGGCACAATGGCTGCATATGATGGGCACAATGGCTGCATATGATGGGCACAGGTGGCTGCATATGACGGGCACAAGTGGCTGCATATGATGAGCACAAGTGGCTGCATATGATGGGCACAATGACTGCATATGATGGGCACAGGTGGCTGCATTTGATGGGCACAGGTGGCTGCATTTGATGGGCACAAGTGGCTGCATTTGATGGGCACAGTGAGGCTGCAATTGATGGGGGGGGGGGGGGTTCAGTATTTTTCAGTTTGCGCCCCCCCCAAAAAATTTTGAGCACCAGCCGCCACTGATCTATTCCTCCCAGCGACCCATAACCAGGAGAATGATGCCCGATCCCACTAAAAAGCAGTACTGGGTGCGGTCATCTCATGTCTATGAGTGGTCGGGACAGCAACACAATATACAGACACAAAATCTACACATGTGAGTGGGGCTGGAAGGGCCTGGCAAAGGGAAGGACTGCGAATGAAGGAAAGGAAGGAAATAAACCAGGAAAGGGAGAAAACGCAGAAGGCGTGTATTACAGATTTTACAGATGTGATCTGACTGAGCATTGCCGGGGGGGGGGGGGGGGGGTGTATCTGTATGATCTGCTCTATGGTTATTTACCCGTTTCCAGTCCCTCTGGAGCAGTTTTGGATCGTTTTGCACAGCACGCTCCCATCTTCACCACGATGCGTCCGTCTACTGTGTATGCGCAGATTGTACACACTCTAGTGTCTTCTCATAGCAGGCTGTGCGATCCCAGGCTCATAGAAGACTACAGAAAAAAGTTTGATCCTTTTCTGCTGTTCTGGCAACCGTTCTCCTCCTCCTCCTCCCCTGGAGGCCGGTCGTTGTGGTCAATGGCAGGCAGCCCGTCGTCCTGGCGATGTGTGCTAACACTCAGTCTAATCTGATGAGCCGTTACCCAGGACAGCTGTACACAGTGACAACAGACAGCCAAGCCTGTCACTGCGGACGTCACACCAAACACACAATCATGGGGCTTCTCCAGCCATTTATTTTAGGGCCCCATTTTTTTTTATCCCGTTTTTGAGTTAGAAAAAGAAGGATACAGGCTCATTAAATCCTATGGAACACTTCACGCCAGTCAGTTGCGGGTGCCGTGCGTTTTTTTTTAAACTCCTGCTTGCTGCATTTTTGGTGCGGTTAAAAAAAAACGCACTGAAAATGCACCTCCATATAAGGCTGCATTCACACCCGAGCGTCTCGTTTTTTTAACATTTTTTTCAGGCGTTTTTTTGAGCGTTTGTATGCACATTTTCAAGTGTTTGTTGGCTTTTTTGAGCTTTGCAGTTTTTTAATTAGCCAGTATAGTAAAGTATCATCTGTTTCATCATTTGTTGCAATGTTTTTCAGCTTTTTCATCTGCTTTTATTTATTATTTAGACCCCTTTCACACTGGGGAGTTTTTCAGGCGTTTTCAATCGCTTTAGCGTTAAAAAGAGCGCCTGAAAGAAGCCTCATCTGCAATCCCAATGTGAAAGCCTGAGCCCTTTCACACTGCCAGCGCCTGTAAAATGCTGGTAAAGCGCTGCTTAGGACCCTTTTCACACTGGGGCGTTTTTCAGGCGTTTTTCGGGCGCTGGCAGTGTGAAAGGGCTCAGGCCATTGGCGCACCCAGCCCGGTGGCAAAAACACGAAAGCGATGCAAAGAAACTGCTTGCAGGACTTTTTTTGACGCCCTGCCAGCGCAGCGCCCCAGTGTGAAAGCACTCGGGCTTTCACATTGGGATTGCAGATGAGGCTTCTTTCAGGCGCTTAACAGGCGCTTTTTTTAACACTAAAGCGCCTGCAAAACGCTCCAGTGTGAAAGGGGTCTCAGTGTGAAAGCACTCGGGCTTTTACATTGGGATTGCAGATGAGGCTTCTTTCAGGCGCTTTACAGGCGCTTTTTTTTTTTTACTTTTTTGTAAGGGATTTAGGCCTCATGTATACAGGACATTGTTCAACCTCTCCTGAACGATTTAACTTGACAGCTAGAAACCGGCGTCTAAAAACGTCAGTTTAGCCGCGTTTACATGCCGCGTTTGCGTCTAGAAGCGTTTGAAAAAAATATATTTATTTGTTCTTTTTTTTCAAAATGGCCAAAAATTAAAAACGCCTGTAAACGAAACGCGGCTAAACGCGAGTTACCGCGTTTAGCCGCGTTTGAAATTGCCTCTAAACACAGCTTCTGAACGCATTTTTTGGGGTTCCAAAAAAAGCCTCTAAGGGCAACTGCCTATAAACGACCCTGTGTACATGTACTGATAAAAAAAATGCCCAACAGCTCCTAAACGTCCGTTTACCAGCAGCAGTGTACATGAGGCCTTAGGGTTTAAAGGTTAGGGGTTCATTTATTTATTATTGTTTTTTTTTTTTAGGTTAGGGGTTAAGGTTAGTTAGGGGTTAGCGTTAGGGTTTAGGAATAGTTGTAATATTAGTATTAAGGTTAGAGGTTAGGGTTTTTCATTGTTTTTTTATTTTATCATTTATTTATTTTCATTTAATTATTGCATTTGAGCAGAAAAACACTCAAAAACGCACGACAAAACGCACTGAAACGACAAAATGCGCCAATCTGCCTGACTTTTTAGAGCTTCCGGCGACTTGGAGTGGAGATCTGAACCATGTCCATAGAGAATAATTGATTTTTTTTTTTTCTCCTTCAGCGTTTTGGAGCTTCGAGCTACAAAATGCTGAGGTGTAAATGAGGCCTTCAAATTAATGGAAAATGCATCAAAAAATGTGGCAAAAAACGCACCTGTGGTTCAGTTTTTGATGTTTTTTTGATTTACATGTCCTTTTCTCACAGGTGTAAAATGCGCCAGAAACACGCAGAAATGCACATTTGTTTTACCGCGTTGGAAAGCAGACTTGGGGCCGGTTCACATTCTCCTGCGATTCCCGCGTGGTGTGACTTTGCAGTCTATTCTGAATGGGCTGCAAATCGCACCAGAACACAGAAAAAGTAGTGCATGCGACAAATCACACAGTACATGCGACTTGGCGCTCACAAACGCACTGCGTTTGAGATCTGCATTTGGGAGGGGGGGTGCTGTTACAATTACATTGGCACAAAGGCGTTGCATTCATTCACACGCACGGAACGTGCTTTTCCCACACTGCATTCTGTTGTAAACCGGACTGTAGTCTACATTTACACACTTACGTAGTGTATTTAATTGACTTTAATGTAGAACTGAAGTTAAAAAAATCAAAAACTGTAAACAGGCCGGGTCTTCATTGCAGAAGAGACATGCAAAATGTCCTCTTCAGTAAAATCCACCCACCTGCCTGATCACAGTGACCCCCTGTAGAAGGTACGTTGAGCTGTGCATGCGCAGCTCAGTTTACATTCCAGCACACTGCCTGTGTCCCGGGAACACCGCGCTCCTGATGTCATCGCACACCAGCAAATTAAGATGGCTGAATACCAGCGCCCAAAAGAAGCTGGCGTCAACGATTCCTAAGGGCTTGTGTACAGTAGTGGCAAGGACCACCACGCCTCTGAAAAGCGATCCATGCTCGTATCGCTTTTCAGAGATGTTTGACAGGTGGTGAGGAGATGTGTCGCTTCCTCGCTGCCCGTTTTAATCCCCTAAATCAGGGGTCTCAAACTGGTGGCCCTCCAGCTGTTGCAGAACTACAAATCCCATGAGGCATCTCAAGGCTGACAGTTACAAGCGTGACTCGCTCAGGCATCATCCCTCAGCCTGTGGAAGTCATGCTTGTAACTGTCAGCCTTGCAATGCCTCATGGGACTTGTAGTTCTGCAACAGCTGGAGAGCCACCAGTTTGAGACCCCTGCTTAAATAACGCACCACTGTGCCGCAACTGTGATTTGGGGGGCGGTTGTGGCGCATTCACTTGAACATGACAGGGGATATCATTTCTGCTGTGCCCCCGTGGCATATCTACACCCCCAGACACTGCCTTTGAAACTAACGAGGAATCAGTTGGAGGTGGTAAAATGATGGTTTTACTGAACCCCCTCCCCCACAACCGCTAGCCGTCATTAGGACAGGTATCCCCATTGGACGGTTCCCCCTCACTTTCTGTCTCGGGCCCCTTTACTGTCGTATTTGCGGGGGTATCCAGCCGATAGCGGGGCGCTTTTAACCCCCGCTAGCGGACGAAAAAGGGTTAAAACCACCCACAAAGCGCTGCTGCGGCAGCGCTTTGCCGGCGGTATAGCCGCGCTGCCCATTGATTTCAATAGGCAGGAGCGGTGGAGGAGCAGTATAATCACCGCTCCTTCACCGCTCCAAAGATGCTCCTAGCAGGACTTTTTTTAGCGTCCTGCCAGCGCACCCTCGGGGCTTTTACATTGGAGATACAGCAGCGGCTCTTTCAGGGCGCTTTGCAGGCGCTATTTTTAGCAAAGCGCCCCAGTGTGAAAGGGGTCTTAGGGGTCACCAGTACAAATAGAGACAGGAATCTCCACAATGGGGACACAGTCAGCAATAAAAACTTGTCAGAGGGTCCAACCCTTCGTCCACTCCCAGTTTTTCCCTAGAGATGCCCTTTAATGTGGGGGTTGGGTTGCTTCGGGCAGCACAGTCACTTCTTCAGTCTTTCACACGGTTCTCTCCATCCACACACATCTATGAGACGTATACTTAGATCTCTATAAATAGTGTTTGGTCTCTGCCTGGGAGAAGACATTGCTATTAACATTCCCCTCTGGTTCAAAGAGCAGCAATCGATCGCACGGAAAGAGCGACATTCCGGGTGTGAGAGGAGAGGGCGGACTCCACTGCTCTACACGCCAATCCTGCACTTATGTAAAGTAATCCTGACGCCTACACTGACGCTGCTTTTGTAGATTCAAATGAGTATTACCGAGTGAAGGCGTCCCGACCGGGACATGAGCCACAAAACCTGGAGCGTAATGAAATTGCGTAAGCTGGCCATACACTATACAATCTGGTTGTACAATCTCCTATGGTGGCCACACGCTATTCTCCCATTAATGTGCAATTCGGTCAAAACCACTGAATCTGCAAACAATTGAAGTACTTTTTTTTTCCTTTTTTTTTTTTTTTTTCTCCAATAGATTTAGAGCCAGTTCACACCATAGAAACGAAGTCCGGATGCTTTTCTGCATGCGCATTTTTGGTACATTTTTGATGGAGTCCAGTACATTTTCCCCCCCTCCTTTTTTTCTTAACCTTAAGGGCTAGTTCACACCACATGCACTCCTGTGCGTTTTTTTTCTGCATCAAAAATGCATAGAAAGTAGGTTTAATGGTTTTCTATGGCATAGTTCACACCAGTGCCTGCAGTTCCAGTGTATTCCAGTTCCAGAAAAAAAAGTAGAGCATGCTGCGTTTTTCCTGCACTGGACTGTACTAGAGCGCTGTAAAAAGCATCAAAAACGCACTGGAACACCCATGTTCTTTAAGTTTAAGGGGAAAAAAAGGGGGGGGGAATGCACTGGATTGCACCAAAAACGCACTGGAACGCATCAAAAACGCGCATGCAAAAAAGCATCTGGACTGCGTTTCTATGGTGTGAACCAGCCCTAAATAAGGACATGTGTGTTCCAGTACGTTCTGGTGCGTTTTTGGTGCGTTTTTGGTGCATTTTACAGCATTCCAGTACAGTCCAGTGCAGGAAAAATGCAGCATGTTCCACTTTTTTTTCTGGAACTTCAAGCACTGGTGTGAACTATGCCATTGAAAACCATATAACCTACTTTCCATGCGTTTTTGATGCAGAAAAAAAAATGCACAGGACTGCATGTGGTGTGAACCGGCCCTTAGACTTTCACATTCAAGCAGACTGAGCCGATTGGCCTGGGCGGAAAATGATAAATTGTTTTGCAGCGCTGTGATACTCACGGTAGTTCATAAATATGATCGTAATTTATTCAATCGGATTATGAGATTACACGGTGGAACTGCAGATGCGATCATTAATTTACAATCGTAAAGCGGAGTTCCACCAAGACCTAAGACTCCCTGGCCAATAGGGGCTTCCTGATTGGCAGGGAGGAGATCAATATTACATAGTTACATAGTAGGTGAGGTCAAGTCCAACCTATGTGTGTGATTATATGTCAGTATTACCTTGTATATCCCTGTATGTTGCAGTATTCATTCGCTATTGCCACACAAGTGGGTGTGCTTGGGGTGCACTGCTCTGTGCCCCGACCGCACCCTTTTTTGAAGCCTATTAGAGCCTCTGGCTCCAATCACCTGCTTCAAAAAAACACCCCCTCCGCATTGGAATCCACAGTCTGGCGCCCTGTATGTAGATCATCCATTATAAACATTTTGGTAGATCTAAAGAACACTTTACAATCGGATTGTAATGTGTATGGTGAGCTTTAGAGTTCCCAAACCTATGTAACATCAGGACAAACCAACACAATTTATGAAATTTTTGTAAAATCAAATAAAAAATTAGTATCAAATCATGTGGGCAATTTCATTATATACCGGTAGTAGATGGTAGATCAAAAGGAGGACATACAACCAGATTGTATAGTGTATGGCTAGATTTACTTTGCTTCATTTGAAACCGTAACCTGGCCATTTACTATGGGAAGCTATTTCTATGGTTAAAGCGGACCTTCACCCAAAAAAAAAAAAAAACACTTCCCATCTTCTGGATCTGCCACTGACTGGTGAAGAACCGGTTCGGGTGAGGACGGCGCGGGATCCCTGGACAGGTAAGAATCCTTACATTAAAAGTCAGCAGCTACAGTATTTGTCGCTGACGACTTTTCTTTTTTTGGGGGGCCACTGAAGATCCTCTTTAAATTATATGGAAAGTGAAGCATTTAATAGCCTTTTCCAGCAAGGACCTGTTTTTTAGGCAGGCTCTTGTACTACCCAGTTGTTGGTAGATCTATAGGAGATTGTTCATTGTCACTTTTTAAAAAAGATCATTCACAAGCAAAAACAGTAGAGTCCTTCACAGCCGCATTTGCAGTAACATGCGCTAAAATGTATGCCTTAAGATTACTCCGCTTCTCCTGTACTGTAGAACATATTGTGGCATACAGAGGCTGCTAAAAACGCAAACTGGTAAAGATGGCTAGTCAGAGGGAAAAGAGTGCCGTGGTGATGTGGGGTCTTACCTGCCATTTCTGTAGGATCTGGGCTGAAGGGGACTTCTGCCTGGAAAGAGAAAAGAGATTTGTGAGATTTATTTTTTTAAGCACAAAAAAAGGAAAGTGCACCAAAAATAAGCCACGTCCATAAATCATTGAGGATACAAAATAAGGTAGTACTGAGTATTACCAGGGAGGCGGACTTTTTAGGCTAAGAAACAGTGGAGAAGATATAGCAGTATAAAAAATATAAATTTATTGAAAAATACAATATCTAAAAAACAATGACAATTGTAACATATAGCATCTATGATTATTGTGCAGTGAGCCCTTGTATGTCTACACGTTTCACTGTTAGGCTTCCTCAGGACACGGGCCAAGGTTCACAGATGAGACAGAGAAGGGAATATATCTCTATCTTAAATTGGAATGCAAAATCATGCAAGTCACGGTAGCGTGAGAAAGTTCAATCAGCAGTAAGAAAGTATATTAGATATAGCTAAATATCCCAGCAGGGGCATGTAAACATAATTCCTAATTAAGGGAGCAGCCGTTAGAGGGAGGAGGGCCAACACCGGATGCACCACTTAGATCCTGGATTTAGTATCGGCAATGCTGAAGGCTCAATACAATCCCATCGCTGCATATTCAAGATACAAATAATCCCGCGTGCCCCTGGGAGACAGCAATACACTGCACGGCGTATTGCATTAATTTTTTTAATTACCAGTAAGTGAAATCCTCCAACTGCCAATGTCATCGGTTCACCCACTCATTCCTGTACTTGAGTCCATGAAGTCTCTTGCATCCCCAAAAGTAGCCTTCCTGGTTTCAGTATACAGTATGTCTACGCTAAAAAAATTATATTTAGTTTTGGATAGAAGAGAAAACGGTTTTACCAAAACTATGTAATGTGAGTTCTTGCATTCAAATAGGCAGGCCGTTGTACTACATGTGAGATCTAAAGGACATTGTCCATTCAGGTTGTAATGGGCTAGGTGGGCTTTAAGGAAATTGTACACCGTAACGTTTATGGCCATAATTTGTTTTAAGTTTATGGCCAGCTTAAAACAAATTTTTGGCTTTGCTGGGCAAAGCAACAGGTTCACTTTAAATTTCCTCTAGGAACACCCACCTTTGACCATACCCACCCTGGCACGCTTTGCATGGTACACCGTCTTTAGCCCACAGAAATCTGTCCCTACCATGACAAGGTGAGTTGGTTATATTTGTCCCCCAGGCCAAAGGAATCCAGTCCTCCTCTGGCCACAAGTAATTAATAGATATTATCTTAACGTGAGCCAGTACTTTCCCCATGCTTGGGCAAAGCAGCAGGTTCACTTTGATGGTGTCCCCACCAGCTAAACCTTTTCTCCTCCTCAAAGACAAATACCTTGTACTTCCAGATCATGTGACTTTGTCTCCTTACTCCTACGTGACAGTGCTGGTACTTGGCAATTGGCCATTAAGGCACCAAGAGTTGTTATATTGGGGGGGGGGGGGGGGGGGGGGCAGAAGAGAGTCTTCAACTTTGCGTAAGCTCCAAGCTACTGGTCACTATCACTTTTTGGGTGTAATGCTCTCCATGTCAAAGCCTAAAGATAAATCACCTTTAAAGCGGGGTTCCACCCAAATTTTGAACAATATCTGTATGTATTCTCTTCCTTGCCTAGATGCTGACATGCCGTTTAAAAAATTTAAATCGCCGTAATTACCTTTTATTTTTCTATTCTTCTTTGCACTTCCTGGTTCTCCTCCCGTGGGAGTAGGCGTGTTTCTAGCCTCTCCCAGACTCCTGGGAGCTAGTCTCAGGCTTCCCAGGATGCCACTGAGCATGTGCGGGAACGAGCGGTGAATGCTGGGAGCACAGCATTCACCACATCCAGGAAATAAATGCTTGTGGGCTTCAAATGCCCACAATGAAGATGGAAACCGCCTGCAGTGAATAATATAAGTTATTCTTTCCGACGAAATCTGACACAGGCGGACATATTACACACAATATGTGAGTATGTAATGCTGAGAAGAAAAGTTTGTAAATGAACTCAAAAAAAAAAAAAAAAGATAGGTGGACCCCCGCTTTAAGAGTACCTGACACCATACACTGTGCAGACCAAATACTCAGACTGTTCAATGGGAACCTATAAGCAGCATTAACAGTTAAGACGTAGAATCAGCATACAGTAATTAGCATTGTAGTGGCTCGGGAAATGCATTTCATTTCCTCCCTAGTGCTTCAGGCAAGATATGACATCTCTCTGGAGGCAACCCTTTCATCAGTCACCTCATTTCCCTGATGTCTTCTTGTAATGAATGCTTGCAAGACAGAAGGCCAACCTGCAGAAGTACCGCTTCTTTAAGCTCCAGGCACCAAGTTTGTTTGCAGGCTTCGTTCATCCCTGATATAAAGATCAGGCACATGCAATCTTACTACTTCCTCACTGAAATTAACATTTTTGGTAAATATAGCATTGTCTACCTCAGTAATTTTACTGGAACTTCAATTCTTGCGTTCTCTGTAAATCATTTTCGAGAATATGGGAACACCCAAAACTCCAAACTGCGCAAGAACCAAGCCTGAATTGTAGCAAAGATACTTAAATGGGGTGAGAGGAGTGCAGGGAAACTTTGGGGGCAAACTGATCCTTGTGTGGGAAAAATTATTATAAGGGTAGAGTTTTTTTTGGTATAACAGATTTTTTATATCTCTTCTGACCCCCCAAATTTTTTTTTTCTAGAGATTTTATGATGTACATTGCCTGTGGCAAAGGTAGGATTTACTTTATCCAATGGCCGACAAAGAAAGAAGATGCTGGTCCAGAAAAAGAATAAAAGAATATGGGTTTGGCATTAATCGAGCCGTGTTGGCGAACCCCAGGCACAAGGTACGAAATAAGGGAGAGACAACACACAGTCCTTGATTGTATTGGTTATCGGATATATTACATATGTAGGTTAACAGTATTGAATGGTGACAGTTCTTGTAGGCACTGATATGAGTCAATGCAACAATTAGTGATCTGACAATATTACCAGGATTGGGTCTTGTAGTAGTAGCAGTAGGCTGCCACTGGTACACTGGGTGGTGCTATACAGCTAGTAAGGAGAACCCCAATGTGGCTATTCTGGATACCATGATGATTCCTCTCTGCAGGCAAAGTCCCTGCTTTCACAATGCTTGCCAGGAACCTTTCTCTGAGCTATTCACTTTCCCTAGCCAGCAGGGTCTCTATCCCTGACCTACCTCCCTGACTTGCTACAAGCATGCCCGAATGATGCAGGAGGTCCCGTTTATAAGGTTCCTGGTCAAGATGGCTGCCTGAAGTCCCCAAAGTTTGCAGCATCCAATCTCTGAGTCCCTGACTGAGTCCACAAGGGGACAATTCACCTAACAGACGCCACTCCATCTGCAATAATGGCAGAGTGCCACCTAAAGGACAGAGGGGGAGCCTTCACCTGTCTACAAGCATGTAACTGTTAGCACTAAACGATGGCAAAATATGGGGTAAGCCTGCCATAATGTTCAAGCATACTGTGCCTTATGTACATTATAGTAAGAGCTCCTGCCGTTATTCCCCGGCACAATTCTGCAAAGTATCAATATATAAAATGACCCGCTAAAAATAGCATTGGAGTCACAATGCAGACAGTCCAAATGGCAGTGTGCCTCTACTAGTCTGGCCACACACAATGCAATTTTTAGGGGTCTTTAATGAGTTTATAACCATAAAACCAACTAAACAGATGATGGAAACCCACCAACAATTTACCTATCAAAGGTGTAAAATCTAAAGTGTTGGTTGATCTATTTGGTGTCTTGTTTTGCTAAAAATTGGTAGAGAGTGGCCAAAACTGCCAAAAAATTACCATATGAAGTTACCAGCAATAGAGGGTCACCTCTAACTGGCGGGGTGATTTACGATCAGCATCCAACAAGTAGATTCCTCCTCATAAAACCTACCAGATTCAGACTTTCTTCCCCCCCAGGCCATCAGTCTTGTGCCCTCCCTCTAATACCCCACTAGACTGGACAGCTTTAGTATCAAACAAGACAACATAGTCACAGATGGTGCATTGAGAGGTAAAAATCCAGTTTCCCATTCTGCATCGGTACACGCAAAGCCGACTACTACAAGAGCAGGACAAACTATGCTACTCAGCGAACAATTTGGTGCTAGGTTTATCGAGCTGGAATGGACGACTTCTAATGCCGCGTACAGACGAGCGGACTTTTCGACCGGACTGGTTCAACGGACAATCCGACCGTGTGTGGGCTTTATCGGACCTGCAGCAGACTTTTTCAGTCGAAAATCTGACGGACTTTAGATTTGGAACATGTTTCAAATCTTTCCGATGGACTTGAGTCCGGTCGAAAAGGCCGCTCGTCTGTATGCTAGTCCGACGGACGAAAACCGATGCTAGGGCAGCTAATGGCCACTGGCTATCAACTTCCTTATTTTAGTCCGGTCGTACATCATGACATACGAATCCGTCGGACTTTGCTGTGATCGTGTGTAGGCAAGTCTGTTTTTCGGAAAGTCCGCCGAAAGTCCGCCGGATAGACCGTCGAAACAGTCTGGTCGAAAAGTCTGCTCGTGTGTACGCGGCATAACGCATATTACACTTCTCTACTAACACAAAGGCACAAACCACAACAATGAAGAACCAAACAGACTACGCACTGGTGTAACTCGCTCATCGATTTCTTTATGGACCTTGCTTTGTGCACTGATCATTTGGTGGAAGGGGGATTATGGTGTGAGGTTGTTTTTCAGGGGTTGGGTTTGGCTCTTTAGTTCCAGTGAAGGGAACTCTTAAGGTGTCAGTATACCAAGACAATTTCCTGCTCCCAACTTTGTAGGAACAATTTGGGGATGGCCCCTTCCTGTTCCAACATGACTGCACACCAGTACACAAAGCAAGGTCCATAAAGACATGGATGAGGGAGTTTGGGGTGGAGGAACTTGACTGGCCTGACCTCATAGAACACCTTTGGGATGAATTAGAGTGGAGCAAGCCAGGCCATTTGTGACCTCACAAATGCACTTCTGGAAGAATGGTCAAACGTTCCCATAGACACACTTCTAAACCTTGTGGACGGCTTTCCCAGAAGAGTTGAAGCTGTTATAGCTGCAAAGGGTGGGCCAACTCAATATTGAACCCTACGGGCTAAGACTGGCATGCCATTAAAGTTCCAGTTCATGTGTGTGCAAAGGCAGGCGTCCCAATACATTTAATTGCATTAGCACTAATGCACATGTAATGGGCCTTAAACCTATCACTATGTAGAAAAGCATGCATAGACTGATGTATAGCTACACCACACACAACTAAAGACACTACTGACAAGTACAGATATTACCTCCTCTAAGCTACACACAAACACACATCAGGCTGTGCAGAAGATGATGCTGACAAGCAAGACACCTGTTAGCACCATATCGCTGCTATAACTTACACAAACTAACCCAATATTGCCTTTCATTTCTCCAAGCTTTGGAAGATAGCCATTGGCGGGTGATCTGGTTTACTGCTCTTTGCTTCTTAAATAAGACTGACAATGTTCAATGCAATAACTTGTCTGCATGCAAATGTAAAATTGAATCACCAATGACCTTGGCTGCAGCAGTTTCCAGTGGCCACCTCCTCAGCAGATTGATGAGCAGTGCGAGGATGGCAGGCTGGTAGGCTTCACCATGACAGATCTATGATGGTTTGCTTGGTAAACCGCATGCAGAGGAGTAGAGGGAAGCAAAAGGGAGATGTGAGGCAGAGTGACGCAGGAGGAGATGGTGAGAAAGGATTAACCAGTGAACTTCCAAGCAAAAATGAATGCAGGCTTTCCAGACAGAAAACTATTCTCTCTGTAAATGTAAAGGGGATTTTCAAGCACAGTGGAAATTCCCTTTGGGAATAATTCTACACAAATGTCAGGGTGTAGGAGCAGAAGCAGGAGAACCTTGAAAATGACAGGTACAAATTCAGGAGGAACTGACTACTGGTAGGCCTATCATACCATGCCGTACGCTGAGCTCCTTACATTGGGTGGCCCCCTCTGGTCCAGAGAGTTAAGCTATATCAATAACATAGGAGAATGATATCTCAAGGAGATTGTACAATTATGTTGTAAAGTGTATGACCAGCTTTATTCAATGGTAATAAGTCACTACTATGTCTCGTTCACTTGCATATGTGAATTTTACACTGAGCTATAGGACTCTGTAAACAGCCAGTCTTTTTAACAGAGTAGATTAGAAGGGCTTGGAAAACATGTCAAATAGATCCGAATGTGCCACCTGCTGCCCACTACAGCAATGTCATTCTAAAGTTACAGGGCAGGTCCCAACAGACCACCTGCTGACTGCTAAAATACATACAGCTTTTCCATCGACTCACACATGGTGCACTTCCTCTGGTATGATGGTAACCTCATTGCCCGTTCCCTGGTACCATGGCACTTTCATTGTTCTTCCTCTGGTACCATGGCACCTTCATTGCCCTTTCTCTGGTACCATGGCACTTTCATTGCCCTTTCTCTGGTACCATGGCACTTTCATTGCCCTTTCTCTGTTACCATGGCACCTTCATTGCCCTTTCTCTGGTACCATGGCACCTTCATTGCCCTTTCTCTGGTACCATGGCACTTTCATTGCCCTTTCTCTGGTACCATGGCACCTTCATTGCCCTTTCTCCGGTACCATGGCACCTTCATTGCCCTTTCTCTGGTACCATGGCACTTTCATTGCCTTTTTTCCGGTACCATGGCACACTCATTGCCCTTTCTCTAGTGCCATGGCACACTCATTGTCACCTCTCTGAAACCCAAGGCGGCTGCCTCTTCTGCCTACCCCTCGGCCCAGCCCTGTGGATATGCACCCATCTACTGCAACTGTTATAATAACCCTTACTCTGTGTGTAAGACTAGTTTTTCCAAGTAGTACACACAATTAGATTATCGGACAAATGATTGTCCGTTTTGTTTTTTTTTTGCATGCTAGGCTCCATATCGACAACAAATAGGTTACTAAAGTACGAAGTTCTCGTACGACAGAATAAAAATTCGGAAGTGATGTAATGTATTTGTATTGTATTTTCAGACGAAAACTGTACTGAATAAACGAAAATCGTACAATCCCCTATCATTTAGCAAGATTTCTGGTTCAGAGGTGTCTTCTATACAGGTAACGAGCTGAGATTAGGAGCACTCTCTTAAAGGCAGTGCTCCTAATCTCAGCTTGTCACCTGTAAAAAAGACACCTGTCCACAGAAGCAATTAATCAGATTCCAATCTCTCTACCATGGCCAAGACCAAAGAGCTGTCCAAGGATGTCGGGGACAAGATTGTAGACCTACACAAGGCTGGAATGGGCTACAAGACCATCGCCAAGCAGCTTAGTGAGAGGGTGACAACAGTTGGTGCGATTATTCGCAAATGGAAGAAACACAAAATAACACTCAGTCTCCCTCGGTCTGGGGCTCCATGCAAGGTCTCACCTCGTGGAGTTTCAATGATCATGAGAACGGTGAGGAATCAGCCCAGAACTATACGGGAGAATCTTGTCAATGATCTCAAGGCAGTTGGGACCATAGTCACCAAGAAAACAATTGGTAACACACTACGCTGTGAAGGACTGAAATCCTGCAGTGCCCGCAAGGCCCCCCTGCTCGAGAAAGCACATGTACAGGCCCATCTGAAGTTTGCTAATGAACATCTGAATGATTCAGAGGAGAACTGGGTGAAAGTGTTGTGGTCAGATGAGACCAAAATCAAGCTCTTTTGGCATCAATTCAACTTGCCGTGTTTGGAGGAGGAGGAATGCTGCCTCTGACCCCAAGAACACCATTCCCACCATCAAACATGGAGGTGGAAACATTATGCTTTGGCGGTGTTATTCTGCTAAGGGGACATGACAACTTCACTGCATCAAAGGACGATGGCCGGGCCATATACCGTCAAATCCTGGGCAAGACCCTCCTTCCCTCAGCCAGGGCATTGAAAATGGGTCGTGGATGGATGTTCGAACATGACAATGATCCAAAACACATGGCCAAAGCAAAAAAGGAGTGGCTCAAGAAGAAGCACATTAACCACCTCAATACTGGGCACTTTCACCCCCTTCCTGCCCAGGCCATTTTTTAACTTTCAGCGCTTTGAATGACAATTGCACGATCATGCAACACTGTAGCCAAATGATTTTTTGTTATCTTTTTCTTCACACAAATAGAAATTTCTTTTGGTGGTATTTAATCACTGCCTTGATTTTTATTTTTTTACCAAGGGTTGGACTTGATGGACTTGTCTTTTTTTTAAACTCACCTACTATGTAACTATGAACATTTTGAATAAGTTTTTCTTACTTTGTCAGTAAATTTTGTGAATAAGTTATTTTCCTCCTTCATTCGATCCAAAACAAGGGTGCACTGATGGGTTGCCCTGATGGGCACTGATGGGCTGCCCTGATGGGCACTGATGGGCTGCCCTGATGGGCACTGATGGGCTGCCCTGATGGGCACTGATGGGCTGCCCTGATGGGCACTGATGGGCTGCCCTGATGGGCACTGATAGGCTGCACTGATGGGCACTGATAGGCTGCACTGATGGGCACTTATGGGCACTGATAGGCTGCACTGATGAGGTGGCTCTTATGGGCACTGATAGCCTGCACTGATGAGGCGGCATTTATGGGCACTGATTAGGTGGCACTGATAAGAAGGCACTAATATGCCGCATGGATGGGCACTGACAGGCGACACTGATATGCAGCACTGTTAGGCGGCAGAGGTGGGCACTGATGGGCAGCACTGGTGGGCACGGATAGGCGGCATGGATAGGCAGCACTGATGGGCAGCACTGAGTAGGCACTGAATCACTTATGGGCACTGATTGGTGGCACTGATGGGGCTTTCCTGTAATCAGGGCACTGATGATCAGTGCCCCGATTACCTGCCAAGGTCTCCTCTGTGAGGAGATGCCGCTGATTGGCACTCCTCGCCACACACTGTGTGAGGCGAGGAGAGTCCATTCACGGCACTTCCATATCTACATGTGACCGGCTGTGATTGGGCACAGCTGATCACATGGTTAAAAAGCCTCGGCTCTTTACAGAGATCGGGGTCAAGCTGTGTTTTAGGGGGTGCACCATAGCAGCCTTCTGGGGTGCCGTCATATGACGTCCTCCCAGAATGAGAGCCGCACCGTCCCTCCGTCATTTGATGGTGGGAAGGGGGCAAACAGTTAAGGTCCTGGAGTTGCCTAGCCAGTCTGCAGACCTTAATCCCATAGAAAATATGGGGAGGGAGCTGAAGGTTCAAGTTACCAAACATCAGCCTCAAAACCTAAATGACTTGGAGAGGATCTGCAAAGAGGAGTTGGGACAAAATCCCTCCAGAGATGTGTGCAAACCTGGTGGCCAACTACAAGAAACGTCTGACCTCTGTGATTGCCAACAAGGGTTTTGCCACCAAGTACTAAGTCATGTTCTGTGAAGGGGTCAAATACTTTTTTCACTCATTAAAATGAGAATCAATTTATAACTTTTTTGAAATGCATTTTTCTGGCTGTTTTTGTTGTTATTCTGTCTCTCACTGTTAAAATAAACCTACCATTAAAATTATAAACTGATCATTTCTTTGTCAGTGGGGCAAACGTACAAAATCAGCAGGGGGTCAAATACTTTTTTCCCTCACTGTATATTTGCCCTTCGTCTGGATCAATTGTGGGTCTAGGGATCTGCATATGGATGTTTTCTATTTATTTATTCTATTGTTTTTTTTATATTGGTTGAACTAGATCAGGGATCCTCAAACTACGGCCCTCCAGCTGTTGCGGAACTACACGTCCCATGAGGCATTGTAAAACTCTGACATTCACAGACATGGCTAGGCATGATGGGAATTGTAGTTCTTGAACAACTGGAGGGCCATAGTTTGAAGACCCTTGAACTAGATGGACCTGACTATATGTACCTATATTATAGCTACACCTTAATTCACACTCCAGTACATCTGCCCCTATTCTATAGCTTGGCTGTTGAATTGCACAGGAAGAGAGATAGGACGGAGACATTGCTAATCAATGGTAAACCCTGAATGTGCGGACAATACTGCCAAAACAAACAATTGAGAAGAGTCACTCCATAGAAAACAATAGGCGCATTGTTACTATCTCTATGGATACACATGGGAACCAGTACTAGGGAAAGTGGACTTCCATGTTGTTGTAACAGATAAAAGGCTCACATTACCAGTCTATCTCTTATTATATTCCATTGTGACTGTAATTTGAAGCTGTGAGAGCCAGAGTTCTGAAAATCACAGTCACCCGGCTGAAAATACCAATGATTATGGCAAATAACTGTGAAGGATGGAAGGGAGATTAAGTGAATTGAGCCTAAAGTTCATGGACAGTTAGGCATTTTCTTTTATGCCATACTTTGTCCTGTGCACGGGGGAGCAGGGGGACTCTGATGGAAGGGAGGGCTTCTGATGTGATAGAGGGGCTTCTGATGTGATAGAGGGGCTTCTGATGTGATAGAGGGGCTTCTGATGTGATAGAGGGGCTTCTGATGTGATAGAGGGGCTTCTGATGTGATAGAGGGGCTTCTGATGTAAAAGGGAGACTCAGATGGAAGGGAAAGCACTGATGTGATGGGGGGGGGGGGTCTGATGTAAAAGGGGGACTATGATGGAAGGGAAGGCTCTGATGTGATGAGGGATATGTGATGTAGAAGAGGGACTCTGATGGAAGGTAGGCCTCTGGTGTGATGGGGGTGGGGGGATAGAGGGGATTCTGATGTAAAAGGGGGGACTCTGATGGAGGGGAAGGCTCTGATGTGATGGGGGGGGGGGGCTTCTGACGTAAAAGGGGAACTATGATGGAAGGAAAGGCTCTGATGTGATGGGGGGCTCTTGATGTAAAATGGGGACTCTGATGGAAGGGAAGGCTCTAATGTGATGGGGGGCTTCTGATGTAAAAGGGGAACTCTGATGGAGGGGATGGATCTTGATATAAAAGAGGGGTTCTGATGTAATGAGAGACCTCTGGTGTGAAACAGAGGGACTGAAGGTGAAAGGGGGGACTTGAGATGAAAAGGGGCAACACTGATATAAAGTTATTTCTTGGAGTGTTTTTTCATTAATTTAAAGTGCTATGAAACCCAAAAGCAAACCTTTATTAAATTGCAGCTTACTGATTCTTATGCCCTGTACACACAATAGGATTTTCCGATGGAAAATGTGTGATAGGACCTTGTTGTCGGAAATTCCGACCGTGTGTGGGCTCCATCACACATTTTCCATCGGATTTTCCGACACACAAAGTTTGAGAGCAGGCTATAAAATTTTCCAACAACAAAATCCGTTGTCGGAAATTCCGATCGTGTGTACACAAATCCGACGCACAAAGTGCCACGCATGTTCAGAATAAATTAGGAAACGAAAGCTAATGGCTACTGCCCCGTTTATAGTCCCGACGTACGTGTTTTACGTCACCGCGTTCAGAACGATCGGATTTTCCGACAACTTTGTGTGACCGTGTGTATGCAAGACAAGTTTGAGCCAACATCCGTCGGAAAAAATCCATGGATTTTGTTGTCAGAATGTCCGATCAATGTCCGACCGTGTGTACGGGGCATTAGACTGGGATAGCTGCATTAGTGTGCTCTTTCTTTCCCTTTTTTACCTGGTGATGTAGCAAGTAAGTCTGTTGTTTTTCAAAAGAACATGCTTTTCTGGAGAAGTAGCAGTTAGAGGGTTGATACAAACTATTTACCACTGAAGGAGGATCTTATTTATCCCAAAAGGCCAAAAAAAATGGGGCTGTAACTGGTTATAAAGTGTGAGCAACTGATTATAAAATGTGAGCTGACAGGGGTTTTAATCCCTTTCCACTCTATCCAAAACTTTAAAAAAGTGTTTTGGCTTTAGGTATACTTTAAGGACCCATTGATACGTCTGCATGTACATGAATGCCCATTAACACACATTTTTGTGCTTAAAGCGTGTTGTTTTAACCACTGATCGCAAACCGCCGTCATTGTACATTGTACATCGGTACTTTGAATTTTCTTCTTCAGCGGGCGGTCCTCTTTCAGATAAAAGTGGTCTCTGTGGCGGATTTTCCGTGGGATCACTTTTATCAGCGGTGGAGACGATCCAATTCTATCCCCTCTGTAGCATTGAGCTGAGTGAGGGAAAGATGGCCCCCACTCGGCTGCATAACATTGGATGACGGAAGCGATGTAAAAACGTCACTTCCGCCCAATGGTTTTTAAAGGGGAAATTTTTGTTATTTTATTTTTTTAAGTTTTTTTTTTTTTAATTGCATTTAAGTGTAAATATGAGATCTGAGGTCTTTTTGATCCCAGATCGCACATTAAAGAGGTTGTGCTTTTTTTTTCTATTACATGTGGATGTTTACATTCCTTTCAATAGGAATAAAAGTGACCAAAAATTGTTCTTTTTTTTTAAAAAGGAGAGTGTCATTGTAAAAAAAATAAAAAAAATAAAATAAAAAAAAAGGAAAATAAATCAGAATTTTTTTTTTTAAATATTAAAGCGCCCCATCCCGCTGATCTTGTGCACAGAAACGAACGCATATGCTAATCGCGCCCGCATATGAAAATGGTGTTTAAACCACACACCTGAGGTATTGCAGTGATCGTTAGAGCGAGAGCAATAATTCTAGCAAAAGACCTCCTCTGTAACTCAAAACTGGTAACCTGTAAAAAATTTTAAACATCACCTATGGACATTTTTAAGGGTCGTTTGTCGCCATTCCATAAGCGGGCGCAATTTTGAAGGATGATGTTGGTTATCAATTTACTCGGCGTAATATTATCTTTCACAATATAAAAACAAATTGGGCTAACTTTACTGTTTTATTTTTTTATTCAAAAAGTGTATTTTTTTCCCAAAAAATTGCGCTTGTAAGACCGCTGCGCAAATACGGTAAGTATAGCAACGACCGCCATTTTATCCTCTAGGGCAGTGATGGCGAACCTTGGCACCCCAGATGTTTTGGAACTACATTTCCCATGATGCTCAACTACACTACAGAGTGCATGAACGTCATGGGAAATGTAGGTCCAAAGCATCTGGGGTGCCAAGGTTCGCTATAGGGTGTCTGAAAAAAAAATATATATATATATAGTATTTTCTAGCAAAAAAAAAAAGATTTAACTTTAGGCCTGGTCCTTAAGTGGTTAAGGACACCCAATCACTTTGAATGGCCCTTTAACAAGCCTCAACGCAAGGAAAAGGCACATGTGTGATTTCTGTCCAGCGCAGTACATCACAATCCCCACTGGGGGCAATTCAATCAAGTGTTTAGCACACATTTCTGCCAGTGTGTATGTAGTCAGAAGCCTTGCACCAAAACCCATGTGACATTTAGTACTGAAGCGCGCAACAAATTTAATCTCTTGCTGCCCAGGTAATGCATGAAGCCCCCTTTTTTTTTTTTTTTTTTGCTCTGTACAAGTGTGTCCATGGGTGGCAGAGCTTTCTGTGGTAAGAGCGCGCTCACTGCATGCTTCCGGCACAGTGACCGAGCTGTCAAAGACAGCTCCTGCTTTCTGCTAATGATCAGGAGCCAACAGAAAAGGTTCCCGATCATGTGACCACTGTTGCTGCCAAACAAAATGGTCACATAATCAGCCAGTCTTTTTCAACACCCCCCCCCCCCCCCCCCCCACCTGTAGACCCTGTTAAAAGGAGGCTGGGCAGGGAGGGGTTAAGTAGTTCCTAATTGTGACGCTTTCACTGCACGGCATTATTGTTGCAACAAATTTATAAAGAAATTCCGTCATATTGGAAACGATTGATGATTGCGTCACACGTGAGATCATTTGTGCTGCATCTTTCAGACAATTCTGTAACAAAATGTGTCTTTGAATTACTCTGGAACTGATCGGTGATAAGTTTTTATGAATTTCAAGTCGTAAGTTCCGCCATTTGTCACACTGCCATAAGACAGGTTTTTGTAGGGCATCTAAAACACTCTGGATGAAATTCAGGCAGTGCGTTTACATATGTGCGTTAATGGTGGGCTGAAGGGAAGGTGCGTTGGGTCATACTGTATAAGTGTGTTGAAGTACTATATAGAATGAATGGCAACTCACATATATAGATGTATTGTACCCCAACACACAGCTATAGATGTATTGTACCCCAAGTCACATATATAGATGTATTGTACCCCAACGCACAGCTATAGATGTATTGTACCCCAACACACATCTATAGATGTATTGTACCCCAACACACATCTATAGATGTATTGTACCCCAACTCACATATATAGATGTATTGTACCCCAACTCACATATATAGATGTATTGTACCCCAACTCACATCTATAGATGTATTGTACCCCAACACACATCTATAGATGTATTGTACCCCAACTCACATCTATAGATGTATTGTACCCCAACTCACATATATAGATGTATTGTACCCCAACTCACATATATAGATGTATTGTACCCCAACTCACATATATAGATGTATTGTACCCCAACACACATATATAGATGTATTGTACCCCAACTCACATCTATAGATGTATTGTACCCCAACACACATCTATAGATGTATTGTACCCCAACTCACATCTATAGATGTATTGTACCCCAACTCACATATATAGATGTATTGTACCCCAACTCACATATATAGATGTATTGTACCCCAACTCACATATATAGATGTATTGTACCCCAACTCACATATATAGCTGTATTGTACCCCAACTCACATATATAGATGTATTGTACCCCAACACACTATCTATAGATGTATTGTACCCCAACTCACATATATAGATGTATTGTACCCCAACTCACATATATAGATGTATTGTACCCCAAGTCACATATATAGATGTATTGTACCCCAAGTCACATCTATAGATGTATTGTACCCCAACACACAGCTATAGCTGTATTGTACCCCAACTCACATATATAGATGTATTGTACCCCAAGTCACATATATAGATGTATTGTACCCCAACACACAGCTATAGCTGTATTGTACCCCAACTCACATATATAGATGTATTGTACCCCAACTCACATATATAGATGTATTGTACCCCAACTCACATATATAGCTGTATTGTACCCCAACACACTATCTATAGATGTATTGTACCCCAACTCACAATTATAGATGTATTGTACCCCAACTCACATATATAGATGTATTGTACCCCAACTCACATATATAGATGTATTGTACCCCAACTCACATCTATAGATGTATTGTACCCCAAGTCACATCTATAGATGTATTGTACCCCAACACACATATATAGATGTATTGTACCCCAACACACATGTATAGATGTATTGTACCCCAACACACATGTATAGATGTATTGTACCCCAACTCACATATATAGATGTATTGTACCCCAACTCACATATATAGATGTATTGTACCCCAACTCACATATATAGATGTATTGTACCCCAAGTCACATATATAGATGTATTGTACCCCAAGTCACATCTCTAGATGTATTGTACCCCAACTCACATCTATAGCTGTATTGTACCCCAAGTCACATCTATAGACGTATTGTACCCCAACAAACTTATATAGATGTATTGAACCCCAACACACTTATATAGATGTATTGAACCCCAACTCGCATATACAGCCTGATGCAATGCACCACAATAGGCAACACTCAGCGCACTGCAATGCACAGAGCATTTACAGCTGTTTTTTTTTTTTTTATGTGTTGAGATCAGTGTGTTGTCAGCCCATATAAAAATTGATCTCAAATTCAGTTATATTCAAGGCACACAAAATGCGCTTTGTGTAAAAATGCATGTACTGAAGTGGACAGTGTCACAGTGTGAGTGGACCAAAGGTTCAAGTATGTAAAACATTGTGCTGTCTGCAGTGACACCTAGTGGATGTTACTTCAATCTGCAGATAGTATTGTGAATTAGTGTGAACATAAAGGGACACAAAATGATATCCTTACTCCATATATAATCCAAACACATCCACTACTTAACCAATTCCGCCCCGGAAGGTTTCACCCCCTTCCTGACCAGGCAAATTTTGCGATATGGCACTGCGTTGGTTTAACTGACAATTGCGCGGTCGTGCGACGTTGTACCCAAATAAAATTTATGTCCATTTTTTCCCACAAATAGAGCTTTCTTTTGGTGGTATTTGATTACCTCTGCATTTTTAATTTTTAGTGCTATAAACAAAAAAAAACCCCAATATTCTTTACTTTCTGCTATAAAACATACCCAATAAAAAAAATGTAAAAAATCAAATTTCTTCATCAATTTAGGCCAAAATGAATTCTGCTACATATTTTTGGTAAAAAAAATCCCAATAAGCTTATATTGATTGGTTTGCGCAAAACGTATCCAGTCTACAAAAAATGGGATAGATTTATGGACATTTTTTTTTCTTTTTTACTAGTAATGGCGATCAGCGATTTTTAGCAGGGTGGCGACATTGCAGCGGACAAAACTGACATGAAGTGACAATTTTTGGGGACCAGTGACACAAATACAGTGATCAGTGCTAAAAAAAATGCACTGTCACTGTATAAATGACACTGGCAGGGAAGGCGTTAACATCAGGGGTGATCAAACGTTAAGTGTGTGCCTAGGGGGGTTGCTTGCTAACTGTGTGGGGGATCGTTTGACTGGAGGAAGAGAGAGATCCGTGTTCCTGCTTAGCAGAAACACAAGATCTCCCTCTTCCCCACTGACAGAACGGTGATCTGCCTTGTTCCCGGCGGACTTCGCGTTTGCCAGACCCGCTGATTGGCTCCCACTGTGTCCAATCACAGCGGGAGCGGGTCACAGGCGGCGGGCGTGCGCCCCAGACTTGGAAGAAGCGTACAGGTACTTTGTTTCGTGCAGCCGGGCCGCCCTGCCGCAGTATAGGTGTGGTGGGAGGTCCAGAAGCGGTTAAAGTTTATATCATCCCCTCTGTCAGATAAAAAGCTGCATCCTAGTTGTCTGTGCTTTATTTAAAAAAAGCCAATTTCTACCTGTTTCCACAGCATCTCCCAGCGATCATGTGACTCCAGGCTCTCTGCTCTCCCCGTGGGATATCTCCAGTGGGTGGGCCAAGATTCCCCTGCTGAGGTCAGCCGGGGAGGAGAGGAGCAGAGAGCCTGGAGTCACGTGATCGCTGGGAGATGCTCTTAAAACAGGTAGAAACCTGCTTTTTTTAATAAAGCACAGGCACTAGGACACAGCTTTTTTTTTGAAAGAGGGGATGATCTAAAGGTGAGATAGTTTTGAAGCAGAAGGGAGAGGAGCAGAGCAGCACTAGTGAGAGCTGACAGCTTACAGGCAGGGGGGGGGGAGGAGGAGTAAGACCGAGGAGAGCTGCAGATGACGGAGGCACGTACTCTGACCACGGTGTCAGGGCTCAGCAGCCATTATAACCCGTGGTCAGAGTACAGGGGGGAGGGCATAGCCAGGCAGGATCAGCCAGGTGTTTTAGGTAATACAGGGGGCCAAATGACATAGCATAAGCACTGTGCTGCATAACATGCTTTAAGGGAACAGGATCCATTTTTGGGGGGGGGTTAAGTTGTCCTCTACCTAATTTGGGGTGGAAGGTGGAGTGAGTACCTGGCTTTGACAGGTACCCGCTCCAATTTCCACTTGGATCACTTAGTTCTCTTCTTCCTCTCCCTTCCCACAATCTTCAGGGACACGTCACAGGTCCCAGAAGACCGCGGGACCATTCACAAAGCGCAGCAAGGCTCGAGCATGAGCAGTTGGTCAGCTGGCTGTGGATCCCAGGTGAGGACAGCGCTGGATTCATGGACAGGTAAGTGTCCTATTAAAGGTCAGCAGCTACAGGATCTGTAACTTGCTTACTTTTAACTTTTAACCACTTGATATCCGCGCTATAGCCGAATGACGGCTACAGTGTGGACCTGAATTCCCGGGAGGCCGTCATATGACGGCCTCCCCTGTGCACGCGCCCCGCGCGCGCCCTACAGGGCGCGCGTGTAGCGCGCTGTGATCACCGAGTCACTGAGACTCGGGTGATCACCGATCCAAGTAAGGGGCCGGTCAAAGTGCGTCAGCGCTGAAAGCTGAAAATTGGTCTGGATAGGAGGGAGGTTTAAGTGCCCAGTAAGCAAGTGGTTAAAGTGGAACTAAACTGTACCTGAGCACCACAAACAGAAAAATCTATGTAATTAATTTTTAGTATTCAAAGCAAAATCACCCATCCATCCATGTCTCTATGCTTTATTTTGCCGATAAATCACTTTGAAAAACACCCCCTAGCATTTCTGGAAGTGGCCATCTTGAGTAAGGGCAGATGATTTATGTAGCATTCAGGTTGGGTTCACATATGAGCCACATGCGGCTCACAGCAGGGGTCCGGTGCGTGCTGGTTCACTGTTTCAGGTCCGATTTTAGCCTGAATTTTGGGCTGAATTCGGACCTGAAACAGACCAAAAGACGCACAGCATTTTTTGTGCAAAAACGCACCGAACCCGCTGCAGAGATGTGTGAACCGGCTCCTTGGAGAGCAAAATCTCCTGTTATTGCAAATTGGATGCGGAGATTCCGCATCCAATTAGCAATGGTGTGAACCCAGCCTTACTTCTTGGAATCCATCTGCCCTTAACCCAGGCAGGCAAGCAGGAGAGTGTGTTTAGCTACAGCTGAAAAAAATAATGCCTATGGAGACTCCTGGAATGTATGACATAATTTTGGCCTAGGCCAGAAATTGGGAAGCAAAAAAGGAATGTTAAAAAAAAAAGGCTAAGGCTAAAAGCATAATTTCTGTATTTTGCTCCTTTTCCACCCTTACCTCTATATGTTAGGAATGAGGAGTGCCCATTAGTTGCGGTGATGTGGACTCCTCTATGCACACTACACCTACCATGGTCACTAGTTCATAGTCCATCTCTGGATTGTTTGTAATAACTATTGTACAACACAAAATGAATCCTACCTTACAGTCTGCCTATGTCTTCTCTGTCTTGCCGCTTTCTATGAGCTGTCTGATAATCCTACCAGGAACGAATGCACTCTCTATGAATATTTAATGCAATGAGCAAGAATAAACCCCATACAGTGTCTGTCTGCTGACTGACATGATCACTTTCCAGCATCTGCTGTATTCAATCCAGAGTATAATAGGAGCTTGTTCTAATAATTAGCCAATCAGGATGCATCATGTGCTGATCTACTGTAAAGAAGACCTAATGCACGGTTTAAAGCGGTAGTAAATTCTATGCACTTTTTTTTTTTTATAAAACGGGCCCCTGCGGTTTTATGCCATAATGTGCTAGTATGCACTGCATATGGCAGACTTCCTCTGATAACGAAGTCCTCCAGCTGTCACTGCTGCCGGGACTCCCATCTTCACCTGGTTTTCTATAAGGGTTTGCTCTGTTTGGCTATTTTGATGACGTCACTCCCGTGAGCTTCGCGGCCTGGCGCTCTGCAGAGCATCGCTACGCATGCGCAGTGACTTCATTGGCTAGAGCCAATGTGATTATCTCCTAAACAGTGCAAGTTTAGGAGGTATTCTACATCAAAATGCAGTATGCATAATTTTTTTTAAAACTCAGCAGGTTTCCGAAGGACAGAACACAGTCACTATATTACCAAAAGTATTGGGACGCCTGCCTTTACACGCACATGAACTTTAATGGCGTCTTAGTCCGTAGGGTTCAATATTGCGTTGGTCCAGCTTTTACAGCTATAACAGCTTCAACTCTACTGGGGAGGCTGTCCACAAAGGTTTAGGAGTGTGTCTATGGGAATCTTTGACCATTCTTCCAGAAGAGCATTTGTGAGGTCAGGCACTGATGTTGGATGAGAAGGCCTGGCTCGCAGTCTCCGCACTAATTCATCCCAAAGGTGTTCTATCAGATTGAGGTCAGGACTCTGTGCAGGCCAGTCAAGTGTCTTTATGGACCTTGCTTTGTGCACTGGTGCGCAATCATGTTGGAACAGGAAGGGACTATCCCCAAACTGTTCCCACAAAGTTGGGAGCATGAAATTGTCCATAATGTCTTGGTACGCCTTAAGAATTCCCTTCACTGGAACTAAGGGGCCAAGCCCAACCCCTGAAAAACAACTCCACAACATAATCCCCCCTCCAACAAATGATTTGGACCATGGATGAGCGCGTTTGGGATGGAGAAACTTGACTGGCCTGCACAGAGTCCTGACCTCAAACCAATAGAACATCTTCCGGGTCCTGTGCCGAGTGACTGCCCTGCTGCATTCTGAACACAGGAGGTCGGCTGCTCAGCATAGGCGTGCCATTAAAGTTTATGTGCGTGTAAAGGCAGGCGTTCCAATACTTTTAGTAATATAGTGTATATATATAGACACTGGTGGCTGAACTCCTAGCAAGTGATCACTGGCATTTGACAAAACAATACTGCAAAGCAGCTTCCTTTTCATATGAGTTGGTCTCCCTCTGCCGCTTGCTGTCAAGTGGCACAGACGGTGACAACCTCTAAAGCAGTGGTGCTCATCTTGTAGCCCAGGGGCCACATGCAGCCCTTTGGTACTTTTTATGCGGATCCCAGGGCCCTTGCAGACGCTGATCTGTGTTTACCTATTGCCCCATTATAGCAGTAATTTAGCAATCTATGTGTCTCTTGAAGCATGTACCCAGTCTCAAACAACTTGTATATCACGTTCACAGTCTCTGACAGTCTCATGCCATCTTATGCATCATGCCCATAGCTTCTGAACATCTTTTCGATCATGCCCATAGTCTCTGACCATCTCTTGCATCATGCCCACAGTATCTGACCATCTCTTGTATCATGCCCGTAGTCACTGACCATCTCTTGTATCATGCCCACAGTATCTGACCATCTCTTGTATCATGCCCGTAGTCACTGACCATCTCTTGTATCATGCCCACAGTATCTGACCATCTCTTGTATCATGCCCACAGTCTCTGACCATCTCTTGTATCATGCCCACAGTCTCTGACCATCTCTTGTATCATGCCGTAGTCACTGACCATCTCTTGTATCATGCCCATAGTCTTTGACCATCTCTTGTATCATGCCCATAGTCTTTGACCATCTCTTGTATCATGCCCACAGTCTGACCATCTCTTGTATCATGCCCATAGTCTTTGACCATCTCTTGTATCATGCCCACAGTCTCTGACCATCTCTTGTATCATGCCCACAGTGTCTGACCATCTCTTGTATCATGTCCATAGTCTCTGACCATCTCTTCTATCATGCCCACAATCTCTGACCATCTCTTGTATCATGTCCATAGTCTCTGACCATCTCTTGTATCATGCCCACAGTCTCTGACCATCTCTTTTATCATGTCCATAGTCTCTGACCATCTCTTGTATCATGTCCATAGTCTCTGACCATCTCTTGTATCATGTCCATAGTCTCTGACCATCTCTTGTATCATGTCCATAGTCTCTGACCATCTCTTGTATCATGTCCATCGTCTCTGACCATCTCTTGTATCATGTCCATAGTCTCTGACCATCTCTTGTATCATGCCCACAGTGTCTGACCATCTCTTGTATCATGCCCACAGTCTCTGACCATCTCTTGTATCATGTCCATAGTCTCTGACCATCTCTTGTATCATGCCCACAGTCTCTGACCATCTCTTGTATGATGTCAACAGTCTCTCTGACCATCTTTTGTATCATCTCCACAGTCTTTGACTATTAAATGTTGCGTTTTGGCTGCCTTAATTTTATGTGTGGTCCTTTGGTGATGTTGGGGGCTGCACTTGAGCCCCCCCCCCATATCAAGAATGTTGACCCCGGCTACTCTAAAGCATCTGAGAAAAAAAAAAGCTCTAAAAAAAAAAAGCTCTAAAAAAAAAAAAATAAAAAAAAGGATCAAACCAGAATGTCTTCAGCCAAAGGTACCTCCAACCCTATTGGTAGTTCTGGAAAAGATTCAGGTGAGCCTGTTATAGCCGGTAATGGCTGATATTGTAAAAGAGAATGCCAGCTGTGTGCACTAGTTATATGGTAAAATGTAAAAATAATAGTGACTATATCACATTCTATACAGATATAGCAACTTATACATACTGTACCTATGTAGGTTATTGGCAGTGCTTATAGAAGAATTCCAGGTATGGATATTTTATACATAGTTACACTGTTCCAGCTTGTACCAATGTAACTATGCATAGCTGGCCAATGTCCCTGGAAGCTGGAAATCTCTGAAGAAGACACAGCTACTCTAATGATCTTGGCACAGGCGCCATTCAAAGAATGCTTTGCATTTTCTGAACAAATGCAAAGTGTTCTTTAATTGGATGAGGTGGAGAGGCGGGGAGGTGATGTCACACTCGCCACCTCAACCAATGAGAAAATGCTTTGCATTCAATCAGAAAATGCAAAGCCTTCTCCGAATTACGCCTATGCTGAGTGGACCTCCTGTGTTCAGAATGCAGCAGGGCAGTCATTTGGCACAGAACCTGGAAGAAAATGGGCATCACTGGAGGAACGGTGTCTACTTTGGTGATTTTCAGCCTCCAGTGGTATCAGCAAGGTACAGTATACACATAGTTAGATTGGTTCAAGCTGGTTCAACGTAGCTATGTATAAAATAGCCATACCTGGAATTTGTCTTTAAAGTGCATCTACAGCCATTTTTCTTCTTTTGCTAAAGAAGAGAAGGATTATCACCCCTGTCAGGTTTATTTCTGTCTGGGTTCCTTTTAAGGAGAATCACCTCTTTATTCATCTCTTTAATTGTATTAGGATGGAAAATTGAACATTTTGAGTTGTCACAGGGACAGGAATAGAATAGAAATCTTTGAATGGGGACACTTGTTCTATTTCTGTTGTGTCTACAGGACAGGAAGTGAAGGGAAATCTTCCCAACAGGGCACAGACGGCCAAAAAAGAAAAGAAAAAAGAAAAAAAAAAAAAAAGAGTATTGACGCTTTCCAACTCTATCTAAAACTACAAAAGAGGTTTGGTCTTTAGATGGATCAGCACCTCTGTCTCCTGCACTCAACATTGGGATATATGAGAAGAGTGCTGAGCAGTACTTGGTTTGTGGTAAGATGACATTTAGAATTATGTCTGCCCTTTCCCAACACATGTACTGTGCCCATATACATGGGATGGTGATATTCTATCCTGTACAGACGCCCCATCCTACTATCAATCACTCAGGGGTTAGCAACTACTGTGCACTGGAGGATCAGCTCCTGTTAAACTCACATTACCATAGTAGAATAATTCAAATACTAGGAGACCATTTTCTTGTTTTATACCATATCCTGTTTTCTTTTTTTTTTTTGCACTTTAAACCATTCATCATATTATCTGTTGATACAGCTTGTATGGCTCACCTTTCTAATGTTTATTGATTAATACTACTTCAAGAATAGAATACAATGTAGGCTTTACTCAGACAGGAGCCTGCACCCATCCTGCGTGCAAATTGCCTTGTTTTGGCATCTGCATCGTCCCCAAGCTGTGTACAGGCAACCTACAGAGGTGTATGTAGAAGCAGCCACATGTTAAATTTGACAGCAGACCTTGAATGCATTCAGGCCCATACAGCTGCTCTTCGCATTCCCACCCATGTTTTTTTTTTTTTTTTTAAGGATATCAACTCCTTGCATATAGGGCAGCCAATTCACTTGAATGGACTGTCCTATGCACAACAACCGCCCCAAAGAAGCTCCAAAACCTTTTTTCTCCATCCACCGCTTCCGTGGTGCCTTCCTAAAAACTCTAGCATGCATACATATGCACAGCCAATGTCTTGCAGGTATACAGGACATGAAATTTACCTGTCTGCTCACAATTTTCTTTAGGCCCCTTTCACACGGGGCTGTCCGTTTTTTACTACTCCGCTTGCTCAGCGGGGAACGCTCCGTTGATCCCCGCTGAGCCGGCAGATGAGAAGTCCATCTTTCCACTCACTGTGCAGGGACGGACCTGTCGAGAGACCGCTCTCCTCTATTGGGGGATCGGATGATTACGGACTGCCTGTCCGGTTTTATCCGATCCGCCAGACGGATGGAAAATAGGACATGCATCCATCTGGATTTTGCGGATCGGATCGGGGCGGATAGGATGTCAGCGGACATGTCGCCGCTGACATCCGACGCTCCATAGAGCTGTATGGAGCGACCATTCAGATCCACCTGAAAAAACTGACAGGTGGATCTGAACGGCCCACATGTGTGAAAGGGGCCTTGGAGTGTACACTGAGCTGCACATGCTGGAATGAATTTATTTCTGTGCGCATGCACAGTTACGTCATCCTGGCCTGGCCGATCTTGATCCTGAATCCAGGAGACTAGATAGTACTCACACGGGACATATACTGTAAAGGCATACCCCTGTGCGCCATGTTTACCCACACAAGGTGTTCCGTGCATCCCTGTTAGGGTTGCCACCTTTTCTACACGTCAAACCCGAACACTTTAGCGGCGCACAGCAATTTTTTTTGATAGTATAAACTATACATATATTTTGCAATTAAATAACATTTCTAATCATATGAAGTTAATCACAAGAGTTGCCTTTTACATCAGAGTCCACAGAGTTCCCTTTTTACATCTGAACTCGCAGAGTTCCCTTTCACTGTAAAGGGGGACTCTGCAGACTCTGATGTACGGGAGAACTCTGGGCACTCTAACGTAAGGGATGCTCTGGGAACCTTGATTTAAGGAGGAACACTGAGAACTCTGATGTACGGAGAGGACTCTGATGTAAGGGGGAACACTGTGGCCTCTGGTGTAAAGGGAAACTCTGATATTAGGGGTGCTCTGAGAACCCTGATTTACCTTAGTTTACTCACTCAGAGGCAGGAGAGCGAAGGGGGGAGACTTCAGTCACAGACCGGGATGGATGGTGAGTTCACTCACCCCTTGGAAGTCAGCACCTCTCATCCAGATGTATCTGAGGCTGCTGGACTTCAAATTTCCAGCCCCCACTTTCCTTTTCTGAGGCACAGCGCTGGGTATTGGAGTGTGGGCAGACACAGAGGGGTAGGGGCGGGAGGAAGAGGAGCAGATCGAGCCCTCTCTCCTCTCCTTTCTGTATGTGGGGGGGATTGTTAGTGCTGGCTTTGGGCAGTGTGAAAGAGAGTGTAATAGACACTCTCTGCTTAGAAAGCTGGAGCCAGCAACACTGCTGGGAACCCATAGTCCAGTCTGAATAATGTGTCCGGGTTTCAGGCAGTTGGAAACCCAGACAAATGATGCCAAAGCCGAACTGTCCGGGTGACAACCCTAATCCCCGTGCAGGGAGTCCCAATACTGTCAATTGGGATGTAGCAGCTGCACGGACACAGTCACTGCTCCCAATTTGACAGCTGTGTGGGTGCACGGCCCTGAACAGAGTGTGCACTCAGGGCTGTACCCCTGCACATGCATGGACGGGATGTCAAGTTGAAGCCAGTGAGTGTGTTCATGCAGCCAATGTATCCATGAATGGGAGTGCCTGCATGGGGATGCATGGAACACCTGTGCATCCCCATGCGTTTAAATGTGGCCATCGCATGGGGGAAGCATTGATACTGTGAATGAGGTCTTATATTCCTTTATTTTTCTTATCAAAGGTCATTTCTTGCTCATACTCTCTTTATTTATCAGTCTGGCTGTACAGATATAGAAAACAGCTCTGCATCCATTTTATCAAGGAACATGGAAAACCTCTCTCTCTCTCATATATATACTAGTTTAATATAGTAGTATACTTGGATTTTGCAAAAGCATTTGACGCAGTTCTCCACACACGGCTAATGTGTAAGGTAAAGTCTACAGACTTGGAAAGATCAGCTTGTAAATGGATAGAAAACTGACTGAGGCTGAGTTCCCCGCATCCAATTCGCAATAGCAGGAGATTTTGACCAGTTCACATATCTCCGTGTGTCTTTTGGTCAGTTTCAGGTCCGAATTCTGTCTGAAATCAGACCTGAAATGGTGAACCAGGACGCATTGGACCCCTGCTGTGAGCCGAATGCGGCTCATATGTGAACCCAGCCTAAAAGACAGAATTCAGAGAGTAGTGGTTAATGATTCTTACTCTGAATGGTCTAAGGTTATCAGTGGTGTACCCCAAGGTTCAGTGTTAGGACCCTTACTTTTTAATATCTTTATAAATGATCTAGGAAATGGGATTAAAAGTAACATTTCTGTCTTTGCAGATGACACCAAACTATGCTGTGGAATAACGTCCTTACAGGATGTCTCCAACTTACAAGCCGACCTCAATGCATTGTTTAATTGGGCAACTATGTGGCAGATGAGGTTTATTGTTGAGAAATGTAAAGTTATGCACTTGGGGGCTAAGAATATGCATCATACATACTAGGGGGAGTAATACTGAGGGAATCAATGGTGGAGAAGGATCTGGGGGTTTTGGTAGATCATAAGATCAATAATAACATGCAATGCCAAGCTGCGGTTTCCTAAGAGAGGTATGGACTCCAGAGAAAGATATAATTTTTCACCTGTACAAATCATTAGTAAGACTTCATCTGGAATATGCAGTTCAGTTTTGGGCACCAGTTCTCCAAAACGGATATGAGGGAACTGGAGAAAGTGCAGAGAAGGGCAACCAAACTGATAAGAGGCATGAAGGAGCTCAGCTATGAGGAAAGATTAGAGGAACTGAATTTATTCTCTCTTGAGAAGAGGAGATTAAAGGGGAATATGAGCAATATGTACAAATACAGAAGGATTCCATATAGTGAACTCAGTGTAGGGTTATTCACCTAAAGTGGTTGTACAGGCAGAAGGTTTTTTTATCTTCATGCATTAAGATGATAAACCTTCTGTGTGCGGAAGCCCCCCTAATGCTTACCTGAGGTCCCTCTAGATCCAGAGATGTTGCAGGAGAGTCTCGGCTGCCCGGGATTCCCCTCCTCATTGGCTGAGACAGCAGCGCGGCACCATTGGCTTCCGCTCCTGTCAATCAAAGTCAGTCAGGCAATGAGGAGATAAAGGGGGTGGGGCCGGGCCGCAGATCCGTGTCTGAATGGACACAGGAGCTGTGGCACGGGTGCCCCCATAGCAATCTGCTTGCTGTGGGGGCACTCAACAAGAGGGAGGGGCCAGAAGCACAGACGAGGGACCCAAAAAGAGGAGGATCTGGGCTGCTCTGCGCAAAACCACTTGCACAGGGCAGGTAAGTATAACATGTTTGTTATTTTTAACTAAAAAATAACAATACTTTTCAATCACTTTAGATAAGCACCTGATTGACCGCAACATACAGGGATATACAATGTAATACTCACATATAATCACACACATAGGTTGGACTGGATGGACTTGTGTCTCTATTCTGACCAGCTCAGTATATTTCTTTAAAAAATGCCTGGATTCTTTCCCAAATGTACATAATATAACTGACAGAGCTTGAGCTATTTTGCAAAGGAGAATGGGCAAAAATGTCACTCTCTAGATGTGCAAAGCTGGTAGAGACATCCCTAAAAAGACTTGTGGCTGTAATTGCAGAGAAAGATGGTTCCACAATGTATTGACTCAGGGGGGCGCTATACAAATACACGCCACACTTTTTACATATTTTTTTTTAGTAAAACATTTTGAAAACCATTTATCATTTAACTTCCACTTCACAATTATGTGCAACTTTGTGTTGGTCTATCACATAAAATCCCAATAAAATACATTCACGTTTTTGGTTGTACCATGACAAAATGTGGAAAATGTCAAGGGGTATGAATACTTTTTCAAGGCACTGTACCTCCAGCTATTCTTCTAGTTTCAGCTTGCTATGAAATTATAAAATGATAAATGCAGGGGGTATGAATACTTTTTCAAGGCACTGTAAATATACAGTATACTCTGAATTCACAACACTAATGCTAGCCATACACTGATGGAAATTCACCCAATTCAGCAGGGACCAGACAAATTCAACAAGTGTGTAGGCAACTCTGTTCATCAAAAGTCAATTGTTTAATTGACTGCTGTCAAAGGGATGTGTTGGAAAAATTTCCATTGATCGGCGTCTGCAGTTTGAGGTCCCTTGTTTTCCAAAAAAGTGATTTTCTGAGATCATGAAATCTGAAAATGGAGGTAGCATGGCCAAATAATTATCCTCATCCTTATTCTAAATGTAGTAAGACCAGGGGCGTTGCTAGGTCCACAAAAGATCTGGGGCTAGAGCCCATAGCAGTGTAGTAAAGAAAGTCATATGCTTGGGTGGGCATACACATGTGTATACAGTAATATATGTGCATGTGTGTGTATCCCCAGAGAGCCTCCCCCTTGCATCAGGGTCCCCAAAGAGCCCCCCACTTACATCAGGGTTCCCAGAGAGCCCCCCACTTACATTAGGGTCCCCAGAGAGCCCCCCCTTACATCAGGGTCCCCAGAGAGCCTCCCACTTGCATCAGGGTCCCCAGAGAGCCCCTCCTTACATTAGGGTCCCCAGAGAGCCCCCCCTTACATCAGGATCCCCAGAGAGCCTCCCACTTGCATCAGGGTCCCCAGAGAGCCCCCCCTTACATTAGGGTCCCCAGAGAGCCCCCCACTTACATCAGGGTTCCCACAGAGCCCCCCTTACATCAGGGTTCCCACAGAGCCCCCCTTACATCAGGGTCCCCAGAGAGCCCCCCCTTACATCAGGGTCCCCAGAGAGCCCCCCCTTACATCAGGGTCCCCAGAGAGCCCCCCCTTACATCAGGGTCCCCAGAGAGCCCCCCCTTACATCAGGGTCCCCAGAGAGCCCCCCCTTACATCAGGGTCCCCAGAGAGCCCCCCCTTACATCAGGGTCCCCAGAGAGCCCCCCCTTACATCAGGGTCCCCAGAGAGCCCCCCCTTACATCAGGGTCCCCAGAGAGCCCCCCCTTACATCAGGGTCCCCAGAGAGCCCCCCCTTACATCAAGGTCCCCAGAGAGCCCCCCCTTACATCAGGGTCCCCAGAGAGCCCCCCACTTGCATCAGGGTCCCCAGAGAGCCCCCCCTTACATCAGGATCCCCAGAGAGCCTCCCACTTGCATCAGGGTCCCCAGAGAGCCCCCCACTTACATCAGGGTTCCCACAGAGCCCCCCTTACATTAGGTTCCCCAGAGAGCCCCCCCCCCCCTTACATCAGGGTCCCCAGAGAGCCTCCCACTTGCATCAGGGTCCCCAGAGAGCCCCCCTTACGTTAGGGTCCCCAGAGAGCCCCCCTTACGTTAGGGTCCCCAGAGAGCCCCCCTTACGTTAGGGTCCCCAGAGAGCCCCCCCTTACATCAGAGTCCCCAGAGAGCCTCCCACTTGCATCAGGGTCCCCAGAGAGCCCCCCTTACATTAGGGTCCCCAGAGAGCCCCCCACTTACATCAGGGTCCCCAAAGAGCCTCCCCTCCCCTTGGGGACCCCTGCAGAGACTCGGGGCTATGGGCCTCAGATTCGGGGCTATAGCCTCAAAAGCCACCCCCTAGCGACACCACAGAGTAAGACTTTAGTGTTTTGCAGCCTCTTCCTTACCTGCACACTAATGGTGGCAGCTCAGGCACCATCCAACCTGGCAAGCCTATACCCCCTGCTGCCATCATAGGTATATTTGTCTACTCTCAGAGCAATCCCTGGGCACTGTATAAAGACAGTTCTACAAACCTACAGACTTCATTTATTTTTTTATCATGTTTTCTACACTGGCACATTTGATCCTTTTGATATATTTGGGCTCTTTCAAATTAGTAACCCTTTACCATACTGTATGACTTCAGAAAGTCAGACCATGGGCATTTAAAATGATTCACTACCTATGGGTATTATTTATTGATGCTGGATGTGACTAATTAGAAAGTAGACAGATCCAGATAAATAGCCAATTAAATAAATAGGCTTAGTTTATTCAGGCACTTTCCATCCAGGCTTTGTTGAGTGTAGCGGTACAAACAGCCGAGCTACTGTACATGGTGCAATAAGTCAAGCCAACCACATTGAGAACAGCCTGGTGTAAGAAAGGTGATTCTGGTTGGTTAATGCAGTTTGTGCATTGATCTGTATATTTCCAGTATATGTTGAATCTCTCTGTAGGGCCAGGTGGTATGTCTTCTCAGTAACCGTGATGGCAGAATGAATAGGGGCTTGAACAGCTGCAATGCCACATGGACCCCACACTCTGTCCAAGCTTGGAGTCTCAGGTCACATTACAGGCTGGCCCCGAGCCCTTACCTAATAAGGTAATAGTGACTACCTTCAGCCTTCTTACAGGTTCTAAGTATGGATCAGTGTCTGCCGGGGTCACCCGGCCTCCCACACACTCTGCGCATTCCTTCAGCAGTCATTAAATGGGAAGGGAGGTCGTGTTTATCTCATCCGATGTTCACCAAAATGAATGGGACTTCATTGTTGCATTAAATGACAGCATTCAATAAATCCTATATCAGGGATATGCAATTAGCGGACCTCCAGCTGTTGCAAAACTACAAGTCCCATCATGCCTCTGCCTCTGGGTGTCATGCATATGTGGCAATCAGAGTCCTGCTATGCCTCATGGGACTTGTAGTTCTGCAAAAGCTGGAGGTCCTCTAATTGCATAACCCTGTCCTATATGGTACGTTTGGAATTTACTATCTTTATACATGAACATTTTCTGCTGTCGGACCTTTACCCATTAAAAAGAAGTTTCTCTAACTGGCTTCTTCCCCATAAAGTGTTCAAACTAGCAGATAGTTTGGACATTTTTGGAAAAGTGTAATACCTTTTTTTTGTTGTGCGGCCTTCCACTTCCTGTCCTCTCGCCTAGGCAAGGATGATGTAGAGATCACCCCTGCTGCCTCCATGTCCATGTCATACATCCCAGGAGGAAGTTATGGAATGGGGCGCACTGTGCCGCAAGAACCTGTGCATGCACAGGCATGAACCTTTCTCTGTCAGATACTTGGAAACTGGCAGAGAACTGTGGCATGTGCGCAAAAGCAGGATGTGCAGACATGCCGAAGATCTCCTTCAGATTCCAGAAATCAGAAGCATGTCTGTGCACGTGCGGGGGAATCCCTGCACGTGCAGGCAGACTGCGGGTCTCTTCTAGGACCCACATACCACAAATCAGCCTGTGTGTGCACACTCAGAGGGATCCTTCATGTGTGATAAGTCACTGGTTTCATTTATGCATTTGGAGCCTGGCAAAGACCTATGGCATGTCTGCCCATGAACAGGAACGCCCATACATGTGCAAACATGCGGCTGTTGGTTTCAAAATATATGGGACTTGGCAGAGTCTGTGCAGAAGCAGGATCCCCCACACATGTGCAGACATGCTGCGGGTCTCTGCCAGATTGCACATACCTGGTAAAGCAGTACGTCAATCCCCCAAAGTAAGGGAAATGCCCTCTTAGGCCTTGTTTAGATTTGCGGTTGGGGGGCCGTAAAAACTGTCCCCTTAAGCTGCAAAGGCAGCAGATGGGGGTGTACACATGCCGTGGCTGCAATGTTGTCCAATACAACACAAAAAAAAAAACATTCCTTGTGCTTGGTGGGCAGTAGTACCACCCGCCTTTATGACCCATTTACCTGCAATACACGGCTGTGATGTGGTGGCACAGCTTTTTTTAGCGGTTAAAACAGGCATTGAGGTGGCAACTTAATGCCTCCTCACCGCCTGTCAAACAGCTCCTGTCCACCCCAAGTTTCCCCCACAGTGAGGAGTCTGAAAAAAGATCTGTGCAAAAATCGTAGCTGGTATCTGAAATTTTGAATATGACTGAGTGTGAATTTCAGCAATATCCTATAGTCTAGGGCAGTGTTTCTCAACTCCAGTCCTCAAGGCGCCCCAACAGGTCATGTTTTCAGGATTTCCCTCAGATGAAACGGCTGTGGTAATTACTAAGGCAGTGAAACTGATCAAATCACCTGTGCAAAATAATGGAAATCCTGAAAACATGACCTGTTGGGGCGCCTTGAGGACTGGAGTTGAGAAACACTGGTCTAGGGGTTGGCAACCTTAAAGAGGTGGAGATCTACCTGAACAACATGGGAAAAGTCAAAGGTCACCAGGCACAGTGTCGCCTCCTCACACCTGATTTAAAGTGGTTGTAAACTCTGTTACACCACTTGTACCTATAGGCAAGGCTTGCCTGTAGGTACTGTAAATATCTCCTAAACTTGCACAGTTTAGGAGATATTCAGTATATGCACTGCTGCCGACATCATCGGCGCATGCGCACTGAAGAACCGGCTCGCTCGTGACGTTTCTTCAGAACCCATTCATGCGCAGGAGTGACATCATCGCAGCTCTGGCCAATCACAGCCGGAGCCTGCAAACCCGGAAGTAACTCTGGTGAAAGATGTAGGCCGTGGGAGCGGAGTGCGGATGGCACTGCAGGGCATCGTTCGAAGGTAAGAACTTCTTAATGAGCTAGTATGTGATGCATACCAGCTCGTTATGCCTTTGTCTTGCAGGGTTTTTTTTTTTGTGTTTACAGCCTTTTTGAACCTCTAATTGTTGTACTACCGTGTCACAACCATGTGCATTGCATGGCAATCATGGGTTTAAATCAGGTGGTGAGGAGGCAACATATCGACATCTTACCACCTGTCAAAACACAATTGGATTGCTTTTCAGAGGCACCCCTAGGGCTCGTTCACATGTAAAGTTGGGGGGTATGACCCCCAATCCCTACCCCCCTTTAGCTGCTGAAGCAGCAGCCAAAGGTGTACGTATGCCACAGCAGGAATTAGGTCCCCTGTTGATAGGTGCTACCGCCTGCCAATCGCTGCCCATTCAAGTAAATGGGGCCACTCTGCATGCGCCCCACAACTGAATGCTTCTGCGGGGTCCAAGGGGTTAAAGCAGGTGGTGAGAAAGCAACACTGCTATTATTCCCAGTGTATTGCTTCACACTGACCTGAAGATCTCTTCTTTCCTGCTGCTGGCACCACTCTAGAGACTGCTAGCCGGATAAGAGATGGCGTGCAGTTGGTATCACTCCGCATTGGGACAGGAGCTGGCACTACAGAGGAGGCATCGGCTTATGCGGCTTTTGCTCCCTACTACAGCTCCAGTTTTACAAGTAGTCCCTCGACAATGCACCCTGTTTGATGCTCTGGAATATCGGGTCAGCAAGCCCAGACCGCGATCTACCGGTCACCTGTCCACGATCTACAGGTTGCTGACCCCCGCTATAGTAGGACAAAGTAAACCTCTCCTTTAAGTGGAGGCAATTTTGGCTAAACAAGGCTTGCTAGAGGCCATTTGCAAGGTTCCTTAATGAGATTGTTTGATACAAAGTCATTTGTATTTAGGAAAATATCCATTTTCAAAACTGCAACTTTATCCCAGATACAGTCCATGTTAAAAAAAATGCTTGAACTTGTACATTGTACTGGTCCTTTAAAACACCCGCCCCCAGGAGATGGACACCACAACAACTTTGTAGCACACTAATTGCTTTCACTATAATCTGGCACAGATGACTGAACATTTGCTTGGCCCTCTTTATTCCCCAAATGCTTTCGCTGTCTGGATAAATCATCGTGAAGCCTGGCAGATGGCAAGTTGATGTATTTGTATGGCCGCCTTGTGTGCCTGCACTCCATTCTGCTTCATCGGGATGTTACAAATTAGGAGAGTCACTTTTATTGGAGTTATCTTGGAGCACATAGACCGCAAACCTTTAAAAACATGGGGGACAATTCACTAATGTTTACCGCATGCGATAAAGGTATTATGTTACTCGTTTGCATAAATTATCGCATGCGGTAAACTAAGTTAAATTCACAAAAAAAAAATGATTATGCCGTATTTACTGAAAAAAAACGAATGTGTCGGTAAATACTCTTAAAGTGATTGTATACCCTTTTTTTAATATTTTTACCTACAGGAAAGCCTATAATAAGGTTAGCGGCGCATGTGCTGTGAAGGTCCGGCTAAAGGTCTGGCAGACACTGCCGAACCTTGCCGGAAAGAAGTCTCCCGCACGCGTGCGCAGGAGTGACAACATCGCGGCTCCGGCCACTCTCAGCGCCGGAGCCGCGAACCCGGAAGACAGGCCGAGGGGAAATGTCAGCTCCCTCCGCGGTGACCGGGATCAGCTGCCGACGCCTCGTTCTAAGATAAGTATTTCATAATGAGCTAGTATACAGTGCTTCATGTTTAGAGAAGGAATGACTATAACTCATACCAGAGCCTGGTCAGATCATACTTGTTCTACCTGCTTCCTATGTCTATAGCCAATCTTAGCGACTTACTGAAATCTTATCTAAAAGCTTAAGAACTAGCAGCACTGAATACTGACCTTGGGTAAACGTAGTTATCAAGCATTACTATGGTAACTCATAAGGAACTCTACATAACATGAGCCCGGAAGTTAAATTGGAGCACACTTGGTAAGGTGACACTATCTGGGATCTGCGGATATCAGATCATTTCTCCTTCCAGGGTGACATTTCAGCTCTTTCTAAAAAACGACACCCCTCTGCCTGTTACATAACCCAGACCAAGGGCTCCTATGTAAACTGCTCTCCAGGAGTATAAACATAGTCCTTAGGGCCACACTAACCGGCAGAATGGGGCTGCGACCGGCTCTGAAAGCAGATCTGTCACTAATGTGCAGCCATGTCCAATTCTTCATGTGTGGCCCCCTCACTCCTTCCTCTGATCTCCTCTCTATCTAATTCCTACAGGTCAGAACGGTGTTTTTGTAACTCTTGCTACTTCATCTTTATGGCCCCTTATGAAAAAATCTAACTGAATGGGGCCCCAGCTGTTATACAGTTGACAAATGCAACACAGATCTATTTTTAAAATATTGCCAAAATTTTAATTAAAGTTTAGTCAAAACAATTTTTTTGCAAATTTTAGTGAATGGTTAGCATCCGCATTAGGATTTTTTTGTCTGCGTCCCTTTTGGGGAGATTTATGCCGCGTACACACGAGCGGATTTATCGTCGGAAAAAGATATGACGGCTTTTCCGATGGGATTCCGCCCAAGTTTGCCTTGCATACACACGGTCACGCAAAAGTTAGCTGAAAAGTTCGCTGAAATTACGACCGTCCAGAACGCGGTGATGTAGAACACTACAACGTGCTGAGAAAATGAAGTTCAATGCTTCTGAGCATGCCTCGAATTGTTTCCGAACATGCGTAGGAATTTTGCACATCGGAATTGCCACAGACTATCGCACTTTCAGATAGGAACTTTTCCCGACTGAAAAATTGAGAGCATGCTCTCAATCTTTTGTTGGCTGGAATTCCACCAGCAAAAGACCGATGGAGCATACACGCGGTCGCATTTTCCCACGAAAAACTCTTATCGGTCTTTTGGGGGCCGAAATTCTGATCGTGTGTACGTGGCATTTCTCTGACTTTCCTTCCTGGAGTTACATAGTTACATATAGTTACATAGTAGGTGAGGTTGAAAAAAGACACAAGTCCATCAAGTCCAACCTATGTGTGTGATTATGTGTCAGTATTACATTGTATATCCCTGTATGTTGCGGTCATTCAGGTGCTTATCTAATAGTTTCTTGAAGCTATCAATGCTCCTCGCTGAGACCACCGCCTGTGGAAGGGAATTCCACATCCTTGCCGCTCTTACAGTAAAGAACCCTCTACGTAGTTTAAGGTTAAACCTCTTTTCTTCTAATTGTAATGAGTGGCCACGAGTCTTAATAAACTCTCTTCTGCGAAAAAGTTTTATCCCTATTGTGGGGTCACCAGTACGGTATTTGTAAATTGAAATCATATCCCCTCTCAAGTGTCTCTTCTCCAGAGAGAATAAGTTCAGTGCTCGCAACCTTTCCTCATAACTAAGATCCTCCAGACCCTTTATTAGCTTTGTTGCCCTTCTTTGTACTCGCTCCATTTCCAGTACATCCCTCCTGAGGACTGGTGCCCAGAACAGGACAGCATACTCCAAGTGCGGCCGGACCAGAGCCTTGTAGAGCGGGAGAATTATCGTTTTATCTCTGGCGTTGATCCCCCTTTTAATGCATGCCAATATTCTGTTTGCTTTGTTAGCAGCAGCTTGGCATTGCATGCCATTGCTGAGCCTATCATCTACTAGGACCCCCAGGTCCTTTTCCATCCTAGATTCTCCCAGAGGTTCTCCCCCCAGTGTATAGATTGCATTCATATTTTTGCCACCCAAATGCATTGTTTTACATTTTTCTACATTGAACCTCATTTGCCATGTAGTTGCCCACCCCATTAATTTGCTCAGGTCTTTTTGAAAGGTTTCCACATCCTGCGGAGAAGTTATTGCCCTGCTTAACTTAGTATCGTCTGCAAATACAGAGATTGAACTGTTTATCCCATCCTCCAGGTCGTTTATAAACAAATTAAATAGGATTGGTCCCAGCACAGAACCCTGGGGAACCCCACTACCCACCCCGACCATTCCGAGTATTCCCCATTTATCACCACCCTCTGAACTCGCCCTTGTAGCCAGTTTTCAATACATGTACTCACCCTATGGTCCATGCCAACGCACCTTATTTTGTACAGTAAACGTTTATGGGGAACTGTGTCAAATGCTTTTGCAAAATCCAGATACACCACGTCTACGGGCCTTCCTTTATCTAGATGGCAGCTCACCTCCTCATAGAAGGTTAATAGATTGGTTTGGCAAGAACGATTCTTCATGAATCCATGCTGATTACTGCTAATGATACCGTTCTTATTACTAAAATCTTGTATATAGTCCCTTATCATCCCCTCCAAGAGTTTACATACTATTGATGTTAGGCTAACTAGTCTGTAATTCCCAGGGATGTATTTTGGGCCCTTTTTAAATATTGGTGCTACATTGGCTTTTCTCTAATCAGCTGGTACCATTCCAGTCAGTAGACTATCTGTAAAAATTAGGAACAACGGTCTGGTAATCACTTGACTGAGTTCCCTAAGTACCCTCGGATGCAAGCCATCTGGTCCCGGTGATTTATTAATGTTAAGTTTCTCAAGTCTAATTTTAATTCTGTCCTCTGTTAACCATGGAGGTGCTTCCTATGTTGTGTCATGAGGATAAACACTGCAGTTTTGGTTACTGAAGCCCCCCGATTCACTCGTGAAGACTGAGGAGAAGAATAAATTCAATACCTTCGCCATCTCCCCGTCCTTTGTAACCAGATGTCCTTCCTCATTCTTTATGGGGCCAATATGGTCTGTCCTCCCTTTTTTACTGTTTACATACTTAAAGAATTTCTTGGAATTTTTTTTGCTCTCCTCCGCTATGTGTCTTTCATGTTCTATCTTAGCCATCCTAATTGCACCCTTACATTTCTTGTTGCATTCTTTATAAAGTCTGAATGCTGAGGATGATCCCTCAACCCTGTATTTTTTGAAGGCCTTCTCCTTTGCTTTTATATGCATTTTTACATTGGAGTTAAGCCATCCAGGATTTTTGTTCGCTCTTTTAAATTTATTACCCAATGGGATACATTGGCTAATGCCCTTATTTAATATGCTCTTAAAGCAAACCCATCTCTCCTCCGTATTCTTTGTTCCTAATATTTTATACCAATTTATGCCTTTTAGCAAGGTTTGTAGTTTAGGGAAGTTGGCTCTTTTGAAATTCATTGTCTTTGTATTCCCTGTCTGTCAGTAGATCCAGTAATGTTTTATTTCTAGTTGGTGCGTCTACCATCTGACCCATAAAATTGTCCTGCAAGACCTTACAATGGGAAGTGTGATGAGACCTCTGCAAAGTGAAGGGAATTCCCTTCTGGCTGTACAATAGAATTTTGCTTGAAATTAAATTATCTAATGTTAGTGGGGTCAGATCGACATTTGTTTACAACCACAGTGATGGGAAAAGCCAATGGAGTATGAACAAGGAAGAGCTGGAAGAGCATTTTGCAGCTAATTAGATTCATTGGCAACAGGTCAGTTACATGATTGGGTATAAAATGAGTATCTTAGAGAGTCAGAGGGGGTTATTTACGAAAGGCAAATCCACTTTTCACTGCAAGTGCAGGAAGATTAAAAAAACAGCATTTTAGCTTGCACATGATTGGATGATAAAATCAGCAGATCTTCCCCTCATTTCAGATCTTCCCCTCAGATTTACAGCGACTGCACTTCCAAGTGCACTTGTAGCGCAAAGTGTCTAATGCCGCGTACACGCGATCGGACATTCCAGCAAAAAAAAAACTTGGATTTTTTTTCCGAAGGGCGTTGGCTCAAACTTGTCTTGCATACACACGGTCACACAAATCTTGTCGGAAATTCCGAACGTCAAGAAAGCGTTGAGTTACAAGACATACGACGAGCCAAGAAAAATGAAGTTCAATAGCCAGTGCGGCTCCTTCTGTTTGATTCCGAGCATGCCTGGACTTTTGTGCGTCGGACTTGTGTACACATGCTCGGAATTTCCGACAACAAGTTTTGTTGTCAGAAAATTTGAGAACCTGCTTTCAAATATTTGTTGGCGGAAATTCCTTGAAATGGAGCATACACAACAAGCTCACATCCAACATTTGTTGTCATAAAATCCTATCGTGTGTATGGGGCATTACTGTTCCTTGATGGCTACACTCACTCCTCCATTGTATCTATGGAGGGAGCCATGGCTGCCATACAGGCAGAATTTCAAACATGTGTGCCCTTTTCCTTTCCATTACAATGAGGATGATTGCAAGTTTACGCAAAGAGGATAAACATATTTTATGCTTCCAGGTCAGCTCACAGGAAGTGACAAGGACACAGCATTCATGGTAGGAACAGATAGTTTATGTACTTAGCTAAGTGGCACTTCTGCCTAGTAGTACTGGGGTCGTTTGTTCGAATCCCAACCATGACACTACCTGCCTGGAGTTTGCATATTCTTCGTGCGCGTGTGTGGGGTTTCTCCCGGTACGCTGGGATCCTCCCACACTCCAAAGACATGCTGGTAGGATAATTGGCTCCTGTCTAAATTGGCTCTAGTATATGAATGAGAGTTAGGGACCGTAGATTGTAAGCTCCTTGAGGGCAGGGACTGATGTGAATGTACAATATGTGTGTGTTTAGCGCTGGATAAATTGACGGCTCTATGTAAGCACCTGTAATAAATAAATACTTAAAGCGGAGTTCCACCCAAAAATGGAACTTCCGCTGATCGGATTCCTCCCTCCCTCTGGTGTCACATTTGGCACTTTTCGGGGGGGGGGGGGGGGGCAGATACCTGTCTAATCCAGGTATTTGCTCTCATTTCCGGGCATAGATCGGCGCAGGCACTGCAGCGATCTACGCCATGTTCGGCCCCTCCTCCGTCCCCCCCCCGCTGTCTTCTGGGAGACGCACAGTTCCCAGAAGACAGCAGCGACCAATCAATTCGCGCAGCGCGACATGCGCAGTAGGGAACCAGGCTAAGAAGCAGCAAAGGCTTCAATTCCTGACTCCCTTACCGAAGATGGCGGCGCCTCCACCCGAGAGCCAAGGGACAGATCGACTTCGGGTGAGGACATCGCGGGTGCCCTGGGACAGGTAAGTGTCCATATTTTAAAAGTCAGCAGCTGCAGTATTTGTAGCTGCTGACTTATAAAAAAAAAAAAAAAAACGGCGGACCTCCGCTTTAACATGGACCTATCAGTAACTTTAAAGCGCTAAACCCAAAAATGTACTGTATTGCAGCTTATCAATCATTATCAATCATTAGGTGTCTGCAATAGTCTTCATTTCTTAGGCTTTCTCCCCTCTGTTTTTACCTGGTGATCTGGCCAGTAACTCACCTCCTGTATTAGAGCCCCCCCCCCACTCTGGATGAAAAAGCACAGGGGGCACAGCAGACAGTAACATTGTCAATCTGCAGGAGGGTAGTATTAAATGTATTAGCAGATTTAGATCAACTAACAAATTAAAGCGAAACTCCAGCTAAGACTTTATAATCAGTCACAGCAACAGTTTTTTTTTTCTTTTTGGGATAATGATTTTACATGAACAAATAAAAGCTGATCATTGTAAGCACCTCTGTCAGTAGTTGGTGGATTGATCTCTGTATCTGATACATTCTGCTGGAGTGCTTGATCTTTGAAGAAAAATCAGCCTTACTGGCTGGATTACCAGGTGAAAATAGAAGAAAGAAAGTCTAATGCCCTGTACACACGGTCGGACTTTGTTCGGACATTCCGACAACAAAATCCATGGATTTTTTCAGACGGATGTTGGCTCAAACTTGTCTTGCATACACACGGTCACACAAAGTTGTCGGAAAATCCGATCGTTCTGAACGCGGTGACGTAAAACACGTACATCGGGACTATAAACGGGGCAGTAGCCAATAGCTTTCATCTCTTTATTTATTCTGAGCATGCGTGGCACTTTGTGGGTCGGATTGGTGTACACACGATCGGAATTTCCGACAACGGATTTTGTTGTCGGAAAATTTTATAGCAAACTCTCAAACTTTGTGTGTCGGAAATTCTGATGGAAAATGTGTGATGGAGCCCACACACGGTCAGAATTTCCGACAACAAGGTCCTATCACACATTTTCCGTGTGTACGGGGCATAATAAAAAAAGAAAACGAATGCAGCCATCACATCTAAGAAATGGCAAGCTGCAATATAATGTTTGATTTTGGGTTTAATACCACTTTATTAAATTACTAAGGATGCAAATATATAACAAACAAATGCTGGATAGTGTCCAATGCCTGAATACTAATTATTCTGGATGGATGCCATGAAAGGTCTTCTTTTTTTTTTTTTTTTTTTTGCGGTGTCCTCTTCCCCAATTCTTTCTTTACCCTCTAAGTCTACTTGACTTTGCTCCAAGCTGAACCACATTGAATATTTACTTAACAAAGAGCAATCATAATTAGAACATACAACATTGTTCCGCCAAGAAAAACAACGCTTTAATATAAACGACTGAATTAAACCCGGGCTGGAAAAATCCAAACTCAGAACAAAGTTACAGCAGATTAAACTAGAACTCCTTACCCTCCTTTCCCTGTACTTGGCATCCATTAAATCCAAAGCATTGAGCCCTCAGGCCACTTGGGATGTAAAATTGCGGGCGGAACACACATTTGGGTGCCATTCATCTTTAATAGAGCCCCAAACACAGTGCGATTTGGCTGTGATTGTTGTGTGACAAAACGCAAGTGTAAAAAAACACCTGGCTCAGGGCCAAGCTTCTTTGCCACGACATACGTGCATAGGGCAGCCTATTCGAGTGAACGGGCTGCCCTATGCGCGACATGCAGAATCGCGTGTAAATCACGCAAACATGTGTTTCCGATACGTGATGTGAATAGGCGTCATCAATCTTGTGTCTGTCCCCACTGCTTTCATCATGGTAACTGACAATTAGACCCCTTTCACACTGGAGGCGTTTTTCAGGCGCTTTTACGGTAAAAATATCGCCTGTAAAGCACCTGAAAAAAGCCTCATCTGCAATCCCAGGCCGAAAGCCCTAGGGGCGCTGCGCTGGCGGGACGTCTAAAAAAGTCCTGCAAGCAGCTTCTTTGAGGCGCTTTAGGAACCGTATATACGTCGCTCCTAAAGCGCTCCTGCCCAATGAAATCGATGGGCAGAGCCGCCGAAGAGCCAGCGCTTTGCCTGCGCTTTTAACCCTTTATTCGCCCGCTAGCGGGGGTTAAAAGTACCTCGCTAGCGCCCAAAAAGAGCCGCAAAAACGACGGTAAAGTGCCACTAAAACTAGCAGAGCTTTACCACCGACGCCCGGGCGCTTGCGGTGTAAAAGGGCTCTTAAAATGGTTGTAAACCCGGTAAGCCTAGATTAAAGCTTACCTGTAAGTGCTCGAAATATCTCCCAAACCTCCACGGTTTAGGAGATATTTACAAAAAAGGCGATCGCCGATGTCTATGGCGCATGCACACTTTAGACTCCTTTAGAAACGGCGCAGTTTCTAAAGAAGATCGTGCCGTGATTGGCGGCTCCCGCCCGCATGCGCGGGAGTGACATCGCGGCTTCGGCCAATCACAGCGCCGGAGCAGTGAGACCCTGAAGGAAGATGGACGCTTCGTGGAAGAGAGGAAAGCGGTGACATCGCAGGCTTCAGTTTCAGGTAATTGACACATAATGGGCTACTATGCACCCATTACCGTTGCAAGGAGACAAAGAGGAAGTAAAAAACATCAGGGTTTACTTCCTCTTTAGGGTCTCATGCACACTGGGCATCAAAAATGCCACTTTCAGGCTGGGTTCACACTGGTGCAATCAGACATTGCATGTAATTCACACCCCATTGCTGTGCACATCACATACAATGGCTGTGTAATGTGAATTCCGCCATACAGTTTTTTTTTTTTGGCGGAATTCACATCGCATTTGGACCAAAATGGTGCAGGACCCTTTTTTTTTGGTCCGCACTGGAATCGGATCGCATGATGTTCACACCCATGCGATCCTATTTCTGTCTGATTTCACAGTTCGCACTGCGAACCGATTTGAGGGTGTCATTAGCGGTTCACAGAGGGCGGTGTGAACTGCCTGCGAGGGAGATGCGATGCGGGAAACCCACACTGGAATCGCGCTGGTTCCTGCATCGCACAAGTGTGAACCAAACCTTAAAGGCCTTTCATATTACTCTAATTTTTTTCATTTTTGCCTCTAAATGCCCCTCTATGTAAGGCCTGATTCACACCTATGCAGGTTGCAGTTTGCATATTCCAGGTGCATTTTGCGTTTTTCAATATACATTTTTGATCGATTGAAGTCTATGAAACCAAAAACCAGAAAAAAGTCCCTGGCTCTTTCCATAAAATACATAATAGATGCAAACCTGACCCATAGGAAACAATGTTAAATGGACTGTAGTGTGTTTCTGCAAAACTGAAAACGCACTAAAAAATGCATAAGTGTGAACCAGGCCTAAGCATATCGGGTTGATGTACTAAAGGCAAATAGACTGTGCACTTTGCAAAGTGCAGTTGCACTCTGCAGGAGTAGTTGCTCCAGAGCTTAGTAAATGAGCAGAAGCTCTGCGAACTTCCATCATCCAATCATGTGCAAGCGAAAATGTTGTTTTTTTTTTTTTTTCCTTGAATGTGATTGGGTATTCTTTGCAAAGTGAAGCGTTTCCTCATTTACTAAGCTTTGGAACAACTACATTTGCAGAGGGCAACTGCCCTTTGCAAAGTGCACAGTCTTTAGTAAATCGACCCTTATGTGTCTATGCACATTTAGGCATTTACAAGCAGAAAAAAACAGTGCTAGCGTGTTCAGGAGAGGAGTGTTTAGCCTCAAAAACCACCCGGCGGGCCTAAATGCGTCTAAACACGCTTAAGCGTAAGGCATATTTAGTGCTGGTGCGTTCATTAATTACAATGGGCGGAATAAATTAATATTCTAGCCAATTACAATTGGCGGAATAAATTAATATTCTAGCCAATGCCTGCCCAAGCGCTAAACACACCTAAACGCATTTGCAAAACACGGGTTTAGGTGCTTTTTTAACGCTGTTTTTTCCTCCCCTGATGCAAAGGCATCCCAATTCCAGGGATGGAAAAAAATGTCCTCTGGGTGTGAGGCCTTAAAGGGGTTGTAAACCTTTGTGTTTTTTCAGCTTAATGCATCCTATGCATTAAGGTGAAAGTCTACAATAGACTTCAATGAAATTGCATCAAAAGTGCATGAATAATGCATGTACCTGTGTTTTTGGTCCATTTTCCTGCATGACAACAGACACCACCTCCTAGCAACATTAACACTTCCCAAAAAATGCAAAATGCATTAAAAGCGCTTCAAAAACGTGCATCAAAAAACACAAAACGTGTCAGTAAAACACATTAAAGCGGAGTTCCACCCAAAAATTGGAACTTCCGCTTATTTGTCTCCTCTCCCCCTCCGGTGCCACAATTGGCACCTGTCGTGGGGGAGGGGGGACAGGATACCTATCTTTGACAGGTATCCTGTTCCCACTTTCAGGAGTCCGGGCCACAGCCCATGACATCAGCGCCGGGGTCCCTCCTCCTCCCCCTGCCGCCGGGCCAGTAGGAGAGAGAGGCAGGGCCTCGCGCATGTGCAGTAGGGCTCCCGGCGTGAAGTCTTAAGGCTACACTGCCGGGTTCCCTTACCGGTAATGGTGGCGGCAGCACCCGACAGCTGATGGAAACATCGGCTGCGGTGTCGACATCGCTGGACTCCAGGACAGGTAAGTGTCCGATTATTAAAAGCCAGTAGCTGCAGTATGTGTAGCTGCTGGCTTTTATTTATTTATTTTTTTTGGGCGGACCTCCGCTTTAACCGCACATGCATAGATGTGAACCTAATATAACGTACCATAAAAAGTAGCATAAAATCATAAGACTGAGGTCCCATTCATACCTGAGCGTTTTTAAAGCTACAAAACACTCAACATTAAAAATTTGTTTTTTTTTTTTAATGGCTGCAGCTAACACCAGAGCACTCAGGGGTCTGTCACTGGATGCTTGTCACTTAAAAAAATACAAGAGCTTCTTTTCAAGCGGATGTGGGCATTTTTTGACCCATAGAGGTTGATTTACTAAAGGCAAATAGACTGTGCACTTTGCAACGTGCAGTTGCACTCTGCAAGAGCAGTTGCTCCAGAGCTTAGTAAATGAGCTTACTTTCATCATCCAATCACGTGCAAGCAAAAATGCTGTTTTTTTTTTTCTTTGCACACGATTGGGTATTCTTTGCAAAGTAAAGCTTTAAAGATTTACTAAGCTCTGGAGCAACTGCACTTGCGGAGTGCAACTGCACTTTACAAAGTGTACAGTCTATTTGTCTTTAGTAAATCAATGCCATAGACTTCAAAGGGAGTGCCTGAAAAAAAACAAAACAGGAAAACGTGTATTATATGTTTTTCAGGAGCTCCTATTGTAAACGTCTATAGGACCAAAAATGCTTGATCCTGCCTTAGTGGATCTCCTGTGTGGTTTATCACTCCCCAAACACCCAAAAAAGCACAAAAAAGTCTGTAAAATCGCCTGAATACACTATGTTCAGGTGTGTGCAGGGGCGTCGCTAGGGGGTGGCTTTTGGGGCTATAGCCCTGAATCTGGGGCCAATAGCCCCTGAGTCTCTGCAGAGGTCCCCGAGGGGAGGCTCTCTGGGGACCCTTATGTAAGTGGGGGGCTCTCTGGGGACCCTGATGCAAGGGAGAGGCTCTCTGGGGACCCAGATATAAGGGGGGGCTCTCTAGGGACCCAGATATAAGGGGGAGGCTCTCTGGGGACCCTAATGTAAGGGGGGCTCTCTGGGAACCCTGATGTAAGTGGGGGGGCCCTCTGGGTACCCTGATGAAAGGGGGAGGCTCTCTGAGGACTCTGATGTAAGGAGGAGGCTCTCTGGGGACCCTGATGTAAGGGTGGGCTCTCTGGGGACCCTGATGTAAGTGGGGAGCTCTCTGGGGATATATATACACACACACACGTATATTACTGTATATACATGTGTATGCCCGCCCAAGCGTATGACTTTCTTTACTAAGCTGCTATGGGCTCTAGCCCCAGATCTTTTGCAGACCTAGCAACGCCCCTGGGTGTGTGTGTATATATATATATATATATATATATATATATAGCTATAGATGGATATATAGCCTAAAACATAACATTATATATATATATATATATATATATATATATATATATATATATATATATATCCTAAAACATAATATATATACAGCCTAAAACATAACAATGTAATATAACATAACATAAAATCACAACACTGAAAGCAATGTTCTACTGCATAGAACTGTAATAGGTAACACTAGAACTTGAGATCTTAAATTTTGTCTACAAAAACATCTTTGGGTTGCCCGAAAAAGCAGCTATATGGTGTTTAATGATCGGTCACTTAATATATATGTATATATATATATATGTATATATATATATATATATATATATATATATATATATATATATATATATATATATATATATATATATATATACCGGTGTGTGTGTGTGTATATATATATATATATATATATATATAATTTTATTTTTTTTTCTACGTTAGCCACACAAGATCTGCATAGCAAAACTTTGCTACTGAGTATATTGCTGAGAGCAACAGGTGGGCCAAGTCACCCAATGCTCAGACTCATCAGCTTCTATCCACCCCACTGAACATTGGATGGAAATTGAACCTACAAAGCTGTCTACAATAGTGAAATGTCCAATGCCTCCAGAAAACAAGATGTTAAATTGCAGACATCTCAGGCTGGCACTGCTGCCGCCTGGGTACTGACCTGTTCGTGCCAAGGGAGAAGGCAAAGAGAGACCAAGGGGTAGGGATGACTTGGTGTCTTGAAGCAGCTGCACTGGCTATCCCTGCCTCTATATATAGCTGTCTGGTGCAGTGCATGCTGGGAGAGGGATCTCTCTGCATATCACAATCCGTAAAGGACAGCAATCTCTCAAGATGTGACCTGCATATCGATGTGAAGCTGGCGTAGGACGGGAGGGGGAAGAGGAGGGGAGGACTGGAAGGCTGGCCACTGCCTGAATGATCCATTCATTCCGTTAGAAGGCATGGCATATCACTGTTCACTATTAAGACATCAATGTTATGGCATGTAGGCTGGTCGTGTAAAGAGCAGCGCTGCAAAGGATTCTGGGAGTCACGTCTTATCAAATAATGAACCTGTTTATGTCAGGAGGACAGGGATCAGGTTTACCTGTGCTGATCTACATGAATGAGTGTGAGATGAGTAATGTCTCATAGTCTGTACAAATAGTGTTCAAAAAAGAATCTTGCAAAAATGGTACCTGTTGCATGAAAACAAGGAAGGGAGCTGAGATACTGTATGTGTTGGTCTGATATTACAGAGAATAAAATCTAGGATTTACAAGAGACTAATGACATCACATTAACCCAAGACTCAAACTTACTCTTGACACAGGGAAGTACATAAAATGGGGGTTGTACGTAAGATTGAGGGTTGTACGTAAGATTGAGGGTTGTACGTAAGATTGAGGGTTGTACGTAAGATTGGGGGTTGTACGTAAGATTGAGGGTTGTACGTAAGATTGAGGGTTGTACGTAAGATTGAGGGCTGTACGTAAGATTGAGGGCTGTACGTAAGATTGAGGGTTGTACGTAAGATTGAGGGTTGTACGTAAGATTGAGGGTTGTACGTAAGATTGAGGGTGGTACGTAAGATTGGGGGTTGTACGTAAGATTGGGGGTTGTACGTAAGATTGGGGGTTGTACGTAAGATTGGGGGTTGTACGTAGGATTGGGGGTTGTACGTAAGATTGAGGGCTGTACGTAAGATTGAGGGCTGTACGTAAGATTGAGGGCTGTACGTAAGATTGAGGGTTGTACGTAAGATTGAGGGCTGTACGTAAGATTGAGGGCTGTACGTAAGATTGAGGGTTGTACGTAAGATTGAGGGTTGTACGTAAGATTGAGGGTTGTACGTAAGATTGAGGGTGGTACGTAAGATTGAGGGTGGTACGTAAGATTGAGGGTGGTACGTAAGATTGAGGGTGGTACGTAAGATTGAGGGTGGTACGTAAGATTGAGGGTTGTACGTAAGATTGGGTGTGTATATGGGAAGTACATAAGAGACCTGCATACTCTCTTACCTTACACAACACAAAGAGCAACACAATTTATTTCTTACAGAGTGACAGTTGTGTACTGGATGTGGAAAAACAAAACTTTCAACAAAATACAGAGTAACATAAGAGTGTTCAAAATACCATGAAAGTGAATAAAGGAAAGGAATACAGAGTATTAGAAGGGCGTGTGGAATACAGAGTAATAGAAGTGTGTATGGAATATGGAGTAATAGAAGTGTGTATGGAATATGGAGTAATAGAAGTGTGTATGGAATATGGAGTAATAGAAGTGTGTATGGAATACAGAGTATTAAAGAAGGGCAAAGAACACACCAGACAGGTCAGGGATAAAGTTGTGGAGAAGTTTAAAGCAGGGTTAGGTTATAAAAAAAATATTCCAAGCTTTGAACACTTCACAGAGCACTGTTCAATCCATCATCCGAAAATGGAAAGAATATGGCACAATGCAAACCAGGGCTGGACTGGGACAAAAATTTGGCCCTGGACTTCCTCATGACTGGCCCACTTTAATTTTGAGTGTCCCCAACAGCGCCCCCCTTACATCAGAGTGTCCCCAACAGAATCCCCCTTCCATCAGAGTGTCCCCAACAGCGCCCCCCTTACATCAGAGTGTCCCCAACAGCGCCCCCCTTACATCAGAGTGTCCCCAACAGCGCCCCCCTTACATCAGAGTGTCCCCAACAGCGCCCCCCTTACATCAGAGTGTCCCCAACAGCGCCCCCCTTACATCAGAGTGTCCCCAACAGCGCCCCCCTTACATCAGAGTGTCCCCAACAGCGCCCCCCTTACATCAGAGTGTCCCCAACAGCGCCCCCCTTACATCAGAGTGTCCCCAACAGCGCCCCCCTTACATCAGAGTGTCCCCAACAGCGCCCCCCTTACATCAGAGTGTCCCCAACAGCGCCCCCCTTACATCAGAGTGTCCCCAACAGCGCCCCCCTTACATCAGAGTGTCCCCAACAGCGCCCCCCTTACATCAGAGTGTCCCCAACAGCGCCCCCCTTACATCAGTGTCCCCAACAGCGCCCCCCTTACATCAGAGTGTCCCCAACAGCACCCTCCTTACATCAGAGTGTCCCCAACAGCACCCTCCTTACATCAGAGTGTCCCCAACAGCGTCCCCCTTATATCAGAGTGTCCCCAACAGCGTCCCCCTTATATCAGAGTGTCCCCAACAGCGTCCCCCTTACATCAGAGTGTCCCCAACAGCGTCCCCCTTACATCAGAGTGTCCCCAACAGCGTCCCCCTTACATCAGAGTGTCCCCAACAGCGTCCCCCTTACATCAGAGTGTCCCCAACAGCGTCCCCCTTACATCAGAGTGTCCCCAACAGCGTCCCCCTTACATCAGAGTGTCCCCAACAGCGTCCCCCTTACATCAGAGTGTCCCCAACAGCGTCCCCCTTACATCAGAGTGTCCCCAACAGCGTCCCCCTTACATCAGAGTGTCCCCAACAGCGTCCCCCTTACATCAGAGTGTCCCCAACAGCGTCCCCCTTAAATCAGAGTGTCCCCACCAGCAGCTCACTTCACATCAGAGTCCCCACCAGCAGCTCCCTTCACATCAGAGTCCCCACCAGCAGCTCCCTTCACATCAGAGTCCCCACCAGCAGCTCCCTTCACATCAGAGTCCCCACCAGCAGCCCACTTCACATCAGAGTCCCCACCAGCAGCTCACTTCACATCAGAGTCCCCACCAGAGAGCCCCCATCAGCAGCCCTTCACATCAATGTGTCCTCCCTCTCCTCCCCCTCCCACATGTACTCACCGTTTTGAAGGCAGCTTCTCGTTCCTCTCTCCAGTCATGTGATAACAAGTGATAGGGGAGAGAGGAAGGAAAGTCTGCCGTTGGTCTATCTCCCCCTGCAGGCTGGAGGGAGCATAACGCCTAATGGAAGGAAGCTTCTCCTCCTGACAGGAGTGATATTGCGATCACGCACTGTCAGAGAGGAGCGGCTCCAGGACCGCACCTGACTGGCCCACTGAGCCATCAGCCCACCGGGAATCTCCCGGTAGTCCCTATGGCCAGTACAGGCCTGATGCAAACCTACCAAGACATGGCCGCCCATCTAAACTGACAGGCCGGGCAAGGAGAGCATTAATCAGAGAAGCAGCCAAGAGGCCCATGGTGACTCTGGAGGAGCTGCAGAGATCCACAGCTCAGGTGGGAGAATCTGTCCACAGAATAACTACAGTACCTGACCGCGAGATTGTGTTTCCACCGCGATACCATCGCGCTGGTTCTCGGCGACAGGGTACTGTGCATGTCGCGCTGGCTCGCTCATCGGGAAAGGAAAACTTTTTTTCCTTTCCCGATGAGTGACAGGCAGTGCTGACAGCTGTCTGGTATGAATCCTGAGGGGGGAACGCCACGCCAAATTTTAAATAAAAAACCGGCGTGGGTCCCCCCCCCCCGGGGCATACCAGGCCCTTAGGTCTGGCATGGATTGTAAGGGGAACCCCTTATCCGAGCACGCAGCCCGGCAGGCCAGGAAAGGGGGTGGGGACAAGCGAGCGCCCCCCCCTGAGCCATACCAGGCCGCATGCCCTCAACATGCGGGGTGAGTGCCTTATGGGAGGGGGGCCCCACCCCAAAGCACCTTGCCCCCATGTTGATGAGGACAAGGGCCTCTTCCCGACAACCCTGGCCGTTGGTTGTCGGGGTCTGCGGGTGGGGGGCTTATCGGAATCCGGGAGCCCCCCTTTAATAAGTGGGCCCCCAGATCCCGGCCCCCACCCTATGTGAATGAGTATGGGGTACATGGTACCCCTACCCATTCACCTAGGGGAAAAAAGTGTCAATAAAAAAAAAACACAGTACATAGATTTTAAGAGTAATTTATTAGGCAGCTCCGGGGTCTTCTTCCAATTTCGGGGGCTCTCCTTCCGACTTCTCCCGGTGTTCGGCCTCTTCTCCCGGGCCCCTCCGCTATCTTCTTCCAGCTCTTTTGCCAGCGAGGGGCCCGGTCTGCTGCCGCTGTCCTGTTGCCGCTGTCTCGTTGCTTCTTCTCCCGGGCCCCTCCGCTATCTTCTTCCAGCTCTTTTGCCAGCGAGGGGCCCGGTCTGCTGCCGCTGTCTTGTTGTCGCTGTCTCGTCGCTTCTTCTCCCGGGCCCCTCCGCTATCCTCTTCCAGCTCTTTTGCCAGCAAGGGACACGGTCTGCTGCCGCTGTCTTGCCGCTTCTTCTCTTCTTCCGATGTTGACACGACGCTCTCTCCGGCTGGAATGCTGTGTGCGAGCTGCGGAGCCATTTATATAGGCGGTGACCCCACCCCCCTTACAATCCCCTTACAATCCATACCAGACCTAAGGGCCTGGTATGCCCCTGGGGGGGGGAACCCAGGCCGGTTTTTTATTTAAAATTTGGCGTGGCGTTCCCCCCCCCCTCAGGATTCATACCAGACAGCTGTCAGCACTGCCTGTCACTCATCGCGAAAGGAAAAAAAGTTTTCCTTTCCCGATGAGTGAGCCATCTCGGCGCTGGCTCCCGCGATGGGGCTCGCAGGTGTCAAACACAATATCGCGGTCACCTACTGTATTAGTCGTGCTCTCCACAAATCTGGTCTTTATGGAAGAGTGGCAAGAAGAAAGCCATAAGAAAGCCCGGTTTGTAGTTTGCGAGAAGCCATGTGGGGGACGCAGCAAACACGTGGAAGAAGGTGCTCTGGTCAGATGAGACCAAAATGTTACTTTTTGGCCTAAGATCAAAACGCTATGTGTGGCAGAAAACTAACACTGCACATCACCCTGAACACACCATCCCCACCGTGAAATATGGTGGTGGCAGCATCATGTTGTGGGGATGCTTTTCTTCAGCAGGGACAGGGAAGCTGATCAGAGTTGATGGAAAGATGGATGGAGCCAAATACAGGGCAATCTTAGAAGAAAACCTGTTAGTCTGCAAAAGACTTGAGACTGCAGAACGACAACCATAAACATACAGCCAGAGCTACAATGGAATTGTTTAGTTCAAAGTATGTGAAAAAGTGGGGATAGGTATGGCGCTGCTCCTATTAAGAGGTGACCTACAACCTCTAAATACTTGAGGGGCGTGTGTCACGGGTGCATTTAGTGCAAAAAGTGACAATAAAAGTGCGGAAAATAAATATTTGTATATTCACAAAAATCCACAAAAAAATCCTACTGTGTAAACTTCCTACCCGCTTATATATAATGCATATTGTCATGTTCAAACGAAAATAAAATAAACACAATCCTGTGCAAAACCTGCAATTCAAAGTGACATTTCTTTGCAAAAAAATCCAACATATATGACTGGTGTATATTGTTGCTGTGAAACTGGGTTCAGAAATATGCATATACCGTCCTTAAACCCTGGTGTATAAAAAAAGTCCAATAAAGTGACAATGTGCTCCTTCAAATTGTTCTGTGCTTCTTGGAAAACAGTGCCCCATAGGAAACGCACTCACCGCTATTATTCACCTTCACGCTATGAGCCACTGTGCAGCCTGTGGAGTGGAAGGAAACTTCCTGTCCTGTGTTCTCCAAGTGCCTCCTCGTCTGCGATGTAAGTGGTCTCTTCACTGTTAACCTACTTATTAGAAATCAGTAAAAGCGAAAACAGTATTTAAAAACAGGAAACTGGAGCGATCTGCGCTCCACGGCTCGAAACCGGAAATGATGCACTGACGCTGTATAGTCCTGCACAGGATTGTTTATTTTTGAGGGGTGTGACACACACCCCTCAAGTATTTAGAGGTTGTAGGTCACCTCTTAATAAGAGCAGCGCCATACCTATCCCCTTTTTTTCACATTTCTTCTAAATTCACCTTAGGGTGAATTTGTTGATAGTGGCTGCAGCTCCTCATTTTTCATTTTCACCATAAGCGCGGGGGTCTAATAATTTTTTCATTAGATCAAAGTATATTCATGTGTTAGAATTGCCCAAAGTCCAGACTTAAATCCAATTGAGAATCGGTGGTGAGACTTGAAAATTGCTGTTCACAGACGCTCTCCATCCAATCTGACAGAGCTTGAGCTATTTTGCAAAGAAGAATGTACAAAATTTCACTCAAGATTTGCAAAGCTGGTAGAGACATCCCCAAAAAGACTTGCAGCTGTAATTGCAGTGAAAGGGGGTTCTACACAGTATTGACTCGGGGGGGCTGAATACAAATGCACACCGCACTTTTATTTGTAAAAAATTTTGAAAAACAATTATCGTTTTCCTTCCACTTCACAATTATGTGCCACTTTGTGTTGGTCCATCACATAAAATCTCAAAAATATACATTTACGTTTTTGGTTGTAACATAGCAAAATGTGGAAAATTTTGAGGGGTGTGAATACATTTTCAAAGCACTGTAATAGGAATGGGGGGGGGGGGGGGGGGTATACGCTACATAATAATTAGAAGGGGGGGTATAAGCTACATAATAGGAATGGGGGGGGTATACACTACATAATAGGAATGGGGGGTATACGCTACATAATAGGAATGGGGGGTACAGTATACACTGCATAATAGGAATAGGGGGTATACACTACATAATAAGAATGTAGGTTTATGCTGCATAATAGGAATGGGGGGTATACTCTACTTAATAGGAATAGGGGGTATACGCTACCTAATAATTGGAATGGGGGGTATAGGCTACATAATAATTGGAATGGGGGGGGGGGGGTATACGCTACATAATAGGAATGGGGGGTATACACTACATAATAGGAATGGGGGGTATACACTACATAATAGGAAAGGGTGGTATACACTACATAATAGGAATGGGGGTATACACTACATAATAGGAATGGGGGTATACACTACATAATAGGAATGGTTGGTATAGGCTACATAATAGGAATAGGGGGTATACGCTACATAACAATTGTAATGGGGTATACGCTACATAATAGGAATGGGGGGTATACGCTACATCATAATTTGAATGGGGGTATACGCTACATCATAATTTGAATAGGAGTATACGCTACATAATAAAGGAATCTAGTGGTCCTCCTCACCCTGTGTAAGAATTCTGTACACTTTCAGTACTTCTCATAGGTGGTGTTTACTCCTGACTTAATGGCCTCCACACACATCAGGTTTGTTATTGCAGCTGTTTAAGTCCAGAATTACAAAGAACAGAATTTCTAAGCTAGACACAAAAATAACTCACATAAACCAAATATAGAACACCTCTAGGTATCTCACACACGGCCATGCAGGGGCCACACAGTGTGCACGGGACCCACTACCACTACATATAATATATAATGAGATACATTAAAAGAGGCATGGCACTGACATATGATGGTGTGTGTTTGGGGAAGACGTCACTGCACTGCATAACCCCCAGTGGATGGCTGTACGCAGCAGCAGTGGGTTCTGGGAATGTCATTACGCAGGCTCTACATGCTGCATGGCACCTGTACAGCATGATGCATGAGGCCCTGTTCTGCCCTTCCTCACAGCAAGGCACTATAAGTAGGCCTCATTCATATAAGAAGCATATCTGTTATTTCTATTACTTGAAGGACTTTTGTATGTGAGTCTAAACAAATACCAAATCCAGATACTGTACTATGTACAAGTCCCTTATGCCGTGTACACACGGTTGGACTTTTCAGCTACAAAAGTCCAAAGCCCGTCCGACAGACTTTCGACGGACTTTTGGCGGACTTTCAATGGACTTATTAACGACCGGGCTTGCCTACACACGATCACACCAAAGTCCGACGGATTCGTACGCGATGACGTACACCAGACTAAAATAAGGAAGTTGATAGCCAGTAGCCAATAGCTGCCCTAGCGTCGGTTTTTGTCCGTCGGACTAGCATACAGACGAGCGGATTTCTGGGTTCGGCGGAGTTACGACGTAAAGATTTGAAGCATGTTCCAAATCTAAAGTCCGTCAGATTTGCGACTGGAAAAGTCAGCTGAAGGTCCGGAGAAGCCCACACACGATTGGATTGTTCACCAGATTTGGTCCGTTGGCGTCCGTCAGACAAGTCCGATCGAAAAGTCCGACTGTGTGTACGCGGTATTAGAGTAAACAAGAAATGTCCTTTACTTTCCCTGGAGCTGGAGTCACACCACTTGCTTTGTGTGTTACGAACACTTGAGTTGCCATGTGTATTGGGCCTTAGTTGAGCAACGCAATAGAATGGACTTGGTCCAACAAGCCCTGATTGAGCTAGGTCCTCCTTCAATCGTCCCCCACATGATTCCAGACAATACAGCGTATAGTGTGAGGACTTCAGAAACAGAGGCTGCACAGTCAATCCTCTAGCGGTGGGCAGGACTAGGTGTGTCTAGGTGCTGAATGACAAGCAGTGGCGTCGCTAGGGGGGGTTGGAGGTGCGGTCTGCACCCGGGTGACACCAGGCTGAAACCGGTGCCGCGGCTCCCTCCTTCCCTTCCAGATCTCATCAGTTGCATGTCATGTGCGGGGAAAGTGGGGGAGGAGGGAGTAAGGCAAAGATAGAGGTGCCTGGAGTCTGACACTTACCGTCCCACACGCCGCAATCATCTCTTTCCCCGCCGGCTGCACTCACTGCAGACCGGACTACAACCGCCCCCTCCTCGGCTCTGACGTTTTATGTACACAAGGAGGAAGAGCCGAGGAGGAGGAAGAGGGACAGCACGCCAGAGCTCCTGCCCGGAGCCGAGGTATTGCAAAAAAGGGGGGCATCTATGCTGCTAGGAGTCGTTTTAGGGAGGGGAGGTTGAGGGTAACTATGTACTAGGGGGTGCTTTTTTTGAGTTAGAAATTACTTGTGCTTTTAGAGGGGGGCAGATTTGACGTTTTTTTTTTTTTTTTTAATCTTTATTTGTCATTTTATAACAATACATTTCCCTCTGGGGATAATTCCTCATACACATCCACATTAATATATATAAAAAGTGACATGGTTATCCCCTCCTACCCCCTCCCCCACCCCTCAGGACAATGCTCGTCGAGGGCAAAGTGCTTGCCCGGTTATGCCAGGCTAATAATCTCCTGTAGATAACCCCAGGTCCCTTTAAACTTAATCCATGCTGCCCATTTCCCTAAATGATCCTCCTCTTCAGGTTCGACTCCCCCCTTGTCCATACACTCGACACTGTATACCTCATTAAGGCTAAACAACCAGTCTCGAGTACAGGGGCTCGAGGCGTTCAGCCAGTTCGACGCTATCTGTCTCTTAGCTACATCGAGCATTATGGGGACCAAAGAGGTCTTGTAGTTCTTTACAGAATCCGAGGTCCCGTGGAAGAGGCAGACCCACGGGTCCTCTACTATTTCCTTCCCTGTAATGTCTTTTATCAGTCCCAGGATTTTTTTCCAGAAGATTTTTATGGTAGGACACTCCCACCAAATATGGGCCATTGTTCCTGGAGTTGAGCAACCCCTCCAGCAAGTATTTGATTTAGTCTTGTCCATTTTGCTTACCCTGTCCGGGGTGGCATACCATCTTGCAAGGCATTTATAGTGGCTTTCTTTTCTTCTGGTGTCTACTGCTAAGTAATGGGCCATCCTCAGGATCTTATCTATCATAGTTCCATTACATTGTGACCCCAATTCCTGCTCCCACTTTTTAATGTATGGAGGTGCCTCCAGCTCCTGCTCTGTTCCCAAGATCTTATATATTTGCGTTATCTCCCCTCCTGTCTGCTCCTTTATACAGAGCTGCTCAAACGGTCTGAGCTCCTCCATGCTCCTGAGAGGTTTCGGACGTCTCTCAATGAAGTGGGAGAGCTGGAGGTACCTCCACCCATTCATTACCCATAGGTTAGATTCTAGACTTAATTCTGAAAATGTGCGAATTTGCCCCTTGTTTAAAAAATGTTTCAATTGTACAGAGTCACCCTTCAACCAGTTCCCTCCCACCTCCCTCCTCCCAGGCTCAAAAAAAACATTATTTTTCATGTGTATCAGTGGTGAGTTGTATGACCATTTATTCTTAAAGTGTATCATAACCCAGTATTTAAATGTGTTATACGTTAATAAAGATGTGTATGTGCTCAGTGCTCTGAATTTTGGGGGGTTCCAGAGTGCCTGTCCTAAATTCGTGTTACTCAAAAAGTGCTCAATGTGAACCCAGCGCTTTTCCGTACCTTTTTTACACCATTCCGTGATCCGTGACAACACTATTGAAATGTAGTATCTATTGAAGTCTGGTAATGCTATTCCACCTTTTTTTTTCCCCCTACTTAATACTGTGAAAGCAATGCGTGGTTTTTTGCCACCCCAGACAGCTTCGCTTATTAAACTCCTAAGGGCTTTTAAATAATATCCTGGTAGAGGGATGGGCAGCATCTGGAATTTATACAAGATCCTGGGCGTTAGACTCATTTTAATCGCGTTTACTCGTCCAAACCACGAAAGGGGTCTGGCGTGTAATCTTCTCACTTCTTGCCTGATGTCATCTAACAAAGGAATAAAAATTTTTACAAATAGTTTATTAAAGGTGTTAGTTTAATCCCCAGGTACTTGATCTCCCCTTTCCAAGGAAAAGGGAAGACAGCAGCCAGGTGATCTTCTTCTTGCTTACCTAGGTTGATATTCAAGCATTCAGATTTCCTGGAATTTATTTTAAAATTCGAGACTTCTCCATACTTTCTGATAATCTGAAGCGTATTGGGGAGGGTTATTCTGGGGTTTGTAATGAAGAACAGAACGTCGTCGGCAAAGGCCGCTAGTTTGTGCTCCTCTGTTCCGACCTTTATACCCCTACAGTCCGGGCTGTTACGGATAGCAGACAACAGGGGTTCAAGGGTCAAGACGAACAGAAGTGGGGAGAGGGGGCAGCCCTGCCTTGTTCCATTGAACATCCTGAAGGGCTTTGATATCGCCCCATTAGCTCTCACCATCCCTGCCGGGCTACTATAAAGGACCTTAACCCAGGAGATAAACCTCTGTCCGAACCCCAAGGCTTCCAAAGTGTTTATCATAAACCCCCAGTCTACCCTGTCAAATGCTTTTTCAGCATCAATTGACAGGAATAGAGCTGGGGGTCCACCATGTTTGCAAAATTCTGATAATAGCACCGCCCGAACCCCGTTGTCCCTACACTGTCTCCCGTTAACAAAACCCGCCTGATCCGGGTGCACCAATGCTGTCATTTTCTCTTTCAGTCTGTTTGCCAAAACTTTTGCATATAGCTTAACGTCTGCATTCAGCAGAGAGATAGGTCTATAACTTGAACACAACCTGGCATCCTTCCCTTCCTTCCGAATTAGGGTGATTGTGGCGGCACAATTCCTCTCCTCTCCCAAAGCACCCCCTAGCACATATCCTCTAAACCACACCCCCCAAAATCAAAGATCCCACCCCAGTTCAATCCATGTCCACCCGATCCCATCCCTGCTCCATCCACCTCCATACTATCCCAGCTCCATCCACCCCCCCATACCATCCCATCCCAGCTCCATCCATTCCCCCCGATCCCATCCCTGCTCCATCCACCCCCCATCCCATCTCCACCCATCCGTGCTCCATCCACCCTATCCAATCCCAGCTCCACTCATTGCTGTTCCATCCACCCCATCCCATCCCAGCTCTATCCATTCCCCCCAATCCCATGCTTGCTCCATCCACTCCCATCCCAGCTCCATCCATCCCCCCAATCCCATCCTAGCTCCATCCATCCCCCTGATCCCATCCCTTCTCCATCCCAGCTCCATCCCAGCTCCATTCACAACACAGATCCAATCCCGGCTCCATCCACCACCCAATCCCATCCTGGCTCCATCCATTCCGCTGATCCCATCCTGGCTCCATCCACCCCCCCAATCCTATTCCAGCTCCATCCACCCCCCCAATCCTATTCCAGCTCCATCCACCCCCCCAATCCTATTCCAGCTCCATCCACCCCCCCAATCCTATTCCAGCTCCATCCACCCCCCCAATCCTATTCCAGCTCCATCCACCCCCCCAATCCTATTCCAGCTCCATCCACCCCCCCAATCCTATTCCAGCTCCATCCACCCCCCCAATCCTATTCCAGCTCCATCCACCCCCCCAATCCTATTCCAGCTCCATCCACCCCCCCAATCCTATTCCAGCTCCATCCACCCCCCAATCACATCCTGGCTCCATCCACCACCCCATCCCAGCTCCATTCACAACCCAGATCCCATCTTGTCTCCATCCACCACACAATCCTATCCCGGCTCCATCCATTCCCCTGATCCCATCCTGGCTCCATCCATCCCCCCAATCCTATTCCAGCTCCATCCACCCCCCAATCACATCCTGGCTCCATCCACCACCCCATCCCAGGTCCATCCATTCCCCAGATTCCATCCTGGCTCCATCCATTCCCCAGATTCCATCCTGGCTCCATCCATTCCCCAGATTCCATTCTGGCTCCATCCATTCCCCAGATTCCATCCTGGCTCCATCCATTCCCCAGATTCCATCCTGGCTCCATCCATTCCCCAGATTCCACCCTGGCTCCATCCATTCCCCAGATTCCATCCTGGCTCCATCCATTCCCCTGATTCCATCCTGGCTCCATCCATTCCCCTGATTCCATCCTGGCTCCATCCATTCCCCTGATTCCATCCTGGCTCCATCCATTCCCCTGATTCCATCCTGGCTCCACCCATTCCCCCCTGATTTCATCCCGGCTCCACCCATTCCCCTGATTTCATCCCGGCTCCACCCATTCCCCTGATTTCATCCCGGGTCCATCCATTCCCCTGATTTCATCCTGGGTCCATCTATTCCCCCGATTTCATCCCGGGTCCATCCATTCTCCTGATTTCATCCCGGCTCCATCCATTCCCCTGATTTCATCCCGGCTCCATCCATTCCCCTGATTTCATCCCGGCTCCATCCATTCCCCTGATTTCATCCCGGCTCCATCCATTCCCCTGATTTCATCCCGGCTCCATCCATTCCCCTGATTTCATCCCGGCTCCATCCTTTCCCCTGATTCCATCCCGGCTCCATCCTTTCCCCTGATTCCATCCCGGCTCACTCCATTCCCCTGATTCCATCCCGGCTCTATCCATTCCCCTGATTCCATTCCGGCTCCATCCATTTTCCTGATCCCATCCCGGCTGCATCCATTCCCCCGATCCTATTCCATCTCCATCCATCCCCCCATCACATCCCGGCTCCATCCACCATGCATTCCCCTGATTCCATCCCGGCTCCATCCATTCCCCGGGGGGGGGGGAGGGGTGACCCATGTTTTACCACACCAGGTGACACCAAACCTAGTGATGCCACTGTTGATGAGCTACAGGGCTGTAAATCAGCAGTAACAAGGTTGACAACCTAACCCCCTGCAACATATTCTCCTACCACTGCAGTGCAGGCAGGGACAGCCTATAGAACAAGAACAGTGCTGATTTTAATTCAGGAGCAGTGAAGCATTGTTGCCACCCCATCACAGGAAGCTGTTTTAGGTGGTCTTCACTGGCAGGATCAATGGGTATTTGTGTGGACTTTATAGGATAAATGATAAAAAAACAAGTTACAGATCATAATTACACATCATATTTTTTACAATAGGAAGCCATGCTGGTCACTGAAAGTTTAACTTTTTTCTCTACATAAAGATGGCCTATGCTATAAGAAGATTGCCAAGACCCTGAAACTGAGCTGCAGCACGGTGACCAACCTGTAAAACCAGCGGTTTAACAGGACATATAGATACCCTTTAACTCAGCCTTGAATTAGCACCAGGAAATAGGACACAAGACTGTTTAGTGCTAAATTAACTCAATGTATTCGTATGGGTTAGAATAAATGATGGTAGTTGACGGAGGCAGAGGAGTGGATAGCGACCTGCAGGGGAACATCAGAATGATTTTGTACAACCTGGGATGCCTGGCGGGAGCATACCAAGGGCTCCGACTTTGTTCCATCCAGCCTTGATGTTGCCCTCCTGAAGCTAGCAGACCCTAGCTTTGGATTACCCACCTGATCTCTGAGTAGAAGACTGTTCATTCATTTCTTCATGCAAGGTATTGCATAACATTTTCTGTCTGTATAACGGTGCATGCCAGTGTGAGTGGTCTGGAGCTTTTAATCAGGTATAAATAGGCGTTCAATCCTACCCTACCCCCCTGTTTTTCCTATTTATTTTTTTGGTTTGTCTACTACTTATGTTTCACTCATGGGATAATAGGTGCTAGGTGAATAATGCTCAATTGATGAAGACAACTCAATACTAATGCCTTGGTGACATCTGGCACCCAATGGACCGTACTATGGATGCCAGGGTAAACCTCCCGTGTGGTGTTTCCATTCTGGGGTCCGTCGACTGTTTTTATTATGATCGTCAAGATGGCCTTCCTATCCTGCTGGGTTGGCCCTTGACAACACCATTACTTGCAACATCGCCTATTCCTGTTTAGGGATGAGCTTCGAGTTCGAGTCGAACTCATGTTCGACTGGAACATCACCTGTTCGCCAGTTCGCCGAACAGCGAACAATTTGGGGTGTTCGCAGCAAATTCGAAAGCCGCGGAAAACCCTTTTGAAAGTCTATGGGAGAAATCAAAAGTGCTAATTTTAAAGCTTTATATGCATGGTATTGTCATAAAAAGTTTTTGGGGACCTGGGTCCTGCCCCAGGGGACATGTATCACTGCAAAAAGAATTTTTAAAAACGGCTGTTTTTTCGGGAGCAGTGATTTTAATAAAGCTTAAACAATAAAAGTGTAATATTCCTTTTAAATATTCCTTTAAATTTCGTACCTGGGGGTGTCTATAGTATGCCTGTAAAGGGGCGCATGTTTCCCGTGTTTAGAACAGTCTGAGAGCAAAATGACATTTCAAAGGAAAAAGTCATTTAAAACTACTTGCGGCTATAATGAATTGTCGGTCCGACAATACACATAACAGTTCATTGATAAAAACGGCATGGGATTTCCCCACAGGGGAACCCCGAACCAAAATTAAAAAAAAAATGGCGTGGGGGTCCCCCTAAATTCCATACCAGGCCCTTCAGGTCTGGTGTTGATATAAAGGGGAACCCCGCGCCAAAATAAAAAAAATGGTGTGGGGGTCCCCCTCAAAATCCATTCCAGACCCTTCAGGTCTGGTATGGATTTTAAGGGGAACCCTGCACCAAAATGTAAAAAAAAAATGGCGTGGGGTCCCTCCAAAAATCCATACCAGACCCTTATCCGAGCATGAAACATGGCAGGCCGCAGGAAAAGAGGGGAGGACAAGAGAGCGCCCCCCCCGAACCGTACCAGGTCACATGCCCTTAACATTGGGAGGGTGCTTTGAGGTAGCCCCCCAAAGCACCTTGTCCCCATGTTGATGAGGACAAGGGCCTCATCCCCACAACCCTTGGCCGGTGGTTGTGGGGGTCTGCGGGCGGGGGGCTTATCGGAATCTGGAAGCCCCCTTTAACAAGGAGACCCCCAGATCCCGGCCCCCCCTGTGTGAATTGGTAATGGGGTACAAATGTACCCCTACCATTTCACAAAAAAGTGTCTAAATGGTTAAAAAACACGAGACAGTTTTTGACAAGTCCTTTATTAATTTCTTCTTCGTTCCGCTTCTTCCATCTTCTTTCTTCTGGTCTTCCTTCGGTGTTCTTCTTCTTCCTCCATCTTCTTCTTCATCTTCTTCTCCTTCATCTTATTCTTCCTCCGCTCTTCTCGTCCCGCATTTTCCTCCAGGCTTCTTCTCCGTCTGCATCATCCGCCTCAGTGGGAGTCTTCAGCCGTGTGACGCTTCGCTTCTTCAGACACTTCTTTTATAACAGAGGGCCACCCCGTGACCCCGCCCCCCTCTGACAACACAGGGAAAGCCACAGGGAAGTCCCGTGAATTCCCTGTGTGTCAGAGGAGGCTGGGGTAACCGGGTGGCCCTGCCCTCCGTTATATACGAAATGTCAAAAGAAGCCTGGAGGAAGATACATTAATACCCCATTACCAATTCACACGGGGGGGTCGGGATCTGGGGGTCCCCTTGTTAAAGGGGGCTTCCAGATTCCAATAAGCCCCCCGCCCGCAGACCCCCACAACCCCCACAACCACCGACCAAGGGTTATGGGGATGAGGCCCTTGTCCTCATCAACATGGGGACAAGGTGCTTTGGGGGGCTACCTCAAAGCACCCTCCCAATGTTGAGGGCGTGTTGCCTGGTACGGTTCAGGAGGGGGGGGGTGCTCTCTCGTCCCGCGGCCTGCCAGGTTGCATGCTCAGATAAGGGTCTGGTATGGATTTTTGGGGGGAGCCCCATGCCATTTTTTTTAAAAAAAATTGGCGCAGGGTTCCCCTTAATATCCATACCAGACTTGAAGGGCCTGGTATGGAATTTAGGGGGACCCCCACGCCATTTTTTTTTAAATTATGGTTCGGGGTTCCCCTGTGGGGAAATCCTATGCAGTTTTTATCAATGAACTGTTATGTGTATTGTCCGACCGACAATTCATTAAAAGCCCCGAGTAGGTTTAAATGACTTTTTTTCCTTTGAAATGTCATTTTGCTGTCAGACTGTTTTAAATACAGGAAACATGCGCCCCTTTACAGGCATACTATAGACACCGCCTAGGTACGAAATATAAAGGAATATTACACTTTTATTGTTTCACTTTAAGCATTATTAAAATCACGGCCATTTTTAAAAATTCTTTTTTGCATTGATACATGTCCCCTGGGGCAGGACCCAGGTCCCCAAACACTTTTTATGACAATAACTTACACATAAGCCTTTAAAATGAGCACTTTTGGTTATTCATGTTCGTGTCCCATAGACCTTAACGGTGTTCGCGCGTTCGAACAAATTTTTTGCCTGTTCGCAAGTTCTGCTGCGAACTGAACCGGGGGGTGTTCGGCTCATCCCTATTCCTGGTCCCTATCCCAGGCCAGGGTAGGGGATACTTTAACGTTTATATCACTCTTTTACATCTTTTCATGTTACGTTGTTTATTTTATTTTTTTCTGTTTTTTCATATTCAATGTAACCTCAAGGTAATTTGCTATATCACCCATTTCCATCACCCATTTGGTGCAAATGGGTGATGCTCATGATCACCCTGATCTTGTTTGTATACCTTGTATAAATTTGGAAATAAAGATTATATTAACAAAAAAAAAAAAAAAGAATAAATGGTGGTTTGAGTGTAAATGAACACACAGAAAGTAGGTTCGGACACAGTCCGCTAGACAGTATCTATCGGTATGCCAAGGTATCATAGAATAAAGATCTGTATCACTACATTGGGATGAACTCATGAGTCAGCAATAAACAGTGCATATAAGCATTAACTGCAATATAAATAATAATACTATAATTCATCTACAGTGCACTCTAGGAGAATGGCTAGGATATGGTGCAATGTCCCCTGAGAGGTATGTATTAGAATAAGCGATAGGGAACTATCTCTGTGTAACAGCTATAAAGGAACAGTCTTTAGTCCTAACTCTTCAGCTGGCTAGTGTTGGGGCCCAGTTGTACCACTGGTGCACATGAGAATAGTCCCAGTCAAGCCTGTAGGCAGCAATAAGGCTACTAGATGACTGTATGGTCAGTTCCTAAAGGGCTCAGTCTCTCTAGACACAGATAGTAAATCCCCACAGCAGCAGCTCACCAGTCCCAGCAATATTGCAGCTCACCATCCAGTCACACATAGCAATTAGTCCCTTCTCTCTGCCCTGCACCCATGTGACTTTCAGTTGGCACCCTGAACTCAGCACTCCGGATCCCGCTCAGGCTGCCAGTATGCAACAGTGGTGGTGCACACTGAACAGCAATGTGCACTCCCTGGGCTCCCTCATGGCAAGAGGAAGCTGTGCCCTGTACAATCCTGGAAAATGCAGCTCTTTCCCCTCCTCCTGGCAATATCCCTCTGGGAAATGTAGTTGAGAAGCTCTTGATTACACAATAGAGTCTCTCATCTCTGGACTACAGTTCCCATAGTGCAATGCTGCCTGAACTCTTCCTGCACAGCAGCACCCTCCTCTTGCTGATATAGCTGTTAACCAGTTCAGCACTGCAGGGCAGTAGCTACAGAGAGTAGCTGCAGCCAGTGTTTCTCTCTCTCTCATTCTTAGCCAAGCACCTGGCTACATGTCAAAGGGACGTGTTGGAAAACTTTTCTTGATCAGCAGCTGCAAAGCAGTGTTAACTAGCTACCAACCGCCTGCCGCATTTGCACTGCAGCAAGTTGGCTCCCCTGTGCGAATCGCCATCATCATGTCGGGGCGCATGCATGGCGATTTGTGGGCATGCACGCGCCTATTTGTGAGCGGGGGAAACCCGTCATCGCTCCAGAGACAGGTAGAACAGGGATCTGTCAGTGTAAACAAACAGATCCCCGTTCTGTCAGGGGAAGAGAGACAGATCGTCTGTTCCTAGTGATTAGGAACAGCGATCTGTCTCCTCCTCCAGTCAGCACAGCCCCCATACAGTTAGCAACACCTCCCAGGGAACACACTTAACCCCTTGATCGCCCCTTAGTGTTAACCCCTTCCCTGCCAGTGACATTTTTACAGTAATCGGTGGCTATTTTTAGCTCTGATCGCTGTATAAATGTCAATAGTCCCAAAAGTGTCTGATCTGTCCGCAGCAAGGTCGTAGTTCCGCTAAAAATCGCAGATCACCGCCATTACTAGTAAAAAAATAATAATAAAAATGCCATAAATCTATCCCATAGTTTGTAGACGCTATAACTTTTGCGCAAACCAATCAATATACGCTTATTGCGACTTTTTTTTTTAACCAAAAATATGTAGCAGAATACATATTGGCCTAAACTGAGGAAGAAATTCATTTTTTAATGGGATATTTATTAGCGCAAAAATGAAAAATATTGTGTTTTTTTTTTTTTCAAAATTGGCGCTCTTTGTTTATAGCGCAAAAAATAAAAACTTGCAGAGGTGATCAAATACCTCCAAAAGAAAGCTCTATTTGTGGGGAAAAAAAGGACATGCATTTGGTTTGGGTACAACATCGCACGACCGCGAAATTGTCAGTTAAAGAGGAGTTCCACCCAGGGGGGCCGTCAAAAAAAAAAAAATTTAAAGTCAGCAGCTACAAATACTGCAGCTGCTGACTTTTAATTGGACACTCACCTGTCCCTGGGTCCAGCGATGCGGGGGATCGAAGCCCCGCTCGTCCCTCCCCTCCGCTTGTCGGCGCCGGCATTTCAACTGTGGGCGCCAGGCTGTGGCTTCACAGCCTGGCACCCACTGCACATTCGCGAGCGGCGCCGTGATTGGCCGCTCAATCACCTGGGACCTGTAATGGGTCCCAGATGATTGACAGGAGGGAGGGAGCAGAGCGGAGCCCTTCCTGTGCCTAGGAGGAAGTGATGTCACCAGCCCAGGCTAAGGAACAGGCAGACTACGAGGGACCACCTAGCAACAGGCATTTAGAGGTAAGTGAAAAAAAAAAAAATATCCAAATGTTTTTTTTTTTTTTTTTTTTTTTTTAGAATCTTTCCAGGTAGTTTTGTTTTTTGGGTGGAACCCCACTTTAAAGCGGCACAGTGCCGTATCGCAAAAAATTGCCTGGTCGTTAATGAGGCAAATCCTTCTGGTCCTTAAGTGGGTAAAATACAGCGGGTGCAGCTGTCAGAATACAATGTCCCTGCAGTGGGGGGGGGAAGTGGATGGAGGAATCTGGCTGAATGATATAAATAAGCAGTGTAAGGGCTCTTTCACATGGGGCGGATCAGTGATGATCCGCCCCGTGAACACCCGCTTGCTCAGCGGGGATCGCTCCGCCGATCCCCGCTGAGCAGTTAACAACACCTCCCAGGGAACACACTTGGATGACAGGTCCATCGCTGCACACTGTGCAGGGATGGACCTGTCAGAGCGCCGCTCTCCCCTATGGGGGGATCGGATGATGACGGACCTTAGTGTCCGTAGTCACCCGATCCGATCCGATCCGAAAACGGATGGAAAAGTAGGGTTTTCCTCCGTTACACTTTTCGGATCGGAGCGGGTCGGATGCCAGCGGACATGTCACCGCTGACATCCGACGCTCCATAGGGATACATGCATGTCCGTTTTTCATCCGAAAACGGAAGGATGAAAAACGGACGTACGGATCCCCCCCGTGTGAAAGAGGCCTTAGGCCAGCTTTATCCACCAATTGGATTTTGTTGTTTATTGGCAGCAGTCACAGCATGTTTAAAGTGGTTGTATACCCTAATTTGTCATTTTTACCTACAGGTAAGCCTATAATAAGGCTTACCTGTAGGTAAAATGAATATCTCCTAAACCTGTACGATTCCCTTTGCGTGTTGCCGCTGACGTCAGCGATGCATGCGCTGTGAATGCCCGGCTGAAGGTTCAGCAGACGCTGCCGGACATTGCCGGGAAGAAGACTCCCACGCGCATGCGCGGGAGTGACGTCATCGCGGCTCCGGCCAATGACAGCTCCGGAGCCGCGAACCCGGAAGAAACGCCAAGGGCAAGATATCAGCTCCCTCGCCGTGGACCGGGCTGCGATACGGGGGCAAGTATTTCATAATGAGCTAGTATGCCTTTGCCTTGCAGGGTTTATTTTTATTCATTTATTTTGATGTGCGGGTATATAACCGCTTTAACCACTTGCCGACCGCCGCACACAGATGTACGTCGACAAAGCGGCACGGGCAGGCATAAGGGCTTACCTGTACGTCCCTGCCTGCCCGCGGGTGGGGGGTCCGATCGGACCCCCCCCCCGGTGCCTGCGGCGGTCAACAAATGTCCCCCGGCGATCGGTGGTGAGGGGGAGGCCATCCATTCGTGGCCCCCCCCTCGCGATCGCTCCCAGCCAATGGGATCATTTCCCTGCCTCTGTATTGTACACAGAGGCAGAGGAAATGATGTCATCTCTCCTCGGCTCGGTATTTTCCGTTCCGGGCCGAGGAGAGAAGACTGTAATGTGAGTGCACAACACACACACACACAGTAGAACATGCCAGGCACACATTACACCCCGATCCCCCCCCCCCGATCGCCCCCAATCACCCCCCCCCCCCCCCCCCCCCCCCCCGTCACAAACTGACACAAAGCAGGTTTTTTTTTTTTTTTTTTTTTTTTTTTTTCTGATTACTGTATTGGTGTCAGTTTGTGACAGTTAGTGTGTTAGGGCAGTGAATGTTAGGCCCCCTTTGGGTCTAGGGTACCCTCCTAATCCCCCCTAATAAAGTTTTAACCCCTTGATCACCCCCCGTCACCAGTGTTGCTAAGCGATCATTTTTCTGATCGCTGTATTAGTGTCGCTGGTGACGCTAGTTAGGGACATAAATATTTAGGTTCGCCGTCAGCGTTTTATAGCGACAGGGACCCCCATATACTACCTAATAAATGTTTTAACCCCTTGATTGCCCCCTAGTTAACCCTTTCACCACTGATCACCGTATAACTGTTACGGGTGACGCTGGTTAGTTCGTTTATTTTTTATAGTGTCAGGGCACCCGCCGTTTATTACCGAATAAAGGTTTAGCCCCCTGATCGCCCGGCGGTGATATGCGTCGCCCCAGGCAGCGTCAGATTAGCGCCAGTACCGCTAACACCCACGCACGCAGCATGCGCCTCCCTTAGTGGTATAGTATCTGTACGGATCAATATCTGATCCAATCAGATCTATACTAGCGTCCCCAGCAGTTTAGGGTTCCCGAAAACGCAGTGTTAGCGGGATCAGCCCAGATACCTGCTAGCACCTGCGTTTTGCCCCTCCGCCCGGCCCAGCCCAGCCCACCCAAGTGCAGTATCGATCGATCACTGTCACTTACAAAACACTAAACGCATAACTGCAGCGTTCGCATAGTCAGGCCTGATCCCTGCGATCGCTAACAGTTTTTTTGGTAGCGTTTTGGTGAACTGGCAAGCACCAGCCCCAGGCAGCGTCAGGTTAGCGCCAGTAGCGCTAACACCCACGCACGCACCGTACACCTCCCTTAGTGGTATAGTATCTGAACGGATCAATATCTGATTCGATCAGATCTATACTAGCGTCCCCAGCAGTTTAGGGTTCCCAAACACGCAGTGTTAGCGGGATCAGCCCAGATACCTGCTAGCACCTGCGTTTTTCCCGTCCGCCCGGCCCAGCCCACCCAAGTGCAGTATCAATCGATCACTGTCACTTACAAAACACTAAACGCATAACTGCAGCGTTCGCAGAGTCAGGCCTGATCCCTGCGATCGCTAACAGTTTTTTTGGTAGCGTTTTGGTGAACTGGCAAGCACCAGCCCCAGGCAGCGTCAGATTAGCGCCAGTACCGCTAACACCCACGCACGCAGCATACGCCTCCCTTAGTGGTATAGTATCTGAACGGATCAATATCTGATCCGATCAGATCTATACTAGCGCCCCCAGCAGTTTAGGGTTCCCACAAACGCAGTGTTAGCGGGATCAGCCCAGATACCTGCTAGCACCTGCGTTTTGCCCCTCCGCCCGGCCCGGCCCAGCCCACCCAAGTGCAGTATCGATCGATCACTGTCACTTACAGAACACTAAACGTATAACTGCAGCGTTCGCAGAGTCAGGCCTGATCCCTGCGATCGCTAACAGTTTTTTTGGTAGCGTTTTGGTGAACTGGCAAGCGCCAGCGGCCTAGTACACCCCGGTCGTAGTCAAACCAGCACTGCAGTAACACTTGGTGACGTGGCGAGTCCCATAAGTGCAGTTCAAGCTGGTGAGGTGGCAAGCACAAGTAGTGTCCCGCTGCCACCAAAAAGACAAACACAGGCCCGTCGTGCCCATAGTGCCCTTCCTGCTGCATTCGCCAATCCTAATTGGGAACCCACCGCTTCTGCAGCGCCTGTACTTCCCCCATTCACATCCCCAACCAAATGCAGTCGGCTGCATGAGAGGCATTTTCTTTATGTCCTCCCGAGTACCCCTACCCAGCGAACCCCCCCAAAAAAGATGTTGTGTCTGCAGCAAGCGCGGATATAGGCGTGACACCCGCTATTATTGTCCCTCCTGTCCTGACAATCCTGGTCTTTGCATTGGTGAATGTTTTGAACGCTACCATGCACTAGTTGAGTATTAGCGTAGGGTACAGCACTGCACAGACTAGGCACACTTTCACGGGGTCTCCCAAGATGCCATCGCATTTTGAGAGACCCGAACCTGGAACCGGGTACAGTTATAAAAGTTAGTTACAAAAAAAATAAATAAATAAAACACATACAAAAATATAAAATAAAAAAAAAAATAGTTGTCGTTTTATTGTTCTTTCTCTCTCTATTCTCTCTCTCTATTGTTCTGCTCTTTTTTACTGTATTCTATTCTGCAATGTTTTATTGTTATTATGTTTTATCATGTTTGTTTTTCAGGTATGCAATTTTTTATACTTTACCGTTTACTGTGCTTTATTGTTAACCATTTTTTTGTCTTCAGGTACGCCATTCACGACTTTGAGTGGTTATACCAGAATGATGCCTGCAGGTTTAGGTATCATCTTGGTATCATTCTTTTCAGCCAGCGGTCAGCTTTCATGTAAAAGCAATCCTAGCGGCTAATTAGCCTCTAGACTGCTTTTACAAGCAGTGGGAGGGAATGCCCCCCCCCCAACGTCTTCCGTGTTTTTCTCTGGCTCTCCTGTCTCAACAGGGAACCTGAAAATGCAGCCGGTGATTCAGCCAGCTGACCATAGAGCTGATCAGAGACCAGAGTGGCTCCAAACATCTCTATGGCCTAAGAAACCGGAAGCTACGAGCATTTTATGACTTAGATTTCGCCGGATGTAAACAGCGCCATTGGGAAATTGGGAAAGCATTTTATCACACCGATCTTGGTGTGGTCAGATGCTTTGAGGGCAGAGGAGAAATCTAGGGTCTAATAGACCCCAATTTTTGCAAAAAAGAGTACCTGTCACTACCTATTGCTATGATAGGGGATATTTACATTCCCTGAGATAACAATAAAAATGATTTAAAAAAAAAAAAATGAAAGGAACAGTTTAAAAATAAGATAAAAAAATAATAATAATAAAGAAAAAAAAAAAAAAAGCACCCCTGTCCCCCCTGCTCTCGCGCTAAGGCGAACGCAAGCGTCGGTCTGGCGTCAAATGTAAACAGCAATTGCACCATGCATGTGAGGTATCGCCGCGAAGGTCAGATCGAGGGCAGTAAGTTTAGCAGTAGACCTCCTCTGTAAATCTAAAGTGGTAACCTGTAAAGGCTTTTAAAGGCTTTTAAAAATGTATTTAGTTTGTCGCCACTGCACGTTTGTGCGCAATTTTAAAGCATGTCATGTTTGGTATCCATGTACTCGGCCTAAGATCATCTTTTTTATTTCATCAAACATTTGGGCAATATAGTGTGTTTTAGTGCATTAAAATGTAAAAAAGTGTGTTTTTTCCCCAAAAAATGCGTTTGAAAAATCGCTGCGCAAATACTGTGTGAAAAAAAAAAATGAAACACCCACCATTTTAATCTGTAGGGCATTTGCTTTAAAAAAAATATATAATGTTTGGGGGTTCAAAGTAATTTTCTTGCAAAAAAAATTTATTTTTTTATGTAAACAATAAGTGTCAGAAAGGGCTTTGTCTTCAAGTGGTTAGAAGAGTGGGTGATGTGTGACATAAGCTTCTAGATGTTGTGCATAAAATGCCAGGACAGTTCAAAACCCCCCCAAATGACCCCATTTTGGAAAGTAGACACCCCAAGCTATTTGCTGAGAGTCATGTTGAGTCCATGGAATAATTTATATTGTGACACAAGTTGCGGGAAAGAGACAATTTTTTTATTTTTTTTATTTTTTTTTGCGCAAAGTTGTCACTAAATGATATATTGCTCAAACATGCCATGGAAATATGTGAAATTACACCCCAAAATACATTCTGTTGCTTCTCCTGAGTACGGGGATACCACATGTGTGAGACTTTTTGGGAGCCTAGCCGCGTACGGGACCCCGAAAACCAAGCACCGCCTTCAGGCTTTCTAAGGCCGTAAATTTTTGATTTCACTCTTCACTGCCTATCACAGTTTCGGAGGCCATGGAATGCCCAGGTGGCAAAAAAAAACCCCAAATGACCCCATTTTGGAAAGTAGACACCCCAAGCTATTTGATGAGAGGTATAGTGAGTATTTTGCAGACCTCACTTTTTGTCACAAAGTTTTGAAAATTGAAAAAAGAAAAAAAAAATTTTTTTTCTCGTCTTTCTTTATTTTCAAAAACAAATGAGAGCTGCAAAATACTCACCATGCCTCTCAGCAAATAGCTTGGGGTGTCTACTTTCCAAAATGGGGTCATTTGGGGGGGGTTTGTGCCACCTGGGCATTCCATGGCCTCCGAAACTGTGATAGGCAGTGAGGAGTAAAATCAAAAATGTACGCCCTTAGAAATCCTGAAGGCAGTGATTGGTTTTCGGGGTCCCGTACGCGGCTAGGCTCCCAAAAAGTCCCACACATGTGGTATCCCCATACTCAGGAGAAGCAGCTAAATGTATTTTGGGGTGCAATTCCACATATGCCCATGGCCTGTGTGAGCAATATATCATTTAGTGACAACTTTGTGCAAAAAAAAAAAATAAAAAAAAAAATTTGTCACTTTCCCGCAACTTGTGTCAAAATATAAAACATTCCATGGACTCAACATGCCTCAAAGCAAATAGCTTGGGGTGTCTACTTTCCAAAATGGGGTCATTTGGGGGGGTTTTATGTCATCTGGGCATTTTATGGCCTTCAAAACTGTGATAGGTAGTGAGGAGTAAAATCAAAAATGTACGCCCTTAGAAATCCTGAAGGCAGTGATTGGTTTTCGGGGCCCCGTACGCGGCTAGGCTCCCAAAAAGTCCCACACATGTGGTATCCCCGTACTCAGGAGAAGCAGCTAAATGTATTTTGGGGTGCAATTCCACATATGCCCATGGCCTGTGTGAGCAATATATCATTTAGTGACAACTTTTTGTAATTTTTTTTTTTTTTTGTCATTATTCAATCACTTGGGACAAAAAAAATGAATATTCAATGGGCTCAACATGCCTCTCAGCAAATTCCTTGGGGTGTCTACTTTCCAAAATGGGGTCATTTGGGGGGGTTTTGTACTGCCCTGCCATTTTAGCACCTCAAGAAATGACATAGGCAGTCATAAATTAAAGGCTGTGTAAATTCCAGAAAATGTACCCTAGTTTGTAGACGCTATAACTTTTGCGCAAACCAATAAATATACCCTTATTGACATTTTTTTTACCAAAGACATGTGGCCGAATACATTTTAGCCTAAATGTATGACTAAAATTGAGTTTATTGGATTTTTTTTAGAACAAAAAGTAGAAAATATCATTTTTTTTCAAAATTTTCGGTCTTTTTCCGTGTATAGCGCAAAAAATAAAAACGGCAGAGGTGATCAAATACCATCAAAAGAAAGCTCTATTTGTGGGAAGAAAAGGACGCAAATTCCGTTTGGGTACAGCATTGCATGACCGCGCAATTAGCAGTTAAAGCGACGCAGTGCCAAATTGGAAAAAGTGCTCTGGTCAGGAAGGGGGTAAATCCTTCCGGGGCTGAAGTGGTTAAGAATAGTAGCTGTACTTCTCATTGAACAGACCTGTGTTTCTAGAATAAGTGACACTGTAGCTGAACCTTTTTTTTTAATCACATATTCCACAGCTGAGAAGACAGTTGATTCCCTGAAGTGTACAATAAAAGTGCCACATAATCAGCAATCCATGCAGCCAGCATGGCGTTTGGAAGGTCAAGCAGAGACATAGATGTGAAGACAGAAGACACACATGCAGTTACACACTAGGGAGTGCCTACATCTTATTTGTACGTACAATAAAAGCACCAGGGGCCATGTCACACAATCTGATTTCAGATGTCTGGAAAACACACAGCTATCCCTCTAATAGGAGGTCATTTGATTATGATAGTGTGCAGTGACAGAAGACCTTGCATAAACACATTAGCAAACATTCATGGCAATGATCATCAAAAATAAGTGGCAGGTGACCTAGGAAAAACCTCTGCATTTAAGCAGGCTGCATTTATCATCATTTTATGATTTTACAGCAAACTAAAACTAGAGGAATAGCTGGAGGTACAGTGCCTTGAAAAAGTATTCATACCCCTTGACATTTCCCACATTTTGTCATGGTACAACCAAAAACGTCAATGTATTTTTATTGGGATTTTATGTGATAGAGCAACACAAAGTTGCACATAATTGTGAAGTGGAAGGAAAATGATAAATAGTTTTCAACATTTTTTACAAATAAATATGTGAAAAGTGTGGCGTGCATTTGTATTCAGCCCCCTTTACTCTAATACCCCTAACTAAAATCTAGTGGAACCAATTGCCTTCAGAAGTCACCTAATTAGTAAATGGAGTCACCTGTGTGTAATTTAATCTCAGTATAAATACAGCTGTTCTGTGAAGCCCTCAGAGGTTTGTTAGAGAACCTTAGTGAATAAACAGCATTATGAAGGCCAAGGAACACGCCAGACTGTTCAAGGATAAAGTTGTGGAGAAGTTAAAAGCAGGGTTAGGTTATAAAAAAATATCCCAAGCTTTGAACATCTCACGGAGCTCTGTTCAATCCATCATCCAAAAATGGAAATAGTATGGCACAACTGCAAACCTACCAAGACATGGCCGTCCACCTAAACTGACAGGCCGGGCAAGGAGAGCATTAATCAGAGAAGCAGCCAAGAGGCCCATGGTAACTCTGGAGGAGATGCAGAGATCCACAGCTCAGGTGGGAGAATCTGTCCACAGGACAACTATTAGTTGTGCACTCCACAAATTAGGCCTTCATGGAAGATCAGCAAGAAGAACTGCACATCACCCCAAACACACCATCCCCACCGTGAAACATGGTGGTGGCAGCATTATGTTGTGGAGATGCTTTTCTTCAGCAGGGACAGGGAAGCTGGTCAGAGTTGATGGGAAGATGGATGGAGCCAAATACAGGGCAATCTTAAAAGAAAACCTGTTAGTCTGCAAAAGACTTGAGACTGGGGCGGAGGTTCACTTTCCAGAAGGACAACGACCCTAAACATACAGCCAGAGCTACAATGGAATGGTTTAGATCAAAGCATATTCATGTGTTAGAATGGCCCAGTCAAAGTCCAGACCTAAATCCAATTGAGAATCTGTGGCATAAATAGAAAATTGCTGTTCACAGACGATCTCCATCCAATCTGACAGAGCTTGAGCAATTTTGCAAAGAAGAATGGGCAGAAATATCACTCTCTAGATGTGCAAAGCTGGTAGGGACATCCCCAAAAAGATTTGCTGCTGTAATTGCAGTGAAAGGAGGTTCTACAAAGTATTGACTAAGAGGAGCTGAATACAAATGCACACCACACTTTTCACATATTTATTTGTAAAAAAAAATTGAAAACCATTTATCATTTTCCTTCCACTTCACAATTATGTGCCATTTTGTGTTGGTCTATCACACAAAATCACAATACGTTTTTGGTTGTAACATGACAAAATGTGGAAAGTTTCAAGAGGTGTGAATACTTTTTCAAGGCACTGTATATGGTGTTCATTGAGAGTGATCAACCAATGAGAACCAGTGTTAAAGCTACATTTTGATTAAACTTTTTTATTTTATTTAAATCGGCACCTGGGACAGTACTTAAAGCGGAGTTCCACCCAAAAGTGGAACTTCCACTTTAAGCACTCCTCACCCCCTGACATGCCACATTTGGCATGTCATTTTTTTTTGGGGGGGGGGGGGGGGTACTTCGTTTAGAGTGGGACTTCCTGTCCCACTTCCTTCTTCCTGCTCTTGGCCACCTAGGCGACTCCTCTCCCCCTAGGCGGCCTCTCCCTGCCAGCAATCTTCTGGGACACGTGACAAGTCCCAGAAGATTGCCTGGCCACTAGCAGAGCGCAGCGTGACTCGTGCATGTGCAGTGCACGCCCAGCTGGGTGCCCACATCGGCTATGACGGTGCTGGCGGAGAGGAGGGAGAGAGGAGCGAGGCTTCGGCAGCCGCATCGCTGGACCGTGGGACAGGTGAGTGGCTGTTTATTTAAAGTCAGCAGCTACACTTTTTGTTATATATATATATATACACACACACACTATATTACCAAAAGTATTGGGACACCTGCCTTTACACGCACATGAACTGTAATGGCATCCCAGTCTTAGTCCGTAGGGTTCAATATTGAGTTAGCCCACCCTTTGCAGCTATAACAGCTTCAACTCTTCTGGGAAGGTTGTCCACAAGGTTTAGGAGTGTGTCTATGGGAATGTTTGACCATTCTTCCAGAAGAACATTTGTGAGGTCAGGCACTGATGTTGGAGAGAAGGTCTGGCTCGCAGTCTCCGCTCTAATTCATCCCAAAGGTGTTCTATCGGGTTGAGGTCAGGACTCTGTGCAGGCCAGTCAAGTTCCTCCACCCCAAACTCACTCATCCATGTCTTTATGGACCTTGCTTTGTGCACTGGTCCAAATCATTTGGTGGAGGGGGGATTATAGTGTGGGGTTGTTTCTCAAGGGTTGGGCTTGGCCCCCCAACCCCCTCCTTGCACAAATAACCCCATTCTTCCTCCTAGCACAAATCCTCCTCAACCCCCATTAAACTTTCCAGCACAAATAGCCCCCTCTCATCCTCAAACATAAATGATTATTTCCTCACCCAAGGGCCGCCCCAGGTGGATGGGAGCCACCCCAGCAGGGGGAATCACATGTGTTTTGAGTGCGTGATCAGTGCGGTGGATAGGGGAAACAGCTGGAATCAATCTATTGTGGCTCTCCCTGCGGCAGATGAATGCGGTACGCATGATATATCCTCCTCCCACCGGCATTCAGCTGCTGCAGGGTGAGCCACAAAAGATGGATTCCAGCTATTTTCTCCACCTGCCACACTGATCAGTATCAGATCCCCCACCCTCTCTGCTACATGGGCCCTTCTGTGTGCCCCCCCAGCACTGCTGGCTTCCAGTCTCTCCTCTCCTGCTGGCAGCAGCTGTGGGCACGCAGGGGGATCTTCAGGATAAGGACCAGGGAAGGGTACTGATCACTCATTGTGTCCATTCATAACTGAAGCACAGTAAACTGTTTACTGTGCTTCAGTTTATTGATGACCAGGAGCCTCTGTCTCTTGTACATTCATCTGCAGTGCAGCTGACAGTGCTGAAAGGAAATGGGGAATGTGTTTCATCAGTCCCTTTCTCTGTCTCAAAAGTTACACTTTAGGGGTTGATTTAGACCCCTGACATCTCTTCAAAGACCCCAAAACAGCGTTATAATTAAAAATGTAAAAACTATTTTTGAAATAGAATTAAATATTAAAATAAAAACATAATTGTAAAAAATGATTAAAAACGTGTAAAAAATCAGACTGGATTTTCTAATCAGACTAAAAAGCCACGCCCAAGATGTAGCATCATTAAGCCACACTGTTTGCTGCAGCCCACTATGCTTGCTGCGGGTCAACATCTCCCTGACAGGGGCCCCAGTATATTACTTTGCCCAGGGGCCCACGATGCTGTTAAGGTGGCAACCCCCCCCCCCCCCCCAATTGTGTAAAATTCCCTTAATTACGTACAATTTGCCTGTAAGCTGCCCCCCCCAACTTACAGTCAGGAGACCGCACCACTACAGAGCCAGGAGCAGGTGCCGGCTGTGCTATGCTCTCCCCTCTCCTGTCAGAACTGCGCTCTTCTATAGAGCAGATGACACAGGATCAGGGACAGCACACAGCTTGATTATCTGCCCCTATCTCCTGCAAGGGCTGCTCATCTCCCAGCAGCAGGAAATATGTGTAGAGGGCGGGTAATAAGACTGTGTACAGTCGGATCTAGCGATCCTTTGCCATCTGCTGCATGGAGTAGCTCTGTTCTGAGAGATGGGAGAGAGCACAGCACAGCGCACCTCCTCCCGACTCTCTCCTCTCTGTCACTTTCCAGACTCCACTGCTCCAGCAGGCTGCCCTCCCCTCCCCTTCTCTCGGTCCTGAGTTCAGGGATGGGGGGGGGAGGAGTTCAGTGGTCAGGCACAATGTTCATAGGAGGGCCGGCCTGGGGGGGCACAACTGAAATCTGGGGGGGGGGGGCAGCTCACCCCTGCACCCGCCTAGATCTGGTCATGATCCAGCCAGCTGTATACAAATCTGACACACAGCACTGCCCTGTCTGGCAGGCAAAGAGACCTAATTTTGTGTCATAGTTCAGTTACACTTAAATGTCTTGTCCCTCCCCCTGCCTGTGATTGGACAGTGAAAAGAAAAGCAGCAGATTGATAAGTTCCTCTCTCTGTCAGTCTGTGCTCTCCACCTTTAAGCATGATTCTTGCACTGCAGCACAACTGATTGGCTCCTTGTGCTGCTTCTCCCTCTCACACTTTAACCACTTGCCGTCCGCTGCACGCCGATATACGACGGCACAATGGCAGCGGTGGGCAAATGGGCGTACCTGTACGTCCCCTTTAAGAGCCGGGGATAGCAGGCGGGTGCAGCGTGACTGTGCCCACCCCCCCACAGTTAGAATCACTCCCTAGGACACACTTAACCCCTTCATCGCCCCCTAGTGGTTACCCCCTTCACTGGCAGTGTCATTTACACAGTAATCAATGCATTTTTATAGCACTGATCGCTGTAAAAAAGACTGGTCCCAAAGTAGTGTCAAAATTGTTCGATGTGTCCGCCATAATGTCGCAGTCACGATAAAAATTGCAGATCGCCGCCATTACTAATAAAAAAAATTAAAAATGCCACAAAACTATCCCCTATTTTGTAGACGCTATAACTTTTGCGCAAACTAATCAATATACGCTTATTGTGATTTTTTTTTAACCAAAAATATGTATAAGAATATAAATCGGCTTAAACTGAGGAAAAAAATATTTTTTTTTATATATTTTTGAGGGATATTTATTATAGCAAAAAGTAAAAAATAGTGCGTTCTTTTTTCAAAATTTAAGATTTTTTTTTATTATTTATAGCGCAAAAAATAAAAACCGCAGAAGTGATCAAATACCACCAAACGAAAGCTCTATTTTGTGGGAAAAAGAGGACGTCAATTTTATTTGGGTGCAACGTCGCACGATTGTCAGTTAAAGCGACGCAGTGCCGAATCGCAAAATCTTCCTCTGGCCCAGAAGAATAGGGTAAAATCTTCTGGGCCTGAAGCGGTTAAGCTCTGTTATACAGGGAATGTAAGATGCTTATATCAGGTCAAATATGTGTACTTACACTGCTTGCATTAACAATATGGATATATCCATCTGTTATATCTTCCTGGAATTCAGCTTTAATTGGGTAAGAAAAGAGGTTGGAAGGACAATTACCTGTTCCTGAGGTTCCAACTCCTTTGGTGTTATGGGCTCATCTGAGAAAGAGGCACGGAAATTCTGGGGGTTGAATTCTAGAGCAAAGAGGAGAAAAAGGTATTACCATTGAAGGTAGGGCAATCGCATAGTAGGGAGGCCATTATGAATATATAAGTAGTGTACTCACCTTCTACTCCAAGACCATCGGGGAAAAGAAGTCCTTGTACAGCACAACAAATGTCCTCAAAGATACAGTCCTCCTCTCTGTCTGCATCAAACTGGAAGTTGGGAACCAAAAACACAACGACTTACTAACCTGACATGAGAGAATTACCATTGCTGATCTCCTTATGAAATTGCTATTCGCCTGTTTGTTATGCTGGTCCACTGATCTCACATCACCACTGACAGTATGCAGATCAAGAAAGTCACAGAAAAGTCAGCAGACTTTATTATCTGTGTACTTGTTTTGGGTTAGTGACTCTGACTAATGAAGCCATGGGATCAGCATGATAGCCAGGCAACTAGCAATTTCAGAAGCAGAAGTCAGGGGTTTACTTTAAAGGGTACCCCTATTTTGTGGGGAAAAAATAGCAAGTAAAGAAAATTAATATAGCATATTTATAATCAAGTATTGAGTATAATGAGTTCATTAAAGTCATATTGTGAGTTAATATTCTTAAAAACGACCTTTCATTTTCCATCTGCAGTGCTATAATTTTCTGTTAAATGCAATATGGCAACCTCGAGGCGTTCAGTACACATATGGTCTACAGAACGCCCCCTCGGATATGTAATTTCCTGCTTGTGTGATTGTCTCCCTGATTTTCCCAGAAGTCTGCACTAAGATACAAGTCAGATTTTGGGCATCCCCTGCTATAAAAATGTCATTTTTGATGAGATACTCCCAAAGGGAAATGACTTCTAAGGGGGTGGAGACCCTGCCACTTTCCTCATTAGAACCCCAGCAAGTTCAGCAGCTGATTGATAATTGTGAAATCAGTCCCATTAGATTTACTTACCACATAGACACAGACAAACTAACTGCTATTTCTGCAGAATAACAGAAGGACGGAATCTGCAACAAAGTTTGTTAAAATCCCTGCAATGTACATAGATCACCCAGAGGGGAATGTTTTAGTCCTCCAGATGTTGTTGAGGGTTCCTTGAGCTGTGGCTGAGTGATTTCCCATCTGATGGTGCCACTGGACAGAGCCAGCAACATGACACCAATTAACTTTTTAGCTGTTTGTAAGGGTGGCATTTTGGCTCCCGCTGTAAGGGAGGCATTCTTCCCTGATCACCAATGTAAGGGGGATTGGGGGGGGGGGGGGGGGGGCATTTTTTTCTTTTGACCACCAATGTAAGGGGAACAATCTTCCCATTGATTACTAATGTAAGGGGGGTATTCTTCTCTAATCACCATAGTAAGGGGGGTATTCTTCCCACTAACCACTAATGTAAGGGAGGCAGTCTTTCCACTGATCCTTAATGTAAAAGGGGTAATCTTCCTTGATCACCAATGTAAGGAGGCTAATCTTCACTGATCATCAATGTAGGGTGGCTAATCTTCCCTGTTCACCAATGTAAGGGGGGTAATCTTCCCTGTTCACTAATGTAAGAGGGGGGGCATTCTTCCCTGATCACAATATGAATGCATTCGTCCTACTGATCACCAAAATAAGGGAAACAGTCTTCCCACTGATCCTCAATATAAGGGGAGCAATCTTCCCCACTGACCACCAATGTAAGGGGAGCAGTCTTCCCACTGATCCTCAATGTAAGGGGGTTGTTATTCCCTGATCACCAATTTAAGGGGCATTCTTCCCACTGACCCCTAAAAGAAAAGATTTTAGTAGAGATTTGAAAATTCTTTAAAGGGTTCTCTGATGGAAAAAAGGTTGAGCAAGGCTGGTCTAGAGAGTACAAATTTAATAAATTCAATCAATATTTGGATTAAAATAACAAAACGGCAAACGTGATGGTATCACTGAAAGAAAGTACATCCAAGTACTATAAAATGTTTCAATCAATTCAAAAATGAAACGCAAAGATGATGTTTCTGTGGCCAGCAAAGGAAACCATCAGATGACTCAACCCAACAGGCTCCAAGAGTTTTGTTTAGTTTTTGCTCTCATCGAAAATACATATCTGTTGATTCTGCCAGATGTCCAGTACTATCCTGTCTACTCTGCAGAGTCATCTCATGCTATTTTATCAGTAATGTTACCTTGTGAAATATACAGAATATATATATACAGAACACCTCCACCTTATGCTATGGAGATAAGGGGAGAAGGAGATATTCTGCAGAACTAACACACTTCTTGTTCTAGGGCGACAACACTGCTCCTTCATAGATACAGTGCAGTGAGTGAGCGTTGTCACCCTAGGACAGGAAGTGTGAAAAAAAGCCAGATAAAAGAAAATGAATGCAGCCACAGTTGACATCTAAGAACTGGAAAGCTGCAATACATTACATTTGTGTTCTTGGGTTTAGATATGCTTTTAGATAGTCCAAGATGTGCAATTCGATTATACAATCTACTTTGGATTTACTTACTCTTACATAATACAAGAGGCCTACCTGATTGGATATAAGTTAAATAGATTTGTTCAAGTAGGACTTTGCATTATTGGTTGATAAATCTACAGAAGACCAAGCTGATGTTGTACATTCATATTGTAACATGTATGACCAGCTTTATATGGATCCTGTTGGCGTTCTAAGTCTGGGACATCTTTTGAACATACACATGATATCTGCAGGAACTGATTTCACTTACCCTGGCTATCAGCCCTTTATCCTGGTAATATTTGACAATCAGTGGGAGATTCTGCTTAAAATTCTCCAATCGTCTGTCTATGGCGTGAGCGTTATCGTCCGGTCGCCCCTGCTGTGCAGAACGCTTCTCCAAACGCTGTCGTAGTCGCTGGCTGGAACATGCCAAGAAGATCACCAGGTCTGGAATCCCAATCTGCAGGGAGTGAAATGTTTGCTCAGGCTGTTCCTGATCACAGGGACCTTAAATATTTGGTTTGGTATAAATGACAATGTTATGCAAGCAACAAAAATAGTCATACATGTTCACCTTTAAAGTGGTTGTAAACCTCTGAAATGAAACGTGAACAAAGCAAATCCTTCTATAGTGTCTACCTGCCTCTATCCAAAACGACTAGTGTGATTTCTGTCCGCTGCCTCGCTTCCTCTGCTATCTACGTTAGTCACTTTTGACATGTTATGCTGACTCCGAGGTATCCAGATGGATGGGGAGGGGAGCTCCAGCACACAGCCTGTGATTGACAGCCTCAGCTGTATCCATTCCTTCCTCTCAGATCTCAGACTACACTCAACTCCTTGATCTATGCTGTGCAGTGTGTGATCACATCCCCACCCCCTGCCTTCTGACAATCACAAATACTGTGTAAACTGTAGACTTTGAACGGATGTAGCGAAGGGATGGCTGCAGATAAACAGGTACAACTTATGTACAGTGGGGAAAATAATTATTTGATCCCCTGCACATTTTGTAAGTTTGCTCACTTACAAAGAAATGAAGGGTCTTTTTCTATCAGGTGTATTTTAAATGATAGAGACAGAATATCAACCAAGAATCCAGAAAAAAACACACAATACAAATGTTATAAATGGAGTAGCAGTTTAGTGAGTAAAATAAGGATTTGATCCCCAAGCAAATCATGACTTAGTATTTGGTGGAGAATCCCTTGTTGGCAAGCACAGAGGTCAGATGTTTCTTGTAGTTAGTGACCAGGTTTGCACACATCTCAGGAGGAATTTTTTTACAGATTTTTTTTTATAGATCTTCTCTAAATCCTTAAGGCAGGGATCTCCAAATTATGGCCCTGCAGCTGTTGCGGAACTTCATGTGCCATGAGGCATTGTAAAACTCTGACATTCACAGACATGGCTAGGCATGATGGGAATTGTAGTTCCTGAACACCTGGAGGACCGTAGTTTGGAGACCCCTGCCTTTAGGTTTCTTAGCTGTCTTTTGGCAACTCGAAGTTACAGGATCTAAAGACTGGCTAGGCCACTCCATGATCTTAATGTGCTTCTTCTTGAGCCACTCCTTTGTTGCCTTGGCGGTATGTTTTGGGTCATTGTCATGCTGGAAGACCCATCCACGACCCATCTTCAGTGTTCTGGCTGAGGGAAGAAGGTTCTCATCCAGGATTTTACAATATATGGCCCCATCCATTGGACCCTCAATGTGGCAAAGTCGGTCTGTACTTTTAGCAGAGAAACAGCCCCAAAGCATAATGTTTCCACCTCTGTGCTTGACTGTAGGGATGGTGTTCTTAGCATTTTTTTTTCCTTCAAACACGGCGAGTCCCCTTGCTCATGAAGACACATGTACAGCCATGCAAATGAACATCTAAATGATTCAGAGAAGGATTGGGAGAAAGTGCTGTGTGTTTGGAGGAAGAGAAATGCTCACTATGACCCTAACAACACAATCCCTACAGTCAAGCACAGAAGTGGAAACCTGGTGCTTTGGGGCCGTTTCTCTGCTAAAGGTACAGGCTGACTTTGCCGCATTGAGGGGCTAATGGACGGGGCCGTGTATTGTAAAATCTTGGATGAGAACCTTCCTTCCTCAGCCAGAACAGAAGATGGGTCGTGGATGAGTCTTCCAGCATGATAATGACCCAAAACATACCGCCAAGACAACAAAGGAGTGGCTCAAGAAGAAGCACATTAAGGTCATGGAGTGGCCTAGCCAGTCTCCAAACCTTAATCCTATAGAAAATATATGGAGGGAGCTGAAACTTCGAGTTGCCAAGAGACAGCCAAGAAAACTTAAGGATTTAGAGAAGACCTTTAAAGAAGAGTGGGCCAAAACCCCTCCTGAGATGAGTGCAAACCTGGTACCCAACTACAAGAAACGTCTGACCTCTGTGCTTGCCAACAAGGATTTCTCCTGTTTTCTCATGTTTTGCTTGGAAATCAAATACTTATTTTACTCACAAAAAAGATATGAGCTGACACAACCACAGTGACAGGCCTCCATACCGGTAAATACGTGATTATACAAAGAGCTATGGTCATGGGACTTTGAGTGAGGCCGGTCACTAAATCAGGTAAAGGTACAGACAGTATATGAAATAAAAATAGATTTATTATACAAACAAATAAAAAAATATTCTCAGAGTACATAATGCGATCATAAAAAATAATTCCATAGAAATTCCATAGAAAGCTGACATACATAGCATTGATAAATAAGATATTTACATATTCAATAGATACGTGATGGCATAGATAAGCGGGTACATAGTAAATCTGGGTAAAAAATCAAGCTGCAGTGACATAAAAGAACTCTGCGCGTTTCGAGGATCCATCCTTTCATCAGGAGTACGATGTCAATAGTATCTATAAATATGGATAGTACATAATGAATGTTAATGGGGGGTTAAAAAATAAATAAAAATTAAAGAATAAAAAGCAAAAGGTCTAACACTTGTCAGCTAATAAAACATGTATGATGGCCCAGCTGCTGGGAGAAAGACGGGGGGTGTCCAAAATGATGTCAGCCCAGGGGGCTGAGGCAAGGGCATGCGAACCCAGCCCTGGGAACGGCCGATAAGCAGGACAAGAGACCACGTTTGAATGATGATGAAGGTGACAAATAGGAATCTGCACCACTCTGAAAATAGTAATAAGGTGTGTCAAGTGTTTATTTGTTTGCCATGATTGAGTAGGTACATAGCAGACAATACATGCAATAGTGGCACATAATATAACAAATCACGTATCCAAGTCATTTACATGTTAAAAGCATGAATAAAATATACAATAATATTTTCCTCCATAATAAAAAATCACTATAATATAACAGTTATGATCCACAGTATTGCCTGGATCCAAAAATCATGTAAGTATATGTGTGTTTCATCTAGGTTAAGCCCGACGCGTTTCATGGGATCTATCCAATCACCAGGGACGGATGCATGATACAAATATAAGGAGAGGTAAGTATATCCAAAATCAACCATTCATGGACAACAATTGGAAAAGAAAGAATATACATACAGGGAGGATAAAGTAGTCATCCCTGTAAGACTTACATATCTGCTTAGTGTGAAACAAACACACCGCCAGGGTGCTAGGGCCGCAATGAATACCTAGTCTGGAAGCTGTAGTAATAGGGTCCAACAGGAACACAGGGAGCATGAATGTAGGTGTAACCCAGAGTATCTGGAACAATAGGAAAAAAGGGCTCCATTCTGTGGATCAATGAAAATATGAACCAAATGGTACCGAAAATATAAAAATACAAACTAATCAAAGAGAGGAGCCCAAATTAAAATGAGTATAAACTGATATCAAAACAGCACAAGTCCCCAGAAATTGGTAAAGTCCTGGGATTAAAACCCCACATATGAAATGAATGTCATAATGATATAATTTGACGCTACAATCTGAGGATGTACTGTTTTCTCCATCTGGCGCGGAGGGCGGGACTGATGCGGACTCATTTCCGGCGTTCGTGTCGGATGGATAATCCCTCACTCCTGTTCCCTCCCTTCCTATTGCATCCAGCATGAAGTTGGTGGGGGCACGCCCTCAGCCTTGGGTATATACAGCCGAGGCCGGCCAGCTTATCACTCTATTTGTTTTGGTCACCAGATTATTCCTTACCAGGTCATTTTTTCACAATATATCCGTAAGTTTGGCTACTTCATCACACTTTTTTCTGCTCACCATTTCGCCTTGGTTTTCATGAGCACCCATTTATTCCTGTCCTTATTGGTTTTGTTATCGTTTGGTCACTATACTGACATTTGAGTCACTATGTTTTCACTTCCACCGCTGCGGTGGGCTGTGTGTTCACTTTTTCCCCCTCTTCCTTTTTTTCTTCCCCCTTTTTTACATCGTGGTCACTTTTTTCCAAAAAATTTACACTTTTTAGACATTTCCGCACCCTCTCCTTGCATATGTGCAATGATATTAATTACATATATACTTTTATATATATATTTGATGGCACACATTATTACTATTTTCAGAGTGGTGCGGATTCCTATTTGTTTCTCATTTTTCACCTCCATCATCATTCAAACGTGGTCTCTTGTCCTGCTTATCGGCTGTTCCCAGGGCTGGGTTCGCATGCCCTCGCCTCAGCCCCTCGGGGCTGACATAATTTTGGACACCCCCCCCCCCCCGTCTTTCTGCCAGCAGCTGGGCCATCATAAATGTTTTATTAGCTGACAAGTGTTAGACTTTTTGCTTTTTATTCTTTCATTTTTATTTTGCGTTTTTAACCACTCCAGCCCCGGAAGATTTTACCCCCTTCCTGACCAGAGCACTTTATGCGATTCGACACTGCGTCGCTTTAACTGACAATTGCGCAGTCGCGCGACATTGCACCCAAACAAAATGTATTTTTCCCCACAAATAGAGCTTTCTTTTGGTGGTATTTGATCACCTCTGCGGTTTTTATTTTTTGCGCTATAAACAAAAAAAGAGCGCCAATTTTTCGAAAAAAACTCAATATTTCTACTTTTTGCCATAATAATAAATATCCCCCAAAAATATATATAAAAAAACGTTTTTTTCCTCAGTTTAGGCCGATGTGTATTCTTCTACATTATTTTGCTAAAAAAATTGCAATAATTGTTATACTGATTGGTTTTATTATAGCGTCTACAAATTAGGGGATAATTTTATGGCATTTTTATTATTATTTTTTTTTTTTTTTACTAGTAATGGTGGCGATCTGCGATCTTTATCAGGACTGCGACGTAATGGCGGACACATCGGACTCTTTTGACACATTTTTGGGACCATTGGCATCTTTATAGCCATCAGTGCTATAAAAATGCACTGATTACTGTAAAAATGTCACTGGCAGGGAAGGGGTTAACACTAGGGGGCGATCAAGGGGTTAATTGTGTTCCCTAGTGTGTGTTCTAACTGAAGGGGGGAGGGGACTGTGTAGGGGAGATGACAGATCGCTGCTCATACTCTGTATGAACAGACGATCAGTCTTTTTTCCCCTCAGAGAACCAGAAACTGCGTGTTTCCACACACAGATTCCGGTTCTCCGTGTGTCAGTGGCGATCGCGAATGCCCGGCGGTGATCGCCAGGCACTCGCATTGGCTCGGTGGGAGAGCAGCGGGCTAGTGGCCACGGGGCGAAGCGACGTAACATAACGTAGTTTCGCCCAGCCATGCAATGCTGCCACAGTAAAACTGCGGCAGCTGGTCGGCAAGTGGTTAAAAAAAAATGTTGCCATGGGGTTCCCCTCAAAATCCATACCAGACCTAATGGTCTGGTATGGATTTGGGGGGGTGGACCCCACACAGTTTTTTTTTGGCTTGGGGATCCTCTAAAATTGGTACCATGATGTATGTATGGATTGGGGGGGCCCCCACGCTGTTTTTTGTTTCTCAATTTTTATTGATGGCAATTGTTTTGTTTACATTTAGCTGTCAGCAGGGAACCCAACTGACAGCTGATGAGTCTGAATCTGAATGGACACACAGAGCTCCAGCTTGGCTTGGGTGCCCCAATAGCAAGCTGCTCCAGGGCCTGGAGCACAGAAGAGGCACCCGAGAAGAGGAGGATCCGGGCTGCTCTGTGAAAATCCACTGCAAAAGAGCCGGTAAGTATAACAGGTTTGTTAGTTTTACACTTTCACTTCAAAGTAGGGCTGAAACAACTAATCGATTATGAAATTAATCGATTACCATTTTCATAATCGATTATTCGGCCAGTAACTTAATGGGGTTAAAAAAACTAAAATGAGCCCTTTATAGTACCAAAAGAGCAAATAATCGCTACTGTAAATGTTACTTTCACAGTTCTACAGTAAAAAAAATGATTTACAGTAGTGATTAGCTGCTTTTTTTGTACTAAAAAGGGCTTATTTTATTTTTTTTAACCCCATTATGTTACTAAACTTCTTAGACCTGGTTCACATCTATGGTTTTTTTCAGCCGCTGCGTATTTGGAAAGGGTCAGGGACTTTTTTTAATGCGAAACTGTGCTTTTTTGGTTCAATATACTTCAATGGAGAAGCTACAGAAAAGCATATAATGCGTTTTTGCAGCAATTTGTATTTTTTAATCTGCCCAACAACAAATTGGCCAAAACAAAAATGCAAAAACACCAATTGGCAGAATGGCACGGCTGGGCAAATAGGTGTACCCGTACGTCCCTCTGTGTTTGCCGCCTTGCCATTGCGTGTGAGCGCCAGCTGGGAGCTCCGTGAGTCGGGTCGCGGTTCCCGCGGACTCGATCGCCGCGGGGATACCTGCGATCGCCTCACGAAGAGGACGAACGGGGAGATGCTAATGTAAACAAGCATCTCCCCGTTCTGCCTAGTGACACTGTCACTGATCTCTGCTCCCTGTGATCGGGAGCAGAGATCAGTGATGTATAATGTATAAATGACAATGTATAAATGACAATGGTCCCAAAAATGTGTCAAAAATGTCCGATGTGTCCGCCATAATGTCAGTCATGATAATAATCGCTGATCGCCGACATTACAAAATTAATAATAAAAATGCCATAAAACTATCCCCTATTTTGTAAACGCTATAACTTTTGTGCAAACCATTCAATAAACGTTTATTGCGATTTTTTTTTTTCCCAAAAATGTGTAGAAGAATACTATCAGCCTAAACTGAGGAAAAAAAATGTTTTTTTAAATATTTTTTGGGGATATTTATTATAGCAAAAAGTAAAAAATAATGCGTTTTTTTTCAAAATTGTCACTCTTTTTTTGTTTATAGCGCAAAAAATAAAAACCGCAGAGGTGATCAAATACCACCAAAAGAAAGCTCTATTTGTGGGAAAAAAAGGACGCCAATTTTGTTTGGGAGCCACGTTGCACGACCGCGCAGTTGTCAGTTAAAGCGACGCAGTGCCGAATCGCAAAAAAACACACTGGTCAGGAAGGGGGTAAATTCTTCCGGGGCTGAAGTGGTTAATGAATTACTTTTTTTTTTTTTACCATAGTATAACTACTTGCAACAATGTTTCCCTCTTTTATCTTTGTACCTGATTATGGTAGAAAGGAAAAGATATTAAAGTGGTAGTAAACCGCCACAGAAATAAAAATCGATCGGGCCCCCTGCAGGGTTGTCATAATGTACTAGTATTCACTGCATATCAGCACATTATGACAGACTTACCTGTAAAGCAGATCCCTTCCGCGCAGTGCTGCCACCGATCCCGGACGCTACCATCTTCACCCTGTCTTCCTTCCAGGTTTGGGGGTCCTGGCACTGTATGCCGTCCCTTTAAAGCGCATGGGCTGGTGACGTCACCAGCAGCCCCACTTGTGAATATCTCCTTAACAGTGCAAGTTTACTGTATTTACAGATATGCCTTATTATAGGCTTACCTGTAGGTATAAGTTAGAAAGTAGAGTTTACCTCCACTTTAAACACAGTGTGAAGATTTGTATGCCAAATAGACTCTGCCTGACATCACGACAACCAAAGGATCTCTGTGATCATATGACCAGGAAAAATAGTCACTGCTAATGATCATCAAGACCAAAGGATCAAAGAGAACACATGATTAGGAACAATACCGGCTGCCAGTGATCACCACGACCAAAAGATCACCTGACCAGAAACAACTCATGATGGCCAGACTTGTTTCAACAGACTAGGACTCAGATGTGTTAAGAGTACCTGTTCCTCAAATGTGAAGGCCTGCCCAATGTCCCTGGGAAACCCATCAACTACAAATCCACAGGAATCCCGCTGATTGATAAATTGCTGTTTCAGCTCCTCAATTGTTGTTTCCTGTATAAAATAAGACAAAAGACAAACAATTGTGTTAGGAGGTAATGAGAATACATGAAACTCATTATTATTGAGCTACCAAAACCCCCAGATCCTTCTCCACCATTGATTCCCTCAGTTGTACTCCCCCCTATTATGTATGATGCATGCATATTCTTAGCCCCCAAGTGCATAACTTTACATTCATCAACATTAAACCTCATTTGCCACATAGTTGCCCAATTAAACAGTGCATTGAGGTCGGTTTGTAAGCTGCAGACATCCCATAAGGACGTTATTCCACTGCATAGCTTGGTGTCATCTGCAAACACTGAAATGGTACTTTTAATCCCAGACCCAATATCATTTATAAAGCTATTAAAAAGTAACAACCCCAACACTGAACCTTGGGGTACACCACTGATAACCTTAGACCATTCAGAGTAAGGATCATTAACCACTACTCTCTGAATTCGGTCTTTTAGCCAGTTTTCTATCCATTTACAGACTAATTTTCTCAAGCCTGTAGTCTTTACCTTACACATGAGCCGTGTGTGGGGAACTGTGTCAAACGCTTTTGCAAAATCCAAGTATACCACGACACAGCCACCCCTCTGTCCAAGCTTTTACTTACCTCTTCTTAAGAAATCAGGTTTGTCTGACAACTTCTGTCTTTCATGAATCCATGCTGTCTGTTGCTGAAAATATTTCTTTCCAGCAAGTACTCATCTATGTGGTCTTTTATTAAACTCTCCAGTATCTCCCCGACTATAGAAGTTAAACTAACAGGTCTATAGTTATTTGGTAAAGGCTTTGATCCCTTTTTTAAATATAGGCACCATATTGGCCTTACGCCAATCCAGTGGTACTATTCCAGTCATTAATGAGTCCCTAAAAATTAGAAGCACTGGGCTTGAAATGACATGAAATTAAATTGAAATGAAATCAGTGTATGCCATCTGGTCCAGGTGCTTTATCCACTTTTGTCTAAAATGTTTTGGACCATATCACTTTTGAGTCATTGTGGATCATTTGGTTCAGTGTCAATACCATCCCCATTATGGACATCCCCCATGCTCCTTTGTATACACAGAGTTGAAGAAAGTATTTAAAGCGGAGTTCTACATTCTTTCACAAATCAAGATGATTCACAAGCAGGCATTATAGACAGTGACAAATGGAAAGAATTTTTTTTTCCCTAAGGGTTACCTTGTTATTGATTGTTGAAGTGGCGCTTCCTGTCCTAGCCACCTGCGGGTATTGGTGTCAGATCCGGCAGCGCAATGTCTGCTGGGGCGGTGCACTGACTCCTGGGAGCTATGAATCAATCTTCCCAGGAGTCAGTGTGGCTAGCCGCCGCTAATGATCGCGAGATCCCGAAACCGGAAGTTTACATTAGTTGCCAAAACAACGGGGCAGGCACTTCCGACGCCGCCGCCCGTTGTGATTTCAACGTCGGAAGCTTACGGCGCTGCGACGTGGACTCAATGCGCGGGAACGGGCGGTGCATGCTGGTAGCTCAGCATCATCGTATCCTGGAAGTGTCTGTTTGTGGGCTTCACATTCCCACAGGCAGGATGAGAACTTCCACGAAGAAATTATATAAGTTGCTTTTAGAGACGAAAATGGACATGAGGGGATATTATGCACCAAAAAAGTGAGTGGTACATTTTGATTACATGAACTTAGGAATTTAGAAAAAAAAAAAAAAAAGATTATACGTTGAAACTCCGCTTTAATAACTTTGCCTTCTCTTTGTCCCCAGTCAACCACTCCACATTATTTTGTAAAGGGCCTACATGCTCAGACCTGACCTTTTTACTATTAATACATTTCAATAATTTTTGGGGGTTTGTCCTACTATCTTTTGCAACCTTTCATTTGTTTGGAATTTTTGCGACCTAAATTTCCTTTTTACAAATTCTTTGTAACATTTAAACGATGATAGTGTTTGTCAGGGATTGACCCGGCGCATGAATGTGCACATGCACGCAGGAAGTGAGACTGGCGCCAATCCACCATATTTAAACTCCTCAGCTGCACAGAGACCTTGCTGTCTGATCTGCAGCTTGTACCCGTGAAACCTGTTCCTAAGATCATGATTCTGATTCCTGTGTTTGACCCGGCTCACTCTGATTACGCTTGTTCTCTGCTACCCTGACCCCGGCTTGCCTCGTTGATGACGTTTACCTCTCTACTCCTTGATATCCTGTTGCTAAACTCTACTTGCATCCTGACCATTCTCTGCCTGTCATCTATATCTGCATCTGATCGCCTGTTACCAAACCCGGCTTGTCTGACTACGCATTCAGTGTCTCCTCAGCTCTGCACCTACCAGCCTGCTTCCTGTTTCCTGTTTCCTGCTGCATCAGCTGAACTGACAACACCTGCCGTTCAACCTGCTGGTCTATCCTGGTGACACATCTACTACCCCGAAGACGATCCAGGCACCCATATACCGCCAGGCTTTTGCAGCCACTGTTGCAACATCGGTGGCCCTTGAACCCAGGTTGTACGAGAAAGCCTTTCCACTACATGTCAGGCTCATCCGTCGGGTATGTGACAGTATCAGACAGCCATGTCTGAGCCTGCAAGTGGGAAGTCGGCCATGGATGAGATCTGTCAGCACCTTGCAGCCCTTACCCAAGCTGTCAAATCTCTGCAGGAGGGTTATACGCAATTGGAACAACGTTTACAGAATCTAGCTGCACCAGCAGTCCCTCTGCCACAGGGACTGCCACTACAGCACCCTCAGTGGTGATGCTGCTTCCTGAACCCAGAGTTCCAGCACCAGAGAGATTTTCAGATGACCGGAGAAAATTTCGATCCTTCCGCAACGCATGTGAGCTGTACTTCGCCCTGCAACCTCAAACTTTCTCACTCGAATCCACCAAAATAGGATTTATCATCTCACTGCTCCAGGGTGAGCCCCAGTCCTGGGCCCATCGGATGTTGGAAAATAACAATTTATTGCTGCAATCCATGTCCGCCTTCTTCTGTGCGATGTCCCAATTGTATAATGACCCGCAATGAAACACCACAGCAGAGGCTGCCCTTCATGCACTCCAGCAAGGCCACAGAACGGCCGAAGACTATGTTACAGACTTTAGACGCTGGAGTGCAGACAGGCAGTGAAATGACGCAGCCCTGCAACACCAGTTCCGCTTGGGGCTATCAAAAAGTCTCGCTCATCCAAGTCAAAAAGACATGGATGAGCGAATTTGGGGTGGAGGAACTTGCTTGGCCTGCACAGACTCCAGACCTCAACCCTATAGAACACCTTTGAGATGAAAGAAAGCAGAGACTTTTCGTCCAGCATCAGCGCCTGACCTCACAAATGCGCTTCTGGAAGAATGGTCAAACATTCCCATAGACACACTCCTAAACCTTGTGGGCAGCCTTCCCAGAAGAGTTGAAGCTGTTATAGCTGCAAAGGGTGGGCCAACTCAATATTGAACCCTACAGACTAAGACTGGGATGCCATTAAAGTTCATGTGGCTGTAAATGCAGGCGTCACAATACTTTTGGTAATCTAGTGTCAGTCCCAGGTGCCATGGTAAAGAAGTGGAAATATGTTCCAGGTTTTGCTGTGAACTTACATAGTTACATACAATGGCTATAAAAAGTCTACACACCCCTGTTAAAATGTCAGGTTTCTGTGATGTAAAAAAATGAGACAAAGATAAATCATTTCAGAACTTTTTCCACCTTTTATTGGGGCCTATAAACTGTACAAATCAGTTGAACAACAAACTGAAATCTTTTAGGTGGAGGCAAGAAAAACTAAAATAATATGGTTGCATAAGTGTGCACACCCATAAACTAATACTTTGTTTAAGTACCTTTTGATTTTACCACAACACTCAGTGTTTTTGGGTATGAGTCTATCAGCATGGCACATCTTGGCTTGGCAATATTTGCCCACTCTTCTTAGCAAAAACACTCCAAGTCTGTCAGATTGCGAAGGCATCTCCTGTGCACAGCCCTCTTCAGATCACCCCACAGATTTTCAATCGGATTCAGGTCTGGATTCTGGCTGGGCCATTCCAAAACATTAATCTTCTTCTGGTGAAGCCATTTCTTTGTTGATTTGGATGTATGCTTTGGGTCGTTATGCTGAAAGATGAAGTTCCTCTTCATGTTCAGCTTTCTAGCAGAAGCCTGAAGGTTTTGTGCCAATATTGACTGGTATTTGGAACTATTCATAATTCTTGACTAAGACCCCTATTCCAGCTGAAGAAAAACAGCCCCAAAGCATGATGCTGCAACCACCATGCTTCACAGCGGGTATGGTTTTCTTTTGGTGATGTGCAGTGTTTTTGTGCCAAACATATCTTTTGGAATTGTGGCCAAAAAGTTCCTCCTTGGTTTCATCAGACCAGAACACATTTTCCCACATGCTTTTGGGAGACTTCAGATGTGTTTTTGCAAAATTTAGCCGGGCTTGGATGTTTTCCTTTGTAAGAAAAGGCTTCTGTCTTGCCACTCTACCCTACAGCCCAGACATATGAAGAATACATGTTGTCACATGTACCACACAGCCAGTACTTGCCAGATATATCTGCAGCTCCTTTAATGTTGCTGTATGCCTCTTGGCAACCTCCCTGACCTGTTTTATTCTCATCCTTTTATCAATTTTGGAGGGGTGTCCAGTTCTTGGAAATGTCACTGTTGAGCTCATGGGCGTCCGCAGAATTTTTTTCAGGGGGGGGCATCATTTTAAGGTCACCAATGCTCCGCCCCTTTTCGATAATGTCATGAAGGGGAGGGTATTAGTCATTAACACATAAAGCGTGATAACCCTCCCCCTTCCACTGCCACATTTGGCAGTTTGTTTCTGATATAATAATCCCCAATATTGGTGTCAGTTTCTGAATAATAATTCCCAGTATTGGTGTCAGTTTCTGCAATAATAATCCCCAGCGTTGGTGCAGTAGCTGCAATATTAGCCCCAGCATAGATGGTCAGTGGTGATATGCTAATTTAAAACCATACAGCATGAAGGAGCTAATTAACACTGACATTGGCCACTAATTCAGCTCAAGGGGTTAATGAAAACTGCTATTGATCACTAATGCAGTAGCGGCCAGTGACAGTGTTAATTACCCCTTTGTATTGCAGCAGGAATAGGTTAACACTGACACTGGCCACTAATGCAGCACAAAGGGGTTAATTAACTGCTACTGGCCACTAACGCATTAGAGATCAATGGCAGTGTTCATAAACGCCTTGTGCTGAATTAGTGGCCAGTGTCAGTACATTAACCCCTTCATGCTGCATATTACTGGCTAATGGCTTAATTAACCCCCAATCACAAAACCCACCACAGCTCCCAAGACATTAACCAGTCCAGTGCACTGGAAAAACGTCACTGCAACATTACACTGTTAAGCAACATGCCCTGCAAGAAATATCCAGAGCCTAGTAGTACACCTACTGCCCTGTGCAGAGCGATGGTGTTGGGGAGGGGAGGGTGACAGTGTCACCTGGGAGGAAGGAGGGCACCTGACTACATGGTGTCACCGCACATGAGCGTCACATTCCAAACCACAAAAAGTCACATCAGTAATCATCATCATCACATATCCACCAACAGCCCTTCCCCTCTGTCTGCCATTGCTCACTTACCTAATTCCAGCAACATGCATCCCTCGCGGTGCCTCTCTCTCTTCCTGTCCCGGCCTCTGAATGACATCATGTCAGAGGCAGGGACTAGAAATTATCTGTGGGGTGGAGTTCACTCCTCCTGACAGAGAAGTGTAACTGATGTCTTCTCAGCTGAGTGTAGGAGCGCAGGGAGCGTTCCAGCACTCGGCACCCCGCTGCAGCTCTGCGAGGACACTTTAGGTCTGACTTGGGTAGTGATCTGTGACTGTGTACTGATGTGCATGTTCATCTGCCATCAAGCACAGTTTAGCCAGCACTGCCCGCACTGTCATGTTGCCGATTCCAGGGGGGGGGCACTTGACCCCCCTTGCCCCCTGCTGCGGACGCCCATGGTTGTGCTATATTTTCTCAACTTGATGACTATCTTCACTGTGTTCCATTGTATATCTAATGCCTTGATAATTTTTTGTACCCTTCTCCTGACTGATACCTTTTAACAATGAGATCCCTCTGATGCTTTGGAAGCTCTCTGAGTACCATGGCTTTTGCTGTAGGATGCGACTAAGAAAATGTTAGGAAAGACCTACTAAAACAGCTAAACTTTATTTGGGGTTAATCAGAGGCACTTTAAATGATGGCAGGTGTGTACTGACTCCTATTTAACATGAGTTTGAATGTGATTGCTTAATTCTGAACACAGCTACATACCCAGTTATAAGAGGGTGTGCACACTTATGCAACCACTTTTCTTTTTTTTTTTTTACACTTCGCCCCTAAAAGATTTTTTTTTTGCTGTTTTATAAATTTTGCCCCCTAAAAGATTTCAGTTTGTTTTTCAATTGAGTTGTACAATTATAGGTCACATTAAAGGTGGAAAAAGTTATGAAATTATTTATCATTGTCTCATTTTTTTACATTGAAGAAACCTGACATTTTAACAGGGGTGTGTAGACTTTTTATATCCACTGTAGTTGGTAAGGTTGAATAAGGACATCGTTCCATCCAGTTCAAATTGAGTGTGTGTGTGTGTGACTACCATTTCCTATATACCTGTACATTTTGTTCGCTAAGAAAGTTTGTTGATATTCTCTACACTCACCACAGACACCACCAACTGTAGAAGGGAGTGCCACATCCTTATCACTCTAATGCCCCGTACACACGGTCGGATTTTCAGACGGAAAATGTGTGATAGGACCTTGTTGTCGGAAATTCCGACCGTGTGTAGGCTCCATCACACATTTTCCATCGGATTTTCCGACACACAAAGTTTGGGAGCAGGCTATAAAATTTTCCGACAACAAAATCCGTTGTCGGAAATTCCGATCGTGTGTACACAAATCCGACGCACAAAGTGCCACGCATGCTCAGAATAAATAAAGAGATGAAAGCTATTGGCCACTGCCCCGTTTATAGTCCCGACTTACGTGTTTTACGTCACCGCGTTCAGAACGATCGGATTTTCCGACAACTTTGTGTGACGGTGTGTATGCAAGACAAGTTTTAGCCAACATCCGTCTGAAAAAATCCTAGGATTTTGTTGTCGGAATGTCCGAACAAAGTCTGACCGTGTGTACGGGGCATAACAGTAAAGAACCACTTACGCAGTTTAAAGACTGAAACATTCCTCACAACTTTTATTGTTGGCTTCGTCTTCTTTAGAGACCTTGGGTTAAATAGTTTCCTCCCAATACTACAGTCACCATCAAGATTTATTTATTGTGATCGTATCCCCTCTTAAGTGCCCTTCTCCAGGGAGAATATGTTTAATGTCTGCAGTCATTACTGAGGCCCTACAGCCTCAATAAAGCCTTATTAGCTTCTTTGCCCTTCTCTGGACTCTCTCCTTTTCCAGAAATTCCTTCCTGAGGACTGACCAGAACTGGACGGCATATTTAAGATGTGGCCAAACCAGAGTTTTGTAAAGTGGTAGAATTATAGTTTTATCTCTTGAAGTAAATATCCCTTATTAATGCATGATCATAGTCTGCTGGCTTTGCTTGCAGCAGCTTGGCATTGCATGCTATTGCTGAGCCTGTCATCCACTAGGACCCCCAGGTCATTTTCTTTACTCGATTTCCCGAGAAGTTCTCTCCCTAGCGTGTAACACCCATTAGTGTGCAGTAGAGGTGGGATAGGGGAAGGCTCACCATGAGCGATGTTTCACTCTCCCTTTGTAACCTGGGGGAGGAATTATTCCACAGTACACACAGCTACAAAGGCTTGTTCATACTAGAAACTGCATGTGAATCACACAGACACCACACCGTGTGCGTGAATCACATGCAGTTCTATGCAGTGCAAATTCAGCCCATTAATTTTCAATGACCTGAAATCGCACTGCACGAAAAGTAGTGCATGCACTACTTTTGGAAATGCACTGCAACCAGATTGCATGGTACTTTTGTACCATGCGATCCGGTGTGGGCAAACGCATGTGTTTGGGCCGTTATTTGGGGTGTCATTAACTTTGCCCTGACACTCGCTGCAAATCGCAAGGGCAGTGCACGTTGAACGCTGTGCTAGAAAACAGCATGGAACGCGGGTTTCCAGCATGGCTTTCTAGTGTAAAAGGGCCCTTCATGGCCGGTTCACACAAGATGCAGTCCAGTGCGTTTTTTTTTTTCTGCATCAAAAATGCATAGTGAGTAGATTATATGGCTTCCAATGGCCAAGTTCACGCCAGTGTGGTCAGTTCCAGTGCAGAAAAAAAAAAGTAGAACATGCTGCATTTTTTCTGCACAGAACTGTACTGGGACGTGGCAAAACTAATCAAACACGCACCAGAACACATCTAAATGCATTACAGCAAAAAAAAAAACTGGAAACTTTAGAAAAAAATATGAGGGGAAAAAACGCATTTAAAACTCATCAAAAATAAGCATGCAGAAACGCATCCAGAAGGCCTCTGGACTGCGTATTTGTGCTGTTAACTGGCCCTAAAACGTATTACCGTATATACTCGAGTATAAGTCGAATTTTTCAGCACATTTTTTTGTGCTGAAAGTGCCCCCCTCGACTTATACTCGAGTCAAGCACTTTTCTGCAGCAAAAAATGTCATTTTCCGAACCGACTTTGGGGCCCCCGTATCTCAGGCTCACTATGTGCTAGGAACCCCAAATTTGGTGTGCAAACCCAGTAGAACTGGTACCATAACATATCCAAAGCTGAAGTTCCTAGCACTAAGTGGCCCCGAGATACGGGGCCCCAAAATCGGTTCGGAAAATGTCATTCTCTGCTGCAGAAAAGTGCTTGACATTTTCTGAACCGACTTTGGGGCCCCATATCTCAGGGCCACTTGGTGCTAGGAACCCCAAATTTGGTGTGCAAACCCAGTAGAACTGGTACCATAACATATCCAAAGCTGAAGTTCCTAGCACCAAGTGGCCCTGAGATACAGGGCCCCAAAACTGGTTCGGAAAATGTCATTTTCTGCTGCAGAAAAGTGCTTGACATTTTCTGAACTGATTTTTGGGGCCCTGTATCTCAGGGCCACTTGGTGCTAGTAACCCCAGCTTAGGAAATTTTATGGTGCTAGTTCCACTGGGTTTGCACACCAAATTTGGGGTTCTTAGCACTAAGTGGCCCCAAGATACAGGGCCCCAAATTCGGTCAACTGTGTCCATCTGCAGCAATGTCATTTCGGGACCCTTTGGGTTCAGAGACCCCAAATTTTGGCTGCAGCTAGGGGGCATCTAGGAACCCTTAACTACCGAGTTTGAAGTTCAGGGGACCTATGGCTGCAAATGGGCACAGTGAGGCATGCAAATGGGCACAGTGATGCTGCAAATGGGCATTGTTGACCCTCTTTTCCACTTACAGTAGCTGTGCATTTCTCACCCTCGTCTTATACTCGGGTCAATAAGTTTTTCCCATTTTTTGTGTGGTAAATTAGGGCCTCGACTTATACTCGGAACGACTTATACTCGAGTATATACGGTAATTCCTTGTTCAGAATAGGTAGATACTTTAATGTTCACATTCTGGGCACAGATGCACCCTTACATTTCAAAGTGACAGCAGGTGTTTTTTGGGGGGGGGGGGCGACAAACAATCCACCCGCTGTATCCCCCCCCCTCGATATTCTCACGCCCAGTGCAGGGTTTTGTACCTTACTCTGGTTTTAATGGCACCAGGACTCTAGACCGCTAGAAGCTGCGGGGATGATCTGGAGGAGCGGGTAAGTAAATCTTTTTATTGTTCCCTTGGACGTAAAAGAGCAATTAACCCTTGTAGTGCAGGCACAGCCCCACTGCAAAGCATAATTTTTTTTTTCCCCAGAGTTGGGCTTTAAAGCTCAGAGCACATTTTCACAGTGACAATGGGCTGTTTCTGATTGCCTTTTATCACTAAAACAGGTCAAATCAATGAACTGATTACTGTTGCTTCCATAGTGAACAGGTTGGTCCATAAAAGGTGCAGAGTTTGCATTCGGGGATGCATACGGGGCGCCGGACTCATAGGTTTCTATGAGTTTTTATTTTTTTTTTTTTCAAGCCACGATTAGAGCCTGAGGTTCTAATTGACTTGAAAAAGGTTGGGCTCCTGCTTCAGTTTAATATGCTGGATACGTCTCTGCACCCTTTTCTATCCACAGGGGCACGAGACACGGATGGCCCCTGTCCCCAGCCTTGTTCTTTTTGGCCTTGGACCCTCTAGCGCTCGCACTTCGTGAGGTCCAAAACGTGACTGGAATTCCTTATGCAGGCCACGACTTCAAATTACCTTATATACTCGAGTATAAGTCGTTCCGAGTATAAGTCGAGGCCCTAATTTACTACAAAAAAATGGGAAAAACTTATTGACCCGAGTATAAGACGAGGGTGAGAAATGCACAGCTACTGTAAGTGGAAAAGAGGGTCAACAATGCCCATTTGCAGCCTCACTGTGCGTTTTTGCATGCCTCACTGTGCCCATTTGCAGCCATGGGTCCCCTGAACTTCAAACTCGGTAGTTAAGGGTTCCTAGATGCCCCCTAGCTGCAGCCAAACTTTGGGGTCTCTGAACCCAAAGGGTCCCGAAATGACATTGCTGCAGATGGACACAGTTGACCGAATTTGGGGCCCCGTATCTCGGGGCCACTTGGTGCTAAGAACCCTAAATTTGGTGTGCAAACCCAGTGGAACTAGCTCCATAAAATTTCCAAAGCTGGGGTTTCTCGTACCAAGTGGCCCCGAGATACAGGGCCCCAAAAATCAGTTCAGAAAATGTCAAGCACTTTTCTGCAGCAGGGAATGACATTTTCCTAACCGATTTTGGGGCCCCGTATCTCGGGGCGACTTAGTGCTAGGAACTTTATAAATAAATATGTTGTGGTACCCGTTCCACTGGGTTTGCACACCAAATTTGGGGTTCCTAGCACCAAGTGGCCCTGAGATACGGGGCCCCAAAGTCGGTTTGGAAAATGAATTTTTTTGCTGCAGAAAAGTGCTTGACTCGAGTATAAGTCGAGGGGGGCACTTTCAGCACAAAAAAAATGTGCTGAAAAATTCGACTTATACTCGAGTATATATGGTAAGCCTCTTGGCTGACCTTGACTAAACCCCTCACAACTTGAAAGGAGGCTAAATTTGCACTGTTACATTGCCCTATTCGTGGAGGGCTGAGTGCGGGGGGACCGTGGAGGGCTGAGTGCGGGGGGGACCGTGGAGGGCTGAGTGCGCGGGGGGACCGTGGAGGGCTGAGTGCGCGGGGGGACCGTGGAGGGCTGAGTGCGCGGGGGGACCGTGGAGGGCTGAGTGCGGGGGGACCGCAGAGGGCTGAGTGCGGGGGGGACCATGGAAGGCTGAGTGTGGGGGACCGCAGAGGGCTGAGTGCGGGGGGGGGGGGGTGACTGCGGAGGGCTAAGTGTGGGGGGACCACAGAGGGTTGAGTGTGGGGGACCATGGAAGGCTGAGTGCGGGGGGGACCGTGGAGGGCTGAGTGCGGTGGGGGTGACCGCGGAGGGCTGAGTGTGGGGGGCCATGGAGGGCTGAGTGCGGGGGGGGTGACCGCGGAGGGCTGAGTGTGGGGGAAACGGCTAAACGGCTAAATTTGCACTGTTACATTGCCCTATCCGTGGAGGGCTGAGTGCGGGGGGACCGTGGAGGGCTGAGTGCGGGGGGACCGTGGAGGGCTGAGTGCGGGGGGACCGTGGAGGGCTGAGTGCGCGGGGGGACCGTGGAGGGCTGAGTGCGGGGGGACCGCAGAGGGCTGAGTGTGGGGGACCGTGAAAGGCTGAGTGTGGGGGGACCGTGGAGGGCTGAGTGCGGGGGGGTCCGTGGAGGGCTGAGTGCGGGGGGGACCGTGGAGGGCTGAGTGCGGGGGGGACCGTGGAGGGCTGAGTGCGGGGGGGACCGTGGAGGGCTGAGTGCGGGGGGGACCGTGGAGGGCTGAGTGCGGGGGGGACCGTGGAGGGCTGAGTGCGGGGGGGACCGTGGAGGGCTGAGTGCGGGGGGGACCGTGGAGGGCTGAGTGCGGGGGGGACCGTGGAGGGCTGAGTGCGGGGGGGACCGTGGAGGGCTGAGTGCGGGGGGGACCGTGGAGGGCTGAGTGCGGGGGGGACCGTGGAGGGCTGAGTGCGGGGGGGACCGTGGAGGGCTGAGTGCGGGGGGGACCGTGGAGGGCTGAGTGCGGGGTGACCGTGGAGGGCTGAGTGCGGGGGAGACCACGAATGGGAGAATTCAGACCCCAAAAAAGTTTAGCACCAGCCGCCGCTGATAGAGAAAAAAAAAACATTTTTAGCATCCAATTGGATGAAAAATGTATGCATGCAAGAGCAGCTTATGACAAACCTAATTACAATTTATATTTATTTCCCCTTTATCAGATTTGTATGGACAACAGCAAGGTTTTCCTATGTACTGATTTTCATTATGCTTCCCCCAGTTTCTACTCATTCTGAAGCTGAGAGGCTGTAATATTTCCTGTATGCCTGCAGGGGGAGTGACGATTCTTTCCCCACACTGCCAGTTATACATTACTTCCACTACACTGGCTAACTGACAGACATTAAGTATGTATTAGGGCGCAGGTGTTGAATAAGCTTTCGGCGGTGTGAGGGGGCCCCTTAAGTGAATGGAATGAAGACTACAGTTTTCTTTTTTTTTTTAAGGAGATTTTCTTTATTTCTTTTTTTTTTTTATTTAAGGAGAAAGAGATTTTCAAATTTAATTTAAAATTTGAACTCTAGACAGAAATTCAAAGTTTCAGCCCTGAACCCAGATGAGTATTTTGTATAAAATCATGAAAACTTTTGTTATACTGTAAGTAGCCAGTATAAATACCAATATCAGTCTTTACACCAGCCACAGCAAAGCTGGCAGGGAAAGGGCCAGCAATGGGAGCCACTCAGAATCGACTTTATTGCGCTTGCTTAAAGAATGGGAGAGCAGAGTGATGACCTCTTCATGTGTTGCTGCTCTTCCACTGTCCAGTCAGTTAGTCCGGACCATGTCCACTGTCCAAGCTTTGTTTCTCAGCTGCAGTAAAGTGAGGTCACCAACCTGGCTCTGCTGTCTGGCAGGAAAGACTGGATCATATGATTGGCTGACCAGCTTACATATATGTATTTCAATTCTGTATTTGGTTGGAGCAAGGCCGTCTTTAATATTGATTGGACCCTGGGCAAAAATTTTCTTGGGGCCCCCCATGCAGTTTTGCTCTCTACCTGCTTTGAGACATACAATAAATAGCAGCTACACTCAAAATCAGTTTACTGAATCAGATCAGACAGTGATTGCGATTGGTTGCCAGAGGTTACAGTGTATCATTACCGCTCACTGACTGGTTACTAGAGGTTACAGCAAACATTTCGGCTCACTGATTAGTTGCTAGAGGTTACAGCACATGATTTCTGCTTGCTGATTGCTTGCTAGAGATTACTGTACATCAATACTGCTCACTGATTGGTTACTGCACATCATTACTGCTTACTGATTGGTTGTTAGAGGTTACAGCACATCATCTCCCCGCTGGCTGCACACCATGGACTGGACCTTGCTCACATGTGCACCCCAAACTATAATTCCTTCTCTGCCTACCTCTGCACACCACACACTACCCTCCCCCCACTAATTTGCTTACCTTTGCAGAACAGGCTGATGGTAGGCTTAATGACCACAGTTGTAGGCAGGACTTTCAAGCATGCCCCTTTATCTCCCCAGTGGGTAGCATTCAGTATAGGTGATGGTGGATATAACCTCAGGGGGGCATGATATACATATGAATACCACCTCTGTTTACATAGAATGCTGCCTTCTGCCACTATTTACATATGAATGCCGCTGCTATTTACATATCAATGCCGGTATCTACATGTAAACACAGGGTCTGCAGGTGAGTCATCTGTACACAACAAGACAGAGCTGGGCAGCATTAATAACAGAACTTCACACTGAGATATTAGGGTTTGGGGAGAAGAGCAGTGCGGTGGGTGCGGGGAGAACCCCGAAATAGGGTTCAGCAAGGGTGGGGGGAGAAGAGGAGGTAGTTGGGGGAACACAGATAAGGGGTTCAGAAATGGGGGAGGTGAAGCCTGGGTGGGTACGGCAACACCAAAAAGGGGTTGGGGGGGTAGAGATGTGTCCCTTTTCATCTCATAGGACCTATTAGTCTACTAAATTTTCCCTAGACCATCTGGCAGCACTTTTACATCCAGACTTGACCAACGAAGGGGCAGGAACTTAGACGCTGCCATACTGAGGTCTCTGGGGCCAAACCTGGGACGGTGCCAATGACCCTGCAAGGGTAGTGAGGGAGCTGGTTGAGAGATTTGAAAATGGGAGAAATTAATACGCCAGCGTAAAATTGTGCACATGCTTTAAAGCATCTCTGTCCCCCTTCTGTAGTGTCAAATTTGACACTGGACAGAAACCCTTTAGACTTGGTGTTTTGAGCGGGGTTGCCAGAAGATTAATTTCCAGACCAATAAGGCCCCTCCTAAAAGACCATTTAAAGAACTTGAGTTAAGCATAGCTCGTGTAGTGTATGTCGAAAATGAAAACTCATCTCCCCGTCTGGGAATCAAACCTTGGTCTCCCACGTGACAGGCAGGGATACCCACCACTATACTAACGAGGAGCACATGATGGCCTGGCCACTGTCGCCGTCTTCCTGCAGTAGAGCATATGGCTGTGGCTCTTCTCTTCTTTATGGAGAGATCTAGGGTGTATTAAAATCCCTTGGTATAGAGTAGACAGTTACCATGTCTGATATAGCCCTGTTTTTTATAGGCCTTTGCAAACACCTCCAGTGGTGGTGCAATGGGTAAAGCGCCTGATGTGTTATCGTAAAGGGTGGGAGTGCAAATCCCTGCTGAATTTCAGGTGGGGGGAGAAGGTATTGACTTGATTGGGTGCCAAGGATCGCCTATCTAGCCCAGTGTGGGCCAGATAAAATGGGTAGTATGAGTTGGGTAAGGGGAGGTGGAGTATAGATAGGGGAAGTGACTGATAAAAAGGGGAGATGGAGTTAGAATTGTTGGGGAGTCTTGAAAAGGGGGAGAACAAGGGAGGGATTGGGAAGAAGAAAGATCATGGGTGGGTGTGGGAGCACCAAAAAGGGTTCTCCCCCTTTTGGTGCTCCCACACCCACCCGTGATGTTTCTTCTTCCCAATCCTTCTCGGAAGGGCAAAGTGGTTGGGGGAAAACAGAAAAAGGATAAGTACGTGCACCTTGAGAGAAAGAAATTGGGACTCAGGAGGTGCTTTGGAAAACACCAAAACAGGGTTCAGGAGAGGAGGGGGCAGAAGAGGAGGTTGGTGTTGGACCATGGGTAGGGGGGAGAAGTGTATTGGAGAACACCAAAAAAAGGTTCAGGAGAGGGGAGGTGGGTCAGATGAGGAGGTTGATGTTGGACCATGGGTAGGGGGAGAAGTGTATAGGGGAACACCAAAACAGGATTCAGAAGAGGAGGTTGGTGTTGGTTACTGGGTTCAGAAAAGTGAACTGGTGAGTAGGGGTTTAGTAGGCTTATTATTTAGTAGTACCCCTTTTCACCAAAACTCAGTGCCTCTTGGCTCCGACAACCCGCTCCACCCCTTAAGGGATACTGTGGATACTTTCCTCCAGAGTCTCCTTTGATCGCCACACGTACCAGCCAGAAATGGAGTTGGAGGTGGCATCAAGAAACAAATAGGCTTCTGGTGATGAGCAGCAGAGGGGAGCTAAGAAGCAATCCACCAAATAACGGGCCGTCACTGGTCAGACGTGACTCATGATGATAGCAGAGGAACAAAGCAACAGACCTAAATGACTTACTGTAGTCCTCTGGAGTAAGACAATTACTCACTATAGAGGGCTATGCTTTGTTCATATTTCATGTCTGAGGTTTACAACCACTTTAAGCACCATAGGCAGCTAACTTAAATGACTGGGCAGCCGTGCTGCAACACTCAGTAACGTGCGGCAACGTATGTGCACTGCCACCTTGCACAAATGTGAAACTTGCATTACATACAAATAATATTTTAGAAGTTATATCCCATACAGCAGACACCTACCTGAGGGGCAAGCTCCCCCTTAGAAATAATCTGAGCTATCAGCTCCCACTTGCGGTCACTGCTGGCGTGGTGAATAAGCTGCTTGCGTAGAATATCGCCCACGGATATGCAGACAAAGCCAAAATGAGACGCCATCTTTGTACTCTGAGTCCCTTTACCGCTGCCTGGACCACCTGTGATACCAGAAGACACATGCAAATCAGGAGGGAGGGAGGGAAGGGTACAGGATAGGAATAACTTGCTACAACCAATCACATTTCATCCTGTCATCAGTTTATGGCAAATATATATATATATATAAATATATTAACAATAAAACCATCTTCCGAAATTGGAATTTGGTACAAAATGAATTTAAATAGAAAAGATTAGAATAGAACAGAAAATAATATAAAAGAATAGCATAGAAAAACAATAGAACAGAATATAAAAAAATATAAAATATTCTATTCTAATCTTTTTCTATTCGAATTCATTCTGTACCAAATTCCAATTTCGGAAGATGGTTTTATTTTTATAGATGGATAGATAGATCTATATATATATATATATATATATATATATATATATATATATATATATATATATATATATATATATATATATATATATATATATATATATAGATATATCTATATATATATAGATAATATTTCTTTCTATTCTGTTCTACTGTTCTATTGTTTTTCTATTCTATTCTTTTCTATTAGAATTTGATTTCATTCTATTTCTATATAACCATTTTCCGAAATTCGAATTTCGTATAAAATGAATTTGAATAGAAAAGATTAGAATAGAGTAGAAAGAATAGACTAGACAAACAATAGAACAGAATAGAATAAGATATAATATATATATTATATTTTATTCTGTTCTGTTCTATTGTTTTTCTAGTCTATTCTTTTCTATTATTTTCTATTCAAATTCGAATTCATTCTATACGAAATTTGAATTTCAGAAGCCATCTTCCGAAATTTGAATTTCGTATAGAATGAATTCAAATTCGAATAGAAAAGTTTCGAATAGAATAAAAAAGAATAGCATAGAAAAACAATGAAACAGAATAGAAAAAAATATAATATATATATTATATTTTATTCTCTTCTGTTCTATTGTTTTTCTAATCTTTTCTATTTCTATTATTTTCTATTCTAATCTTTTCTATTCAAATTCGAATTCATTCTATACGAAATTCTACTTTTAGAAGCCATCTTCCGAAATTCGAATTTCATATAGAATTAATTCAAATTCGAACAGAAAAGTTTAGAATAGAATAGAAAAGAATAGCATAGAAAAACAATGGAACAGAATAGAAAAAAATATAATATATATATAACCATCTTCCGAAATTGGAATTTGGTACAGAATGAATTCGAATAGAAAAGATTAGAATACAATATATTATATTTTTTTCTATTCTGTTCTATTGTTTTTCTATGCTCTTCTTTTAATATTTTCTATTCTATCCTAATCTTTTCTATTGGAATTCGATTTGATTCTATACGAATTTCAAATTTCGCAAAATGGTTATATATAGTTTACTTTTTCAAATTCAGTTAATGTTTTTTTCGAATGCGGTAGAATTTGTTCGAATTTGATAGTTTTTTTCGAATACGGTCAAATTTTTTCGAATTCGAATACGAAACGAATTCCGAAGACGAATGTAACAAATGTAACGAATTTAACCAAACGAATTTAGTCAAATAACGAATCGAAACTAAACTAAACAAATTTTTTCATCCTGCACATGTCTACGCTGTATGAGGCATACAAAATAAAAGAGGAATCCCTATAATGAACACAGCATCACTTAAACTGACTGCACTGAGTCAATCAGGCCAGTACCAAAACGGCCACCGAAAAGAACAACTCACCAATGACAAAAATGATTTTGGGCCTCTCCCTGTTTGGATCAAACACGTCATATTCCTGAATAAGCCCAGTAGATTCTGTCATATCCGAATCACTGTCGATGGAGAACTGAGATTGGATGGGGGGAAGACACTCATAGCGGCGCATATGTTGGGATCCCTCTGGAAAGATAGACATGAAAAGTAGTAATTATTCCAAAATGAATGATATGTATTGCTAGCTATAGTAAAAAAACAGTAAATTGGTGACAATATACAGACAACTGTGGCCACATACCTATACTCTCTCACAAAGCTTTATTGTGATGTGTGCTGCAGACAGAGAGCTCTCTTATGATGCTATCAAATGCGCTCACATTTTGGCTGCGCTATGTGTTACATTATCTGTGCACTGTGCTGGATGTGACAAATGCAAGGGCAACTTTTCCTAAAATTATTTTGGTGGGTCATTGGAGCATGCCTCTTATATTGGTGGCCAGTGGGAAGAATTCCCAGCATACAGTGGCAGTCAGAATGCCATCCTTATGCCCCGTACACACGAGCGGAAATTCCGCCAGCAAAAGTCCGATGAGAGCTTTTGGTCGGAAATTCCGACCGTGTGTATGCTCCATCGGACTTTTGCTGGCAGAATTCCCGCCAGCATTGAGAGCAGATTCTCTATTTTTCGGTCGGAAAAAGTCGGAAACGCGTTCGTCTGTACGCAATTCGGACGCGCACAAAATCACGCATGCTCGGAAACAATTCGACGCATGCTCGGAAGCATTGAACTTAATTTTCTCGGCTCGTCGTAGTGTTGTACGTCACCGCATTCTTGACGATCGAAAGTTAAGAGAACTTTTGTGTGACCGTGTGTATGCAAGGCAAGCTTGAGCTGAATTCTGTCGGAAAAACCATCCAAGTTTTTTCCAACGGAAATTCCGCTCGTGTGTATGGGGCATAAGAGACCGCTAAAAAGATCATTGGTGGCATGAAGCTGGCTCTACCATGTGGAACTATGGAGGTACCATCAGATGGGAGGTCAATCAGCTGCAGCTCACGGAACCCCTAACAACCTCTGGAGGAACCCTGGTTGAGAATGTCTCCATACGACCCCATTTTGCATGTCTTCAGTACGTTCCATATGGGTCCAGTCTAATTGTTGTGCTGTACTTTAAACTTCCTACTGCTAATTAGGGATGAGCTTCGAGTTCGAGTCAAACTCATGCTCGAATCGAACATTGGCTGTTCGCAAGTTCGCCGAACAGCGAACAATTTGGGTTGTTCGCGGCAAATTCGAATGCCGCGGAACACCCTTTAAAAGTCTATGGGAGTAATCAAAAGTGCAAATTTAAAGGCTAATATGCAAGTTATTGTCATAAAAAGTGTTTGGGGACCTGGGTCCTGCCCCAGGGGACATGGATCAATGCAAAAAAAAAGTTTTAAAAACGGACGTTTTTTCAGGAGCAGTGATTTTAATAATGCTTAAAGTCAAACAATAAAAGTGTAATATCCCTTTAAATTTCGTACCTGGGGGGTGTCTATAGTATGCCTGTAAAGGGGCGCATGTTTCCTGTGTTTAGAACAGTCTGACAGCAAAATGACATTTTGAAGGAAAAAACCCATTTAAAACTACCCGCGGCTATTGCATTGCCGACAATACACATAGAAGTTCATTGATAAAAACGGCATGGGAATTCCCCAAAGGGGAACCCCGAACCAAAATGTAAAAAAAAAAAAAAGACGTGGGAGTCCCCCTAAATTCCATACCAGGCCCTTCAGGTCTGGTATGGATATTAAGGGGAACCCCGGCCAAATTTTTTTTTTAAAAATGACGTGGGGTTCCCCCTAAATTCCATACCAGACCCTTCAGGTCTGGTATGGATTTCAAGGGGAACCCCGCGCCAAAAAAAAAAAAAAATACGGCGTGGGGTCCCCCCAAAAATCCATACCAGGCCCTTATCCGAGCACGCAACCTGGCAGGCCACAGGAAAAGAGGAGGGGACGAGAGTGCGCCCCCCCCTCCTGAACCGTACCAGGCCACATGCCCTCAACATTGGGAGGGTGCTTTGGGGTAGCCCCCCAAAACACCTTGTCCCCATGTTGATGAGGACAAGGGCCTCATCCCCACAACCCTGGCCAGGGTTGTGGGGGTCTGCGGGCGGGGGCTTATTGGAATCTGGAAGCCCCCTTTAACAAGGGGACCCCCAGATCCCGGCCCCCCTGTGTGAAATGGTAAGGGGGTACTTACCCCTACCATTTCACTAAAAAACTGTCAAAAATGTTAAAAATGACAAGAGACAGTTTTTGACAATTCCTTTATTTAAATGCTTCTTCTTTCTTCTATCTTCATTCATCTTCTGGTTCTTCTGGTTCTTCCTCCGGCGTTCTCGTCCAGCATCTCCTCCGCGGCGTCTTCTATCTTCTTCTCCTCGGGCCGCTCCGCACCCATGGCATGAGGGGAGGCTCCCGCTCTTCTTTTCTTCTTTTCTTCTCTTCTTCATTTTCTTCTCCGGGCCACTCCGCACCCATGCTGGCATGGAGGGAGGCTCCCGCTGTGTGACGGCGCTCCTCGTCTGATAGTTCTTAAATAACGGGGGACGGGGCCACCCGGTGACCCCGCCCCCCTCTGACGCACGGGACATGACGGGACTTCCCTGTGGCATTCCCCGGGACGTCACAGGGAAGTCCCGTCAAATCACCGTGTGTCAGAGGGGGGCGGGGTCACCGGGTGGCCCCGCCCCCTTTATTTAAGAACTGTCAGACGAGGAGCGCCGTCACACAGCGGGAGCCTCCCTCCATGCCAGCATGGGTGCGGAGCGGCCCAGAGAAGAAAATGAAGAAGAGAAGAAGAGAAGAAAAGAAGAGGAGAAGAGCGGGAGCCTCCCCCCATGCCATGGGTGCGGAGCGGTCCGAGGAGAAGAAGATAGAAGACGACACGGAGGAGATGCTGGACGAGAACGCCGGAGGAAGAACCAGAAGAGCCAGAAGAACCAGAAGAACCAGAAGATGAAGGAAGATAGAAGAAAGAAGAAGCATTTAAATAAAGGAATTGTCAAAAACTGTCTCTTGTCATTTTTAACATTTTTGACAGTTTTTTAGTGAAATGGTAGGGGTAAGTACCCCCTTACCATTTCACAAAGGGGGGGGGGCGGGATCTGGGGGTCCCCTTGTTAAAGGGGGCTTGCAGATTCCGATAAGCCCCCGCCCGCAGACCCCCACAACCACCGGCCAGGGTTGTGGGGATGAGGCCCTTGTCCTCATCAACATGGGGACAAGGTGTTTTGGGGGGCTACCCCAAAGCACCCTCCCAATGTTGAGGGCATGTGGCCTGGTACGGTTCAGGAGGGGGGGCACTCTCGCCCCCCCCTTTTCCTGTGGCCTGCCAGGTTGCGTGCTCGGATAAGGGTCTGGTATGGATTTTTGGGGGGACCCCACGCTGTTTTTTTTTTTTTTTGGCGCGGGGTTCCCCTTAAAATCCATACCAGACCTGAAGGGTCTGGTATGGAATTTAGGGGGAACCCCACGTCATTTTTTTTTCAAATTTTGGCCGGTGTTCCCCTTTATATCCATACCAGACCTGAAGGGCCTGGTATGGAATTTAGGGGGACTCCCACGTCATTTTTTTTTTTTAATTTTGGTTCGGGGTTCCCCTTTGGGGAATTCCCATGCCGTTTTTATCAATGAACTTCTATGTGTATTCTCGGCAATGCAATAGCCGCGAGTAGTTTTAAATGGGTTTTTTCCTTCAAAATATCATTTTGCTGTCAGACTGTTCTAAACACAGGAAACATGCGCCCCTTTACAGGCATACTATAGACACCCCCCAGGTACGAAATTTAAAGGGGTATTACACTTTTATTGTTTGACTTTAAGCATTATAAAAATCACTGCTCCTGAAAAAACGGCCGTTTTTAAAACTTTTTTTTGCATTGATCCATGTCCCCCGGGGCAGGACCAGGGTCCCCAAACACTTTTTTTTGACAATAACTTGCATATAAGCCTTTAAAATTAGCACTTTTGATTATTTATGTTCGTGTCCCATAGACTTTAACGGTGTTCGCGTGTTTGAACGAACTTTTTTCCTGTTCGCATGTTCTGGTGCGAACCGAACAGGGGGGTGTTCGGCTCATCCCTACTGCTAATCAACATGGTATTGTTAAACAGATGTTTTTCCTATTCCTACCATAGGTTAGTTCTACCATTCTGACTTCTGATGGTTTACTTTTTTTTTTTATGAGTGTAGGTAAACTTTTTCTAGTCCCTGTTTAAAACCAAGACTCAATCTTTTCCAGCAAGCTGCCAGTAGTGGACCAGTATATACATTGTAGATGGTGGAATTTTTTTTTTAATCCCATCCCATAACATTTTAAAGGAGAAAACCGGAAAGAGAATAAAGCCAGCAATATGTGGATCAAAATTCAGCCGGTTCAACAGGGACCAGCTGAGATTCGATCCATCTATGGGCAGGCTAATGCTATGTACACACGGTCGGATTTTCTTACAACAAATGTTCAATGTGAGCTTGTTGGAAATTCCGACCGTGTGTAGGCTCCATCGGACATTTTCCATCGGAATTTCCGTAACACAAAATTTGAGATCTGGATCTCAAATTTTCCGACAACAAAATCAGTTGTTGGAAATTCCGATCGTGTGTACACAATTCCGACGCACAAAATTCCATGCATGCTCGGAATCAAGCAGAAGAGCCGCACTGGCTATAGAACTTAATTTTTCTCGGCTCGTCGTACGTGTTGTACATCACCGCGTTCTTGGCGTTCAGAATTTTCAATAACATTTGTGCGACCGTGGGTATGCAAGACAAGTTTCAGCCAACATCCGCCGGAAATAATTCCACGGTTTTATTGTCGGAAAATCCTATCGTGTGTACGTAGCATTATTGTACCAAAGTTGATCCTTCAATCAACTTAAGTGCAAGTAGCCTGTCAGATTTTTTTTTTACATGTGATTACTGCTGGTGGCTATAGCCACTAGCAGTAATCATTGTGCTCTGCTGGCTGGGAAGGCTCCCCACATCCCCCCAGAACACAATAGCACTGTGGGAGGCATTCCAACATAAACACTGACCCATGGTGGAAGGTAAAAAATTGAATCATCTATGGGCCGCTTAAGTGGTCCCTCCACCCATACCCTCTCATTAGACAGAGTTTAGTGTAATGTGTGCTGCAGACAGAGAGCTCAATGTCTACTATGATGCTAGAAAAAGTATGCCCATTCAGGCTGTGCTGGGTGTGACTCCAGACAGCTACATTCTGTATGCTACCCTGTTTCCCCGAAAATAAGACCTAGCGTGATTGTCGGTGATGGCTGCAATATAAGCCCTACCCCCCAAATAATCCCTACCCTGTTTCCCCGAAAATAGGCCCTACCCTGAAAATAAGACCTACAAGGACTTTAACTAGGGCTAATTTGGGGGGTAGGGCTTATATTGCAGCCATCACCGACAATCACGCTAGGTCTTATTTTCAGGGAAACGGGGTATGTAGTTCTTTACATACTGCACACCCGTACAGGCTGTGCTAGACATTATGTACCTAGAAATATAAAAAAAATATTAATAAAATATAATAATATTTTGTTATCTAATTATATACTTGATGTAGCCATGTCCCGGGCCTCTCCAGGCATAATGGTGGCCTCCAGAGCCAGGGACAGCTGACATCCTTCTGTGTAGAGTGGGTTACGAGGCATGGTGGGTGTAATGTAAGATAGATTCATGGGCACCAGACACTTCTTGAATACAAAGAGATTTATTGTCTCTTAAACAGAACTGTGGGAGAGAGGGTTAGGGCCAGGACACCCTTTAGTAGTTGCAATGTTAATATATCAGACTCCGAGACTTCTATAGGTAGACAGCTATGCAGAGAAAGGCAATCCAGCTAGACACCACATCTGCATGAGTAGGACCGCTGTCTCCTATGGCAACAATCTTGAAACAGTTTCTAACAAAGGTTGTAATGAACTTCTTCACTTCTACAATTTCCTATTGTAGATCTTCACTCAACTGAGCTCCCAGTCCTTCACTAAACTTGCTGATCCACTGCCAATGGATCCCCTGAGTTCTTCCAATCTTCTCATTCAGTATCTTCCTCAAGCGTCACCCCCACGTCCCCGCTGGGTCTCTAGCTTGGCACTCACTGATACTCCTCCAGCACCACCCCACTAGCCTGCTCGGTCCCTGGCTTTGCACACAATATTGCTCTGCAAGCGTCACCTCCGCTGGCTGGGTCCCTGGCTTGACATATGCTGAAGTTTCCCGATTCTTCACCGTCCCCAGTTGGTGAGAATACTGCTCTGGAACTTGCTTCAGCTACTCACTGTGGTCCCTGGTAATAAGGTGGTTAGTCCCTTAGTGGCGACAGCTTCCCTTCCACCTCCGACCACGACAGGTTCTCCGGCCGGCAGAACCGTCACTTCTGGTTGGACTGCAAGCCGCAATCCCAACCCTGCACTGCTCCTGAATAGGCCCTCAGACAGCCTAGCAGCCAGATGTCCCCAGGATAAGCCTCAGGCTCTGGCCTAGCAGCCCGGACAGCACAACACATGTCCACCCAGACAGCCGTCTAGGTGGCACAGAACCCTGATCACCTGACCTCACCCAACAAATTGGCTCTCCCAGCAGGCCAAGGGACCTAAGAAAACTCCCCGCCCATTGGCTGAGACACCCCATTCATTCCCAATCTGTCCTTGCAATGCCCTTGTCTTATCTAATGCTACCAGATACCCGGCCATCTAGTGACAGAAGAGAGAAGTGCAGCAATTCCAGAATTAGGGTGGAATCAATTGACCTCCTACCAATTGGCCAAGGCAACTATCACTTGGCAAATACATTTACTAGCAACCCTGCCTAAACATCAGGGTGCCACATTTATATACTAATTATCACAATATTAACACCAGGAATACTCCACAAATAAACCCTCTGGAGAAATGGGGAGCTTATCAACAAAATGTCACTGAAGGAGGGTGCCCACCTGGATGACCCTGATGATATACTTACCCTCACTCTTTTTACCACACCAATAGCAACATTATGAGTGCCAATCTATTGTAGGGATTGAAACATCAAATCCTATTAGCTCTACTGCCTGTCTCTTTTGTGCCACAAGTGAGAGCCACTGCCATGGGGTGCAAGCCGCAGGACTCCATCTCAAACCATCGGGAGCTATGGTAAAGACCAGACACTATCAGATGTTGGTGAATCTTTGCCACCCACTCATGACGCAACTGGTAAAGTGTAACCAAACTTTTTTTTTTTTAGTTTTGGATGGAGTGGAGAGAGATTAGATCCCCTGTCAGTTTTTATTGCTGTCTGTGCACCCATTAGGGAGATTCATCCTCTCTTCCTCTCTATTTGTCCTGTTTACCATTATCATTGAAAGCAAAATGGATGCATACTAGCCCATTATGCTTTTACTTTGCAGGGGAAAAAAGATGAAGTAAAACCCATCAGGCCATATTCTTGGCATTCTGGTAATCTTCCCTACACTAGAAAACACTGATTGGTGCTGCTGGCTCTAGCCTGCGGTGCTGATTGAGTGGGCAAAATCTGACAGTCTGGTTGTACAGAATTCAATTGCAAGTATAACCACAGTGCCCATACATGGATCAAAATTTGACTAGTCCGTGCTTAACCAGCTATCTTTCAATCAGTGTATGGGCAGCTTTACAATGTTTTATTTTGGATGGTTCACATATCTTTGACGTGTACTGTCTGATAACCTAGTACCTCTTCTGGCATTTGACCCTCAGCCATGCTTTTGACTTTGGTTCTTTCTGTATTTTCACTTGAACCAAAACTGGGAGTATCTGTTGGTCCTTGTGTTCTACAGGTTCTGTGGACTTATTCACAAAATGCCAAAGAATGATGACTCTGACGTACAGTGCCTTGAAATTTTCCACATTTTGTCATGTTACAACCAAAACCATAAATGTATTTTATGTGATAGACCAACACAAAGTGGCACATAACTGTGAAGTGGAAGGAAAATGATAAATGGTTTTCAAATTTTTTTTTACAAGTCCACCTGTGTGTCATTTAATCTCAGTATAAATACAGCTTTTCTGTGAAGCCCTCAGAGGTTTGTTAGGCTCCATTCACACTAGCGCGTTTTTTGATGCATTTTGCAGAAATGCACGGGGATTTTTTAACATGGGTTCCTATGGAACATGTTCACATCAATGCCTTTTTGTTTCTCTGCATTTTTGGAAAGGGTCAGGGACTTTTTTTCATGCAAAATGCAGCATTTTGCATGTAATAGAATTCAATGGACAAGCATAAAAAACGCAAGTGCACCGTTTTTGCAGCGTTTTTGGTGCGTTTTTGATGCGTTTTTGCCGGGGTTTTTTTTAAAAAAATTTTTAAGACTGTAAAAAAAAATGTAAAAAAAAAAAAAAAAACGCAAAACGCAAATCGCGACAAAATCGCGGCAAAAACGCGGCTCAAAAACGTGGCAAGCATGAAAAAAAAACCTCCAAAAACGCTCAAAAGCAACATGCATAGGTGTGAATCGAGCCTCAGAGAACCTTAGTGAACAAACCGCATCATGAAGGCCAAGGAGCACACCAGACAGGTCAGGGATACGGTTGTGGAGAAGTTTAAAGCAGGGTTAGGTAATAAAATAAAATATCCCAAGCTTTGAACATCTCCAGGAGCACTGTTCAATCCATCATCCAAAAATGAGTATGGCACAACTGCAAACCTACCAAGACATGGCCGTCCTCATAAACTGACAGGCCGAGCAAGGAGAGCATTAATCAGAGAAGCAGCCAAGAGGCCCATGGTAACTCTGGAGGTGCTGCAGAGATCCACAGCTCAGGTGGGAGAATCTGTCCATAGGACAACTGTTAGTTGTACACTCCACAAATCAAAGATCGGCAAGAAGAAAGCCATTGTTGAAAGAAATCCATAAGAAGTTCCATTTGCAGTTTGTGAGAAGCCATGTGGGGGACACAGCAAACATGCAGAAGAAGATTCTCTGGTCAGATGAGACCAAAATTTAACACTTTGGCCTAAAAGCAAAATGCTATGTGTGGCAGAAAACTAAAACTACACATCACCCTGAACACACCATCCCCACTGTGAAACTTGGTGGTGGCAGCATCATGTTGTGGGGATGTTTTTCTTCAGCAGGGAAAGGGAAGCTGGTCAGAGTTGATGGGAAGATGGATGGAGCCAAATACAGGGCAACCTGTTATGCCCCGTACACACGAGTGGACTTTTTAGCATCAAAGGTCCGACGGTCTTTCCAACAGACTTTAGATGGAGTTACTACGGACTTTTGAATGACCGGACTTGCCCACACAAGAACAGACTAAAGTCAGTTCGAAAGTCCGTTGGTTTGAATGTGATGACGTACGAAGGGACTAGAATAAGGAAGTTCATAGCCAGTAGCCAATAGCTGCCCTTGCGTTGCTTTTTGTCCGTCGGACTAGTATACAGATGAACAGATTTTTTGACCAGACTCGAGATTTGAAACATGTTCTAAATCTAAAGTCCGTCTGATTTTTCGACAGCAAAGGTCTGATGAAGCCCACACACGATCGAATTGTCTGGCGGATTCGTTCCGTTGGACCTCTGCTGTCAAAAAGTCCGCTCGTGTGTACACAGCATTAGAGTCTGCAAAAGACTTGAGACTTGAGCGGAGGTTCACCTTCCAGCAGGACAACGGCCCTAAATATACAACCAGAGCTACAATGGAATGGTTTAGATCAAAGCATATTCATGTGTTAGAATGGCCCAGTCAAAGTCCAGACCTAAATCCAATTGAGAATCTGTGGCAAGACTTGAAAATTGCTGTTCAGACGCTCTCCATCCATTCTGACAGACCTTGAGCTATTTTGCACAGAAGAATGGGCAAAAATGTCACTCTCTAGATGTGTAAAGCTGGTAGAGACATCCCCAAAAAGACTTGCAGCTGTAATTGCAGTGAAAGGTGTTTCTACAAAGTATTGACTCCGGGAGGCTGAATACAAATGCACGCCACACTTTTCACATATTTATTTGTAAAAAATTTTGAAAAACATTTATCATTTTCCTTCCACTTCACAATTATGTGCCACTTTGTGTTGGTCTATCACATAAAACCCCAATAAAAGACCTTTATCTTTTTTATTGTAACATGACAAAATGTGGAAAATTTCAAAGGGTATGAATATTTTTTCAAGGCACTGTACCTACCCTTCCCCTTTCCTTATCACCACACCACTCACAGTATCAAGAGGGTCGATTTTCCTATTTTGACTGAAACGTCAAGTCCTATGAGCTTTACTAACAGATTTTATTCCTACCAAAACTGATTCATACCTATTGGACTTACGAACTAAACACCATTTCATGAACACTTTTGCTAGTTGCTTTACAAACTATGACCAGGCAATCCTACCCTATCATTGCAGCTGAAGATGTCTACATCATTCTTTATACCAATTGAGATCCTACAAACCTGGAGTTCCTCTTTAGAATTTCCATCATTTACACACATTCACACAATAACCTTGTTACATAGTTAGTCTGGTTGAAAAAAGACGCAAGTCCACCCAGTTCAGCTCCTTGTGAATGTGAAAACCTCTTCTGGCACATAAACACATGGACGGGCAGTGGCGTCGCTAGGGGGTGGCTTTTGGGGCTATAGCCCCGAATCTGGGACCCATAGCCCCGAGCCTCTGCAGGGGTCCCCAAGTGGAGGGGAGGCTCTCTGGGGACCCTGATGTAAGTGGGGGGCTCTCTGGGGACCCTGATGCAGGGGGGAGGCTCTCTGGGGACCCTGATTTAAGGGGGAGGCCCTCTGGGGACCCTGATTTAAGAGGGAGGCTCTTGAGGTACCCTGATTTAAGGGGGAGGCTCTCTGGGGACCCTAATGTAAGGGGGGTTCTCTGGGAACCCTGATGTAAGTGGGGGGGTCTGAGGACCCTGATGTAAGGGGGGTTCTCTGGGGATATATACACACACACACACACACACACATATATTATATCCTTTTGTATGACCGCCCAAGCCTATGACTTTCTTTACTACGATGCTTTGGGCTCTAGCCCCAGATCTTTTGTTGACCTAGCAACGCCCATGGGGACGGGTATTCTTGAATCACGATTGCAGGTGCACCATGGAGGTCATAGTTTCAGCAGAAGTTGTCACCTTCTCTACCGCATTAGCTACATCAGTGAATCCATTGCCATGTTGCCAATACTCACCGGATTTGTGTGTGTTCTTCTTTCCCTGGCCTCCATTGATCGGAGGTAATGTGCGACTCAGGAATGTGTCCCACTGCACCTTTTCGGGTCCTCCTAAATCTCGAACCTTTTGCAGACACAACTCTAGGTAATTAATGGGGTCTTCAGGTCGATAGTACATAAGGCCTGTAAGCAGGCTCTGTGGAGAAGATATAAAATACGTTACAGATATATCAGAAATGATTTTACAGTTTGATGTTATCATTGCAGTGGAAAATCTATGAGCTTTTTATTTTTAGCTCCAAACACCTTTGCTGTATCGAAACTGCTTGACTTTGCCAGCCATTACATTGTTCCGTGTCTATATACGGCTGACAAAGCCCAGGGCAAATATAATATGTTGTAACAGTTGCACTGACACACTCCACCGAAATGCGTTAATTTGTGACCTCTTTTATGTCTACATGCTTTTGTTGGTGACCGGTTCCCTTTAAAGACTGAAATCCTACAGCTGAACTCCAGGCTAATGGCTAATGATGAATGATGGCACAGATGAAACACATAAATGGGAACTGTTTTACCCTTTAGGTCTAGGTTTCAGGTACATTTTGCATTTTTAAACCCGCATTTTTGTTGCGTCCATAGACTTCCTCCCATGCTCGAGTGGCCTGCGCGCCCCCTGCAGGGCGCGCAGCATGCTCTGTGATCAGCGAGTCTATGAGACTTGGCTGATCACAGATCGGAGTAAGGGGTTGATCCCGACCCCTTACCATGTGATCAGCTGTCAGCCCATGACAGCTGATCATGTGTTGTAAACAGTGCCGGTAATCGGCTATTTTTTCTCCTCACGCTGGTAGCGTGAGGAGAAAAAACAAAGCCGATCACCGGCGGCTGTGAGAGGGACATCAGTCCCGATCGAGGGGAGCCTCTGCAGAGGCTTCTGTAACACCTACCAGTACACAACAGTGCCGCCTACCAGTGCACAACAGTGCCGCCTACCAGTGCCCACAGTACCACCTATCGGTGCCACCTATAAATGTCACCAATCAGTGCCTCATCACCAGTGCTGCCTATCAGTGACCTCTATCAGTGCCCATCAGTGCCACCCATCAGGGTCCATCAGTGCCGTCTTATCAGTGCCTATCAGTGTCGCCTTATGTGCGCCTATCAGTGTCGCCTTATCTGTGCCTATCAGTGCAGCCCATCATTGCCCATCAGTGCAGCCTTATCGGCGAATATCAATGAAGGAGAAAAATTACCTGTTTGCAAAATTTTATAACAAACTATGAAACTTTTTTTTTTTTTTTTTTTCAAAATTTCTGTCTTTTTTGGTTTAGCAAACCCAAGTGGTGAATAAATACCACCAAAAGAAAGCTTAATTTGTGTGAAACAAAATGATAAAAATTTCATTTGAGTACAGTGTAGTACAGTGTTGTATGACTGCGCAATTGTCATTCAAAGAGTGACAGCGCTGAAAGCTAAAAATTGGTCTGGGCAGGAGGGGAGTTCAAGTGCCCAGTAAGCAAGTGGTTAACAACGGATGACCCATCAGCTGTGAGCGGGGTTCCCCGCTGACAGCTAAATGTAAAAAAAAAATTCCGCCAAAAAAATATGGGGATATAAAATATTGGGCCCCCCCAAATCCATACCAGGCCCTTATCCGAGCATGCAGCCGGCAGGTCAGGGAAGGGACGAGCGAGCACGCACCCCTCCTGAACCATACCAGGCCACATGCCCTCAACATATGGGGGGGTGCTCTGGGGCAGGGAGGCTCTGCCTCTCCCACCCTAAGGCCCCTTTCACACTGGGGCGGTAGGGGGCGTCGGCGGTAAAACAGTGCTATTTTTATTCGGCCGCTAGCGGTGCGGTTTTAACCCCCCGCTGGCGGCCGAAAAAGGGTTAAAATCACTCGTACAGCGCGGCTATAGCCGCGGTATAGCCGTGCTGTCCCATTGATTTCAATGGGCAGGAGCGGTTTAGGAGCGGTGAATACACCGCTCCTTCACCGCTCCAAAGATGCGGCTTGCAGGAGATTTTTTCTTCTCCTGCCAGCGCACCGCTTCAGTGTGAAAGCCCTCGGGCTTTCACACTGAACAAACAGCGGAGGCTTGCAGGCGGTATTTTTAGCGCAATAACGCCTGCAAACCGCCCCAGTGTGAAAGGGGCCTAAAGCACCTTGTCCACATGTTGATAAAGACAAGGGCCTTTTCCCCACAACCCTGGGCTGTGGTTGTGGGGGTCTGTGGGCGGGGGGCTTATTGAAATCTGAAAGCCCCCCAGATCCTGCCCCCCCCATGTGAGTGGGTATGGGGTGCATACCCTGTTTCCCCGAAAATAAGACCTAGCGTGATTGTCGGTGATGGCTGCAATATAAGCCCTACTCCCCAAATAAGCCCTACCTTGTTTCCCCGAAAATAAGCCCTACCCTGAAAATAAGACCTACAAGGACTTTAACTAGGGCTTATTTGGGGGGTAGGGCTTATATTGCAGACATCACCGACAATCACGCTAGGTCTTATTTTCGGGGAAACAGGGTAGTACCCATTCACCAAAAAAAAGTGTAAAAGTGAATAGAGAAAGTACAGGAGTTTTTGACAAGTCCTTCATTAAAAAATAAAAAAACAATGTCCCCCAATGTAGATCCATCGTCAATCATGACACCCGCTGCCTGCTTCGCCGTGTGACGTTTCTTAAAATATCACCTGGTGGCACCGCCCCCTTGTGACGTCGGCGGCCCAGCATCCATTGGTCAATGACGTCACAGGGGGCAGGGCCACTACGTGCTGTCATCTGAGTGGCCCCGCTCCTTAGTTATTTAACAAATGTCACACGGCGGAGCAGGCAGAGTTCGGGAGCATTCGATCGCAAACGCAGCTCTTTTTTTTTTTCCGGGTCCTGTGGTGGCAGCAGCGAACATCATGATTGAGGATAGATCTACATCAGGGGACATTGTTTTTGAATAAAGGACTTGTTAAAAACTCTTGTACAGTCTTTATTCACTTTTACACTTTTTTGATAAATGGGTAGGGGTATTACGTACCCCATACTCGTTCACATGGGAGGGGCGGGATATGGGAGCTTTCAGATTCCGATAAGCCCCCCTGCGCAGACCCCCACAACTACTTCCCAGCCAGTATCTTTAGTACGGTGACAGTGTATGGTATTATCATTGTATTAGCGTCACTAGTGATATCAGTGGCAGTTAGTTCCCCCCGGCATCAGTGCCAGATTGTCCACCAAACGATCGCAGTCACATTATAAGTCGTTGATCACCGCCATTAGTAGTATACAAAAAAAATACAATATACACTCACCGGCCACTTTATTAGGTACACCTGTTCAATTGCTTGGGAACACAAATTGCTAATCAGCCAATCACATGGCAGCAACTCAATGCATTTAGGCATCTAGATGTGGTGAAGATGACTTGCTGAAGTTCAAACAGAGCATCAGAATGGGGAAGAAAGGGGATTTAAGTGACTTTGAACATGGCATGGGTTGTTGGTGCCAGACAGGCTGGTCTGAGTATTTCAAAAACTGCGATCTACTGGGATTATCACGCACAACCATCTCTCGGGTTTACAGAGAATTGTCCGAAAAAGAGAAAATATCCAGTGAGCGGCAGTTGTGTGGAAGAAAATGCCTTGTTGATGTCAGAGGAGAATGGGCAGACTGGTTCAAGATGAAAGGCAACAGTAACTCAAATAACCACTCGTTACAACCAATGTATGCAGAATGCCTTTTCTAGAAGCACAACACATCGAACCTTGAAGCAGATGGGCTACAGCAGCAGAAGACCACACTGGGTGCCACTCCTGTCAGCTAAGAACAGGAAACTGAGGCTACAGTTCACACAGGCTCACCAAACATGGACAGTAGAAGATTGGAAAAACATTGCCTGGTCTGATGAGTCTCGATTTTCAGCAGTGACATTCAGATTGTAGGGTTAGAATTTGGTGTAAACAACATGAAAGCTTGGATCCAACCTGCCTTGTATCACCGCTTCAGGCTGGTGGTGTAATGGTGTGGGGGATATTTTCTTGGCACACTTTGGGCCCCTCAGTACCAATTGAGCATCATTTAAACACCACGACCTACCTGAGTATTGTTGGTGACCATGTCCATCCCTTTATGACTACAGTGTCCCCATCTTCTGATGGCTCCTTCCAGCAGGATAATGCACCATGTCACAAAGCTCCAATCATCTCACCACTGGACAATGAGGTCCCTGTACTCCAATGGCCTCCACTCTCCACACTCACCACATCTCATCCAATAGAGCACCTTTGGGATGTGGTGGAATTGGAGATTCGCATCATGGATGTGCAGCCAACAAATCTGCAGCAACTGCGTGATGTTATCATGTCACTATGGACCAAAATCTCTGAGGAATGTTTCCAACACCCTTGTTGAATCTATGTCATGAAGAATAAAGGCAGTTCTGAAGGCAAAAGGGGGTCTAACCCCGTACTAGCAAGGTGTTTGTAGGCACTAAAAAAATCAATATACTCTTATTGGGATTTTTTTTTTACCAAAGACATGTAGCAGAATACATTTTGGCTGAATTTTATTCAGAAAGTTATATATATATATATATTAAAAAAAAAAGGGCTGGACAGTAAAAAAATATATATATAGAGAGAGAGAGAGAGATATATATAGATAGATAGATATATATATACATTTTTTTTTTACTGTCCAGCCTTTTTTCGTTTATATCACAAAAATAAAAAAAATCCAGCAGTGATCAATACCACCACCATCAAATACGACCAAAAGAAAGCTCTATTTGTGTGAAAATAAATTGAATTGGTTTCGTTTGGGTACAGCGTTGCACGACTGCACAGTAAAAGTTAAAGTAGCGCAGTGCTAAATGGCAAAAAATGGCCTAGTCCATGAAGGGGGTAAAACCTTCCAGAGCTGAAGTGGTTAAGGAGCTTAGCATTCGGATTACAGGATAATTGTGTGCGACCAATTATGGTGATTTTTGCTTCTCTTGTTTTATTTTTAATCTTATGGACTACTATGCCATCTTTTTTTAGTAATTGTTTGCTATGGCAATGGAAGGGGCGGGAGGACTCAGGATTTAATAAATGAGATGCTGATAAAGACTGGTGGGCTATTTAGGACATAATGGTGAGCTGGAAAATGAAATGTAAAAAGTTAATTCCATGGAGTGTTGCCCCTCCTTTCTCCTGTCCACATCTGTCCACAGATCTGGTCCCCAGTAATGTAATGACTGCGCTGACATCCCTCCAGCTTCCTCCCTATGATATACAGTAGATATATTTTACATTAAGGCAAGCCGTAGATTTGATTTTCTTTCCTTCCACCACGGGTACGAGGAAAAACAATGTCTCCAATCCCCCATCAGCACAGTGTTGATGGGGGATTCTCTCCCTCAAGGGCTTTTGTGTTCTGCCGGAAGGAAGTCTTCCCAGCCGGCAGAACACAATGATTACTGCTAGTGGCTGTAGCCGCTGGCAGTAATCGCATGTAAAAGAATCAGACAGGCCGGGTGTACCCAAGTCGATCGATGAATCAACTTGGGTACAACCAGCCTGCCCATAGATGGATTGAATCTCGGTTGGTTCCTGCTGAACCAGCCGAGATTCGATCCATCGATGGCCAGCTTAAAGTGATTGTAAAGGGTTTTTTTTTTTAAATAACAAACATGTTATACATGGGTTTTTCACAGAGTGGCCCCGATCCTCCTCTTCTGGGGTCCTCCTCGGCGGCGCTCCTGGCTCCTCCTCTTCTTGCATGCCCCCACGGAGAGCCGCATTTCATGGCACTCGTGCGGGCGTGCTCCCGAGTCCTGCTTCTGCGTCCATTGACACAGACAGCAGGGCTCAGCCCTGCCCCCTGGCTCGCGCATCACTGGATTTGACTGACAGCAGCGGGAGCCAATGGCTCCTGCTGCTATCAAGTTACCCAATGAAGACCGGAGACAGCGGCTGGAGCTGCTGTCGCTGGAACGATCGGGCTCAGGTAAGAAAAGGGGGGGGGGGGTGCTGCAGCACAAAAGGCTTTTCACCTTAATGCATTAAGGTGAAAAATTGTGTTCACAACCCCTTTAAGATCAATGACAGTAGAAATGATCTGTGATTTTTTAATATCAGCCCAGGGCCACTGATAAGGCAGTACAGCCAGCCCTCCTGTACTGGGCCCGGACCCCATCAGTTCAAAAGGGAGGCCCGGACCCCATCAGTTCAAAAGCGAGGCCCGGACCCCATCCGTTCAAAAGGGAGGCCCGGACCCCATCCGTTTAAAAGGGAGGCCCGGGCCCCATCAGTTCAAAAGGGAGGCCCGGGCCCCATCAGTTCAAAAGGGGGGCCCGGGCCCCATCAGTTCAAAAGGGGGGCCCGGGCCCCATCAGTTCAAAAGGGGGGCCCGGGCCCCATCAGTTCAAAAGGGGGGCCCGGGCCCCATCAGTTCAAAAGGGGGGCCCGGGCCCCATCCGTTCAATAGGGAGGCCCGGGCAGCTGCTGAGCTGTACCGTCTTATTGCAGAGACTGATCCTTTTCTTATGACTAAGGCCTTATAGGCTGAAACGCGTCAACTGACTTAATCTGCATTTGTTTACTGTGGCTATTCAATAAAATGAAGAAATTTTATGAACAACCGGAGTGCGGATCATTTTTTCTACACTGATCCTCTTCTGCCTCCCTCTGCAGCGGTGCCAGCTTCTCCTCCTCTTTCTCCCTCTGGCTGCACTGCAGGGGGATTGGTTCTAGCACATGTGCCCCTTCCATTTTCTGTTCAGACCCACCGTGTGCCCCTTTCCCCCACAACGCTGCCAGCTTCCCTCCTCTCCCGCCTCCAGCTGCTATGGGCACACAGGGAGATGTTTCAGGATGGTGAGCGGGGGGAAGGGGCTGGTAAATATGTTATTTACTGGCCCCTTCTTTTCCTGAATGAGCACAGTGAGCAATCAGTAACAATCACTCCTGTGTTTATTCGTCACTGAAGCATAGCAAACGGTTTACTATGCTTCAGTTAGTGAATGAGAAGGAAGCCTCAGAGTACTTCCTATTTATTCATCTGTGTAGCTGAGGCTGCAAAGAAAGGGACTGATAGGTACTGGGGGGGGGGGGGGGGGGGCAGTCTGGTAGGCTGTCTGGGGGCCCCCTGATTTAAGACAGTAGCCCTGTATCAGCCAATTGTTTTTTTTTCTAACTACAAAAATATGTGAGTCTTACAACACAATAAGCAAGGAGGAGGAGGAGGATGTGACTCCTATCTGTGTTATGTGACAACGAGCCTAAACAAATGTGTCTCATCATCTGTATGTGTGTGTGCTGATCTGTCTTCTCACGTGTCCCACAGCCTGAGAAATGCGTGATGCGGCTTCGACTCCTCCGATCGCTGTTGTACGTTAGACCCACGGCCATTAATCACCAATGACTCAGGGAGATAAAAATGACTGTTTTCTTTATCAAACGACAGGTTCAATTTATCAACAGCCAATACGAGTCTAGAGGTTCTATCATGCCATCATTCCCTTCCCTTCTTCCAGTGTCAAGTTGCCCTTCTTGTGACAACCAACCACTTTTCTATAATAAAGTGAATGTATAGACAACGTTTCTTTACAGCTGAACCCTAATGCCCCGTACACACGATCGGACATTCCGACAACGAAATCTATGGATTTTTTCCGACGGATGTTGGCTCAAACTTGTCTTGCATACACACGGTCACACAAAACTTGTCGGAAATTCCGATCGCCAAGAACGCGGTGACGTACAACACGTACGACAAGCCCAGAGAAATGAAGTAGCCGGTGCGGCTCTTCTGCTTGATTCCAAGCATGCGTGGAACTTTGTGCGTCGGAATTGTGTACACACAATTTACACAATTTACGACAACGGATTTTGTTGTCGGAAAATTCGAGATCCAGATCTCAAATTTTGTATGACGGAAATTTCCGATGGAAAATGTCAGATGGAGCCCACACACGGTCGGAATTTCCGACAACAAGGTCCCATCGAACATTTTCCGTGTTCTGTGTACGGGGCATAACAGGTATAGAGGGGAATTCTTCCAAAGTGAAAACAATATCTGTTGACAACGGTTTCTCTAACTTCCTGCTGTGTCTCTGGGACAGGAAGTGAAAACAGATCTCCCTGATGAGACACAGCTAGAAAACCTGACAGGGGTCCCAACTATTCCCCAATGGAAATAAGAAGAAAGGGAATGTATCTGTGATGAGTGTTGCAACCCATCACTACCCAGATGTCAATTCCCCCCTGCACAGTGGAAAATCAATGAAGAGATCTGATTGGCTCCTGTGGTCCACACAGACATGTTGTTACTGTATTTACTAAGACCCCTTTCACACTCGGGCGGTTTGCAGGCGTTATTGCGCTAAAAATACCGCCTGCAAACCGCCCCTAAACAGCCTCCGCTGTTTGTTCAGTGTGAAAGCCCGAGGGCTTTCACACTGAAGCGGTGCGCTGGCAGGACGGTGAAAAAAGTCCTGCAAACCGCTTCTTTGGAGCGGGGAAGGAGCGGTGTATTCACCGCTCCTTCACCGCTCCTGCCCATTGAAATCAATGGGACAGCGCGGCTATACCGCGGCAATACCGTGGCTATAGCCGCACTGTACGAGTGATTTTAACCCTTTTTCGGCCGCCAGCGGGGGTTATAACCGCACCGCTAGCGGCCGAATACAGCTACAAGAACGACGGTACAGCAGCGCTAGAAATAGCGCTGTTGTACCGCCGACGCCCCCACCGCCCCAGTGTAAAAGGGGCCTAAAGGAGTCTTTTTTTTTTTTTAACCCAGGCACACCAAAAATGCAGACAGGATCAGGGGGGTGTTTATTTGTCAACTGTCACGTTGTAGAACCATTCAATCAGCGGGGAAGGAAGGGGCCTAGCACATACCTCTGCTTATCTTCCCAATTGCTCATTCTAAATACACTGTAATTGCTGAAGGAGAACTACCCTGTTTCCCCGAAAATAAGACCTAGCGTGATTGCCAGTGATGGCTGCAATATAAAGCCCTACCCCCCAAATAAGCCCTACCCTGTTTCCCCGAAAATAAGCCCTACCCTGAAAATAAGACCTACAAGGACTTTACCTAGGGCTTATTTGGGGGGTAGGGCTTATATTGCAGCCATCACCGACAATCACGCTAGGTCTTGTTTTCGGGGAAACGCGGTATACACTGTATATGGGAACTGTTTTACTCAAGGATTTGTATTTCTGTCCACCCGATTCTGACAGTTGCAGTCTTTTTTACAATTTGTATTGCCAGAGTGATGACCTGACTTTTCTCTGATGCTGGAAAGCATTAGGTCCCCACCCTGCCCCCGACCTATGACTGGGCAGGAGGAAGCTGCAGAAGTTCATCCCCTGCTCACACTGCTCCCTCCTCCTGTCATCATTTTCAATGCAAACAGCACCTGATTGGTTCCCCCTGCCTATCGTTCTTCTAGTTTGGGTGCTGCAGTAGCAGGAAATACAGGAGGGTAATTCCAAGTACTTGCGCTCGCTGCATTAAAAGTTTATGGCACAATTGTCTGTTAAAGCGGATTTCCACCCTAAAAAATGTTTTTCCTTTAAAAGACTCCTTTTTACCTATAAAGAAACATTTGCAGGAAAAAAAAAATGTTATACTTACCCTAAACGCCCTGTTGCTATGTAGTCCTAGTAATCTGCCACTTCCTGGTCCGCAAAGCTCCTCGAGACTTCCTCCCTCGCCTATGCTCCTGGGCAATGATGCGTCATCATTTCCCAGGAGTCTGTGGGCAGTACTGTGATGTTGCCATAACACCGCGGCGGGACCTTCCTCCGTCGCCACCCGTTGTTATGGCAATTTTAGAAACAATCGGCGCTAAGGCCGGTGAATCGCGCATGCGCAAGATCGAGAGGTGCATGCTGGTTGCCCAGCATGCACCTCTCCAAAGTTATTTCAGGAAGCGATATTGATTTGGGCTTCACATGCCCACATTAATGATGGAAACGGCCACAAACGGAGGAATTAAATATTACACTAAGGAATTTATATCTTTGAACAATATATCAAGATCATTGTATACTCTTATTTTAAATGCATTGGCAATAATACTAGGATCAAAAAAAAAAAAAAAAAAAATTCCGTTTTAAGGTCTACCTGGAGTTCAGCTTTAAAGTGCACCTGTGATAAGAAGCAAGTTATTATTTCCTTGGGGGCAGGGCCGTCTTTAATATTGATTGGACCCTGGGCAAAACTTTTCTTGGGGCCCTCCCAATGCAGTTTTGCTCTCCACCTGCTCTGAGACATACAATAAATAGCAGCTAGACTCAAAATTTGTTTACTGAATGAGATCAGGCAGCTATTGCGATTGGTTGCCAGAGGTTACAGTGTATCATTACCGACTGACTGGTTGCTAGAGGTTATAGCACACATTACGGCTCACTGATTAGTTGCTAGAGGTTACAGCACATGATTTCTGCTTGTTGATTGGTTGCTAGAGATTACTGTGGATATGACCTCGGGGGGGGCATGATATACATATCGATGCCGCTGGCCATCCCTATTTACATATGAATGCCGGTAATTTACATGTAAACCAAGGGTCTGCAGGTGAGTCATCTTTACACAACAATAGGGCAGAGCTGAGCAGCATTAGTAGCAGTAGTAGATATTGGGACACAGCACAGGACTAAAACCACGAGGGAATTTAAACCAGGATAATTGGCAAGTATGAGGCAGCTGCTTTGGGCCCCACAACAATGACAGGGCCCAGGGCAGCTGCCCCTTTTGCCCTGCCTTAAAAACGGCCCTGCTTGGGGGACATAGGACATTTGTGTGGTTGCACCCCCATTCCTCCAAGGACAGGGGGCCCCACTCTTGGTTGTTTAGGTCATGTGCTTCTAGGTATGGCTGCTTCATAAAGTGTCCACCATCGCACATTGTTTCTCAGCATCTAAGTGTGTAATGTCTGAAGTCTCTTGACAGGACAGCAGCTCCCAGGTTTCAGATGACCTCTGATAGGAGCACCAACTTGCTTAAATAAGACCCATGATTTGTTGTGTAGGGCGGTGCAGTAGCTTCATTCAACCTGCTTCCTCCCCACCACATGCTTGCCTTCCTTTTGCTCCATTTGGTCACTGGGAGAGAAGAGAAATACATCACTGGTTCTCCTCAAACACATCTCAATACAAGTGATTTTTCTTTTTAAAATATGCTACATTTGTTTCTGAGTCTGTCTTTGTCAGCCTTTCACAACCTTTTTAAAATGGAGGAATCCTTGAAATAACTTTCAGGTTTTTATGGAACCCTTGCCAAAAAATGACTATATCTGCCACTCATGGTACATTAGCCTGGTCGTCAATGGGAAGAATGCTTCCCCATTGGTGGTGAGCGGGAAGAATGCTCCTTCAATTGACGGTCATTGGGAAGAGTAGTTGTCCTATTAGTGGTCAGTGGGAAGAATGCTTCCTCCATTGGTGGTCAGTGGGAAGAATGCTTCCTCCATTGGTGGTCAGTGGGAAGAATGCTTCCTCCATTGGTGGTCAGTAGAAAGAGTGCTTCTTCCATTGGATACTGAGAAGAATGCTTCTCCTGTTGGTGGTCAGTGAGAAAAATGCTCTTCCCTTGGTGGCCAGTGGAAAAATTGCTCCTTATTGATGGTCATTGGGAAGAGTAGTTCTACCATTGGTGGTCAGTAGGAAGAATGCTCTCTTCATTGGTGGTCAGTAGAAAGAAGGCTTCTTCCATTGGTGGATAATGAGAAGAATCCTTCTCCTGTTGGTGGTCAGTGGGAAGAACATTCGTTCCCTTGGTGGTCAGTGAGAAAAAAATGCTCCTTATTGATAGTCATTGGGTAGTGCATAGTTCTTCTTCCATTGGTGGCAAGTGGGAAGAATGCTCTTTCGCTTGGTGGCCAGTGGGAAGCATGCTCTTTCGCTTGGCCAGTGGGAAAAAATTCTCTTTCAATTGATGATCATTGGGAAGAGTAGTTTTTCTATTGGTGGCCAGTAGAAAGAATGCTTCTTCCATTGGTGGAAAGTCAGAAGATTGCTTCTTCAAACAGTGGTAAGTGCAGAGAATGCACCTTCCATTGGTAGTCAGGGGGAATAATAGTTCTTCAATTGGTGGTCAGTGTGAATAACTCTCCTTACATTGGTGGTCTATGGGAAGAATAGATAATCTTCCATCGGTGGTCAGTAGGAAGAATATCCCTTCCATTGGTGGTCTGGTCAGTGGGAAGAATGCTCCTTACATTGGATCTCAATTGGAAGAATGCTCCTTACATTAGTGGCCTATAGTAAGAATAGTAATTCTTCCACTGGTGGTCAGTAGGAAGAATGCTCCTTACATTGGTGGCCTATAGGAAGAATAGTAGATTTTCCATTGGTGGTTAGTGGGAAGAATGCTCATTCTGTAGGAAGAATATCCCTTACATTGGTGGTCTGGTCAGTGGGAAGAATGCTCCTTACATTGGAGCTGAATGGGAAGAATGCTCCTTACATTGGTGGCCTATAGTAAGAATAGTAATTCTTCCATTGGTGGTCAGAAGGAAGAATACTCCTTACATTGGTGGCATATAGGAAGAATAGTAGTTCTTCTATTGGTGGTCATTAGGTAAGAAAACGCTCCTTACATTGGTGGCCTATAGGAAGAATAGTAGTTCTTCCATTGGTGGTCAGTAGGAAGAACGCTCCTTACATTGGTCGTCAGTGGTCAGAATGCGCTGTACATTGGAGGTCAGTGGGAAGAATGCTCCTTTCATAGGTAGTCAGTAGGAAGACTATCCCTTACATTGGTGGTCAGTGGGAAGAATGCTCCTTCCATAGGCGGTTAGTGGGAAGAATGCCCCCTTACAAAGCACTAAAAGTATTATTGGTGACATATCTGGGAGGAAGAAATTGCTCATTGGTCGAGGAACCCCTAGCAACATTTGGAGGAACCCTAGAGTTCCATGGAACTGTGGTTGAGAAGGGCTGGTCTATGCTAACCCTTGAGGTGTTTCTGCCCCAGTAAATCTTGATCCATTTGAGTTGCTATTGCTGAGTGAGCAGTTGGAAGTCATACATTTTATTGTTTGTTTTCATCCCAAATGTGCAGAGCAGGACCTCTGACTTCACTTGCTACACACTTTTAGTGGTGTGGTGACTGGAAAGCCAGAAGCAGCCAGTAAACTAGCATTTTCAAAAGCAGATCAGGCATGGAAGACCCTTGCCAAGTTTTATGAAGCAAGGGATGGCAATGGCAGGGGTACAATAGTCTCCTTTAGTCATTTAACTTTTCTAATGAAATATAATTCACTAAATACAAGTAAAAATCACCCCATACTCTGCAACCGAGCCCCCAGATAAAGAGGAAATACAACGACTCCCCGGCAATACATTGCCATAGTGTATACAGCATAACAGCATAAGACATCATAGAGGGATCTCCGCATACATCTGCAGCAAAACATCGGACTGCACAACACTGAGCACACCGATCACATCACCCAGACAGCGGGCACACACTGCGGGGGGACACACCTCGAACAGCCGGGGGATGTGCCGCTCCGACAGGTAATCCTTCGCCTGAGATGTGTTCATCCTGCGGCTCCTCTCCGATCTCCGCACCCGGATCACTGTGATCTCTGTACCGCCTCCCCTTCACTGCTACCCGGTGTCTCCTCCTGCCTGAGCCGCCTCCTCCGGAGCGATCCCGATCCTCAGCTACACCTCCAACCCCACCAATGAGCGACCACCACTATCACTTCCACCCCCACCAATGAGGGACCACCAGTATCACCATCACCCACCAGTATCACCTCCACCCCCACCAATGAGCGACCACCACTATCACTTCCACCCCCACCAATGAGCGACCACCAGTATCACCATCACCCACCAGTATCACCTACACCCCCACCCCCCACCAATGAGCGACCACCACTATCACTTCCACCCCCACCAATGAGCGACCACCAGTATCACCATCACCCACCAGTATCACTTCCACCCCACCAATGAGCGACCACCAGTATCACTTCCACCCCACCAATGAGGAACCACCAGTATCACCATCACCCACCAGTATCACCTCCACCCCCACCCCCCACCAATGAGCGACCACCACTATCACTTCCACCCCCACCAATGAGCGACCACCAGTATCACCATCACCCACCAGTATCACCTCCACCCCCACCCCCCACCAATGAGCGACCACCACTATCACTTCCACCCCCACCAATGAGGGACCACCAGTATCACCATCACCCACCAGTATCACCTCCACCCCCACCCCCCACCAATGAGCGACCACCACTATCACTTCCACCCCCACCAATGAGCGACCACCAGTATCACCATCACCCACCAGTATCACTTCCACCCCACCAATGAGCGACCACCAGTATCACTTCCACCCCCACCAATGAGGAACCACCAGTATCACCATCACCCACCAGTATCACTTCCACCCCACCAATGAGCGACCACCAGTATCACTTCCACCCCCACCAATGAGGAACCACCAGTATCACCATCACCCACCAGTATCACTTCCACCCCCACCAATGAGCGACCACCAGTATCACTTCCACCCCCACCAATGAGGGACCACCAGTATCACCATCACCCACCAGTATCACTTCCACCCCACCAATGAGCGACCACCAGTATCACTTCCACCCCCACCAATGAGGAACCACCAGTATCACCATCACCCACCAGTATCACTTCCACCCCCACTAATGAACAACCACCAGTATCAACATCACCCACCAGTATCACTCTTCCACCCCCACCAATGAGCGACCACCAGTATCACCATCACCCACCAGTATCACCTCCACCCCCACCAATGAGCGACCACCAGTATCACCATCACCCACCAGTATCACCTCCACCCCCACCAATGAGCGACCACCAGTATCACCATCACCCACCAGTATCACCTCCAGCCCCACCAATGAGCGACCACCAGTATCACTATCACCCACCAGTATCACCTTCACCCCCACCAATGAGCAACCACCACTATCACTTCCAACCCCACCAATGAGCGACCACCAGTATCACCATCACCCACCAGTATCACCTCCAACCCCACCAATGAGGGACCACCAATATCACTTCCACCCCCACCAATGAGCGACCACCACTATTACTTCCACCCCCACAATGAGCGACCACCAGTATCACCATCACCCACCAGTATCGCTTCCACCCCCACCAATGAGGGACCACCAATATCACTTTCACCCCCACCAATGAGCGACCACCAGTATCACTTCCACCCCCACCAATGAGCGACCACCACTATCACTTCCACCCTCACCAATGAGGGACCACCAGTATCACCATCACCCACCAGTATCACTTCCACTCCCACCAATGAGCGACCACCAGTATCAACATCACCCACCAGTATCACTTCCACCCCCACCAATGAGCGACCACCAGTATCACCATCACCCACCAGTATCACTTCCACCCCCACCAATGAGCGACCACCAGTATCAACATCACCCACCAGTATCACTTCCACCCCCACCAATGAGCGACCACCAGTATCACTATCACCCACCAGTATCACCTCCACCCCCACCAATGAGCAACCACCACTATCACTTCCAACCCCACCAATGAGCGACCACCAGTATCACCATCACCCACCAGTATCACCTCCAACCCCACCAATGAGGGACCACCAATATCACTTCCACCCCCACCAATGAGCGACCACCACTATTACTTCCACCCCCACCAATGAGCGACCACCAGTATCACCATCACCCACCAGTATCGCTTCCACCCCCACCAATGAGGGACCACCAATATCACTTTCACCCCCACCAATGAGCGACCACCAGTATCACTTCCACCCCCACCAATGAGCGACCACCACTATCAGTTCCACCCTCACCAATGAGGGACCACCAGTATCAACATCACCCACCAGTATCACTTCCACCCCCACCAATGAGCGACCACCAGTATCACCATCACCCACCAGTATCGCTTCCCCCCCCACCAATGAGCGACCACCAGTATCACCATCACCCACCAGTATCACCTCCACCCCCACCAATGAGCGACCACCACTATCACTTCCACCCCCACCAATGAGGGACCACCAGTATCACCATCATCCACCAGTATCACTTCCACCCCCACCAATGAGCGACCACCAGTATCACCATCACCCACCAGTATCACCTCCACCCCCACCAATGAGCGACCACCACTATCACTTCTACCCCCACCAATGAGGGACCACCAGTATCAACATCACCCACCAGTATCACTTCCACCCCCACCAATGAGTGACCACCAGTATCACCATCACCCACCAGTATCACTTCCACCCCCACCAATGAGCGACCACCAGTATCACCATCACCGACCAGTATCACTTCCACCCCCACCAATGAGCGACCACCAGTATCACCATCACCCACCAGTATCAACTCCACCCCCACCAATGAGCGACCACCACTATCACTTCCACCCCCACCAATGAGGGACCACCAGTATCAACATCACCCACCAGTATCACTTCCACCCCCCCACCAATGAGCGACCACCAGTATCACCATCACCCACCAGTATCAACTCCACCCCCACCAATGAGCGACCACCACTATCACTTCCAGCCCCACCAATGAGGGACCACCAGTATCACCATCACCCACCAGTATCACTTCCACCCCCACCAATGAGCGACCACCAGTATCACCATCACCCACCAGTATCACCTCCACCCCCACAAATGAGCGACCACCAGTATCACCTCCACCCCCACCAATGAGCGACCACCAGTATCACCTCCACCCCCACCAATGAGCGATCACAAGTATCGCCTCCATCCCCATCAATGAGCGACCACCACTATCACCCCCACCCCTCTGCTCCGGTGTGGTTCCTGTCATCTAAACACACAAGCTGAAGCACTGCATGGCACCTTTTAGCCTGACTCTGGGAATAGCCCTTTGAACACTTAGGGGGTACCTGATGTTCATAAGACAATTCTGCAGAGGAGGGCATGGAGGTGGCAGAGGAGCAGGAGGGGGTAGAGCTCACAGGTCTGGCATCATCACCACCAGCTGTATGGAGACGTGGGGGCACAACAAGCTGCAGCAACTAAATATATCGTCCCTGCCCATGCTTGCTGAACCACGTGTCAGCAGTAAGGTGGATTTTACGGTTTTATTTTGGTAGTGATTAAGCACAAGATGTATGTGTGAAAAGCGTCTTCGTGACCAAAGTTTGTTTTTTTTGGTGTTATCTTTGTGAAACAAAATAAAATTCAATCAGAAGTTCTGGGTGTGCAGCCATTTCTTTCTTCTTTCTGTGGATTTTACGGCTGACTGCCTTGCCCAAAGATTCCAGAACATTCCCTTCCACGTGATGGTAGAGAGATGGAACGGCCTTACATGAAAAGTAGTAGCGACTGGGAACCTGCCATTGTGGTACAGCACATTGTGCTAATTCACTGAAGGGGACAGAATCCACCAGGCTGAAAGGCAGAAGTTGGAGAGCCAACAGCTTTGACAAGCTTGCATTCAGACACTGGGCATGTGGGTGGCAGGGACTGTGTTTTTTTTTTCCGCTGCAGCAGATGGGGCAGAGAAATTTGCCGGCCACAGTCTACAGCCGGTGGTGTGCTGCTAGGACCTGGGACACCCTGTGCTATACCATCATTCCTGTCAGTGGAGGCTGTTGAAAGGTAATGACTCGGTATCGCAGGGGCAGACTGAAGTGGGTAAGGAGGAGGGACAGATTTGTGCCCCTTTTGTGTGGCTTTTTAGGTGCGCTTGCCAATGAGTTGAGTGGTTGGACGTTAAATGCCTTGTTAAGCATGTGGTACCCAAATGGTTAGTGTTTTTGCCACGTTTGATGTGCCTGAGACAGTTTGCAGATAGCAACAGTGCGATCTGCTGCAGATGTGCTGAAAAAAGCCCAGACAGCTGAGCTTTGGGGAGTGGGCTGGGAGATAACAGCTGCAGAATGTGATGGAATAGGGTGGCTGCTCTCTACTCTTTCTTTCTGCGGTTTGGGGAACATGAATGTCAATTTGTCCACCAGTGTCCCTCCCTCTCTTTAGGCTCATGTTCCTGTCATCCTCAACCTCAGAACCAACATCTGAATCCAGTAATGGCTGGGCATCATCAAGGAGCAAGTGGCTGACGCTGTGGTCAAATAACTCAGCTGACTCTTCAATGGCTGATGTTGGGGCTATGGCAGAAATAGATGTGGATAGGGAGACAGTTTTATCCACTCTGGCAACTGCAGGGGACTGCACACTTGTCTCTGCTTGTGTGGCGGAGGAGGAGGATGAGGAAGGTTTAGTAAGCCAGTCCACCACCTCCTCTGCATGCTGTGGCTGGATAGCACACGCAAGCTCACTAAACCCCCTTTACTGCCAAGGGAACGTCTGCCTCTCCTTGTTGTCCTCCTAGACATTATTGGGAGGGAGAGGGCGGTGCTTATAAGCAAATTTAAAGAAGAAGTTGAAATCTGTACGTAGATGCACTTCAATGTAAAGAGGTGCTTGGTGTACTTTAATTTGAGTACTCACACTGCACAGACACACTCCACGGTTACACTATAATATATTGCAATATAATGCGCCATATGTACAGTGACGCACAGAACTATATGGCATTACAGTGGCAGTAACGCATACAAAACTATATGGCATTAAACTGGCAGTAACGCACAAAACTATATGGTGTTAAACTGGAAGTAACGCACACAGAACTATATGGTGTTAAACTGGCAGTAACGCACACAAAACGATATGGCGTTAAACTGGCAGTAACGCACACAAATGTAAATGGCATTAAACTGGCAGTAACGCAATCAAATAGACGGTGTTCAACCGTTACTACACTGACGCTATCTGAACTGTCCCTACTCTAGCTATACACTAATGTCAAGAATACTGACACGGTCTCACTACACTGAAACTATATGAGCTGTCCCTGCTCTACACTTATATGTGCATGAATGACATGATCTCACTACACTACAGTGAAACGATCTGATCTGTCTTTACTCTAGCTGCACACTATGCAAAGCTGAATGATGGTCCTCCTCATTATACTCTTACACTATCCCTAGACTGACACTAACCTAATATTCAACACTAACAATTGAAGCAAAATAGCATATTATAGCACACTATAGCCCTGTTCTATCTCTCTCCATGCCGAAATCACACTGAAAATGGCTGCCGTTGAAAGAATACTTTTATACTGTTCAGCGCCGCAATGCATTGTGCTCAGTTCGGGGGGGGTCGAACGAATGTTCGGCCAAAACTTATGCTCGGGCCGAACTGTTCGCTCATCCCTACTCCTTACCAGCATTCCATATACCCATAACCAACCGTCGCCATCATCATCCTCCACCAACAGCATCACCTTCCAGCATCACTGCCACCATAACCTATCACCGTCATTGCACCACCACCCATCAACATTATCATCTAGCATCATCACACCACCCTTTACCAACACCACCATCAAACAAACTCCCATCCATGGCACTATTACTCACAACCAGCACCACCACCACCAACCATCACCATCTTCACCCACTGACATCATACAGCACCACTATTATCAACCACCACCAGCATCACCACCCAACACTTCCATCATCATATCATTGTCGTGCCTGGTATCCTTGCTTTACAGTTCTAAGGGCCTAGGTTCCCTATCCACACAAGTCTTATCTGCATAGATTTTGTGTCCTCTCCCTATTGTTTTCTATAATCCAATAAAATATGGCTTAGCTACATGTGTGATTTTTTTTTTTTTTTAGTAGCTCAGCTATGCTGCTAACATCTTGCACAATCTCCTTCTTTGTACCATATTCCTTTCAATGGAAGTAAATAAAATAAATGAGTAGTAAGGAGAATCAGTGATTGCTTTCCTACAGCCCACACCTTGCTGTCATTCTACAAATAGCAGAAATTTAGAGCAATTCATCTCATTCTTTTCGATAAACAGAAGTTGATGATTATTTTCTCAACAATCAATCATATTTAGTAGACTCTTTCTGATTTTTTTTTTTTTTATTCACAGAGAGAGACATCCGATAATACAATGGCTACAGCTAAAAAAAAGAACAAATTTCTTGGGGATCAAATCGCAAATTTGTGCAGCGTCAGCAGATTGTTGAGCAATTGATAAAATGAACAGGAGCTTCCTTTGATGACTTCCTTCTAAAGATGATAGGTGTCTGGCCATTCCAATATGTCTTTGCGTGGAGGCAGCCATCTTGGCGGAGGAGCAGAGCTTTGCTCCCACATGTCAGAGCTGCCTCCCCACCACAATGACAGATGATCTGCTGACTAGTGGGGTAATATTAAAGAAACGGCTGGGACTTGTGAAGAAAGCCCAGATCCACAGAATGAGAAGAGCAGATTCAGGGAGATTCTTGTACTGCAGGTGGTCAGGTACATGTGTGCTACTTAAAGTGGTAACGTGGTAGTAAACCCTGCTTAGTCATTTCTACCTACAGGTAGGCCTAGAATAAGGCTTGTCTGTAGGTAAAATGAATATCTCCTAAACGTGTACCATTTAGGAGATAGTCACCCTGCATGCAGCCAGTCAGTCTAGGGTTGCCACCTATCCGGGATTCACCCGGACAGTCCAGTTTTTACATCCTCTGCTCGGGTTTTTCACTGCCTGGCTGCCCTTACCAGGCCACATATGTTAGTATTCATCTTACAGTATGTTGTGGTTGCGTCTAGTGTATTTATAACTGTTTGTGTGTATCTGAGTGCATGTGTGTATCTGTATATATATAGTCAGGTCCATAAATATTGGGACATCGACACAATTCTAATCTTTTTGGCTCTATACACCACTACAATGGATTTGAAATGAAACAAACAAGATGTGCTTTAACTGCAGACTTTCAGCTTTAATTTGAGGGTATTTACATCCAAATTGGATGAACGGTGTAGGAATTACAACAGTTTGTATATGTGCCTCCCACTTTTTAAGGGACCAAAAGTAACAGTGACAGATTAACAATCATCCATCAAACTTTCAATTTTTAATACCCGTATTTATTGGCGTATAACACGCACATTCATTTTAAGAGGGAAGTTTCAGGAAAAAAACTTACATTTTAAATAAGGAACTTGGAAGCAAAATAAGGGTCAGTGCCCATCTGCAGCCTCACCATTGCCATCTGCAGCCTCACAAGTGCCATCAATGCAGCCTCATCAGTCCACATCAATGCAGCCTCACCATTGCCTTCATTGCAGCAGCCTCACCAGTGCCTTCAATGCAGCAGCCTCACCACTGCCTTCAATGCAGCAGCCTCACCACTGCCTTCATTGCAGCAGCCTCACCACTGCCTTCAATGCAGCAGCCTCACCATTGCCATCAGTGAAGTCTGATCGATGCCCATCTGCAGCCTAGAGGGGACAGGGAGGGGGGTGGGACAAGCGCCGACAGATTACATACAGTGAGAATCTCCTTTGATAGACAAAATAGTGATCCAATGGTGGCCCAGGAGACGGGACTTCCTATTATAGAGGCCGCCAAGTAAACAGGAAATTCCCACTGTATGTAATTTGATGGCGCATGTCCTGCCCCCCTCCCTGTCCCCTCTGAGGCAGCTAAAATTGAAGTATTGGCGTATAACATGCACATGCTATTTGCACCCGATTTTAATGGTGAAACAGTGAGTGTTATACGCCAATAAATACAGTACTTGGTTGCAAATCCTTTGCAGTCAATTACAGCCTGAAGTCTGGAACGCATAAACATCACCAGACGCTGGGTTTCATCCCTGGTGATGCTCTGCCAGGCATCTACTGCAACTGTCTTCAGTTCCTACTTGTTCTTGGGGCATTTTCCCTTCAGTTTTGTCTTCACAAAGTGAAATGCATGCTCAATCGGATTCAGGTCAGGTGATTGACTTGGCCATTGCATAACATTCCACTTCTTTCCCTTACAAAACTCTTTGGTTGCTTTCGCAGTATGCTTCGAGTCATTGTCCATCTGCACTGTGAAGTGCGGTTCAATGAGTTCTGAAGCATTTTGCTGAATATGAGCAGATAATATTGCCTGAAACACTTCAGAATTCATCCTGCTGCTTTTGTCAGCAGTCACATCATCAATAAATACAAGAGAACCAGTTCCATTGGCAGCCATACATGCCCACGCCATGACACTACCACCACCATGCTTCACTGATGAGGTTGTATGCTTTGGATCATGAGCAGTTCCATTCCTTCTCCATACTCTTCTCTTCCCATCACTCTGGTACAAGTTGATCTTGGTCTCATCTGTCCATAGGATGTTGTTCCAGAACTGTGAAGGCTTTTTTAGATGTTTGGCAAACTCTAGTCTGGCTTTCCTGTTTTTGAGGCTCACCAATGGTTTACATCTTGTGGTGAACCCTCTGTATTCACTCTGGTGAAGTCTTCTCTTGATTGTTGACTTTGACACACATACACCTACCTCCTGGAGAGTGTTCTTGATCTGGCCAACTGTTGTGAAGGGTGTTTTCTTCACCAGGGAAAGAATTCTTCGGTCCTCCACCACAGTTGTTTTCCATGGTCTTCCGGGTCTTTTGGTGTTGCTGAGCTTACCGGTGCATTCTTTCTTTTTAAGGATGTTCCAAACAGTTGATTTGGCCACACCTAATGTTTTTGCTATCTCTCTGATGGGTTTGTTTTGTTTTTTCAGCTTAATGATGGCTTGCTTCACTGATAGTGACAGCTCTTTGGATCTCATATTGAGAGTTGACAGCAACAGATTCCAAATGTAAATAGCACACTTGAAATGAACTCTGGACCTTTTATCTGCTCCTTGGAAATGGGATAATGAGGGAATAACACACACCTGGCCATGGAACAGCTGAGCAGCCACTTGTCCCATTACTTTTGGTCCCTTTAAAAAGTGGGAGGCATATATACAAACATCTGATAATTCATACAATTACTAATAATTTCCCTATATACAGGCCCCATGCTACACCAGGAGACCTCCCCCAAAATTACACTGGGAAGCTCTCCACCAAACATTACACACACCTGCACTATATACACTATATTCTACATTATACACACCTGCACTATATACACTATATTGTACAATACACACACCTGCACTATATACACTATATTGTACCAGTGGCGGAATTTCCAGGGTCGCAACAGTCGCACCTGCGACTGGGCCCTGGAATTCTGCCAGTGTGGGGGGGCCCCAAGACGCCGCACCTCCCCTGGCTGGCATCTAACTATACAGGAGAGGGGGGAGGGAGGGGGCGATCGGCAGCTATGTGATGTCTGCGCTCTGCGGGATGTCCCTCCAGGCAGCACACAGTTCACTTCCCGAATATCAGTGAGTACAATGGAGAGGGGAGGGGCCTCTGACCCGAGCAGACACCAGATTGAGTGCACAAGTTTGTCCCTCTGCTTGTACACTCTGAGTCTTGCTGATACACGCTCGGGTCAGAGGCCCCTCCCCTCTCCATTGGATACAATGATAGTCGGGAAGTTAACTGTGCTGCCTGGAGGGACATCCTGCAGACATCACAAGGAAGCATGCTGCTTCTTCCATATGTGCATCTCATGTAAGTAAAGCATAACACTGCCCCCACCTGTCTCTCACACTGATCCCCCACCTGTCCCCTCTCACACTGTCCCCCCACCTGTCCCCGCTCACACTGTCCCCACCTGTCCCCTCTCACACTGCCCCCCCACCTGTCCCCGCTCACACTGTCCCCACCTGTCCCCTCTCACACTGTCCCCACCTGTCCCCTCTCACACTGCCCCCCCACCTGTCCCCTCTCACACTGCCCCCCCCACCTGTCTCTCACACTGTCCCCACCTGTCCCCTCTCACACTGTCCCCACCTGTCCCCTCTCACACTGTCCCCACCTGTCCCCTCTCACACTGCCCCCCCACCTGTCTCTCACACTGCCCCCCCACCTGTCCCCTCTCACACTGATCCCCCACCTGTCCCCTCTCACACTGCCCCCCCACCTGTCCCCTCTCACACTGCCCCCCCACCTGTCCCCTCTCACACTGCCCCCCCCTGTCCCCTCTCACACTGTCCCCCCACCTGTCCCCTCTCACACTGTCCCCACCTGTCCCCTCTCACACTGTCCCCACCTGTCCCCTCTCACACTGTCCCCACCTGTCCCCTCTCACACTGTCCCCACCTGTCCCCTCTCACACTGCCCCCCCCCACCTGTCTCTCACACTGCCCCCCCACCTGTCCCCTCTCACACTGATCCCCCACCTGTCCCCTCTCACACTGCCCCCCCACCTGTCCCCTCTCACACTGCCCCCCCACCTGTCCCCTCTCACACTGTCCCCCCACCTGTCCCCTCTCACACTGTCCCCCCACCTGTCCCCTCTCACACTGTCCCCACCTGTCCCCTCTCACACTGCCCCCCCACCTGTCTCTCACACTGTCCCCACCTGTCCCCTCTCACACTGTCCCCACCTGTCCCCTCTCACACTGCCCCCCCACCTGTCCTCTCTCACACTGCCCCCCCACCTGTCCCCTCTCACACTGTCCCCCCACCTGTCCCCTCTCACACTGTCCCCCCACCTGTCCCCTCTCACACTGTCCCCACCTGTCCCCTCTCACACTGCCCCCCCACCTGTCTCTCACACTGTCCCCACCTGTCCCCTCTCACACTGCCCCCCCACCTGTCCCCTCTCACACTGTCCCCACCTGTCCCCTCTCACACTGTCCCCACTTGTCCCCTCTCACACTGCCCCCCCACCTGTCCCCTCTCACACTGTCCCCAACTGTCCCCTCTCACACTGTCCCCAACTGTCCCCTCTCACACTGTCCCCTCTCACACTGCCCCCCCCACCTGTCCCCTCTCACACTGCCCCCCCACCTGTCCCCTCTCACACTGTCCCCACCTGTCCCCTCTCACACTGTCCCCACCTGTCCCCTCTCACACTGCCCCCCCCACCTGTCCCCTCTCACACTGTCCCCACCTGTCCCCTCTCACACTGTCCCCTCTCACACTGCCCCCCCACCTGTCCCCTCTCACACTGTCCCCACCTGTCCCCTCTCACACTGTCCCCACCTGTCACCTCTCACACTGTCCCCACCTGTCCCCTCTCACACTGTCCCCACCTGTCCCCTCTCACACTGTCCCCACCTGTCCCCTCACACTGCCCCCCCCACCTGTCCCCTCTCACACTGCCCCCCACCTGTCCCCTCTCACACTGTTTCCACCTGTCCCCTCTCACACTGCCCCCCACCTGTCCCCTCTCACACTGTCCCCACCTGTCCCCTCTCACACTGCCCCCCCACCTGTCCCCTCTCACACTGTTCCCACCTGTCCCCTCTCACACTGCCCCCCACCTGTCCCCTCTCACACTGCCCCCCCCACCTGTCCCCTCTCACACTGCCCCCCCCACCTGTCCCCTCTCACACTGCCCCCCCACCTGTCCCCTCTCACACTGTCCCCACCTGTCCCCTCTCACACTGGCCCCCCACCTGTCCCCTCTCACACTGGCCCCCCACCTGTCCCCTCTCACACTGCCCCCACCTGTCCCCTCTCACACTGCCCCCCCCACCTGTCCCCCCCCACCTGTCCCCTCTCACACTGCCCCCCCACCTGTCCCCTCTCACACTGCCCCCCCCACCTGTCCCCTCTCACACTGCCCCCCCCACCTTCCCCCTCACACTGCCCCCCCACCTGTCCCCTCTCACACTGCCCCCCCACCTGTCCCCTCTCACACTGTCCCCACCTGTCCCCTCTCACACTGTCCCCACTTGTCCCCTCTCACACTGCCCCCCCACCTGTCCCCTCTCACACTGTCCCCAACTGTCCCCTCTCACACTGTCCCCAACTGTCCCCTCTCACACTGTCCCCTCTCACACTGCCCCCCCCACCTGTCCCCTCTCACACTGCCCCCCCACCTGTCCCCTCTCACACTGTCCCCACCTGTCCCCTCTCACACTGTCCCCACCTGTCCCCTCTCACACTGCCCCCCCCACCTGTCCCCTCTCACACTGTCCCCACCTGTCCCCTCTCACACTGTCCCCTCTCACACTGCCCCCCCACCTGTCCCCTCTCACACTGTCCCCACCTGTCCCCTCTCACACTGTCCCCACCTGTCACCTCTCACACTGTCCCCACCTGTCCCCTCTCACACTGTCCCCACCTGTCCCCTCTCACACTGTCCCCACCTGTCCCCTCACACTGCCCCCCCCACCTGTCCCCTCTCACACTGCCCCCCACCTGTCCCCTCTCACACTGTTTCCACCTGTCCCCTCTCACACTGCCCCCCACCTGTCCCCTCTCACACTGTCCCCACCTGTCCCCTCTCACACTGCCCCCCCACCTGTCCCCTCTCACACTGCCCCCCACCTGTCCCCTCTCACACTGCCCCCCCACCTGTCCCCTCTCACACTGCCCCCCCCACCTGTCCCCTCTCACACTGCCCCCCCACCTGTCCCCTCTCACACTGTCCCCACCTGTCCCCTCTCACACTGGCCCCCCACCTGTCCCCTCTCACACTGGCCCCCCACCTGTCCCCTCTCACACTGCCCCCACCTGTCCCCTCTCACACTGCCCCCCCCCCCACCTGTCCCCCCCCACCTGTCCCCTCTCACACTGCCCCCCCACCTGTCCCCTCTCACACTGCCCCCCCACCTGTCCCCTCTCACACTGCCCCCCCCACCTTCCCCCTCACACTGCCCCCCCACCTGTCCCCTCTCACACTGGCCCCCCCACCTGTCCCCTCTCACACTGCCCCCCCCACCTGTCCCCTCTCACACTGCCCCCCCACCTGTCCCCTCTCACACTGCCCCCCCCCCACCTGTCCCCTCTCACACTGCCCCCCACCTGTCCCCTCTCACACTGCCCCCCCACCTATCCCCTCTCACACTGCCCCCCCCACCTGTCCCCTCTCACACTGCCCCCCCCCACCTGTCCCCTCTCACACTGCCCCCCCACCTGTCCCCTCTCACACTGCCCCCACCTGTCCCCTCTCACACTGTCCCCCCACCTGTCCCCTCTCACACTGTCCCCCCACCTGTCCCCTCTCACACTGCCCCCCCACCTGTCCCCTCTCACACTAGCCCCCACCTGTCCCCTCTCACACTGGCCCCCCACCTGTCCCCTCTCACACTGCCCCCTCACCTGTCCCCTCTCACACTGGCCCCCACTTGTCCCCTCTCACACTGGCCCCCCACCTGTCCCCTCTCACACTGGCCCCCCACCTGTCCCCTCTCACACTGCTCCCCCACCTGTCCCCTCTCACACTGTCCCCCCACCTGTCCCCTCTCACACTGTCCCCCCACCTGTCCCCTCTCACACTGTCCCCCCACCTGTCCCCTCTCACACTGTCCCCCCACCTGTCCCCTCTCACACTGTCCCCACCTGTCCCCTCTCACACTGGCCCCCCACCTGTCCCCTCTCACACTGGCCCCCCACCTGTCCCCTCTCACACTGGCCCCCCACCTGTCCCCTCTCACACTGGCCCCCCACCTGTCCCCTCTCACACTGGCCCCCACCTGTCCCCTCTCACACTGGCCCCCACCTGTCCCCTCTCACACTGGCCACCCACCTGCCACATAGCCCCTCTTTTATCACACTGCCCATGTCATACTATTTCCCCATCATACTGCCCCCACCTGTCACACTGCCCCCTTGGCACAATACATTCCTGTCATACTGCCCCCTCCTGTAACACTGCCCCTCCACCATTCTGCCCCCTTGTCACACTGCCCCCTTCTGTCATATTTACCCCCCTCCTGTCATACTACCCCCTCTTGTTAAACAGTCCCCCTCCTTTCACAGTGCTCCCTCATTACACTGCCCCCCTCTTGTAATACTTCCCAGGTATCCTTTTCCTGTCACACTGCCCCCCTGTCATACTGCCCCCTCCTGTCACACTGCCCCCATCATAGTGCCCCTTCTTGTCACACTGCCCCCCTTCTTTCACAGTGCCCCCTCTTATCACACTCCCCCCTCTGGTCACACTTTCCAGATACCCTTCTTTGGTCACACTGCCCCCTCCTGTCAAAATACCCCGTCATACTGCCCCTCATTCTTTCACAATACCCCCCCCCCCCCCTCCATCATAGTGCGGGTCAGGGGCCCTTCATGGTTTCTTGCACTGGGGCCCTGAAGGTTATAGTTACGCCTCTGTATTGTACATTACACACACCTGCACTATAAACACTATATTGTACATTACACACACCTGCACTATAAACACTATATTGTACATTACACACACCTGCACTATACACACTATATTCTACATTACACACACCTGCACTATATACAATTGGCTACAAAAAAATGCCAAGCCCCGCAGAAGTGTTCGGGTTTGGCTCAAAGAAAAGGGTGGCAACCTTACCAGTGATGTCACTTCGCTCTGAAGGTCCGGCATAGCTTGCCGTAACTTCAGAGCTTTGTGCCGGAACCGAAGGCTCTTGCGCGCATGCTCTGGCCAATCACATAGCCAATCACATAGCCAGAGCGAACCCAGAAGAAGGACCAGGGGAACATGTCAGCCTTTTCAGCGGTGACAGTACAGCGCTGGAGGGCTTCATTCCAAGGTGAGTATTTCACAATATGCTAGTATGTGATGCATACTAGCACATTATGCCATTGCCTTGCAGGTGTGTTTTGTTTTTTTTTACAACCGCTTTAAAGTGGTTGTAAACCCTCACATATACCCAATGAAGTGACTGGTCTCAGGTGATACATAAAACAAATCCTCCTATATACTGTAACACACGAGCGAACTTTACGGCAGATTTTGCCCGGCGGACTTTACGACGGACTTTACGACGGACTTTCTGAATGAACGGACTTGCCTACACACAATCAACCAAAGTCCGATGAATTCGTACGTGATGACGTACGACCGGACTAAAACAAGGAAGTTCATAGCCAGTAGCCAATAGCTGCTCTAGGTTGGCTTTTTGTCCGTCGGACTAGCATACAGACTAGCTGACTTTTCGACCGCATTCGAGTCCGTCGGATAGATTTGACACATGTTTCAAATCTAAGTCTGTCCAACTTTTGAGAAAACAAAGTCCGCTGGAGCCCACACACGATCGAATTGTCAGACGAAATCCGGTACGCCGGACCAAGTCTGCCGTAAAGTCCGCTCGTGTGTACGCGGCATTACTGTTTATATGCAGTCTTCTAATCTCTACATCCGTTCAAAGTCCAGAATTTATAAAGCTTGTCTGAGCTGTCAGAGAAAAAGGGGGCGGAGAGCTGAAGTTACACTGCATAGCTCGGTGAGGAGAGGTCCGTGAGCTGATTGGAGGGAAGGGACACACCCTTCCTCACACAGCTCACAGGAACAGAGCTGAGGCTGTCAATCAGCTGGAGCTCCCTCCCCTGTCACCATTTTTCTATTGGTGTCATTAAGACTTGTCAGAATTAATTCATGTTGATAGCAGAGGAACGAAACAGCAGACAGAAATGCCACTTAGTGCTCTTAATTGAGACAAGTACACACTATAGAGGGATATGCCTTGTTCATATTTCATGTCTGAGGTTTCCAATTACTTTAAAATGACACTAAACTCCAGTTTAAAAAGACAAATAATCTATTCAAGTAGTGCTCAATTGCTCTCAGCCTCCTCCAAATATCCATATTACTTTGTTTTTGCTGTTAGGATCTGACTTTCAGTTAGAAAGTGGCTACTACTATATGTAGGAAAGTAGCCACCCTCTCTTGCTTACTCCCAAGATAAACTGTTAAGGTGGCAAAAGAACACAGTAAGAAATGATTTGATGAAAAATAGATTACAAGACCAATAAGTAGTGGATGTGTGTGGGTGGTTTTTTTGTTTTTTTTTAAAGAAGAATATCCGTAAGCAACATAGGCGTGCGCACAGGGTGTGCCGGGTGTGCTTGGGCACACCCTAATCAACCTGTGCTGCGCAGATTCCCCTTACTGCTTGGCTGCAGAGAAAGGGACTGGGAAATCTCTGTCCTCAGTCCCTTTCTCTGTCTCAAAAGTGAGGCTGTTCAGACCCCTGATATTTCACCAAAGTCCACCAATGGGGCTCCTAATAAATTATAAAAAAAAAAAATACTACTAATAATAATAAATTATTGTAAAAAATAATACAATTGTAAAAAACTTATAATAATAAAAAAATTAAATAAATAAACTACTGACACCAATCCCTGCAGTACTGACACCGTCCACTGCTCTACTACTATATATATATATATATATATATATATATATATATATATATATATATATATATATATATATATATAGTGTTTGTGTTTAAGCTTTGGGGTGCACACCCTAATGCACTAGGCTGCACACACCTATGGTAAGCAATTATTGAGTCATTAACCATTTAAGCCCTGGACCATTTGGCTGGCCAAAAACTAGAGCACTTTTAGCGATTCGGCACTGCGTCGCTTTAACTGACAATTGCGTGGTCCTGCGACGTGGCTCCCAAACAAAACTGAGCTTTCTTTTGGTGGTATTTGATCACCTCTGAAAAATAAAAAATGTGGCGCTTGCTAAAACCTCAAAATAAGGCAAATCCTGAATAATTAAAACGACTAAATCAATAATCCATAAACATTTAAAAAAAATATATATACAAATAAATATCTGTGCAAACAGTGCAACAATAGCAGCTATTTAATACAGTGCATGAAATAAACCAGCTGATAATAATACCAGTATTAAAGTAAATGTGTGATGATAACCAAAAGTGCAAAGTGACAATAATTCCAAAAAGTGCAAATGAATAAAAAATTATGCAAATATAATCAATAAGTGACAACACAGTCTTTATAAGTGCAAAAAAACAAAAAAGCGGTGCTGAATCCCACTCTAATCAAGGTATTCCATCCAATGTGAGAGATACCGTTTCCCCCAGCCTCTCACCTTGTATAGAAATGAATTAAGCTTGAGTATTTCACACTAGCCGATCGATTTCTGGTAGATCAATTCCTCAGTTGGGGGAAACGGTATCACTCACAAGGAATGGAATACCTTAAATAGAGTGGGATGATTTTGCCTGTACGTGCCCTTCTGCCGCAGTATATCTGCGTAAGGCGGTCGGGAAGCGGTTAAAGGATATGTAAAGTTTTTTTTTATTTATTTATTTTTAAACAAACATGTCATACTTAACGCCTCTGTGCAGTTGATTTTGCACAGAGTGGTCCCAAACCTCCTCTTCTGGGGTCCCTCAGCGGCGCTCCACCTCTTCTCGAGTGCCCCGTTGGAGAGCAGCGCTCTCACTTGGGGCACTCCTTCGGGTGCGCTCCGGTGTCCTGCGGCTGCATCCATTGACACAGACAGCAGGACTCGGCTCCGCCCCCCCCCTGCGTCATTGGATTTGAGTGACAGCAGTGGAGCCAATGGCTGCGCTGCTATCAATCTATCCAATTAGGACCCGAGACACCGGCTGGAGCTGGTGTGCTCATCCCCGTCGCTGAAAAGACCGGGTTCAGGTAAGTGAAAGGGGGCTCTGGGGGGGGGGAGCCGCAGCACAGGAGGTTTTTCACCTTAATGCATAGAATGCAGAAAAACCTTGAGGACTTACAATTACAAACCCTTTAACCACTTCAGCACCGGAAGACTTTACCCCCTTCCTGACCGGTCATTTTTTGCGGTACGGTACTGCGTCGCTTTAACTGACATTGCGACATTGTACCCAAACAAAATTGACGTCCTTTTTTTCCCACAAATAGAGCTATTTGATCAGCTCTGCGGTTTTTATTTTTTGCGCTATAAAGAGCGACAATTTTGAAAAAAAAAAAAAGCAATATTTTTTTACATTTTGCTATAATAAATATCCCCAAAAAATATATAAAAAAAACTTTCTTCCTCAGTTTAGGCCAATATGTATTCTTCTACATATTTTTGGTAAAAAAAATGCAATAAGTGTGTATTGATTGTTTTGCGCAAAAGTTATAGCGTCTACAAAATAGGGGATAGATTTATGGCATTTTTATTATAATTTTTTTTTTTTTACTAGTAATGGTGGTGATCTGTGATTTTTATCAGGACTGCGACGTTGCGGGGGACAGATCGGACACTTTTGACACTATTTTGGGACCACTGACATTTATACAGCAATCAGTGCTATAAATCGCAATTGATTACTGTATAAATGTCATTGGCAGGGAAGGGGTTTAAAACTAGAGGGCGATCAAGAGATTAGGTGTGTCCTAGGGAGTGATTCTAACTTTGGGGGGGATGGGACTGCCTGGGGGAGGAGACAGATTGTTGTTCCTAAGCATTAGGAACAACAGATCGCTCTCCTCACCCCTGACAGAAGGAGATCTGTCTGTTTACATTGACAGATCTCCGTTCTGTCCTTCTCCGGAGCAATCATGGGTAGCCGGCGGCCGCCGGCCACGCGCACTGGCTCCTACGTCATGGGCGCCCACTATACTACTTAAAGCGCCCGCCGTACAGCTACAGCGATTTGCGCAGGGGTGCCATTGTGCCGCCCTCAATCGATTAAGCGGTTAATCTCCATCTCTATCCAAGTCTATTGAGGAAACGAAATTGCAGCATTGCAGTGCTTTGTTGCCAGAGCAGCCAATTATCAGACTTGAGTGTTGTGATAGTGGAACCAAAAACTATAATATTGTAATAAAAAAACGCCCCCGGCTTCTTGTATGCCTTGCATCAGCAGCCTGTCCATACGGCGTGCAGGGGCGACGCCCGGTCCCTAATTTACGTTCAGGGCGTCCGACGCATGGATTCCAGTGGGAGTTTTTTTTTTCGAAACACATGAATAGAGCCGGAGGCTCTAATTGGCTTCAATAAAGGGTGGGCTCAGGGCACAGAGCACACCCAGTTGTGTGACAATAGCAAATTAATATTCGTTATTGTCTTTCTGCTTCTCCTCCTGGCCAATCCCAGATCAGGTAGCGGGTCCTGGGACCCGATTGGCCGAGAGGAGATGCGATCCTATTGGCCGCCGAGAAAGAGGGAGGGAGGAGACACAGGGGAAGCCACGCCACTGTGAAGCAGAGGAAGGAGGAGACGCAGAGGCCCACCGCCCGGAGGAAGCCCGCGATCTAGATGGGGTAAGTGCGGGGACCGATTGACCGACCAGGGGGGTTTGCCTCGGATAGATTGCGGCCCCCACAAAAATATACCATCAGCTGCCACTGATGCCTTGTACAGTATACTCCAGCAGTGAGACATCCCTGCCACAATTCCTGACTCCCTTCCTGACCATCTTTGTGTGTTCCAGCTCCGTCTTTTACATTCTCTATAACAGCCATTCATTCTCAACCAAGGTTCCTCCTGGGGTTGTAGGGGTTCTTTGAGCTGTGGCTGACTGGCCTTCCATTTAAAGTGATACTAAACACACAGTATTTAATTTACATTGCCCCTTCTATTTCTGTATATGGATGATGACACTGTAATTATTTTAATTTAAAAAAATACAAAAATCTAAAAATGGTACCTTTTTCCTAATCGATTATACAGCTGTCACATGACCAGATCTTGCCCAGTCTGCAGGGAAACATAACCAGGAGGAGCTTCTAGTCCTCTACTGCTGGTCACATGTTTAAAATAATAAAGAGATCCGTGTTGTGCCACTTGGTAAATGCCGCCAAGGCCTGTGCCACTTTGTGTTGGAGAGACTCTAAGCCACCCTCTATCGCAAGGTGGCTTAATAGGGTCAGAGAGATTGGAGCTATGGATGATTTGGTCCATTCAGCCCAAAACAGAAAAGAGCGGTACGCCCAAATATGGTCAGCATGGGACCTATTTGTATACTCAGAGGAAGGGAAGAGAATGGTGGAAGATAATACAGGGGAGTGAGGTCCGCCTGTCCGGGGCGTCCATAGCCCCTCCATCTCGCTGGGGTTTTTTTTTGGGGGGGGGGGGTTTAGTTTGCTGCTGAATGGGGTCTGGGTATTTTGTAAAGGAAATTAAAGCTAGGTATAGGTAGGAGATGAGGATTTGGGAATAAGCATTTTAGTGCTTAGTCCTCAGTTTTTAGATAAATTATAAAGGTATAAAATGCGCATAATCCTGTAAAGACCGAGGAATACTAAGTTAACATAAAATGCATTGAAGCTTAAAAAGAATGTAATTGTTGGAATTGATGCAACAATGTATTCTCTACCACCCTTTATATATAAATAAAGAATTTAAATAAATAAATAAATAAAACAGCCTTTGGAATACAGAGTAGAAATAATTAATATCAACAAACTCTTTATTTTGTATTGGTAATAACATGGTGTGGGCGGATTTGTGCCAGTCACAGGCTGTGTCACGCCCCTCCAGCCTGTGTCTTAGAATAAGAGGGAGGTGACGCCTCTATCAATCCACATGTAAGTTTAATTAATTTGAGAGAAGGGTATGGCGCTGTTCCTCTAAAGGCTCTATGGTGTCCTGTGTATGTGCTATATTCAATACATGAAGTAAAAAATCAAAAAACATTCATTATACAACTGTTTAGATCATATGTGTCTTAGTGCTCCTTAGGTATGGAATGTTAGTGCAACACTGGGGAGAGGAAAAAGGTGGGGTGGGGGGGGGGAGGGGGGGTACAAAGGTAAATTGGGATAATCAACTATACATGCAAATACATCCTATTAAAGTGCACATGTGCAATCAAAAAAATTGTATATAAAAGTCCTTTTTTCTCAGAGCAAATTAATTCGTGTGATATTCGTGCTTTTGATTCTTTTGGTAATAAAATCCCGTGCTCTAAATGTGCAGCCACTCACCAGCTCACTTCACCCCTGCTGGGGTATCGGGCAATCACAGTCTATGCCACTGTGCGGCAATCTCTGGCAGTCTCAGGATCGCGGTGTGTCATATAAAAAGAAAAGGGGTGCCCATAGTGTAAGATTGTTTAAAAAAAGTTTATTAAAACAAGCAGAGCGGTACTCACAATTTAAAAGCATGTAGTAAGCAAAAAAAGCCGAGTTCTCGGTTAACCATCAGTTGTTCAATGTTGTTTAGGAAGCACAGATTAGGCCACGCCCTACGTGTTTCGTCATTGGACGTCTACGGGATATAGCGTGCGGTGTCCCCTAATTATTTGTATAACTAGCAACCATTTTGCCTGTGTTTTGTGGACCGAAGTCCGCGGCCGTCCGCGGCCATTTTGTCTAGGATAATGCAGACCGAAGCCTATTTCCTCGTTGCCTATTCCGTCCCTGTGTGGAAGAACCCAAGGACGCCGGCGGCTATTTTCCCTGTGTTTCTATGTACCGAAGTCCACCCACGGCCATTTTGCCTAAGGTTTTGCAGACCGAAGCCTGTTTCCCCACACATAGACTCGAGGACGCTGGCGGCCATTTTGCCTATTATTCTACGGACATAGGATACAACGATGCTGTGTATCTAGTAATCCTTGACTCTAAGGTGACACCTTCTCTGTAATAACGCTTCTTACCTCCGTGTAAATTTAAATTGAAAAAAAACTGCAGGGGTGAACAAATACCACCAAAAGAAAGCTCTATTTGTGGGAATAAAAGGACATCAATTTTGTTTTAACGTCGCACAACTGCGCAGTGGTCAGTTAAAGCGACACGGTGCCGTATCACAAAAAAATGGCCTGGTCATTAACGGGGTAAATCCTTCCGGGCTGAAGTAGTTAATGGTGTCTGCATAGTTTCAGGGCCAACACCACTTGGTAATGTAGTGCTAAGCCCCGAAGGGGCTGCTGGATTTGCCAAAGTTCTTTCTTATACAGTGCAGAGGCAGCTAGGCACGTAGAGGTTTGTCAGCATTTGTCTCTCCAGTTACTGTTCATGCTTTGCAGCAATGTGATGCCCTAAACAAGTCAGGACAGCTTGCCTCTCGGTTCTCCCCCCTGGCTCCCCTGGGAGGCCTCCCCTGGTTTGCCCCCGGGGTACACCCGTCATTCTTCCGTACTTGGACGGCAGATGGGAGGTGAGGTGCGGTAGGTTCTTCCAAGATCAGGGATTACTCCCGTTGGAGGAACTTAGAGCTCAATATGGTGGATTCCCCCTGGATGATTGGAGATATGGACAACTTCAACATTTTACACGTGGTTTACCTCAAGCCATACGCTCCCCTACCTCCTCCACTCCTTTTGAGAAGCTGTGCATGTCTGCCAATCCAATCCCGCACTCCATATCTGTCCTGTATGAGATGCTATTAGGGCTGGGACCCAAGGGGAAGCCAATATACATTTAAGAATGGGAAAGAGACCTGCAACATGAGTTCACTGAACTGCAACTTGACCACCTGTACCGCCTTACTCATTCTAGTTCTGTTCAGGGCCGTCTTTAGCGCAGGGCAAACATGGCACTTGCCCTGGGCCCAAACTTTGTTGGGGGGCCCGCGCTAGCCGTGAATTGGGGCCCCGATCACAGCTTTGCAGAGCGCACAGAGGACATGGGAGGATGTATTCCTCGCTAGCCAGCTGAGAGGGGGTGGGGCCGGGAGCTCCACTTACGCTCTGACCCCGCCCACGTGCAGCCTGTGTACTCGGAAAAGAGCTTCTGTAGTGAGAGCCAGTGATCGGAGTGGGAGTGTCAGTGGAGCGCCCCGTCCCCTCTATACTGGCTGGTGAATACAGAGGTCTGGGGGCGGGGCCGGAAGCTCCAATGACACTCCCACTCCGATCACTGGCTCTCACTACAGGCGCTCTATACCCAGCACACAGGCTGCACGTGGGTGGGGTCAGTGGAGCTCCCGACCCGCCCCTCTCAGCTGGCTAGTGAGGAATACATCCTCCCGTGTCCTCTGTGCGCTCTGCAAAGCTGTCATCGGGGCGACCATTCACGGGTGATGTGGGCCCAGGGCCCACCCAACAAAGCATCAGTGGAGCTCCCAGCTGCTTTAGTGAGAGCAGAGAGTGGAAGCTCCGCCCACAGTCCTGAATGTATATAGTAAGTTTGGCTGGCCAGGTATGTCCTTACAACCATAGAATGCCTGAATGTTTAAACCCTGAGCTGTGTTATTTAGCCTCTGATTGTCTCCTGCAGTATGTCCGCAGTCTCTGATTGTCTCCTGCAGTATGTCCGCAGTCTCTGATTGTCTCCTGCAGTATGTCCGCAGTCTCTGATTGTCTCCTGCAGTATGTCTGCAGTCTCTGGTAATCTCCTGCAGTATATCCGCAGTCTCTGAGTGTCTCCTGCAGTATGTCCGCAGTCTCTGGTAATCTCCTGCAGTATGTCCGCAGTCTCTGATTGTCTCCTGCAGTATGTCCGCAGTCTCTGATTGTCTCCTGCAGTATGTCCGCAGTCTCTGATTGTCTCCTGCAGTATGTCCGCAGTCTCTGGTAATCTCCTGCAGTATGTCCGCAGTCTCTGAGTGTCTCCTGCAGTATGTCCGCAGTCTCTGGTAATCTCCTGCAGTATGTCCGCAGTCTCTGATTGTCTCCTGCAGTATGTCCGCAGTCTCTGAACCTCTCCTGTAGTATGTGTATTAATGTGCCCCTTTACTTGCTCAATTATTTGGGATTGCTCCACTGCTCAGTGAGAGGTAATGATGTGCATGAACCTCTAGCAAAAAAATCAGCAAACAGTAGTGATCTGCTTTAATCTCTAGCAACCAATCAGTAAGTGCTAATGATGTGCTGTAACCCCTAGCAACCAATTAGTGAGCGCTAATAATGTACATTAACCTCTAGCAACCAATCGGCAAGCAGAAATTATGTGTTGTAACCTCTAGAAACCAGCCAGTGAGCAGTAAGGATAGGCTGTAACCTCTGGCAAACAATTGCAATTGCTGCGTGATCTGCTGCAGTAAACTGATTTTGAGTCTACTTGCTATTTTTTGTATGTCTCAGAATGGAGGGGGGGCCCCAAGAAAATGTTTGCCCAGGGCCCAATCAAAATTAAAGACGGCCCTGGTTCTGTTGACAGGAAAATGCAGGAGAATGGGTTCAAGGTTATGGCTAGATGGTATAGGGTCCCCACCAAACTTGCTAAAATATACCCAGCTTCCTCAGATGCTTGCTGGCGGGACTGCGGGCATAGGGGTTCAATTTTACACATTTGATGGCATTGCCTTAAGTTAGTCGTATTGGCAAGACATTAGAACCCAAATAAGCCTCATCTTGAACATAGACCTCCCTGACTCTCTAATGGGTTTCCTCTTTCATGTCCCCACCACTCCTCTCAGCCTCTACCGAAAGTCGGTATTGCCTCACCTCCTGAATGCGACTAGGAGATTGATCCCCATCTACTGGAAGAGAAGCCAAGTTCCAAGCCGTTAGGAATGGATTCATCTTGTGAGTGATATTAGGGCTGCTGAGTGGATTGCGACATGTAAGGATAGACACGATAAATGGTATGGGATCTGGGCCACTTGGATTCATTATGCAGACGAGGCCCGCACAAACACACAACAAACGGGTACCGTCTCGGTGGGGAAAGTTTAACTGCCAGAAATGTTATAGACATGACATGATCCTCTGAGATATATGATATATGATTGCTCATACATTTTAATAGCGTGCTTCTTTTCTTTAATTATTTTTGTTTAGTTTTTATGTTTTATGGTCTCTTCATATGCCTGCCCTCTGGGATAAAGTTTGCTCATTAATACGCTAAGTTTGATAGCAGGGCCAGAGACAAACTAATAGTGATATAGTTCATATGTTTTCATGACCACTAAGTGATGCCTCTGTCTCTAACACCCTCTATTAGACATGTGCAGTTCGTTTCATAACAAATTGAAATTCGGCCGAATTTTGCATCTTTCGGACATTCGGATGCATCCGAATGTCCGAATAAAAAGATAACAAATTTCAACTAATACGAAAGAAATTATAGCGGATATAACAAATGAATTTGACATGATTCGGTAGTTCGTTAAAGATCTAATGAAACAAAAGGTCAACTCAAAGTAATTCTTATGCCCCGTACACACGGTCGGACTTTGTTCGGACATTCCGACAACAAAATCCTAGGATTTTTTCCGACGGATGTTGGCTCAAACTTGTCTTGCATACACACGGTCACACAAAGTTGTCGGAAAATCCGATCGTTCTAAATGCGGTGACGTAAAACACGTACGTCGGGACTATAAACGGGGCAGTGGCCAATAGCTTTCATCTCTTTATTTATTCTGAGTCGGAAAATCCGATGGAAAATGTGTGATGGAGCCCACACACGGTCGGAATTTCCAACAACAAGGTCCTATCACACATTTTCCGTCGGAAAATCCGATCGTGTGTACAGGGCAATACAGTCCAATCAGCTGATTAATTTTGTGCTGGAGGTTGGATTACTGGCAAATTGCATTCCTGAGAACTGAGTGAGAAGGGTGTTGTATTGTATTTGAGCAGAGGAGAAGAGATATTGTCATTGTTTGTGTTAATAGAGTCAATAAACAAACGACTTTCCAAACTACGAATCATTATCACAAATATATATACATACATAAATATTGAATTTCAACTAATACGAAAGAAATTATAGCGGATATAACAAATGAATTCGACATGATTCGAGTTTCAGTAAAACAAATATCGACGCTCTACAGAAATAACGAATTATCCGAAAATTAATTAACGTAACATAACGAATATAACAGAACTAAATTATAATATATATAATATAAAATATATATAATATAAAATATATAATATTTTAAATAAAATAATATAATATAAAATATATATTTTACGAATGACAACGAACCAAAACTAAACAAAATTTTCCGTTGTGCACAAGTCTACCCTCTATGTTGGACGGCCAATTGGGCCTCATGTTATGTTCCTTGAACAATTACCCACTTGGGTTGCTTTGCTTTCTCTTTTCGTTTTTAATTTTTTTCATTGTCTGTTACCTGATTACTATCGTTTTATTTTGACTGTTTTGTCAGAATTGTGAACATAAATAAAGATTATATAAAAAAAAAAAAAAGCCTCTCTGCCATCCTGTAGAACAAGCTTCCCCGATTTGAAAAAACCTGGGACCCCTGGATAATCTACCTGATCTAACTAACAAGTATCACATTTCCAGCTCCAGTAGAGAAAGTAAAACTCATGGCATTTCTATTAAATCACCAGTAGATGGCAGCATAGAGTTAAAAGCCTCAATGACAAAGAGCACATTTTAATGAATACTGCTGATAGCAGGGGGAACCAAAAAGACTGACCTTTTGTTTCTGGTGGGAACAGAATAACAGTTGCTATCTTGTCTATCAGACTGAAGGTCGTGTGTTTTTGTCATTGCAGGTAAGAGGGAGCATATTTAGGGCTATAAACAGGGTGAAATTGATTTAATTTACGTCCCTGTGATCAGTAAAGGCTACTGTGTGATGAAATAACATATTAGCACATGTGCAATTGTTTATTATTTTCTATGAGGATGTTATTTCTGTTATGAGAATGTTATTATTATAGATATAGACATATATTATTATGTATGAACAGAAAAACAGTTGCTATATTGTCTATCAGACTGAAGATCACGGGTTTTTGTCATTGCAGAAACTTTTCAATAAAAACACTTCTGGTTTCACCCGGCCCGCTCCCTTTGCACATTGGAATTATTTACCATACATTCAGCATACCTGCAACACTTGTCAGATCTGAGGCTAGCCTCTTAGTGCCCTAGAAGAGGCTTGCTGTGTCTTTTCCCTTTCTTTTTTTTTACCCCTTGCTTCTTTCTTTTCTTGCCTTTTTCTCTAGTTCCTACTACTATCTTTTGGTAGTTTGGGGAGCGATGTAGGACCGCTGGTCAGTCGCCATTGGTCCCACTCCCCGTCTGAGGGCTGTGTATGCAAACACAAAGACCAGCTACCGGGATCAATTCATGGCTGAGATGACCCCTCGTCTTAGATGAGTGTTCCCTGGTCATGCAGTTCCTCTTCAGAAGATGTATCTTCTGTTCTTAAAGAGGAAATGCAGTCTGCTCACATAATTTGTAATAAAAACATCTTTGCCATTCTGAAGTATCCCTCCAACCACTTTTTTTTTTTTAGACTGTATACAGTCTAAAAAAAAAACTGTAAAAAAAAGCAAAACGCTGTAAAAACGCTGTAAAAACGCTGCTCAAAAACGTGGCAAGCACCACAAAAAACACTGCAGAAACGCTCAAAAGCAACATGCATAGATGTGAATCGAGCCTTAGCAGGCGTGCAGAACCCAGGAGATATCGCTAATTGAGAAGCTCCAGCCTTCCCCAGACAGTTAAATATTAGCCTTGAGTGGACCGACCATTAACTATTTAAGCTCGCTTCATATATGTCCGGCCATGGTTTCAGTGTGATTTTTAAAGGCATCCAGTGCGGTTTTGTTCACTGGTTCAGGTGAGATTCAGGTGTGAATTTTTACTTGAAATCGCACCTGAACCAAACTGAAAAACGCACAAGACACTTTTTCAAAATGCACTGCAGCCGGCCTGCAGATATGCGAACCGGCTCTGTAGAGAACCCTTCTGGGTTAACATGTCAGGCGAATTGGATGCAGATCAAAACGCTTCCAATTCGCATAAATGTGAACCCATCCTTGTACCCCGTACACACGATCGGATTTTCCGACAACAAATGTTGGATGTGAGCTTGTTGGCGGAAAGTCCGACCGTGTGTATACTCTATCGGACATTTGTTGTCTGACTTTCCGCCAACAAATGTTGGCTAGCATGTTGTCAAATTTTCCGCCAACAAATGTTTTGTCTGACTTTCTGATCGTGAGTACACAAGTCCGTCGGACAAAAGTTCAAAGTACAAACATGCATGCTCGGAATCAATGCTCACCAAACACAACATTAGCAGAGGGAGCCCAAAGGGTGGCGCATGACTATTGAATTTCCTTTTTAGCGGCTCGCCGTATGCCTTGTACATCACTACGTTCATGATTGTTGGCCAACATTTGTGTGACCGTGTGTATGCAAGACAAGTTGGAGCCAACAACCTTCAAACAAAATTCCACAGTTTTGTTGTCGGAAAGTCCGACTATGTATACGGGGCATTAGAGTATAGGTCCCAGCTATTCAAATTGGGTGATGAGTGGTGTTTCATTATTAGGAAGCAATTGGTATCTGGAGAGTAGCGTCATATGGTGCCTTCCTAGTATTGTAGATGGGGTAGCTGTGACGTGCCACGAATGAGTGACCGTATGTTCTGCAGATCAGAAACTGTCCACCGTTGGAGAGAATCATCTGCAGATCAGAAACTGTCCACCTTTGGAGAGACTCATCTGCAGACCAGAAACTGTCCACCGTTGGAGAGTCTCATCTGCAGACCAGAAACTGTCCACCGTTGGAGAGACTCATCTGCAGACCAGAAACTGTCCACCATTGGAGAGAATCATCTGCAGATCAGAAACTGTCCACCGTTGGAGAGAATCATCTGCAGATCAGAAACTGTCCACAGTTGGAGAGAATCATCTGCAGACCAGAAACTGTCCACCGTTGGAGAGAATCATCTGCAGACCAGAAACTGTCCACCGTTGGAGAGAATCATCTGCAGATCAGAAACTGTCCACCGTTGGAGAGACTCATCTGCAGACCAGAAACTGTCCACCGTTGGAGAGAATCATCTGCAGATCAGAAACTGTCCACCGTTGGAGAGACTCATCTGCAGATCAGAAACTGTCCACCATTGGAGAGAATCATCTGCAGATCAGAAACTGTCCACCGTTGGAGAGAATCATCTGCAGATCAGAAACTGTCCACTGTTGGAGAGAATCATCTGCAGATCAGAAACTGTCCACCGTTGGAGAGAATCATCTGCAGACCAGAAACTGTCCACCGTTGGAGAGAATCATCTGCAGATCAGAAACTGTCCACCGTTGGAGAGAATCATCTGCAGATCAGAAACTGTCCACAGTTGGAGAGAATCATCTGCAGACCAGAAACTGTCCACCGTTGGAGAGAATCATCTGCAGACCAGAAACTGTCCACCGTTGGAGAGAATCATCTGCAGACCAGAAACTGTCCACCGTTGGAGAGAATCATCTGCAGACCAGAAACTGTCCACCGTTGGAGAGAATCATCTGCAGACCAGAAACTGTCCACCGTTGGAGAGAATCATCTGCAGACCAGAAACTGTCCACCGTTGGAGAGAATCATCTGCAGACCAGAAACTGTCCACCGTTGGAGAGAATCATCTGAGAAAAGCTACATACTACTTTCCATGAAGCACCTCCACTCTACTGAAGTCAATGCCTTGAGGACAATAGATGTTTACTTGAATGGAGTAACAATCAGGGTGGATACAAATCAATAATTTATTTATTTAAATTAAAAAAAAAAATCAGATGATTTTTTTATTTAAATTAGATTTTTTTTTTTTTTTAAATCGGATTTTTTTGATTTTTATCAAATTTATTTTAATACAATGCTTTTGGAGTAAAAATCGATCTAAAGATTTCTTTTTAGTTTATTCAACATCAAATGGAGCTTAGTTATGTAGGATGAGGATATATATTCTGCAATATTTACATTTTTGGTAAACTCATTCAATAAATCCAGATAGCATGCACTGCATTGATGCATTCACATGACCCGGGTCAGAGGAGGAGCCGCTGTGAGAAAGAGATGACAGTTGCTCTTTAAAAATTATGATTTAAATCAAGCCTTTTTCCTAGTGATTTTAATCAACTTGATTTAAATCAAATCCACCCCGGTAACAATTTTCTCTTTTTGTTTCTTTTTTTTTTTAGTAAAAACGTGATGGAATCAAAATGGAAGTCATGACCTTCATGTACTCATATTCACAATATTACAGTCATTATGCCAGATTACAACAGACCAGGTCGGTTTACATGGGCTGTGCACTTGTTTTACATAGGCTTTAATAAAATAAAGAAAATATATCTATGGAGAAAATGTAAAAACATATATGTATTTCCACATTGTATTTGAATTAATTCTAGTCTACTCCTATTAACCCCTTCAATACTGTGCACTTAAACACCTTCCTGCCCAGACCAGTTTTCAGCTTTCAGTGCTGTCTCACTTTGAATGACAATTGCGCGGTCATGCTACACTGTACCCAAACTAAGTTTTTATTATTTTGTTCCCACAAATAGAGCTTTCTTTTGGTGGTATTTGATCACCTCCTGGGATTTTTATTTTCTGCTAAACAAATAAAAAAAAGACCGAAAATTTTGAAAAAAAAGGTTTTTTTTGTTTCTGTTACAAAACTTTGTAAATAAGTAAGATTTCTCCTTCACTGATGGGCACTGATGGGGCTGCACTGACGGGCACTGATAAAGCGGCACTGATGGGCACCGATGAGGTGGCACTGATGGGTACTGTTGATGGGCACTGATGGGGCACTGATATGCAGCACTGATGGGTACACATAGGTGGCACTGATGGGGCACTGATATGCAGCACTGTTGGGTACACATAGGCGGCACTGATGGGCACTGATAGGTGGCACGGATGGGCACTGATAGGTGGTACTGATGGATGCCAATCAGTGCCAAACAATAATGCCTGCCAATCAGTGATGCCCATTGTGGGCACTGATTGGCATCCATTGTGGGCACTGATTGGCATCCCTGGTGGTCTAGGGTGGCATACCTGGTGGTGACTAGTGGTGGGCATCCCTGGTGGTCCTGGTGGCATCCTTGGTGGTCCAGTGTGGGCATCTTTGGGGGGGCTGCACTGATAATCAGCACAGACCCCCCCCATGTCGGAGGAGCAGCTGATCGGCTCTCCTCTACTCGCGTCTGAGAGACGTGAGTGAGGAAAAGCCGATCACCGCCTCTTCCTGTTTACATCGTGATCAGCCGTGATTGGACATGGCTGATCACATGGTAAAGAGACTCTTTACCTAGATAGGAGTTGCGTGTATCAGACTGACACACTGCAACAACAATCGCTGCGATGCGCGCCCCCGGGGGCATGCAGCAGCTTGATATCCGTCATCCTCATATGACGTCCGGTGAGGATATCGCAACCACTTTGCCGACGTCATATTGCTATATGGCGACCGGCAAGTGGTTAATGTAAGTGAGCTTGAAGTTTGTAAACTTACGTTGTGAAGATCCCCACACATTTACTTCCCTGAACTCTATGATTTGTAGTCACTACCTGTGTCACACATTGCACAGAGCATGCCTTCTGAACTACAGAGGTGCTGAGAGGAGGAGTTTCAGGAGGTGGAGTCAGTACAGGAATCGCTGCCTGCGGGCAGCAAGGTACCATGGGATATGTAGTCCTTAGAAATGGAAAGTAAACAGCATAGGAGAAGCTGCAAAGCATGCTGGGAATCCAGGAAGTTTTAGAAGGAGGTGGTCATCGGACAGGCAGAACAACATCAAAGGAGATGTTTCATGTAAGCTAATATTGGGTTGTCAAATATAATTATTGTTTTTATTGCTTTTACAATGCTGATTTTATCAAATGAAAGCATGTGTTGTGACCATAGATTTTCTTTAAGGTCAGGGCTTAAAAAAAAAAAAAAATTAAAAAATGTATTCCTTCATTTGAAAATAAATATTACATAGGCTTATTTTGTGTTTAATAGTAACCAGCAAGTGGCGCACTCAGATCCTTTTTTACATGTTGTCCAAGCCCTTCTAATCTGATATAGATATCTATAGTCATTAATAATAATAATATAGTCAGCAGCACTGATCATTGTATTCTGAGAGCGTGGAAGGCTCCCTGTCATCAGAACACAATAGCAAAGCAGGAGCGATTGCCCCATCCACCTTGAATGTGTGGATGAGAGAATTGGATTTTTTTTTTTTTCGTTCAATTAGAAGGTTGAACGAAAAAAGTGATTATTTTATAGCCAGCTAGGAGAGAGCAGAGTGACAGATAGGTGAGCTTCTTGGTCTGGTTCTTCCTTCACTGTTCAGTCACATCCTGGACTGAACTGCGGCAGAGAAAAATCAGGTCACCTTCCCTGTCAGACAGGGCTGTGCTGTGTGGCAGAGCTTTGTAAATCTCAGAACTGGATGGGCAGACATACAAATCCTTTGGGAAGTAAAAACCTGCTTTTATGTATTACTTCTGTGTATTTAGCCCTTTGCCTGGAATTCAGCTTGAAAAGTAAATACTTCCAGGTACAATGGGTGTAGAAGGAAAGACCCCCCCCCCCCTTTATAAAATCACATTTTGTTGCTTTCCAGCCTGAAATGAAGACAGACACAGTTTTTGTTTTATCCAGCTTAATTTATAACATCCAAGTGAAAGATATAACACCAACATGTCAGAAAAAAAAAATCAAATACAGAATTACTGAGTTGTAAAAAGGATCACCCCTTTGTGTCAGTATTTGATTGAACCACATCTTGCTTTAATTACATCCTTTAGTCTGTTGGAATATGTCTCTAGTAACTTTGCACATCTAGACTTTGCAATATTTGCCCACTCTTCTTTGCAGAAATGCTCAAGGTTAGTTAAATTTGATGGTGACCATTTGTGGACTGCAGGCTTCAAGTCATTCCACAGAATTTCATTGAGGTTTAATGGAGCGTACACATGGTCAGATGTTGCTCCAGAACTGCTAATTTGCATGTTTGTTGTCAAAAAGTCCGATCGTGTGTGCGGGCCTTTATATAGTTGGTGTTGACGATTGGTCATGACGTTTTGACGAGAACGTATTTGACACGAATATTTCCCTTCCGGGTTAAATTATTTTCAACCATGCGCAGTAGCAACCATTCGTTTTTTCACGGACGAAGAACGCATTAAACTTGCAATTTATCGTACGTTCGGCAGAAAATTTCCAAACTTGCCGTTCGTTTTTTTCCCACAAAAACGTCACAAACGATTATCGATTTGTGCCCATTAACTTGTCGAAAAACGAACGAAGTGTCTATATGAACGATTTTTCGGCCGATTTTCTGTATAGTGTATGGCCAGCATAAGTCTGAGCTGTGACTAGGCCATGCCAAGGGCATTCATCTCTTTCTCCTTCAGCTACTGTGTGGTGTTTTTGCTGTGTGTTTTGGGTCATTGTCATGGTGGAAGGTAAACCTTCTTCCCATTGACAACTTTCTGGCATCAGATTTTCTAAAAGAATTTGATGGTATTTTGCCCCATCCATTTTTTCTTCTATACTGACAAGTGCTCCAGTCCCTGCTGCAAAGAAACGCCCACATAACATGATATAACCACCACCATGCTTTACTGTAGGAATGGTGTTCTTTGGATGGTGAGCTGTATTGGATTTCCACCAGACATATCGTTTGGTGTTGAGGCTAAATAATTAAATTTTAGTCTCATCTGACCATAACATCTTTTTTTATGTGGCCTCAGAATCTTCAAGGTGCATTTTGACAAAGCTCAGTCGTGTCTTCATGTGGCCTATCCTGAGGAGTGGCTTTTTTCTTGCAACCCTCCCATACAAGCCACATTTGTGGAGAATTGGTGATATAGTTACATAGTAGGTGAGGTTGAAAAAAGACACAACCTATCTGTGTGATTATATGTCAGTATTACATTTTATATCCCTGTATGTTGTGGTCATTCAGGTGCTTATCTAATAGTTTCTTGAAACTATTAATGCCCCCCCCCCCCCCCCCCGCTGAAACCACCGCCTGTGGAAGGGAATTCCACATCCTTGCCGCTCTTACAGTAAAGATCCCTCTACATAGTTCTTTAAGGTCAAATCTCTTTTTTCTTCTCATTTTAATGAGTGGCCACGTGTCTTGTTAAACTCCCTTCCGCAAAAAAGTTTTATCCCTATTGCGGGGTCACCAGTACGGTATTTGTATATTGAAATCATATCCCCTCTCAAGCGTCTCTTCTCCAGAGAGAATAAGTTCAGTGCTCGCAACCTTTCCTCATAACTAATATCCTCCAGACCCTTTATTGGTTTTGTTGCCCTTCTTTGTACTCGCTCCATTTCCCGTACATCCTTCCTGAGGACTGGTGCCCAGAACTGGACAGCATACTCTAGGTGCTGCCGGACCAGAGCCTTGTAGAGCGGGAGAATTATCACTTTTTAATGCCAATATTCTGTTTGCTTTGTTAGCAGCAGCTTGGCATTGCATGCCATTGCTGAGCCTATCATTTACTAGGACCCCCCAGGTCCTTTTCCATCCTAGATTCCCCCAGAGGTTCTCCCCCAGTGTAGTGAAGTTATTGCCCTGCTTAGCTTAGTATCATCTGCAAATACAAAGATTGAACTGTTTACCCCATCCTCCTGGTCGTTTATGAACCAAATAAATAGGATTGGTCCCAGCACAGAAACCTGGGGGACACCACTAACCACCTCTAACCATTCAGAGTACTCCCCATTTATCACCACCCTCGAAAATTCGCACTTGTAGCCAGTTTTCAATCCATGTACTCATCCTATGGTCCATGCCAACGGACCTTATTTTGTACAGTAAACGTTTATGGAGAATTGTGTCAAATGAATAGATTGGTTTGGCAAGAACGATTCTTCATGAATCCATGCTGATTACTGCTAATGATACCGTTCTCATTACAAAAATCTATATAGTCCCTTATTATCCCCTCCAAGAGCTTGCATACTATTGATGTTAGGCTAACTGGTCTGTAATTCCCAGGGATGTATTTTTGGCCCTTTTTAAATATTGGTGCTACATTGGCTTTTCTCCAATCACCTGGTACCATTCCAGTCAGTAGACTGTCAGTAAAAATTAGGAACAATGGTCTGGCAATTACTTGACTGAGTTCCCGAAGTACCCTGGGATGCAAGCCATCTGGTCCCGATGATTTATTAATGTTAAGTTTCCCAAGTCTAATTTTAATTCTGTCCTCTGTTAACCATTGAGGTGCTTCCTGTGATGTGTCCTGAGGATAAACACTGCAGTTTTGGCTACTGAAGCCCCCCCGATTCGCTCGTGAAGACTGAGGAGAAGAATAAATTCAATACCTTCGCCATCTCCCCATCCTTTGTAACCAGATGCCCTTCCTCATTCTTTATGGGGCCAATATAGTCTGTTCTCCCTTTTTTACTGTTTACTTAAAGATTTTCTTGGGATTTTTTTTTGCTCTCCTCCGCTATGTGTCTTTCGTGTTCTATCTTAGCTGTCCTTATTGCACCCTTACATTTCTTGTTGCATTCTTTACAAAGTCTGAATGCTGATGATGATCCCTCAACCTTGTATTTTTTGAAGGCCTTCTCCTTTGCTTTTATATGCATTTTTACATTGGCGTTAAGCCATCCAGGACTTTTGTTCGCTAATGTATTACCCAATGGGATGCGTTGGCTAATGCCCTTATTTGATATGCTCTTAAAGCATACCCATCTCTCCTCTGTGTTTTTTGTTCCTAAGATTTTATCCCAATTCATGCCTTCTACAAGGTTTTTAGTTTAGGGAAGTTGGCTCTTTTGAAATTCAGTGTCTTTGTATTCCCCTTATGTTTCCCATTTGTTTGATTTATACTGAAGCCAAATGACCTGTGATCGCTGTTTCCTAAATTGCCCTGTATTTCCACATCCGTGATCAGGTCTGTATTGTTGGTAATCAGCAGATCCAGTAATACTTTATTTCTAGTTGGTGCGTCTACCATCTGAACCATGAAATTGTCCTGCAAGACATTTAGGAACTGGTGAGCCTTAGATGAATGCGTGGTTCCCTCTGCCCAGTCTATGTCTGGATAATTAAAATCCCCCATTATGATAACACTTCCCATCCTTGCTGCTAATCCAACTTGTGATAGGAGATCCGTCTCCCCTTCCTCCCTCAGGTTAGGGGGCCTATAGCATACTCCCAGTAATATTTTCCCCTTGGCTTCATCCTTTTGGAGCTCTACCCATAAGGATTCCACCTCCTCCCTAGCTCCCTCTACCCATAAGGATTCCACCTCCTCCCTAGCATACCCCTCCCCCTTTTTTACTCTCTCTATCCCTGCGATAAAGGGTATACCCTTGAATGGTTGCCAGCCAATCTTGAGAGCTGTTGAACCAGGTCTCTGAAATTTCCACAAAATCCAAATCCTCCTCGTACAACAGTATCTCTAGTTCAACCATCTTGTCCGCCAGGCTCCTGGCATTGGTGAACATGCCACATAGTTTAGACCGGTCGCATACTATCCTTTTATTGGGTGTTCCGAGATTGCAACTAGGACTTGTTACTATACTTACCTCTTGTTTATGTGCTTTAGTCAACCTACCACTAATGCCCCCAATATTACCCTATGGAATATGTTCCGCACTGACTATCTCTACCTCTGGCCCCCCCCTCCCTGTTGCCTAGTTTAAAAACCCCTCTAACTTTTTGGCCATATTTACTTCCAGCTGATCTGTACCCTCCTCATCACATGCACATTGAATTGCAGGAAATATTGGGGGTGGCTTAAAGAGGTGTGGTTTAATAGAGTTTGAGATTACTTACATAATGCAGCATGTGGTAATGTTAAATAGCGAATGTACAGTGCAGAGTGTAAGGCGGTGGGTAGTATGTACAAGAGAGGGGTGTGGAGTGTATGGAGGTGGGTAGTATATGCAGGAGAGGGGTGTGGAGTGTATGGAGGTGGGTAGTATATGCAGGAGAGGGGTGTGGAGTGTATGGAGGTGGGTAGTATGTGTAGGAGAAGAGTGCGGAGTGTATGCAGGAGGGTAGTATGTGTAGCAGAGGAGTGCGGAGTGTATGGAGGTGGGTAGTATGTGCAGACCATGAGTTTCGAGTGCATGAAGGTCGGTATTATGTGCAGGAGATAAGTGCGGAGTGTATGAAGGTGGGTAGAATGTGGGTAGAGTGCTGAGTGTATGGAGGTGGGTAGTATGTGCAGGAGAGGAGTGTGGAGTGTAAGATGATGGGTAGTATGTGCAGACGATGAGTTTCGAGTGTATGAAGGTCAGTATTATGTGTAGGGGAGGAGTGTGGAGTGTATGGTGGTGGGTAGTATGAACAGGAGAGGAGTGCTGAGTGTATAGAGGTTGGTAGTATGTGCAGGAGAGGAGTATGGAGTGTATGGTGGTGGGTAGTATGTGCAGGAGAGGAGTATGGAGTGTAAGGTGATGGGTATTATGTGCAGGAGAGGAGTGCAGAGTGTATAGAGGTGGGTAGTATGTGCAGACGATGAGTTTCGAGTGCATGGAGGTCGGTATTATGTGTAGGAGAGGAGTGTGGAGTGTATGGCGGTGGGTAGTATGTGCAGGAGAGGAGTATGGAGTGTATGGTTGTGGGTAGTATGTGCAAGAGAGGAGTGCAGAGTGTATGGAGGTAGGTAGTATGTGCAGACAATGAGTTTCGAGTGCATGGAGGTCGGTATTATGTGCAGGAGATAAGTGCGGAGTGTATGAATGTGGGTAGAATGTGCGGGTGAGGAGTGCTGAGTGTATGGAGGTGGGTAGTATGAACAGGAGAGGAGTGCTGAGTGTATAGAGGTTGGTAGTATGTGCAGGAGAGGAGTAAGCAGTGCGTGGAGGTGGGTATTATGTGCAGGAGAGGAGTGTGGAGTGTATGGCGGTGGGTAGAGTGTGCAGATGAGGAGTGTGGAGTGTATGGAGGTCGGTAGTATGTGCATATGAGGAGTGTGGAGTGTATGGAGGTGGGTAGTATGTGCAGGAGAGGAGTGTGGAGTGTAAGGTGATGGGTAGTATGTGCAGGAGAGGAACGCAGAGTGTATGGAGGTGGGTAATCTGTAGTATTTATTTTATTTTTTATACCAGTTGGGGTGCTTTGGCATGTCAGGGGTCTAAACAGACCCCTGACATCTCCCCTTTGAGATAGAGAAAGAGGCTGAGGACACAGATTCCCTAGTCCCTTTCTCAGCATTGAAGATGAATGGACAGAAGACAGAGGCTCCTGTTCATTCATAAACTGAAGCAGAGTAACACACAGGTTAGTCTGCTCAGTTATTACAAAACAAAGAGAGCGTTCGGTAGTGATCACTCTCTATGTTCAATTCAGAAAAGGAAGGAGTCGGTAAATGACATATTTACCGGCCCCTTCCTGCGCTCTCCATCTTGAGAGATCCCCCCAGCAGCCGGGAGAGGAGAGGAGGGAGCCAGCCAGCTGTGGGGGAATGAGGGGGGCGGAGGAGGAGGACAGGGGCCAGAGAACATGGGGCTGGAGGAGGAGGACACGGCGGACTTTGGGGAGATTATTGGTGCGGCTGGGGAAGGTTGCGAGCACCAATCTCCCTGTATGCCATTTCAGCTTACAGCTGCAGGAGGGAGAGGAGGAGAAGTGGCTGTCTGAAAAGCCATGCAGGGAGATCGGGTTTTGCAACTGTCCCCTCGCTGCACCGATCATCATCCTGATCAAGGAACAATCGTCCATGTGTGCAGTGTGGGTCACAGTGTCCCCCCCCCTTGGGGGCCCGTGTGCAGTGAACACCTTGCACACATGGATGATACGCCACTGGCCGGACTGTGCCTTGCCACACATAGGTGATTGTTTGCTTCAATTGCACTACCAGGGACTGAAATGCTCTAGGAAATGACCACAGCTGATCACACTAATTCTGTTTTTGGATTTGTTTTATTTTTTTCTGACATGTTAGTGTTATATATTTCCGCTGCATGTTATAAGTTGCACTGAGTAAATACAGCAGGATAAAGCAAAAACCGTGTCCGTCTTCATTTTAGGCTGCAGAGCAACAACATGTGATTATTTTAAAGAGGGGTGATTTCTCTTCTATACCCACTGTAATGTATCAACTAAAAATCAATAACTGTATTCTATGCCTCAATTAGACCTTCCATCAGCTGTCGTATGTCTGTGGTTAACTCAATTATCACACAAGTACTTCAATCCTCTAATTTCTGGTCTGTGAACTCTGAGACCAGCAATATATTACAGAAGTGACTTTATAGCTTCAGAACTCCTTTTTAGTAGTCAGGTGATGCAGGAGGAAACTGGGCAGTAGCAGCCAGAGAAGGCGGTAAGGCAGACGGTGATAACTCACATTGCTCCCCAATGTGCCCTTCAGCTTCATATCTTCATTTACCAAATGGCATAGTGTATGCATTACCAATGAGGCCCATCTGGCACGATTCTATTGTGGGATCACTACTTGTTATAAACCATCATTTCCCTTGTGGTGTCAGTGGGTCTCCTTCATTAAGATGTCAGCAAGAGCCAGGTGACACTATTGTTTAAAATAGGACAGTGGTGGTTAACCAGCTTGATATAGTGGAGCTCAAGTGAGGCCATTGACATCACTAAAGGGCTGCATATACAATTTAGGGAATATTGCTTATCAGAGGCAGCAGACACACAATAGGATATAAATAAAGATTAATGACATGATACAAGAGATGGTCAGAGACTGCAGAGATGATACAAAAGATAAGAGACAGCGGACATGGTACAGGGAATGGTCAGAGACAGCATAGATGATACAAGATATGGTAAGAAACTGCACAAATGGTACAGGAGATGGTCAGAGACTGCAGACAGGCACAGGAGGTGGTCAGAGACTGCAGACATGATACAGGAGATGGTCAGAGACTGCAGACATGGTACAGGAGATGGTCAGAGACTGCAGACATGGTACAGGAGATGGTCAGAGACTGCAGACATGGTACAGAAGATGGTCAGAGACTGCAAATATGGTACAGGAGATGGTCAGAGATTGCAGAGATGATACAAGAGGTGGTAAGAGACTGCAGATATGACACAGGCAATGGTCAGAGACTGCGGGCATGATGCAAGAGATGATCAGAGACTGTAGACATGTTACAGGAGAGCAGGGCCGTCTTTAATATTGATTGGATCCTGGGCAAAAATTTTCTTGGGGCCCCCCCATGCAGTTTTGCTCTCCACCTGCTCTAAGACATACAATAAATAGCAGCTAGACTCAAAATCACTTTACTGAATCAGTTTAGACAGTGATTGCGATTGGTTGCCAGAGGTTACAGTGTATCATTACCGCTCACTGACTGGTTGCTAGAGGTTACAGCACACATTTTTGCTCACTGATTAGTTGCTAGAGGTTACAGCACATGATTTCTGCTTGGGAGGTGAAGCCTGGGTGGGTACGGCAACACCAAAAAGGGGTTGGGGGGGGGGAGTAGGGATGTGTCCCTTTTCATCTCATAGGACCTACTAGTCTACTAAATTTTCCCTAGACCATCTGGCAGCACTTTTACATCCAGACTTGACCAACGAAGGGGCAGGGACTTAGACGCTGCCATACCGAGGTCTTTTGGGCCAAACATGGGATGGTGCCAATGACCGTGCAGGGGTAGAGAGGAAGCTGGTTGAGAGATTTGAAGATGAGAGGAAATGGGAGAAATGAATACGCCAGTGTAAAATTGCGCACATGCTTTAAAGCATCTCTGTCCTCCTTCTGTACTGTCAAAATTGACACTGGACAGAAACCCTTTAGACTTGGTGTTTTGAGCGGGGTCACCAAAAGAATAATTTCCAGACCAAAAAGGCCCCTCCTGAAAGCCCATTTAAAGGACTTGAGTTAAGCATAGCTCGTGCAGTGTGTGTCGAAAATGAAAACTCGTCTCCCCGTCAGGGAATCGAACCCCGGTATCCCGCGTGACAGGCGGAGATACTCACCACTATACTAACAAGGACCACAAGGCGGACTGGCCACTGTCGCTGTCTTCCTGCAGTAGAGCATATGGCTGTGGCTCTTCTCTTCTTTATGGAGAGATCTAGGGTGTATTAAAATCCCTTGGTATAGAGTAGACAGTTACCATGTCTGATATGGCCCTGTTTTTTATAGGCCTTTGCAAACACCTCCAGTGGTGGTGCAATGGGTAAAGCGCCTGATGTGTTATCGTAAGGTTGTGAGTTCAAATCCCTGCTGTGGCATGCTGAATTTCAGGTGGGGGGAGAAGTTATTGACTTGATTGGGTGCCAAGGATCGCCTATCTAGCCCAGTGTGGGCCAGATAAAATAGGTGGTATGAGTTGGGTAAGGGGAGGTGGAGTATAAATGCGGGAAGTGATTGATAAAAAGGGGAGATGGAGTCAGGATTGTTGGGGAGCCTTAAAAAGGGGGAGAACAGGGGAGGGATTGGGAAGAAGAAACATCATGGGTGGGTGTGGGAACACCAAAAAGGGAGGAGGAAGGGCAAAGTGGTTGTGGGAACACAAAAAAAGGATAAGTATGTGCACCCTGAGAGAAAGAAATTGGGAGTTGGGAGGTGCTTTGGAAAACACCAAAACGGTGCAGGAGAAGAGGAGATCGATGTTGGACCATGGGTAGGGGGGAGAAGTGTAGGTTGGTGTTGGTTACTGGGTTCAGAAAAGGGGTCTTCTTATTTTCCCCACACGAACTTGCTCCTGACGAGTGGCACTCCAGCCACGAAACGCGTAGAGCTACCAAATGTCGTGTGCTTTCTACATAATTCTACATAATTTTACATATTCTTTCCAAGCTCCATCATTGTTACATTACCTACCTCTCAGGCTTTTGAGGCCACCTGTCACGCAGCTATTACTTTATGTCCTAATGTTGTACCTAATTTTGTTTGGTGTACTGTAGAAAATTGTAATATCCATAACATTTTGTATGCATGTTATATTCTCATTTATTGTTATATCTCTATCAAGTATAACTGATATTACCAGTATCAGTATATGCATGTTTTACCTTTTACGATTCTTATCATTGTATATGCATGTTGTTATTCTTATTTACCAATAAATTTTCCAAACTGTACACCTATTTATTTTATTGCAAGTACGCACTTCAATTAAAGTCCCACCCTCGTTGCTCTCCCCGCTTTGAACACCTACTTCTAATGATGGACATACATGCACCATTTATATATGCCGAAGCATGGGGGCATCCGCCCCAAAAGTTTCAAGCTAATCGCCCCTCCACCCCTGCTGCCCCCATGCTTTGACATATATGCTCTATTTTTTAACTGTGGTGGTGAAATCACCCCCTACAGCGCTGGAGTCACGGCTTTATGTATCGTGGGAGTAAAAAGCTGTTGCTGTCAAGATAAATACATCCACGCTGCAACTGAATGGCGTACCTGCTAAGCAAATGATGGTTAACAATAAAACAAAGTAACATTACAGTATAACAGTAAGACATACCATACCTATAAAGCAAATACAAAAAAAATGGTAAAAAATAAAACCTTTTTTAACGCAACCTGTGCCTAAAATATATATATATGCTGAAGCATGGGGGCATCCACCCACAAAAGGTAGGAGCAAATCACTTCTCTGCCCCTGCTGCCCCCATGCTTCGGTATATATGCTCTTTTTTTTAACTGTGGTGGTGAAATCACTTCCGACAGCGCTGGAGTCACGGCTTTATGTATCGTGGGAGCAAACGCTGTTGCTGTCAAGATAAATAAATCCGTGCTGCAGCTGAATGGCGTACCTGAAAACAAAAAAATGGTTAACAATAAAACACAGTAAACAGTAAAGTATAAAAAAAATTACATACCTGAAAAGCAAACATGATAAAACATAATAACAATAAAACATTGCAGAATAGAGTACAGTAAAAAAGAGCAGAACAATAGAGAAAGAATAGAGAGAGAACAATAAAACGACAACTATTTTTGGATTTTTTATTTTATTTTTTTTTTGTGTATTTTTTTTTTTTTACATTTAAAAAAAAAAAATTTTTATATATTTTTTTATAACTAACTTTTGTAACTGTAACCGCTTCCAGGTTCGGGTCTCTCAAAATGCGATGGCATCTTGGGAGACCCTGTGAAAGTGTGCCTAGACTGTGCAATGCTGTACCCTACGCTAAAACTCAACTAGTGTATGGTAGCGCTCAAAACATTCACCAATGCAAAGACCAGGATTGTCAGGACAGGAGGGACAATAATAGCGGGTGTCACGTCTATATCCGCGCTTTCTACAGACATGACATTTTCTTTGGGGGGCTCGTTGGGTAGGGGTACTCGGGAGGACATAAGGAAAATGCCTCTCATGCAGCCAGCTTACTGCATTTGATTGGGGAAGGTGAGGTGGAGCACCCTCTGGAAACAGAGGGGCTCTGACGATCTCTTCCTGGAATTTAAGGAAGGATCCAGTCCATCTTGAAGCTCTGTATAGCACATGAGCGTTCAGCAAAGCCAATTGAAATAGGTATACAGACACTTTTTTATACCAGCGTCTGGCCTTACGGGCCACTAGGTACTGCGCCAACAACTGGTTGTTGAGGTCCACCCCTCCCATATTTTGGTTATATTCGTGGACACAGAGGGATTTCTCCACAACACCAGTCGCCGTAGTAATTTGGGCAGTCGTGTCTGCATGAAGGGAGGTAAGAACGAAAACATTCTTATCCCTCCACTTCATAGCGAGCAAGTTATTACACTTTAAGCAGGCTCTCTCCCCCTGCCTAAAACGGGAATCTACAAGCTGCTGGGGAAAGCCCCGGCGATTAGATCGCACGTTGCCACATGCTCCAATCTGATGATCAAACAAGTGACTAAAAAGTGGCACGCTTGTGTAATAATTGTCCACGTACAAGTGGTACCCCTTTCCGAATAAGGGTGACACCAAGTCCCACACAATCTTGCCAGCGCTTCCTATGTAGTCAGGGCAGTTTGTCAGCTCTACGTGACTATCTCCTCAATTTTGTAGAGCCGATCGTATCCAGGGTCTACACGAGGACGACATTGTTCATTGTTGTTGAAGTGCATGAACCGCAAAATCTGCTCGTATCGTGCCCTGGCCATGGAAGCAGAGAACAAGGGCATATGGTGAATTGGGTCAGTGGACCAATATGACCGCAACTCACTCTTTTTGGTTATGCCAGTGAGGAGAGATAGGCCCAGAAAGATCTTAAATTCGGAAACCGTAATTGGTTTCCAATCTCTGGCAAGAGAGGACTGGGGAATAGTGGCGATGTGTTGACCAGCGTACAAATTGCTTTGGTCCACAATAGATCTATAGAGATCTTCGGTGAAAAACAGCGAGTAAAAATCCAGTGACGTAAAATCAACTGTTTCCACCTGAATGCCGGTTTGGCCAGTGAATGGGGGAAGTACGGGTGCTGCAGAAGTGGTGGGTTCCCAATTAGGATTGGCGAATGCAGCAGGAAGGGCACTATGGGCACGATGGGCCTGTGTTTGTCTTCTTGGTGGCAGCGGGACACTACTTGTGCTTGCCACCTCGCCAGCTTGAACTACACTTATGGGACTCGCCACGTCATCAAGTGTTACTGCAGTGCTGGATGTATGATCAGGGTGTACTAGGCCGCTGGTGCTTGCCAGTTCACCAGAAGGAATAGCGGCGCTAGTACTTCTCTGCTCCATACGAGAGCCCCGCGGTTCTTGCACCTCATCAGCAGAAGAAGATCGGGGTCTGGTACACCTGACCTTGGCATGGACCAAAACTCCGTCGTCAGAGCTATCTGTCATGGAGCCGCTGCTGTCTACAGGATCGTATTCTGAGCCTGAATCTGACAGATGAGTGACTTCCTCTTCACTATCTGTCATGCTCAGAAACGTGTAGGCCTCTTCACTAGTGTACCTTCGATTTGCCATTTTGGGCTCTAAATTTAGTGGTACAGTAGTGAGACTCACAGGTAAAAAAGCTCCTGAATGTTAGCGACTGTATCAAAACGCTACCAACAAACTGTTAGCGATCGCAGGGATCAGGCCTGACTCTGCGAATGCTGCGGTTATGTGTTTAGTGTTTTGTAAGTGACAGTGATCGATCGATACTGCACTTGGGTGGGCTGGGCTGGGCAGAGGGGCAAAACACGGGTGCTAGCAGGTATCTGGGATGATCCCGCTAACGCTGCGTTTTTGGGAACCCTAAACTGCTGGGGACGCTAGTATAGATCTGATCAGATATTGATCCGTTCAGATACTATACCACTAAGGGAGGTGTATGCTGCGTGCGTGGGTGTTAGTGGTACTGGCACTAACCTGACGCTGCCTGGGGCGACGCAGGCCCTAACTTAACCACTTTAAGACCAGCCTCGTTTTGGATTTTAGGTGTTTACATGTTTAAAACAGGTTTTTTTGCTAGAAAATTACTTAGAACCCCCAAACATTATATATTGTTTTTTTCCTAACACCCTAGAGAATAAAATGGCGGTCATTGCAATACTTTTTTTTGCACCGTATTTGCGCAGCGGTCTTCTAAGCGCACTTTTTTTGGAAAAAATTCACTTTTTTGAAAAAAAAAATAAGACAACAGTAAAGTTAGCCCAATTTTTTTTTATATTGTGAAATATAATGTTACGCCAAGTAAATTGATACCCATCATGTCACGCTTCAAAATTGCGCCCGCTCGTGGAATAGCGTCAAACTTTTACCCTTAAAAATCTCCATAGGCGACGTTTAAAAAATTCTACAGATTGCATGTTTTGCGTTACAGAGGAGGTCTAGGGCTAGAATTATTGCTCTCACTCTACCGGTCGCGGCGATACCTCACATGTGTGGTTTGACCACCGTTTTCATATGCGGGCGCTACTCACGTATGCGTTCGCTTCTGCGCGCGAGCTCGTCGGGACAGGGCGCTTTAAAAAAAATTTTTTTTTTTTTTTTATTATTTATTTTACTTTATTTTATTTATTTTTTCACTGTTTTTAAAAAAAAAAAAAATTTGGATCACTTTTATTCCTATTACAAGGAATGTAAACATCCCTTGTAATAGAAAAAAGCATGACAGGTCCTCTTAAATATGAGATCTGGGGTCAAAAAGTCCTCAGATCTCATATTTACACTAAAATGCAAAAAAAAAAAAAAAAAAAAAAGTCGTTTAAAAAAATGACACAAAAATAATTGTGCCTTTAAGAGAAGTGGGCGGAGCCGTCGTAATGACGTCGCTCCGGCCGTCACATGGTATGGAGACGGGTGGGGGCCATCTTAGCCTCACTCGTCTCCATACTGAGGAAGGGAAAGGACCCGATCGCCTCCGCCGCTACCGACGGCTCCGGTAAGCGGCGGAGGGTGCGGGAGAGCGTCGGGAGGGGGGGTGGCACCTCTCCCGCCGCCGATAACGGTGATCTCGCGGCGAACCCGCCGCAGAGACCACCATTATCATGCACGGAACCGCTCACTGAAAAGATGGATACCCCGGTTGTGGCAGCAGCTGCTGCCGTTACCGAGATATCCATCTTCAAAAAAATGACGTGTATATATATATATATACAGTGAGCGGTCCGGAAGTGGTTAAATCACCCGCCGGGCGATTAGGGGGTTATACCTTTAATTAGGTAATAAACAGCGGGTGCCCTGACACTATAAAAAACTAACTAACCAGCATCACCCGTAACAGTTATATGGTGATCACTGGTGAAAGGCTTAACTAGGGGGCAATCAGGGGGTTAAAACCTTTACTAGGTAGTATATGGAGGTACCTGACGCTATAAACACCTGACCGCGAACCTAAATACTTACCTGCCTAACTAGCGTCACCTGTGACACTAATACAGCGATCAGATAAACGATCGCTTAGTGACACTGGCGACGGGGGGGGGGGTGATCAAGGGGTTGAAACTTTATTAGGGGGGGTTAGGGGGGTACCCTAGACTTAAAGGGGCCTACCACTAACTGCCCTACCACTTATTACTGTCACAAATGACACCAATGCAATAATCAGATAAAAAAAAAAACTGCTATTGGTGTCGCTGTGACAGGGGGTACAGAGGGGTGATCGGGGGGTGATAGGGGTGTGAAAAGTGTGCCTGCGTATTCTACTGGAAGTGTAGTGTTGGTGCAAACTTACTTGATGTCTTCTCTCCTCAGAAGCCGGAACGAAAAGGCTTCACGAGGAGCAATGACATCACTTTCTCCGCTTCTGTTTACATTACACATTACATTGTCATTCGCCAGGAGCGATCGCGAGGGGGTGGCCATGAATCAGTGGCCTCAGCTCGGATCGCTCCTGACGCTAGGACGTACAGGTAAGCCCTTATGCCTGCCCGTGCCATTGTGCCGACGTACATCGGCGTGCTGCGGTCAGCAACTGGTTAAATTATCCATAGGTAAAACTTTAGAGGCTACCAGTTTAAAGTTACACAGGAGGTCCAGTGGCAGAATTATTATTGCAATACACGTTAATGCATTTCATTCATCAAACCCAATCTAATCCCAAATTTTTGGCTAAAATATAAAAGATGATATTGCGCCGATTAAATAGATACCTACCATGTCATGCGTTATCATTCCCATGCTTCTTTACAGGCTGCCAGTTTAACGTTACACTGGAGGTCTGGTGCTAGAATTATTGCTGGATTATTAGTGCCCTCGGTCTGACGTTTGCGGCGATACCTCAGATGTGTGATGTGATTACTGTTGCGTGCTGGACTTGCGTATGTGTTTGCACGACAATGTTTTGTTTAAATTAGATACGCTGTTTCTTTGTTTTTATTTATGTAATTTGAAACAACTTTTTTGCTATCACAAGGGATCAACAGCAAAACTGGAGGTAGGTGGGCGAGCACTTAAAAGGGCTTCAGGAAGGGTGGGGGGGAAGTGAAGCATAGGTGGGTACAGGGCCGTCTTTAATATTGATTGGACCCTGGGCAAAAATTTTCTTAGGGCTCCCCCATGCAGTTTTTGTCAGAGAAAGTCTTAGGACTGGCGATCCTGCCAGTAACCATCATGGTTAGGCCGGGCACATCCCCAGATGCGCGACACAGCGGCTACACACAGATGCAACACGGCAGGTGCCCCCAGAAGTGCACACGGACGCCCACCGGCGCGCGCACCCAGTGACAGTGTTTGGCACCCTCTGGCCTATTTAAGCCTGCTGCAGTTGTATGCAAGTTGCTTGATTATCATCAGCTTCCTGTGGTCCCAGTACCTGCTACCTGTATCTGATTACCTGATTCCTGTTTACTACTCGGCTTGCCTGTCTCTCCCTGATCTCCGCCTGCATCGACCCCTGGCTTTGACTTGACTACGCTCCTGTCTGTACCCCTGTACCTTCGCTTGTATGCACGGTCTTGACCCCTGGCCTAGCTCCTAATTAACCTGTTGTACCTCTTCTCGGACTACTCCTATGGTACCTGACTCCTGGCCTGCCTTGACACTGTTCCTGGTTTCTCCACTGGAATCCTTCCACGCACGGTTGCCCAACGCACCCCAGCAGCTCTCAGCTATCCAGCAATCAGCATCCGGCAATCTGTACACCTTTGGGCGCCGTACTCCCTGTCTCACTCCCAGGGTTACGCTGCACTTAGCCGCAAGGGGCGCCCTCTCGGCAATCCTGCCTCACACTAAGGACTTGACAGTTTTGCTCTCCACCTGCTCTAAGACATACAATAAATAGCAGCTAGACTCAAAATCAGTTTACTGAATCAGATCAGACAGTGATTGCGATTGGTTGCCAGAGGTTACAGTGTATCATTACCGCTCACTGACTGGTTGCTAGAGGTTACAGCACATGATTTCTGCTTGTTTGGTTGCTAGAGATTACTGTACATCAATACTGCTTACTGATTGGTTGCTAGAGGTTACAGCACATCATCTCCTCACTGGCTGCACACCATGGACTGGACCTTGCTCACCTGTGCACCCCAAACTGTAATTCCTTCTCTGCCTACCTCTACACACCACACACTACCCTCCCCCCACTAACTTGCTTACCTTTGCATAACAGGCTGATGGTAGGCTTAATGACCACAGTTGTAGGCAGGACTTTCAAGCACGCCCCTTTATCTCCCCAGTGGGTAGCATTCAGTGTATATGGCGGATGGGTGGTGGATATGACCTGAGGGAGGCATGATATACATATGAATACCACCTCTGTTTACATAGAATGCTGCCGGTCTGCCACTATTTACATATGAATGCCACTGCTATTTACATATCAATGCCGGTATTTACATGTAACACAGGGTCTGCAGGTGAGTCATCTGTACACAACAAGACAGAGCTGGGCAGCATTAATAACAGAACTTCACATTGAGATATTAGGACACAGCATGAGACTAAAACCTCAAGGGATGAGGAAATTTAAACTGGGAAAGTTGGAAAGTATGAGGCAGCTGCTTTGGGCCCCACAACAATGACAGGGCCCAGGGCAGCTGCCCCTTTTGCCCTGCCTTAAAGACGGCCCTGGGTGGGTAGGAAAACACCAAGAAAGGGTTTGGGGAGAAGAGCAGTGCGTTGGGTGGGGGGAACACTGAAATAGAGTTCAGCAAGAGTGGGGGGAGAAAGGGAGGTAGTTGGGGGAACACAGATCAGGGGTTCAGAAAGGGGGGTAGGGGGGAGGTGAAGCCTGGGTGGGTACGGCAACACCAAAAAGGGGGTGGGGGAGTAGGGATGTGTCCTCCCTTTTCATCTCATAGGACCTACTAGTCTACAAAATTTTCCCTAGACCATCTGGCAGCACTTTTACATCCAGACTTGACCAACGAAGGGACAGGAACTTAGACGCTGCCATACTGAGATCTCTGGGGCCAAACCTGGGACGGTGCCAATGACCGCGCAGGGGTAGAGAGGGAGCTGGTTGAGAGATTTGAAGATGAGAGGAAATGGGAGAAATGAATACGCCAACGTAAAATTGTGCACATGCTTTAAAGCATCTCTGTCCTCCTTCTGTAGTGTCAAATTTGACACTGGACAGAAACCCTTTAGACTTGGTGTTTTGAGCGGGGTCGCCAGAAGATTAATTTCCAGACCAATAAGGCCCCTCCTGAAAGACCATTTAAAGGACTTGAGTTAAGCATAGCTCATGTAGTGTGTGTCGAAAATGAAAACTCATCTTCCCATCAGGGAATCAAACCCTGGTCTCCCGTGTGACAGGCAGGGATACTGACCACTATACTAACGAGGACCACATGGTGGACTGGCCACTGTTGCCGTATTCCTGCAGTAGAGCATATGGCTGTGACTCTTCTCTTCTTTATGGAGAGATCTAGGGTGTATTAAAATCCCTTGGTATAGAGTAGACAGTTACCGTGTCTGATATAGCCCTGTTTTTATAGGTCTTTGCAAACACCTCCAGTGGTGGTGGTGCAATGGGTAATGCACCTGACGTTTTATCGTGAGGTTGTGAGTTCAAATCCCTCCTGTGGCATGCTGAATTTCAGGTGGGAGGAGAAGAAGAGGAGGTTGGTGTTGCACCACAGGAAGGGTAGAGGGAAGAAGTGTAGAGGGGGAACACCAAAAAAGGGTTCAGAAGAGAAAGTCGGTGTTGGTTACTGGGTTCAGAATAGGGGTCTGGTGAGTAGGATTATTATTTAGTAGTACCCCTTTTCACCAAAACCCCCTTTTTATCCCCCCCCCCCCCCGATAGCTTTCCCTTCTCCCTTTGCACACCCACTGCCACACTTTTATGGAACCAACCTTAGGCATGCACCCCTGTTCAGCAGCTCCATGTTACTATGCTTCACATGCCAACCTCTTCCCTTTTTCTATGGGGCACCCCAACCTTGCCTGCACCAAACCCTCCATGCTTGCTGAACTGTGTTTCCTATTCAACCCCCCTCTCCACACAAGCCCTGCCCTACTAATTCTATACATATACATATAAAAAATACAAATCTGACCCTAAATTACACTTTTTGGGGACCAGTGACATTATTACATTGATCAGTGCTCAAAAAATACACTGATCAATGTCAAAATGACACTGGCAGGGAAGGAGTTAACACTAGGGGGTGATCAAGGGTTTAGGTGTGTTCCCTCAGCTTGTTCTAACTGTAGGGGGGATGGGCTGGCAGGAATGCTTGTGGGCTGGGGGATGGGCTGGCAGGAAAACACAGCACAAGCACAATGCTTGTGCTGTGTAATCTGCCCCCCTCTAAACTGTAAAAAAAAAAAAAAAAAAAAACCTCCCTGAACCTGCCACTTCCTGTATCCCCCTCTCTGTACTGACCACGAAAATCATGACCACCATGGTCAGAGTACGTCCCTCCGTCATACGCTGCCTGCTCTCAGCTCTCCTCTCTCCCCCTCACCCCTCCTTCCTGCCTCTCAGCTCCCTCTCTCTGTCTGTCTCCGCTCAGCCCTGCCCCCACCCGCTATTATTGAAAAAAAGAAAAAAAAATTGTCACTGCCAGCCCCTCTATTAGAGGCTGGCATACCACAATGTGTGACGCATTTTAAAAAACGCGCAGTGTAAATACCATTTTTCAGCTGTCTTCAGGCCGGTCACGTGACTCGCAGCCGCTTTACAGCTACGAGACAGGGCATCTGCGGGTGGAGCTAAGCGGCCACCTGATCTCCCTGGCTGATGTCAGAGGGAGATCATTACCCCTCCCGCAGAAGACATCCATCGGAGCTGGATAACAGCCGCGAGTCATGTGACCGGCCTGAAGACAGCTGAAAACGGTATTTACACTGCATTTTTAAAATGCTTCACACAGTGTGATATGCCAGCCTCTAATAGAGGGGCTGGCATAGACTTATGCCACGTACACACAGTCGGACTTTTCGTCTACAAAAGTCCGACGGACGCCGACGGACCAAATTCCGGCGGACAATCCGATCATGTGTGGGCTTCCCCGGACTTTCAGCGGACTTTTCCAGCCGCAAATCTGACAGACTTTAGATTTGAAACATGCTTCAAATCTTTACGTCGTAACTACGCCGGACCCAGAAATCCGCTCGTCTGTATGGTAGTCCAACGGACAAAAACCCACGCTAGGGCAGCTATTGGCTACTGGCTATCAACTTCCTTATTTTAGTCCGGTGTACGTCATCACGTACGAATCCGTCGGACTTTTGTGTGATCGTATTTAGGCAAGTCCGTTCATTAGAAAGTCCGCCGCAAGTCCGCCAAAAATCCGTCGAAAGTCTGTCGGACGGGCTGTCGGACTTTTGTAGCCGAAATGTCCGACCGTGTATACGCGGCATTAGACAAATGGGTTCACAAAACCTTTAAGGGGTTAATCCTCTGCATTGTGTAAAAAGCCTGTTTTTTCCTGTATTCACAGATCCTCCCCCTCCTGCACTCTCTATATGGGGAAGGCCAGCTAACACAGGCAGGGTAGCATACCTGCACATGCTCAGTTGTGTCTTTTATGATGGAGAGAACAGTTTCTTGTTCTCAGAGCTAGCCAGGTCACATGATATTGACATCACACATGTGGGCGTGTATACAGGCTGCAGTGAAAACCTCCTCCTTCCTGAACTCTCAGCACTGGAGAAATTGTGCAGTTTATCATGTGACCGTGGCATACAGATCATGCAAAAAGGTATATAGTGGCAGTATTTTAATGTAAAAAGAAGATTTATAAGCTGTGGGCACTGTAGGCGGTCAGATTAACTTTTTTCATATTACTGGCTTGCTTTGAGCCTATAACTTTTGCAGTAACTTATCTATTACTTACATATAACACTGAAGTCAGATTTATACTGTTTTCCAGGAGGAATTTAATACAAAAAAACAGATTGGGTTGCAATATTCATCTCCTCTGCAGCATTGTCTGCCCCCAACAGTTATTCCTTTCCTCCACTAGATGTCCTCAGTCTTCTGAGTTGAACAATACCTAACATCATTCAAAAAAGAGGACTGAGGACTTCTTGTATGTACTGAATCTTGTGAGTACTGGATGTCACAGACCTGTCTGAAGAGGTAAGTATATAAAAATGTAAAAAGCATAAAATTCTCAGGTGTATAAACAGTGAACTGTATACATTAGTAGATACAGTACATGCAAATATTTTATTAAAGCCTTTTAATATTTTATTAAAGTTTAATTCAAGGGGAAAAAAAATCAGCACATGAGTGCATACAACAGGTCCCTTGGCCTTTTTAACAGCACAAGATTACAGTGGCGTGGGTAGTGACGGATCAGAGGAGAAAGATTTTAACTAAAACAGGATCCAGCAGCACAGAGGACACACAACGTTGATAGTAATGTCCCTTGTGCTGCCTTTTTTTAAAGTTCTTTTTAACTAAGCTTGGGCTTTAAATCTGAAATCCAGGAATTCAGCTACTTTGCACAAAAATGCAAGCACACTCTGGGGTTAATTTACTAAAGGCAAATAGACAGTTGCACTCTGTATGAGTAGTTGCTCCAGAGCTCAGTAAATGAGCAAAAACTCTGCTGACTTCCATCATCCAATCATTTGCAAGCAAAAATGCTGTTTTTTTTTATTTAATGCTTGCACATGATTGGATATTCTTTGCAAAGTTATACTTTACCTCATTTACTAAGCTCTGGAGCAACTGCCCTTGCAGAGTGCAATTGCACATTGCAAAGTGCACAGTCTATCTGTCTTTAGTAAATCAACCCCTATGAGTTAAGTCTAATGAGGTGCCTGCTGCCTCGTAGACTTACCCCAATTATTCACATCTGGGTTTATTTTGTTGTAGGAAGATAACTTCCAGAGCTCCGATGCTGCTGGTTGTGGTCTCAGTACCTTCAAAAGCAGAGTCGCTGGAGCTGCTTTGCCCATCACTCCCCTCCTACTGGCCATTCACAGAAGCCTTTGTATTATGTAAACTCATTCACAAAATACAAAGGTTTCTGTGAATAGGCAGCCAGGCATAGATGCTGTGTCTGCTTCTCTCCTCTCACAGCTGAAGTGTTTCCTCTGGGAGTGCAATAAACCTGTCACATTTACAGAGCATCTGGAAAATATTCACAGTGCTTCCCTTTTTTCACATTTTGTTATGTTACAGCCTTATTCCAAAATGGATTCAATTCAGTATTTTACTCAAAATTCTACAAACAATACCCCATGATGACAAATGAAAGAAGTTTGTTTGAAATCTTTGCAAATTTATTAAAGAGAAAAAGAAAAAAAAAATCCCATGTACATAAGTATTCACAGCCTTTGCCATGACACTCAAAATTGAGCTCAGGTGCATCCTGTTTCCACTGATCTTCCTTGAGATGTTTCTACAACTTGATTGGAGTCCACCTGTGGTAAATTCAGTTTATGACCCCTTTCACACTGAGGTGCTTTTCGGGCGCTTTCACGCTAAAAAAAAAGCGCCTGAAAAGCTCACGAAAACCTATTTTCATTCAAACCAATGAATGCTTTCACACTGGGGCAGTGCGCTGGCAGGGTGGTGAAAAAAACCCCCTCTCCATTGAAATGAATGGAAAGTCTTTCAAAAGCGCCTGAAAAGCTCTTCAAAAGTGCTCAGTGTTTTACTGGCAGTTTACAAGCGCCTCGGTGTAAAAGGGGCCTTAAAGTAAAAGAAAAAAAATATTTGCCTGTGCGTTTTTACACATATATACACTCTAGACTATATCTGTAGCAAACCATATACATAAAATACTATAGTGACACCACTAATTAAAAAATGAATGTGACTCTGTGCTCCATTCTAGTGCAGCATGTGAACTGTTAATGAATTAGTCCCTCTGCCTTTCCATGTATACACACTCTAAAATTACCTATAGAAGATCACATACATAAAGTGCTATTAGTGACACAACTTATTGTCAAATAAAGTGACTCTGTGCAACAATATAATGCAATATGTACAGTAATACTAAAATATCATCACCTGTCATAAAATTAAACTCCAATATATATGTGCTCAAATTATATTCACAAACGTGTTCCCATGCACTACAAAGTGCTATGTGCAAAGTGCTATGATGCTTGGTTCACAAAATGACCTGCATTATATATAAAGTCCATTCACAGTTCAAAATCCAAAGCAGCTTGTGATGACAAACGTGTCCTTGTGTCCACTCGGGTGCTCCCCCCTACAGTATGTGCGCTCACCTTAGAGCGTGTGACCCTGCAATTAAGCCTGGTCAGAACACGCATATGAACCACCTCTGGGTTCAGTGATTGTGTTGGAATCCTGGGCTGGTTGCTGGTAACGTTTTCCACATGTATATGATAAAAAACTTGATGGTGTGATATTGTTTTTAACAATATTTATTTATAAAACCTAGCCCCTTCTATAGGGGAACTCACATTTCATGGGTGCTACAGTGCACCACTCTTTACAGGCTCAGAGGTAACGCTGAAGTGATGTGTCCTTTCCTTTGTTGAGAATGCTCCGCTGCCTCCTGCACCATCCTGTCCCCTCCCCGACGCGTGTCCATACCGGGATTATGATGCATCTTCCTCAGGGGGACTTTGGCAATAAGTTGTGTCAGTAATTGAACTTTATTTATGTGATCTTCTATAGGTAATTTTAGAGTGTGTATACATGGAAAGGCAGAGGGACTAATTAATTAACCGTTCACATGCTGCACTAGATTAGAGCACAAAGTCACATTCTTTTTTTAACTACTGGTGTCACTATAGTATTTTATGTATGTGGTTTGCTACAGATATAGTCCAGAGTGTGTATATATGTGTAAAAACACACAGGCAAATATTTATCACTAGAAGATAGCGCAGCACTTTTTTCTTTTACTTATATGCTGAGTGCACAGCCTTATGGGACGTGATCAGTGCTAGCAGCTTTCTACATAAGAACCTATTATTGGTGTATGGTAGCTCGCAAGATTTCCAGTGTTTAGTGGTAAATTCAGTTTCTTGGACATGATTTGGAAAGGCACACATCTGTCTATATAAGGTCCCACGGTGCATGTCAGGGCACAAACCAAGCCATGAAGTCCAAGGAATTGTCTGTAGACCTCCAAGACAGGATTGTATGAAGGAACAGATTTGGGGAAGGGTACAGAAAAATGTCTGCAGCATTGTGGGACCCAATGAGCACAGTGGCCTCCATCATCCGTAAATGTAAGAAGTTTGAAACCACCAGGACTCTTCCTAGAGCGAGCTGCCTGGCCAAACTGAGCGATCGGGGGAGAAGGCCCCTGTTTGTAGAATTTTGAGGAAAATAATGAATTTAATCTGACAAGAAGGTTTAGGGTTGCCTGGTCAAAAAGGTAACTACATCCCAATTTTTTATGAAGAATACATGAAAAAAGGAAAACTGTGGGACTTTTAAGGTGTAAAAAATAGAGAATATAGTATTTTTTAATTATAAAAAATATACTTTATTGTGGTCAATAAAAACATTTTCATAAAAAAACCCTTATTGCATGTCAAGTTCATTTGATATATTTGTACAGACACTACCGCTCTAAATGTTTCCCTTCGAGTAAGCTTCTTCAGGAGTTTCTAGAGTGCTGTATGAAATGATTGCTATAGAAAGTGAGACAAAAACAAGAATGGAATTGAAATGAACTTGACATGCAATAAGGGATTTTTTTATGAAAATGTTTTTAATGACAACAATAAAGTATATTTTTTTTAAATTAAAAAATACTATATTCTCTATTTTTTGACACCTTAAAAGTCCCACAGTTTTCCTTTTTTCACGTATTCTTCAATGAATTTAATCTATTTTGGAATAAGGCTGAAACATAACAAAATGTGGAAAAAGTGAAGCACTGTGAATATTTTCCAGATGCTCTGTAAGTAATAGAGCTAAATCCTGGAGGTGACATGCACCTAATTAGACTCCTCCAGTTTTTGCAAAGTTGCTGAATTCCCGGAATTCAACTTTAATGCCCCGTACACACGGTCGGATTTTCCGACGGAAAATGTGTAATAGGACCTTGTTGTCGGAAATTCCGACCGTGTGTAGGCTCCATTACACATTTTCCATCGGATTTTCCGACCCACAAAGTTTGAGAGCAGGATATAAAATTTTCCGACAACAAAATCCGTTGTCGGAAATTCCGATCGTGTGTACACAAATCCGACGGACAAAGTGCCACGCATGCTCAAAATAAATAAAAAGATGAAAGCTATTGGCCACTGCCCCGTTTATAGTCCTGACGTACGTGTTTTACATCACCGCGTTCAGAACGATCGGATTTTCCGACAACTTTGTGTGACCGTGTGTATGCAAGACAAGTTTGAGCCAACATCTGTCGGAAAAAATCCTAGGATTTTGTTGTCGGAATGTCTGAACAAAGTCCGACCGTGTGTACGGGGCATAAGACTGTGTCTGCTAAACAATGGTTGGATTGTGAAATGTATTCCATCTCTTGTTTTTAAATGCTAATGGAAACTAAAATATAGATAGTATATATATATATATGCAGGAATGTCAGCAGGTGGCTACAGCTAGAACTCAGAATGTATACAGTAAGTCATGTTCTAGGTCCTTAAAGGGGAACTAAACCCTCCTTTCCTTTACACCCAAGAAGTCTGCCATCGTGGCCTCCGTTTGATCTGCAGTTGCCATGGTGCTGCACATGTGATCAGTTATGACATCAGCCGTTTGATGGCTTGACAGTTCAGTTGAGAGCACAAAGCAAATGTGAAAGTTATCATTCAGGGCATCCCTTTGAATGTAACTGTTTTGGGAAGCCATTAAATCAGTGGGTTTAGTTCCGCTTTAGCAGGATAATTGTAAACGTCTTTTTCATTTTTTTAATAGTTCTATACATTTTATTAAGGGCCAACTCATACTATATGCAGTGACAGACATTCTACCACATTGTAAAACATCTGTCACTGCAAAGACACACAGGAGACATTTGTTTCCTATGTGTCACATTGATACTGCAATGCAGCCTAGCACTGCACTAAAATGCAGACATGTTGCTTTTAATCGCAGTCCAAATTGCACTGCAATTTTGGCAGCGCATCGCGCCGCCCAGCATTGCAGTGAATGAAGTGTATGTTTTTTACACTTCAAATGAAGCTAGTCCAAAGTGCAAATAATCATGGTATGCCTTAAATGTAACGGTTTTGGAAAACAGTTAACTTGGTTTAGTTCTGCTTTAAGTGGTTAAAGAAAGTGTGACAGATTCACTTTGGGCGGGTGGCCAGTGGAACCCAGAATCCCTTGGGGCGGTTGGGAAAACCTTGTTTCAGCTCCCCATGCACCTCCTATGTCTAAGTCACCCTGTGACTCTAATAGGGGCACAGGAGGACCAAGAAATCCAGTCTGATCTGTACTAATCTGGCTCACTTTACAGCCACACTGGAATGTTTTGTGTGTGTGTGTGTGTATATATATATATATATATATATAGTATCGTATTGTGGTGTACTCTTTGCTGGGTCATTTGGGGTGTGGCTGTATTCCAATGTTCTATTGTGTCTGTCTGCCTTGGATATTATGGGATGGGTATGTAGATTAGCTGTGAGATTGGTGGGGGCGAATTCCTCCAACAGCTCTCACTGCTGATTGGACAGTCTACCCCGCCTGGGATGCAAAGGTGGGGGGATTGTCCAGAGTATTACCTGTGTTTTCAATAAACAGTCCATGTTCAGCAACCAAACGAGTATTGTCTTGTTTTGTTGGTTGTTAGCAGTGGTTGGAATATATGATATCTATATTCAGACTGGGAGGAAGCGGTATATGACGAAAACACTCAAGCGGAGTGTGGGATGTTTCGTTACAGAAAGTAAAAGATGAAGACCTTTGTCTGGGAGATGAGCCTTAAGGAAATCCCTCTCCTCCTCTTACGGTATATTACTTGTGGTTACATCCCAGCACGATCCTCCAGAATTTATGCAAATGGGAAATAGACCTTAACGTTATGTTCTCGGAGGACCAAAAGAACCAGGTACTTCTATTTGCTCACAAGTCTTCCCTTTGCAGTAAATACCAGGAGATTACATTTAAAATCTTGACGTGCTGGTATCGGACTTCGTCAGTAGTAGCGTCACCATTTCCTGGACACAGCCCGTTGTGTTGGCGATGTGATTCCCAGACTGGCACATTACTCCATATCTTCTGGGACTGTCCAAAGCTCTGCCCTTTCTGGCATCAGGTCCTGCAGATCGTTCACAAACCTACAGACATCTCTTTTTTACAACCCACCTTTAACATAACCCCTATGTTCAGTAAGAGATACCGTAAGTCTTTGTTGAAACATCTTCTGAATACTGCCAGGGCATGCATGCATCCCCAGCATGTGGAAACAACAATCCCCACCTGCATTATCGCAATGGGGGGGTTGATATTCAACAGACTGAATGCTTGACTACTGCCCTCAGGAACCAGTCGGAGGAACACAACTTAGATGGCTGTACTGAGACTTGTTCTCTTTCTCAGATGAATATTTGATCTACTCCTAAACTGAGATTACTCCCCTACTTCCTGAGCCATCAATCTCATGTATGCTCCCCACCTTCCCTTCCCTTTTTTCTTCTTCACCTTTCTACCCTTTTTGTAGACACCCGGCGTGTCGATTTCTCTCTCTCAAAATCAAGAAAAACTGCTACCCAGTATTCACTGACCTTTAGTGCAGCTGCTTTGGGGCCTGGACATGGTTGCCCATATGAGGTTTTTGTTTAACCCCTCCACCTCAATGATAGTTATGTACCTACCAGTCTGTGCCATCTTCTCAGTATGTACTTGTCAATCATGTTTTCCTATGTGACTTCCTCCACAACACAGGACATACTCACCGTGGATGCCACGGCCATCAGCCTTTAGGCAATGTATGCTATTGGAAGGAACTTGGCCTATGGCCTTAATGCTGTCTTTAAACCCTCTGTTTTTACTTGTTTATTGCATTACTGTTGATGGTTATCATTGAGAATGGACTGTCATGTCAGACTACATTGTGCTAAATGCCCAAATGAAATACATATCTGGGAATACGTTTACCTGCCAGAGGATTTATATTTGTCAGTCTAGTTTCAAGATTTATACATACCTTCCATACAGCACAACCCTGTCTGGAAGGGCGAGAGACACACAATATCTCTGCTGTAGTTCGACTTTCACTTACAGGTCTACTGACTACATGGACTGACTACATTTGGCAATCTCCCCCCTTTGTAGTTCCCACAGTGCTACTCACTCGCTCTCTTGCTCCAGTGCCTCCAGGAAGACTTCCTCCTCTGTGTTTTAGCAGGAATCCTCCAGCACCCGAGCCCTGGCCCAAGGTCACCCCCCCAGACTAGGTGGGACCCCTGAGGGCCACCAACAGTTTCCTTAGCAGTGCATCTCTATCTTCCACCCGACTTCTGCTGGCATGGCCCATGTCTATTTATGAGGTCGTCTCTGCCCCCTGCCAGCCCACTACTGGGGATTGGCTGAGGCCTCATAAATATGCATCGTAGCCCCTCCCTACTCCCACCCTCTAGTTCTGGAAGTTTCTACAAACTTCCAGACCAGGGGGAAGTGCCAGAGAGAGCTGCCAGATGAGTCATCCAGCCCTGAATCACTAAACCCTGATCCAGATTCCATATCTCAGGCTTAGCCCCCCTGAGCTTAACTAAATGTACCTGCTCTAGCACAATCTACACTACTTATAGCACACACTAGAGGGTGCTACATACAGTATGTATTTTACATTTTAAACTGGTGTGCCGCACGATTTTGAATATTTTTTAAGGCCACTGGGACTGAAAATGGGTTGAGAAATGCTGTATTGGATAATGTAAATGTTTCGACAACACAAAGAAGCCACGCATTTTTTGGTATTAAAATTAAGATTTATTCATTTATCTGTAAAACCATACTCTCTTCATTTATTGTTGCTGCAGTTATCCCCATCAGTGTTTATCACAGTTTATAGTCATTGTTTAAAAAGCAGCTGTGCAATCAGTTTGGTAGCATGCCACACCTCTTGTGTTACTTATAGACCCATCAGGGAATTTGGGCGGGGTATCGGGACACAAGGTGCAGGGCTAGATCTGCCTACATCAGTCTTGTGTCCAGTTTAGTAGTAACATGACACAATAAGTAGTGTTCTGTAAGTAGGAAGGTTTTAGCCAGACCCAGCCTGGCCATCTGGCAGTTGTGGCATTTGCCAGAGGGGCTGATGAGCCTTTCTGGGCTCAGTCTAGTAGTGCCTATTTTAAAATAACCATTTTTAATAAAAAAAATATCTAATTCCTGTATCACAATGACTCTGTTCACACTACACATGCTGCACTTTGGTGCTACATTGACAGCATTGGTAAAAGTTAACCCCACCCTACACAGATTTTTGGTAGACACCAGGGTTCAATCACCCTGTATCTTTTTAGATCTCTCAAAGACTTAAGCTGGTCATACATTATACCATTTTCTTTTTCAATTTCCTTTAGATTTACCTCCAACTATGTAATGTACATCAAAAACGTATAAAAAGACACCCAGGCAGACCAATAATTAATTGGTGCACAGGGTAGTACAAAATCAGAACAGTATCCCTTTGCTAAGGCCCCACCTAAATTAACAGGTGTTGTTCCTTAATGCCCTTTCACACTGGGGCGGGGTCGGCGGTAAAACGCCGCTGATATTAGCGGCGTTTTACCGTCGGTATGCGGCCGCTAGCGGGGTGGTTTTACCCCCCGCTAGCGGCCGAGAAAGGGCTAAATACCACCGCAAAGCGCCTCTGCAGAGGCGCTTTGCCGGCGGTATAGCCGCGCCGTCCCATTGATTTCAATGGGCAGGAGCGGTGAAGGAGCGGTTTACACTCCGCTCCTTCACCGCTCCGAAGATGCTGCTAGCAGGACTTTTTTTACCGTCCTGCCAGCGCATCGCTCCAGTGTGAAAGCCCTCGGGGCTTTCACACTGGAATGAAAGCAGCGGCACTTTCGGGTCGGTTTGCAAGCGCTATTATTAGCGCAATAGCGCCTGCAAACTGCCCCAGTGTGAAAGGACCCTAAAGGTTGTGCATAAACATGAAAAAAATGGGGATTAGAGATCATCAAGGAACCTTATAAAGGAACACCATGGACTTAACAAAATCATCTTTATTGAATATGGTTAAAATGAATTAATGCAAAAAACTACCACTGATGCAAACATTAAAAATGACAACGTTGTCAAACAACTCAGAAACCTGCCGGCAGCACATCTCATACAACCGCCACATTCAGTTCACACTACAATAAGTCTATGGGGAAACACGGGCTCTTCCACAGTCAATGGCATAAGAAAGGATGAGATTATTCAAAAGGGGAAGTCACTTAATCCACAGAGACCAAAACCCTGGTAATATTCCAATCAAAAGGGTGTAGCAATCCACATAGAATGCCGCTGAGGCTGAATGTTTAATCAAACAGCAATGAGGGTAATACAGGCTGGATGGGGAGATAAGAGCGGGGATGGAAATAGGAGTGTTCCATGGTGTTCCTTTATAAGGTTTCTTTGTGATCTCTAATCCCCCTTTTTTATGTAGTGCAAGGGCCTTTCTGATTGCATACAAATTGAAAGTGTTTAGGTTTGACCTCATATTATATAGTTTTGGTAAATCTAAAGGAAAATTGCACAATATAATTGTATAACGTATGGCCAGCCTTAGTTCCCTATCCCTAATATAGGAAACACCTTCTGGCTGTAGGAATCTACGCTGTGGAGAAGCCATCGGAGAAGCATAGTAATGACTATGGTAGTTGGGTGGAGTTAGGAATTCTAGTTTGACCAACTGGCCACGGTGTTCCTATGATGTGTTTTGAGGTGGCATGTGACACACCTTGCCAGTCCCCATGTAGAAAAGAAATATATTAGTTGGGGTGGAGTTGGCTTGTGATACAGAACCACACAGTTTGGCATATACCTTATTCAGGTACACCAGTGTTGGTGACTTTGCCCACCAAGGCTGCTTTTGGCTCCAACTCCGGCCCTGGCTGAAATAATTTCACTTTTTATTTGACAAGCTGATTTTAAAAACTATAGAATTTCGATTTTCCTCTTTTTTATTTTTCCTCTTTTTTTTTTTTACCAACATTTCAAAAATATTACGTTAAAATAAGCTTTTTTACTAGAGGGCCTAGCCATTCTGTTGTCCAAGGCTACAGTCACACATCTGCATTTTTCGTGCAGAGCAGCTGCGTTTTAATGCATATTAGATGCATTACCGTTCATCCCTATGGACAGGGCATTTGGATGGAAATCACACTAAATATGCAGCAAGAAAGATTTGTTTTTTAAACGCACTAGACAAAAAATTCAGAGGGGTGAATGTAACATTAGAAGCAAACAAAAGGGCAACCCTGTCTTAAATACTTATTACCGTTATTTTTGCATGAATTCACCATGTATTATAAAAAATACATCTGTGTAATCCCAATCCTTATTAATTTAATTAAAAGATTAAAAAAAATAATAGTCTTCAGCACCCCAAAAAATTAGCATTTTTGTAAATTAAGATTTCTCACAAAAAACACTTCCTCAGACAGCTGCCTATTCACCTTATAAAAGATCTGCACTCACTACATAAGGCTCAGATATAGAGACTGTACCTTACCATTAAAAGCAGCATTACAATAAAAAATAAATGATTATTTACCCTACATCGGGGTGAAATGTGACCTTTGAATATACAAACTTCAGTACACCCTTCCAGACTTCAGAATAGTGTGAGATGCAGCCTACATAAATGGCTGCTGTTGCTGGGAAAATGCTTCCTTAACGCTAAATTCAAGGTCTGGCTACTTTTGCGTAATTACATTGGTGCAACTTGGACCAATAGCAGTATGTATGTGCCATACCTGTGGGATCCCTGTGAAAGCTGGAAATCACTGCAGTAGGCACCGCTATTCCAGTGCCCTCTAGCTTCCGGGACGTGTGTTGAGCGATTGCCCTGTTGCCTATTGAACACAGGCGTCCATCTGCTCAACACAGCCACCATTCAGAGAACACTTTCCACTTTCTCAATGAACGCAGAATGTTCTCTGATTGGATGAGGTGGAGATTGTGACATCACCGCCCTGTCTCTCCACCTCATCGAATCAGAGAATGCTTTGCTTTAATTTAGCAAATGCAATGTGGCAGGGCAGCCGCTCAGCATGGAACCCGGGAACCTAGTGTATATCACTAGAGTAGCTTTCCAGGTGATTCCACAGGTGGCACACATGCAGACTTGCATTGGTCCAATCTAGACCACTGAAACTATTCAAAATTAGACATACCTAGAGTTCAGCTTTAAAGCTACAGCCAATACTCCCCTTAAGATCTGTATTTAGCGCTCTCAGAGTGGAGCTGAATGGGATATTAAAGTGTATGTAAACCTGAAATCTTTTTTTTTTGTTGTCTTTGCCATCACACCTCACAGTTTTCTTAAAGTGGAGTTCTGCTTAAAAAAAAAAATAAATAAAAGTCAGCAGCTACAAATACTGCAGCTGCTGACTTTTAATAATCAGACACTTACCTGTCCCAGGGTCCAGCGGTGCGGGGGATCGAAGCCCCGCTCATCTCATCATCCTCTCTGTGGTGCCGGCATTGTAACTGTGGGCGCCCGGCTGTGGCTTCACAGCCCGGCACCCACTGCGCATGTGCGTGCCGTGACTGGCCGCGCAATCATCTGGGACCTGTGACGTGTCCCAGATGACTACCCAGAGGGAGGGGGGAGAGGTGATCTTCCGGCGCCGAGGGTGCGCCAGAAGGAAGTGGGAGCTGGTACCCTCTGAAAAGAGGGCATCCGCTCCACCCCCCCCCCCCCCAAAAAAAAATGACATGCCAAATGTGGCATGTCAGGGGGTCACCTTCTCTTAAAGTGGAAATTCCATTTTTGGATGGAACTCTGCTTTAAGAAAATCATTTTGTTGCAAAAATACTGTTTAGCCTTGCCTGGAGCTGGTAACAGCACTTTCTGTTTCTGGTTGACAACGCATTGTCACTGCCTTGTAATTAGCTGTAGTGTTGTCAGCCTGCGGTATGCATTCTTTCAGTTTCAGACCTTTGGGCTGTCTATCAGGGTTGTCCAACGCCCATGCCTCCTGAATACCTGAAAGGCAGCCCAATGGTCAACTAAAAGAGTGCACACATCAGCCAAAAAAAAATTAATAATTTGGTTAAAGTGGGAATTTAACTGACAGAATTTTGTTCCATTTAAACCCTTGGCCTATCTGCAAGCATAAATACTGTTTTTTGTGTCTGTTTATTTTTTTTTGTATTGCCTGAAAGGAGGCAGCCAGCTGAAGAAGACTAAGATGGCAATGCAGGATCTGGTCTATGTCACCCAGAGAGCATTTTCCAACGGGACAATGCAGAATTTGATGCGTGAGTTAGTATGTATTTTAATTCATAAAGAAAAATACTGCATTAAGAAAACTAAATAAAGTGAAGAATAATTCAAAACATACTTAAACATGGGTTTGCATACACTTTAAGGGCTTCAAGAAGGCTGCTTGAAACATGTAAGTGCAATGTGATGCAATTCAAATTATTTTCACAAGTGAGTGCTCCTGTGAACATATGAGGCATAAATTTGGGCTATAGACATCTAGGTAGCCATGATAATCAGACTGTGCTTTAATGTTATAATAAAACTTAGGTTTAAAGTAATAACTACGAAGCCTACAGAAAAGAAATTAAAGTGTGAGGGCTGGACAGAGTGGGCAAAGGCTAGAACCCCTGGATAGTTGGTACTGCTATCTAGGGTATCGCTATGGAGATTATCCCTCACTTCCTGTCCTGACCTTTTACCAGACAGGAAGTAAGGGGAACTTAGGGGAGGGGAAGACTCTGCCCATGTCAGATATTTATTCCTGTATGTGTTGCGTTTAAAGAGTTCCCCTCACTTCCTCTCTGGTAAACAAAAACGGACAGGAAATTAAGATAATCCCTGGATAATGGTGAAAAACAGATAGCTTTGATTGGGTGGCTGGTGACTGGGGAAGTCTTTGTATAAAATGATTTTTGTATTTACAAGAAGTAAAATGCAGCACTCAAAGTTCTTCCATTGATGTCCTCCTCTCACTGCCCCTTTGTCATGGTTCTAGAGGATTCAATATTTGGAGGCAGCAATCATCAGGGGAACTACACCTGCTTGGACTAGCAATCTGGCATCTAACATATGACATGACAGGTAAGTATTTCTGATAGTAGTTTAACAATTCCATTTTTTATACATTAGAGCCTCACTTTGGTTTGTAGCACCCAATAACATGCGTTCTACATATTTAACCATGACCTGCCTTGTATTTTTATATAAAATATTTAGATGCTCAGAATATCACTCACACAGAAAAAAAAATCTATAAACTATAGCTATGTGTGCATTGCACTAATCACCACTCTTCCATGCTAGTGAAAGGCTAGACAAGACAAAGAGAAGACACCTGGACTACAACAAAATGGCTCCCTAACCTGTCATATCTGAAACACAGAACAATCAGATTGGGAGTTAGAGGGTGTCAGTACATCTTTTGACCCTTTCATACCCACAATTAAGACACATTTAAGGCCCATGCTAAAGTCCACAACTGATTGCATCCTAATTTGAACAAAATCACAGCCACCATATGACAAGCTTTGTCCTCCTTGGGAGAAAATGTCAGACTTTACATCAGTTAGGGACAGTTGGATGCTGACAATTTCAGGGTATTACCTGTTTCCGTAGTATCAACATTTATAAAACGTGACACTAATTTACTTATGTGCTACTAGCTAATGCCTATCAGCAACATTAGAATTTAAAGAGGTTCTCTGGGACAATGTTCAATATTTTAAAAGATTTTAATTTTTCATCTCATTAAAGTGTACATCATTTATAAATGCTGTAAGCACAGAAAAAAAAATAATGATCTGCCAAAAATTCAGAGTGCTCAAATGTCCTATTTTGTCTGACACCACGGTGCCTTTTGTAGGACTGAAATCCCCAGAAGTTTTCTCAGACTCTCCTTCTGGACTATCCCCCACCCCTCTCTGTCTCTCTTCACATGCATACATTGATTTTGGTCTTAGCAAACCAATGATGCTTCCGTGACTCCCAGAGATATTTACGCCACACACTGTTGCTACATGAGTTTTACAAGCCTGGTGATGATGTCATAGGGAGTAATGAAAGCCATTTCTCACTACAGGAACAAGGTAAAAAAAACATGTAGCAACATAAAGTGAAAGATAGAGGTTTGGGCAAAAATTGCGTAATACCTGGATATACCCTTTAACGTCCACAAGCGAGCCAAGGGTAGTGTTGGCCTGAGCCCCTAACTGAATTCACTGGTGCTAAATTGTATTGGCTGTTAAGTGAGCTGCTTCCATGCATGCTCCAGTAGGTATCTATGACAGCACCTCTCGTCACCCAGTGTCATCTCAGAGCTCAGGCTTTCAGTAGTCTTTAAAGGAATCTGCATTTTGCCATTTTATGGCCACTAGCCAAACTCAGTTACTGCATCAGGTTCTTTTACTGGGGCTTCTCTGCTATGACCAGGGGTCTTGTTCCTTGGTGTTCACCATCTAGTGCAATTGTTCTGAACCTGGGTTCTTTCAGAGGTTTCTATGATTTTGTTTAACCTTGATCTGTGCCTGTAGCTCAGCCTGAACACCACCTTCCCTGATTTTATCTTGTATTCAGAATATACTATGGACTGTTGATTCTGTAGTTTGGGGTCTGACCTGATGACCATGACTAGGAAACATCACATAGTGCATCCCATACCTGTTTGGTGAGTTGTTGGTGGTTACCCATTTAATTCCACCCCAACTACCATTGCCACAGTAAGTCAATACCAATCTGTGACAACCTTTTCAAAAGGTATGTGAAAGAACCTAAAGCCGCGTACACATGAGTGGAATGTCTGACAGAAAAAGTCAGACGGAAGCTTTTCATCGTATATTCCCATCGTGTGTGTGCCTCATCTGACTTTTTTTTTTAGAAAATTCTGACAGACTTAGAAATAGAACATGTTCTAAATATTTTCGACGGAACCAATTCCTATCGGGAAAACCGCTCGTCTGTATGCTGTTCCGACGGACCAAAAATGACGCATGCTCTGAAGCAAGTACGAGACGGAAGCTATTGGCTACTGGCTATTGAACTTCCTTTTTCTAGTCCCGTCGTACGCGCTGTACGTCACCGTGTTCTGGATGGTCGGACTTTGGTTTGAACGTGTGTAGGCAAGACCGCTTGAATGGAATTTCGTCTGAGTTCCGTTTGAGAAACCTTCGGAGTTTATTCCGACGGCAAAACCGGTCGTTTCTAAGCAACACACTTCTAAAATTAAAGTGGTGTAGGTAGGTTTCTTTGAGAACCTCTTTAAATTACCAAATATCACTGAAAGTTAAATAACAAAAGGTAATAATTTGTTAATCAAGGGCCAATGTAAACTGGCTTTATTCTACTTCGCCATTGTTTGAATTGCAGTTGTAAAATAGACAAAAATAGGAGTATCTTCAACATTTCCTCACTGTTCCTTGTCAATATGACCCATCATGACCAAAGGTTTCTAAAACAATTACTTGGTTCCCCGGCAACCAATCGGCTTCTTAAATCATCTGATCTGGCCTGGAAAGAAATTAAGGGGAAGCCCACTGGTTGCTGGGACCAACCTAGACATCACTCCTTTGTGACAGTCTCGATCATGAAGCCCACTGTGACTGGTTTGTCCACCGAATGCAGTGCCTGAGTGAATAGAAGCACATATAACCTCACAGAATCCCTTGCTTCCCAACCATATCTATACAGTGTGAACTGGCCTAGAGAAAAGACCGGTTCTGGCACTCGGGACATCCCGTGTCTGAGCTTCACCTTAGGCTGGAGAGAACTCTATTCCGTACACAGGAGACCAGTGAAGGTGGAACAAGGACAGACACAACATTAAAATCACTATTTAGTTTGAGTTGTCTGGATCTTTGAACCACTCGGGGTGTGAGAAAGAGATGTTATATACAGATGCCCAGCGGGCAAACACCAGTTTCTCCGTGATGAAGCGGTGGTGATTGCCTCTTCGTCCACGCTCATTCTGAATGTAAGTGGTACACTCATCAGAGCCTCTAGGCTCATAGTAATGATACGCCATCTTGTGCTGTCTCTTGCTGAGGATGGAAAAGAGAAAGGACCAGTACTTTGTTAGAAGGTGACTAAAACAGATAAACCATAGTTGATAAAATAACTCATAAGGCATAGTACATGTTCATCATTAATATGATAAAAATTGTCTTTACATTTTCTTTAAAACAGTATAAGAATAACATGACGACATGAACAAAATGATACCACTAGCAGAGCTCTATAACAGAGGTCTCCAAACATTCTAAACAAAGGGCCAGTTTTCTGTCCTTCAGATTTTAGGGGGGCCGGAATGTAGGTAACAGGATTAGAAAATACCTTGGTGCCAGAGGGAGTAAACAATGTTTTAAGCTTGGTGGTCAGTGATAGCATATATAGCGCCGGTGGTCAGTAGAAGGAGAAATAGTGCCCCATCATTGGCATTAGTGGGATCAATAATGTTCGTTCATTTATATCTGTGAGAATTACATCTCAGCATTGTTTTCAGTGAGAGGACTAGTGTCCTTGGTGTCATTGGGAGACATAGTGCCCCACTGTTATGCCCCGTACACACGGTCAGACTTTGTTCGGACATTCTGACAACAAAATCCTAGGATTTTTTCCGACGGATGTTGGCTCAAACTTGTCTTGCATACACACGGTCACACAAAGTTGTCGGAAAATCCGATCCTTCTAAACGCGGTGACGTAAAACACGTAAGTCGGGACTATAAACGAGGCAGTGGCGAAATAGCTTTCATCTCTTCATTTATTCTGAGCATGCGTGGCACTTTGTCCGTCGGATTTGTGTACACACGATCGGAATTTCCGACAACGGATTTTGTTGTCGGAAAATTTTATATCCTGCTATCAAACTTTGTGTGTCGGAAAATCCGATGGAAAATGTCCGATGGAGCCCACACATGGTCGGAATTTCCGACAACAAGGTCCTATCACACATTTTCCGTCGGAAAATCCTATCGTGTGTACAGGGCATTAGTGTTAGTGGAAGGAATGATGCCTCATCTTTGGTGTCAGTGGCATGAATAGTTCCACTTATCAGTGGGATAAAAAGTGACCCCAGGGCTGGATGAAGGCAAGCAAAAGGCTGCATCCAGTCCGCGGGCTACAATTTTGGGCTTGCTACTCTAGAACTACAACAAACATTATATATTAGCTTCAAGATTGAGATCCACCAAGTGGCATAGTGGTATCTAGTGCTATACAGGTAGAATGTGCACAGCCCTCTATTCCCTATGTGCCCTATCCACTGTGAGTGAGTACCTTGACAACTCATTTAGTTCAGTCATGTCATTATCCATAAGGAATAAGAGTGAAGTAAATGAGAACATTGAGGAACAGAGAGGTGGGAGGAGATGGGAAATAAAGAAAGAAGAATTAATAAATGGAGGGTTTCACTTGGAAGAGAGAGCCATCTAAGGCTCCCGTTAGCCCTCAGTGGTAGTTCAGATAGTCATTAAAGGGGTTGTAAACCTTCGTGTTTTTTCACCTTAATGCATCCTCTCTCGGCTCTTGATTTGATAGATCGATAGCAGCGCAGCCATTGGCTCCCGCTGCTGTCAATCAAATTAAATGGCGCGAGCGCCGGGGGGGTCAAGTCCTGCATTGGGCCTCTATGGACGCCGAATGCTGGACTCGGGAGCACGCCCGTAAGGTAACCACCTCAGGGAAGAGCTTCTCTGAGGGGGTTATCAGATGTGGGGAGGAGCCACGAGAGCCGCCGAGGGACCCCAGAAGAGGATGTTCGGGGCCACTCTGTGCAAAACGAGCTGCACAGTGGAGGTAAGTATGATATGTTAATTTTTTTTTTAATTTACCTTTACAATCACTTTAATTCAAAGTCAAAATTTTATATTAAAAACAAATTTAAAGGCCTTTCAGTTTGTTGGCACTTTCACACGTTTTTTTTCTGACTGGTTTAAAAGGAAATGAACTATCAGACATTAAACATCATTTTAGATTGTAAGATCTAACAAGCAGGGTCCTCTGATTCCTACTGTATTAAATTGTATTGTAATTATACTGTCTGCACTTATGTTGTAAAGTGCTGCGTAAACTGTCTGCACTATATAAATGCTGTATAATAATAATAATAATTGCTTTGATACACTGGAATGTATTGATACAATTGAGTTAGGCAGTCTGATATTACTTTAAAATAATAATACATGCGTCAATGTGCGTTTTTCAATGCATTGTAGCATGTTGGGTTAAGACACCCCATTGACTTTGAGTAGGCAATTAACGATTCTCAATGCCCAAAAAAAAATAAAATACTTCCACAGTGGGGTGCATTTACTAAAGATATTTAGACTGCATTTTGCAAGTGCAGTTGCACTCATTTTCCCCAAAGCTTAGTAAATATGGTAAAGCTTTGCTGATTTCCATCATCCAATCATGTGTAAACAAAAATATATATATATATTTTTTTTACTTTCCTTGCACCCATTTACTAAGGAAAATGAGTGCAATTGCAAAGTGCCCAGTCTATTTGCCTTTAGTAAATCAACCCCAGTGCATCACAACACATTGCATGAACGTGTTAGTGCAGTGCAGGAGCCTTCCAAAATGATTTCATTGAAAATGATTATCACTGCAGTGTAGTTTTTGCATTATTGTTTATTGTGGTAATGCATAAGTGTGAATGGGCCCCAATGGTTTTGATTACACTTTATGTTTAGGGCTGAATTTTATATTCTAGAGGGAGTTATCTTCAAAAGATATGCACGCTAATCAGGGAAATTTTTATTGCCTCCTTGGAGATCAGGAAGGATTTTTTTTCCCCATTGGAGCAAATTGGATCAAGCTTCCTTCCGGATTAGCTGTGAGTATAAGATTGTGTATATAGGATTGTATAATTTTTCTTTTTCTCCTTCTATTGGTTGAACTGGATGGACTTGGACTTTTTTTTCAACCTGACTAACTATGTAATACTGTAACCCCCAAAAAAATAGAACTGACGTCCCCCCCCCCTCCCAGCTTCTTTAGCAAAAAAACTAAATGTAATAAAGTGAGCAGTGGCAGCTGGTGTTTTTTTTTTGAAGGGGGCTGCAAACAAACAACCACCCTCCCCTCGAGTGGCCGGCGGCACCTCCCCCGTTTGTCTGCTGGTCAGTCCAGCACTTGCTCCATCTAGGCGGATGGCGGGCAGCGGGAAACCTCCGTGTCCTCTCCTCCAACGGCTGCTTCCAGCGTGCGGCTCCCCCCCTCCTCCTAGGCGTCCAATAGGATCGCCTATCCTTTCAGCCAATCGGGTGACGGGTCTCGAAACCCGCTTCCTGATTGGCTGGGAGGAGGCTCAGTGTTACAATGGTGAATATTCATTTGCTGTTGTAACACACCTGGTTGGGCTCTGTTTGCATTCTCTGCACCCTGAGCCCACCCTATTTTAAAGCCTATTAGAGCCTCTGCTTCAAAAGAACACTCACCCCCCAATCCATGCATCTGGCATCCTGCAAGGGACCGGATGCATGGATAGGGGGAAGCAGCGATGGACGGGGGGGTGTGGCGCCGTGCTCCCTTAATGGACGGGCCGCCCTTGACAATGAGGACTCTGAAACCAGTGCCACATCCTCTCCATTATTAGTGGCTCACACTAGTAGACTACACTTTAATATATCATGTTGAGCAGCTTAAAGAAAACTTGTACTAAGAGTAATGGGTGAGCTGTCACCATTCTACTAAATATGCTGATTGCCTGGCTGTCTTTGATTTCGGAAGAGTCATTGACCAAGAGCAAAAATGCAGCAAGTAAAGTCAAAACTCCTAATCCTTTTGCGCAGAAAATACTGAAGCCACTGGATCAGTATGACAGCCAGAGAACTATCATTTTTAGAAAAGAAATATCAGCGATAGGCAGCCTCAATGTTTCATTAGTACAGCGGCCCATTAAAAGTTTTTTTCTTGTCCCTTTTAAGGGTGACACCACGTTTATTAAAAAGTATTGCTATAACAAATATCATTGCTACACAAGCCATTTTGTAATTTCATGCTATTACAATAGCCATTCTATTCCATTCTGTAGACAGCTCCGGTTTTTTAAAGCTGACAAAAGAAATGTAAATGTTGCTTCACTGAAACCATGGCAACTGAAGCCATTCTGTACAGCCTAGTAGATGAGAAGCTGTAAATCTCAACCTGCAGCCCGAAGGGTAAGCAATCTGCTTCATTAAATGCAAACTCAGACCAAAAGAAAGTATAAAACTTATCAGACAAACCAGTTTCAAGAAGGGGCTTGACCATCTTTTGTGACTCTACATTACATAAACGGGATTGCATTTCCTTTTCTGCTTCTTTTTTTCGTGTAGTATGAGCCTTTGTGAGATTGGCCTACAACGTTCCTTGCCCTCTGCCAGTAAAGCAAAACTGATTCGCCAGTGGTCCATTCCCATAATGAAGGCATGTCACCAGTGGCGGCTGTTTGTTTTTTTTTGAGGGGGGGGCGGCGAACAACCACCCTCCCCCCCCCCCCCCCACGGGTGACTGGCGGCACTAACCCCCCCAACGCTCGCGATCTGTCAGTCGGTCCGGCATTTACCCCATCTAGTGGCTCTGGTGTCCAGCACGGTGGACCCTATCTGGGTGGCGGGTGGTGGGCTGGCTCCGGTGTCCTCTCCTCCAGCATGGCGGTTGTTGCCATGCTTCTCCTCCTAGGTGTCCAATAGTATCGCCTGATGTTTTGGCCAATATGGAAACGGTGGGGAGGAGATTTAATGTGAGAATAGTGAATATTCATTCGCTATCGTCACACAACTGGGTGAGATCACCCCAAGCCCACTCTTTTTTGAAGCCTAAACACCCCCCCCCCCCCCTCATCATTGGAATCCATAGTCTGGCAAACTGTATTTAGATCAGGGGGCCAGACGCATGGATAGGGGGAGTGGCGCCCGTGCGCCCCTAATGGACGGGCTGCCACTGCATGTCAAACTTGCACAGTATGACAATGTTGCCCCTTAAGCTGGCCATGCATGAAGTTAAAGTGGTTCTAAAGCCTTACGGTTTTTACCCTAATGCATTCTGTGCGTTAAGGTAAACACCTTCTCTGATCAGAAACTCTCTAAATACTTACCTATTCCCCGATTTTGATTCAGCAATGTGCCCAAGAGCAGCGGCTCTCTCCCTTCTCACTGGGCAGATTGATAGCAGTGGGAGACATTGACTTTCACGGCTGTCAATCAAATCCTGTGATGAGGGGTGGGGCCAAGCTGCGCTGCCTGTGTCTATAGACACAGACAGGGCGGCTCGGGCTCAAGCCCACATGAGTGCCCCATAGAATGCCGCTTTCTATTGGGGCACTCGCCGAAGAGGAGGAGCCAGGAGTGCCAGTGGGGGGACCTTTGAAGAGGAGGATTGGGGGTTGCTCTGTGCTAAACCACTGCACAGAGCAGGTTAGTACCACATGTTCATTATTTTAAGAAAAAAAGGAAAGCTTTTTAATCACTTTAATTTCGGGCCGGTCATAATATGAGCCATGGGTGGCCATGTCAGCACCACTAAACCTGATATCCTTCGATCTAAAAAGGAGCTTGGTGTAAAATTATGAGCCTAACAGTGACTGACAGACCCCCACATTGGCTGCAAGCGCTGATAGAATGCTGGTCCTCCATGCTGGTTTAGACCGTCTTCTGTTGAACAGGCCGATTTTCAGCCCGGTTGTACCGGGGGTTAAAGTGGGACTTTAGTGAAAAATGTAAAATAGGCGAACAGGCAGTTATTTTAATGCAGAAGGGATATACTTTGTCTCTTCTGCATTAACGTTACTTACCTGCCTGTCCACCCTTGTATAGCTCACTGTAGAAATGCAGCAATGCCGAATCTGACTGAACCCCCACGCATGCGCGGGAGTGACGTCATCCCCGTCCTGTCAATGACAGCGGCCGACGATTGAGACCCAGAAGCCAGTCGCCAGGAGATGTCAGTGGCCGGGCGGGGAGTTCGGAGACACCGCATTGCTGCAGCTGGGATGAGTATAGCTCCGCTTTAAAAGTGTATGGCTAGTCTCCGTTTGCCCACTAGAAATTACAGGTCCATGACCCCATTGCCTCTCTGCCACTGTCATTTTTCCAGTCTTTTTTTCAGCCATTGGGTGGACACTGATAATGTTAAGGAGATTTTTTAGCAAATGAGACATACAAATGTAGCACACTCTAATATAGGTAGGTGCTAGAGTGAGGATTTTGTGAGGGAAACTGTCAGTGCAGGTAAATTTGGGCAGACCTATGCTTCAGGCTGGGCCTGCTTGTTTGGATCGGGGGGAGCAGTGGTTCGTGCAGCAGTGGGTGTGACCACCTGTGCTTTAGTTCTGAGGCGCCTCCTCTGCTTCCAGGAAGAATGATCTGGAAGAGGGGCAGGGTCTAGCACTGGAGTGACAGGCAACTCATGTGAGGAGCCCTGACCAATCCCCAACTGGAATTGGCAGGGGACAGGCCTCCCATATAAGCTGGGGTAACAACCCACTGGAGGAGGAGTTGTCAGCCGGGAGACGTGGAGAATGGAGTACTAGGCAGCAGCACCCCCATCTGGGGGAGGGGGGGTGCAAGGCCCAGCGGAGGAGCCTGGGAGAGCCGGGAGGGAGCTTCATCTTTACACGGTTATGGATGAAGTGTTCTGGAACAGAGGGGCTGGAGAAGCTGTCAGAACGTATGCCCAGTTAAAGTTCTCCATCATGGACTCGGGGCAGGAGAAGGTCGGTGAGTGGACCACAGTTGAGTTCTGGATGAGGCATGCCAGGGGAGCTGGGTGCGAGGCCAGAGGAGAGACTGTGGGGAGAGTGTCAAATCGCTGCAACCTGAGGGCGCAGGATTTGCAGGCCGGACCAGCTGTGAGCAGTAGTCCACCAATCAGCACATGCTACAAAATTACTAGAGAGGTACTGCAGACCTCTGGCCTAGTAACAGTGCAACCAATTCTAGCCAGCAACTGAGATTGGTCAGAGTGGTCTCTTTTTTCAAAAGAGGATGATGTGACAGGAAGAATAATGATCTAGAGTGGAAGTTTGTGCAGGAGGGTGGAAGTCCTGAGAGCAACGGTTTTCAGGAGATACGCAGGGGAGGAGGAGAAATAGTCTGCATGGGGGGGGGGGTATTCTGTTTCACTTTAACTGTTATGGTGTACAGAACTTGCACAGTGGTCCCTTGGTGATTCTGTGTGTCTGCCACTGACATAAAGTTACAGTCACCCAATTCAGCTATTTTTTTTTTTGGACCACCGTCATTCAGTGGTGGTGCGTCCATTTAGGGCGCATGGGCACCGCCCACTCTGTCATGCCACCCCCCTCTGTGTAGAATGGATAGATTCATGCATAGCATGAATCTATCCATGGCCGCTGTAGCCATCTCCTATTCAGGCGTTCGGCCCCTGTGTGCCGATCAGACGGAGAGTGGGGGGGGGTCATAGAGGCTGCATATGATGGGCACAGAGGCTATATATGATGGGCACAGTGGCTGTATTTTATGGGGCACAGTGGCTGCAGTTGATAGTCCAGTGAGGCTGCAATTGATGTTTTTTTTCCAGTATTTTTCAGAATTGTTCAGTTTCGACCCCCCCCCCCCCCCCAAAAAAAAAAATTTTGAGAACCAGCTGCCACTGCCGTCATCTCACATTGATGAATCCCATACATGACTGTCTGAGCAGGGGAAGGAAAACCTGCCCTGAACACAATTGTACTGCCATGCCAGATCATGTGCGGCATTTGTTCTTAGTTATTCTTTATCCCAGCGACCGCTAATTGGCCTTTACAGTCCTCAGCACCTGCTCAGACTATAATATTCTACACAGAAATAGCTTCTCCGGAACCTAAACCAAAGTGATGATAAAGTCCCCCTTATTACTATCTAATGGGAAATCCCCAGCAATGTTAGAAAGTGAGTAAGAGATCCATTACCTGCAGTAGTTAGGTGGCACCATCCCATATACATGAACATTATTACACAGCTCCACGGCAATCACCATTGTAAACCAGCCTGTGCTCAGCCAGGAGTGAGACTTCGCCCTACCGGAGACAAAAATACATTTACCAAACACTTATAATGTTTTATTATAATATACAACAATTCTTTTTTTTTATTTTTTTTTAATCAATGTTTCTTTTTTTTTTATGATATTATTCCATATGACAGTGCTCCCATTTTGTTTTTGTTTTTTAATACCGGAGAGCAGGGGTAAAAGAGGATTTAAAGGATTAGTGCACTTATTCCTTCCTCCTATCACCTAGGATGCTCAGCAAATAAAATCATTATCTAGAACTAGATCTTTACTACCCGGAGCTGCCTAGCCTTTGGCTCAATGCTTCAAAAAATCTTTTTATTGTATCAGCAACAGGAATGGCACACACCAAGATGCAAAATAATCTTCCTTTATTAAAATGGCAAGCAGGAACTAATTCTATTCTGACACGTTTTGCGCTAGGCACAGCGCTTTCACAAAGAAAATGAATTGAGAAAACACTTTGCCTAGCACAAAACGTGGAATAACGTGCCATTCCTGTTATGAAAGGAAGATTATTTTGCATCTCAGTGTGCGGCATTCCTGTTGCTGATACAATTGATTGCTTTGTCAGAGACGAGGCGAGAAGAGCCAGCACCTGAGATGTGGTTGTCGAGTGTGAAGCCTGATCTCGACTGGAGCAGCATGTGAAATATTTGACATCAGAAGTCTTGTTGTTTGTACTTCTGCTTGCACACCATGGCCTCCATATACCTCTAAGAGACTAGAGACCGCAGTACAGTCTGGAAGATTTTAGCCAGAGGTTGCGCAGCTCTGCGCAGTGAAGATCTCAAGACAGCCATGTTTTGGATAAATTAAGTATTATAAATGCTGAAATTGCTGAAGAAGGAAGCGTAGAGCTGGTTATAAAAGGTGTACTATGAGTGCTCCTATGCTCTTATCTAAACCCAAGAACCAAAATGCAACATATTGCAGCTTACATATGGTGGCTGCATTAGTCTTCTTTTTACAGGATATGTGCATTTTAATACAAGTGCAGGAAACTGCCTGTTGATTTTGCCAGAAATCTTGTGTCCTCTTAACTTACAGTGCACTGAATTTAGATCTCAAACCATGTTATTAACATTTATAGCCACCTTCTATGACCTACAAAACAACTCCCTCCTATGCAGTGGTGAGGAGGAGAGGGTGAAGTGTTTGTACCCCAAATTAGGAGAGCAGCCTGGGGTGACAACCATGGCCCTTCCATAGATAAAGTGCAGCATGCAGTGAGTGAGCGTTGTCACTTTAAGACAGAAAGCATCACCAGGTGAAAATAATATTATAAACCTGAAAAAAGGAAACCATAGCAGCCACACACCACATCTAAGATCTATTAAGCTTCAATATATTACATTTTTGTTTTTTTGGATTTGAATACGCAGAATCGCCTGGGTCAGAACAGAAGCTTCCAATACTTGAATCACCAGATAAGTATAGTCCTTTAGTGGTCATGTTAGAAGTTTGGTTAAAGCGGAACTAAACTCTCTCAATCCACATGAACTATTTTTAATCCTTATCAGTGGTGGTCCTTCCATTAGGGGCGCACAGGCACCGTGCCCCCTATCCATGTGTCCGCCCCCTAATCTACATGTGGGGCGCCGGACACATGGATTCTAATCGGGGTTTTAGTTTTTAAGCATGTGATTAAAGCCAGAGACTTTAATAGGATTTAAAAAAGGGTGGGCGCTCCGAGCTCACCCAGTTGTGTGACAATAGCGAATGAATATTCACTATTGTCACACTGATTCTGTTCCTCCCCTGAGACCCGTTTCCCGATTGACCGAAAGGAGAAGCGTTCCAATTGGCCTAGAAGGAGGAGGGAGGGGATGCACAGTAGAAGCCACCGCTCGTCACCCTGGAGGGAAGCGATGCCTGCGCCATAGATGCATAAGTGCCGGGCTCGTAAGCGGCCTCCTGGGGGTGCACTGTTTGCCGCCCTCCCAAAAAAAATTACCACCAGCCACCACTGATCCTTATGCCGTTACACTAAGGCCCCTTTCACACTTACACGACTTGTCCCACGATTTTGTACTGCAAAATCGTATGACAAGTCATTCTCCATGATTTTCAATGACTACCTTTCATATTGGCACGACTTTAAGTCATGCCGACTTGAAAGTAGTCCCTGCACTACTTTGGTCCAACTTCTATGCGAGTTGTACTCCATAGACCTCAATGTTAAACCCTGAAGTAGCATGCAAGTCGTGCCTGAATAATATAGACACGACTTCAGTACGACTTTGTAAGCACAAGCCTGGCTCGCTGATCGGGAAAGGAAAACTTTTTTTTCCTTTCCCGATGAGCGACAGGCAGTGCTGACAGCTGTCTGGTATGAATCCAGAGGGGGAACTCCACGCCAAGTTTTAAATGAAAAAAACGGCGTGGGTTCCCCCCCCAGGGGCATACCAGGCCCTTAGGTCTGGTATGGATCTAAGGGGAACCCCTTACGCTGAAAAATCGGCGTGGGGTCCCCCCAAAATCCATACCAGACCCTTATCCGAGCATGCAGCCCGGCCGGTCAGGAATGGGGGTGGGGACGAGCGAGCGCCCCCCCCCCTCCTGGACCGTACCAGGCCGCATGCCCTCAACATGGGGGGGTGGGTGCTTTAGGGCATGGGGGGCACCCTGCCGGCCCCCCACCCCAAAGCACCTTGTCCCCATGTTGATGAGGACAAGGGCCTCTTCCCGACAACCCGGGCCGTTGGTTGTCGGGGTCTGTGGGCGGGGGGCTTATCGGAATCCGGGAGCCCCCTTTAATAAGGGAGCCCCCAGATCCCGGCCCCCCACCCTATGTGAATGAGTATGGGGTACATGGTACCCCTACCCATTCACCTAGGGAAAAAAGCGTCAATAAAAAACACACTACACAGGTATTTAAAATAATTTATTAGGCAGCTCCGGGATCTTCTTCCGACTTCGGGGGTCCTCTTCCGACTTCGGGGGTCTCTCCGGCGTCTCCTCCCGGTGTCCTGATCTTCTGCCGGCTCCTCCGCTTTCTTCTGCAGCTCAATTGCTAGCGGTGGTCCGGACTTCTGCCTTCTGCCTTCTTCTTTTCTTCCAGAGATGTTGACACGACGCTCTCTCCAGCTGGAATGGTCTCTGAACGCTCCGCAACGGACTTATATAGGCGGTGACCCCGCCCTCTTATGAGGTCACTGTCCCGGGGCATGCTGGGACTGTGCCGTCATGATGACCACGCCTCCTAAAACGTCACAGTCCCAGCATGCCCAGGGACTGTGACGGCATAAGGGGGCGGGGTCACCGCCTATATAAGTCCGTTGCGGAGCGCACAGAGACCATTCTGGCTGGAGAGAGCGTCGTGTCAACATCTCTGGAAGAGAAGAGGGAAGAAGACGATCCAGAGGTCCGGACCACCGCTGGCAAAAGAGCGCCAGAAGATAGCGGTGGAGCCGGCAGAAGATGCGGACACCGGGAGAAGACGCCGGAGAGACCCCCGAAGTCGGAAGAGGACCCCCGAAGTCGGAAGAAGATCCCGGAGCTGCTTAATAAATTATTTTAAATACCTGTGTAGTGTGTTTTTTATTGACGCTTTTTTCCCTAGGTGAATGGGTAGGGGTACCATGTACCCCATACTCATTCACATAGGGTGGGGGGCCGGGATCTGGGGGCTCCCTTATTAAAGGGGGCTCCCGGATTCCGATAAGCCCCCCGCCCACAGACCCTGGCCGTTGGTTGTCGGGAAGAGGCCCTTGTCCTCATCAACATGGGGACAAGGAGCTTTGGGGTGGGGGGGCCGGCAGGGTGCCCCCCATGCCCTAAAGCACCCACCCCCCCATGTTGAGGGCATGCGGCCTGGTACAGTCCAGGAGGGGGGGGGCGCTCGCTCGTCCCCACCCCCATTCCTGACCGGCCGGGCTGCATGCTCGGATAAGGGTCTGGTATGGATTTTGGGGGGACCCCACGCCGATTTTTCGGCGTAGGGGGTTCCCCTTACAATCCATACCAGACCTAAGGGCCTGGTATGCCCCTGGGGGGAACCCACGCCAGTTTTTTAATTTAAAACTTGGCGTGGAGTTCCCCCTTATGATTCATACCAACTACTGTATGTTTTCATTTGTTAATGCCAAAAACGTGGCAAAGTAGTACTGCTCCCAAATCGCGGTAAAATCGCGGTAAAATCGTGCGACTTTGAAGTCGTATAAGTGTGAAAGGAGCCTGAGTAAATAGAATGGTATATTATATTTGTTTTTTTTTTGTTTTTTTTTCATGAAGATAGTTTAGTCATAACAGATACAGTTGGACCCCAATGGAGTTAAGCTATTCAATAAACAACAATTGTTAGGAATCAGGCTCCGGTCTGTGACTATAACAAATTTTCATAGAGATTATGAACATTGGCCTAATAGGGGAAATCCCTAGACCATCCTTGGAGTAGTTGGAGGAGACCTGAGAGAATCCGCCGGTATATTTAGTTGTTTTAAACTTTTCTTCAGTTTCTTTGTGGTTTCTGGCTACATGAATCATCTGCCATTACTCAGGATGGCCAAGACTAGAAATGCTGGGGGGGGGGGGGTGTTTTTTAAAGTGAGTTCTCAACAAAACAAAGCATGGGGACGATGTGGATGAATGGGGAGTTTGCTTTTGAATATTAAAAATGAACTAAAAAATGTATGTCTAAATCCAGAAACAAAAATATATTACAGTTTACCAATCCTTGGATGTGGTGGCTCTGTTTTTTTTATTTCAGACTTTTTATCTTTATTTTGCCCTTGTGATCCTTCCTTAGGGTGTTCACTCTTATGCCCCGTACACACGGTCGGATTTTCCAACGGAAAATGTGTGATAGGACATTGTTGTCAGAAATTCCGACCGTGTGTGGGCTCCATCACACATTTTCCATCGGATTTTCCGACACACAAAGTTTGAGCGCAGGCTATAAAATTTTCCGACAACAAAATCCGTTGTCGGAATTTCCAATCGTGTGTACACAAATCTGACGCACAAAGTGCCACACATGGTCAGAATAAATTAAGAGATGAAAGCTATTGGCTACTGCCCGTTTATAATCCCGACGTACGTATTTTACGTCACCGCGTTCAGAATGATCGGATTTTCCGACAACTTTGTGTGACCGTGTGTATGCAAGACAAGTTTGAGCCAACATCCGTCTGAAAAAATCCATGGATTTTGTTGTCGGAAAGTCCGATCAATGTCCGACCGTGTGTACGGGGCATTACTTGCTGTACTAAATTGAGGAAAGCGTGGTGCTGTACTGTATTGAAGAGCAGCAAAGCATTCTCTGGATGAGGTGCAGATGTCATCGCCCCACCTCATCCAATCAGATTGTTTGGCATTATTTGAGAAATAGCAAAGCAATCTCTGAATAGTGCCCGAGCCAAGCAGCTGACCTTCTGTGTTCAGAATGCAGCAGGGCAGCCATTCAGCACGGGACCCGGAAGCAAGTGCAGATCACTGGCGTGTAAAAATATATGTGCCTGGAATTCATCTTTAAAACTAAAGTGCCCCCATACAGGCTTGTTATTTAGCAAGGAAGGTCACTCAGTGTCAAGCAGCCTGCATAAGGCTGGACATCATCTATCTGTTTCCAGAAAGACCCATATAAAACTTTGAAAATAATAATTATTAATAGCTTTATTCTAACCGGTCTCGTCCAGTCTCTGCCCGAAACAGCTCGTCAAACCTCATCATATTCCGAGGAGACAAAACGAAGGCTGACACATTGGGGAAAGCAGAGCTGGCTCGCTCGATGATGTGATACAGGTTAGCTTTGCTGTTTTGCACCATCTTGATCGGGGGCCCCCAGAATATAAGCGTCTGTCTTGGAGCTCGGCTCAAGAATTCCTGCGGCCTTCGCAGAACCCGGTACACACTAGAGTGGGCAACTACCCGGAAAGTTGTTTTGTTACCCACGTCCTTTTCATAGCCAGTGGTGGGAGCATCGTTCATGCGGATGATGCATTCTGCCTGATCGATCTTAGGGCCCAAGCCGGTGTTCAGCAGATGGCTAGAGCTGGTGACGAGGACACAACTGTTGCATTTGGAGTGTAGAGTCTAAAGAGGGTTCAGAGATCCACATTTAGATTAGACTGTAGATCATTAAGATTTTAATCAATAATTACCCCAGGCAAACATGTAGAGCTATACAGTATGCACCTCCCCAAAAGACATGTACAAAAATCAGCTTTCTGAAAAGTTAGTATTTGAATATGACTAGCCAGCCCCACCATGTGATAGTTCTTGGGCCTGGAGATAGCCACTCATTCAACCAGCACTGCATCTTGGAAGGAAGGAGTCAATGTACTGGGTTTTTATCAAGGCTGCAGCCAGGGGTGGACTGGGATATGGAACAGGAGGACATTTCAAGCCTTCCCCCACCCCCAGCCCCCCAGGTCAGTAATAGGATATGTTGGACTGGTGGCCCTGAGTGGAGATACTTTGCCATTTAGGTATCGAACAGAGGGGGACCCACAGTCAGTGACAGCTGCTGGGCTTTACCTGCTCCCCTACCAGCAATCACAGAGGGCAGAGAGAAGTCTTCCTGCACTGACTGACAATGGCCATAAATGTATTTATTTCGTTCCTCCATGCACACTAACAACATGGATGGACGAATCCCCCCCCCACCCCCGCCAGCCTATTGTATCTTGACAGCTACAACTGCTGGCTGTAAAGATACCTAAACGGTACCTGCAGTTGACCAGCTTACAATTTTCAGTTCAGCTTTTTTGACAAAAGTCAGTGTAGTAATCAACTACAGGGAGCAGGGCCATTGATTCCTCTAAATTTGATGGAATTGTAACGGTGTATGGGCAGCTTTAAAGTTATTATTTATAGTTACAGAATTTATAAGGTTGAATAAAAGACACAGGTTCATTCGGTTTAACCTATTCACGACTGAATTGAGATAACCCCAAGGGAAGATGGTGCTGAGAGATGTGTCACCTGCCTGGAGTTTGCATGTTCCTCCTGTGCCTGCATGGGTTTTCTCCGGGTACTCTGGTTTCCCCCCACACTCCAAAGACATGCTGGTAGGTTAATTGGATCCTGCCTCAATTGGCCCTAGTATGTGTATGCATGGATGTAAGTTAGGGACCTTCAATTGTAAGCTCCCTGAGGGGAGGGACTGATGTGAATGTACAATATATAGGTAAATCGTTGCGTAAATTGACGGCGCTATATAAGTGCCTGTAATAAATAAAAAATCAGTGCTTGGACAAGGTTATCCAGTTCCAAGGGTGAAGATGGATCACTGTCCAAATGGATGTAGTGCTTGTGGCATGTGTAGAGAACTGAAGAGTTTAGGATCGGTGCACAAATATGGGGCTTACAGTGTCGAAGGAAAAATGTCCCTACATCAGTAGTTTCATTGGAAGGAAAGAAATGCTCTTGTGTCAGTGGTGTCACTGGAAGGAAAAAATGTCCCTTTGTCGGTGGTGTTGCTGAAAGGAAAAACGGCCCAAGTGGTGTCAATCTGAGGAGGACTGCTTAGTTATGTCAATAGGATGAGGTGGGAAGGGGGGGGGACAGCTGGGAGGTGGGCTCTTTGGAGTGCATAAAACTAAAGGGACCTGGAGGGGCTCTGAAGGAGGAATGGGGCTAAAGGGCGGGAGGAGGTTAAGGGGCTCTTGGGGTTCTGAGGAGAGAGGAGGTTTAGGATTGAGCTGTCCCCCCTGAGTGTGTTCTCACTCAGTTCAAACCTCCTTCTCAGCATGATACTCAACAGGAATAAAGGCAACTATTCCTTCCCATCACAGTTCATGCAGTATGTCAAGGGGGAGCAGGAAGAAGAGCAGCCAATGGCGCCACACTGAGATGGAGGTGTGTTCTCAGCAGCTGCCCAATCTCTTCTGCTCACAGTAGGCTGTTATTAGAGGGAGGAAAGAGCAGAATCCTCCTCCTAGCAGCCATGTTGCAGTCACTGACAAAAGTGAGGTGCCGAAGAATGGACCAGTTGAAGCTCCCAGTGCGTGCTCCCCCCCACCCCATATCAACACACTGTGCTAAGGCCACATGCCCCTTCTGCCCTCCCACCTTGTTCTGACCCTTGTAACAATACAATATGTCTTTCTGGAGCACCAGCCTTTCAGCATGGCACACTTTGACCTTGGCACGCTTTTCATGATACCTTTTTGTTGGCCCACAGAAATCTGTATCTACCATGAAAGGGCTGATTGGTTGTGTTTACCCACCATGACAAGGGTTCCCAGTCCTCCCCAGGTTTTAGCGGTAGATTAGTAAAGCAAAGTGAAAAGCTAAAGTTAAGTGCAGTGGGCGTGTGCTATATAAAGAAAGGGGTGTTTGGTTTTACATCCATGGTGGCTTTAAATTACCATTGCAGGTTTATTTCTTGTTTTGTCTTTAACTGAAAAACAGCTTAAATATTAAATTATTTAGCCACTAAAAACAAGATGCAGCAATAAGACTGTATACTGTATCTACTGTATAAGAAGACATCTCACCTTGTTTCCAGACACTGATATGTAGCCATCTTGAATCCCCCATTTTCTAATATTTGGTGGGTTGTGGTGCGTGATTTTGAGATCCTTGTAGTTGAAAGCTTCCTCGCTGTTGTTGGAGCTCAGAATAATGAGGAAGGTGACCAAAGCAAATATGAATATGAGGACAGCGGTACGAGCCTGAGACATTTCATTAGACGCACAGAGGAGAAAGAATGAGAAAAGAAACAGTTAAGAGTTGGCTCTAGAACAAGATGGCTGTAATGCTATAGAATAATGAATGAGGTGCATGTCTTATATTCTTCATCAATTAAAAGGGGACAGTTATAGAATCAATTGTAAATCACTTGAAGTGGAACTAAACCCTCCAATCCTTTACAGCCAAGGAAGCTGACATTTTAGCCTCTGTTTGATCTGACGTTGCCATGGTGCTGCACGTGTGATCCGTTATGACACCAGGTATTTGATGGCTTGACAGTTCAGTTAAGAGTACAAGCAACTATGACAGTTATCATTCTTGGCATGCTTTAATTGTTTTTGGAAACTGTTCAATTTGTAGGTTTAGTCCCACTTTAAACAAAAGAAATGTGTAATCCTATAAATTTTCTTTTTTTTAGATAAATATGTAAAGCAAATCAGCTTGATGTTATCAATGTGCGTTAATGTTTTAAAAAACTTTTTTGTGTATTCACCTTAATTTTTAAATGTACGTGAAGTGTATCCATATTTTCTAATAAATATGCATCCTCTGCTTTGCAGTGCTCCAAAATGGTGGTGCTTTACTGCTCCTTCTCATAATGTAATTATGTTGGTGAGTGAGCTTTTTGAAAACATTGCACTCCCTTTGTGGCCCAAATCTTATCTCATCATATGTTATTAAATTGTTCAAAAAGTGAGGATTTGCTATGTTATATAGAATATCTAAAAATGGTATTTGTGCCTAAGCAGTAACCTGAAAAATCTTTTGTTTGAAATTTGTTCCTAAAAATTTATAATGCCTAGGGACCTCTGTGCCTACAGCTTCAAGCCCTATATATTCAGCGTGAGATTCACTTCTGCCTCTGACTGCTAGTCTCACAAGACTTAAAGTGGGGGTCCACCTATCTATCGGTTTTTTTTTTTTGAGTTCATTCACAAACTTTTCTTCTCAGCATTACATACTCACATATTGTGTGTAATATGTCTGCCTGTGTCAGATTTCGTCGGAAAGAATAACTTATATTATTCACTGCAGGCGGTTTCCATCTTCATTGTGGGCATTTGAAGCCCACAAGCATTTATTTCCTGGATGTGGTGAATGCTGTGCTCCCAGCATTCACCGCTCGTTCCCGCACATGCTCAGTGGCATCCTGGGAAGCCTGAGACTAGCTCCCAGGAGTCCAAGTTTGGCCCTGATACCAGCTCTTCTGCCGGAGGCTCACCAGGTTGACCTTCCTCAGCAGAAAAGTCCATCGAATCCCCTGTCTCTGCAACTGGTGTCTGGGGATAGAGGTTCACTATCTCCTGTTCGTGGAACCCAGAAGATGCTATTGGTGCTGGGCAGAGGTTAGCAGAGCTCTGCCCCGTTGTCAGCACTTCAGCTTTGGGGATGGCAATCTCCAGATTTTCCACTACCGATTCTCTGGCATGCTGCTGGACAGGCACATTCCTCCATCCAACCTCGTCTTGTGCAGAAACAGGTTTGTCAAGGTCAGTCAGCACTTGCTGCATCCGCCATAAGACCTCCACGTCCATAGCTGCGGGGGCAGGTGGGCAAAGTACACTGTTACTATGCCACCTTCCGATTCTTCAGCCGGGATTTAAGAGCTGTCAACTGGTACTTCCTGATAGTCCCAGGCAAAGGGAGCCCAGCCCTGGCGCTGAGCAGAGTCTAGCAGCCGTCTGTAGGCAATCTCCAGCTCCCATTCCTGAAAGGCCAGAAACTCTAAATCTTCCAATGCCCAGTGCACTCTGAGATGTTCAGTATCTCTTCTCTGAAATCCATGATTTCGTCCAACCGCCACTCCAAATCACTCCCAAAGTTAGGGTCTCCTGTCAGCTTCACGTACAACAGTCCCGGGCCGCCATAGCCAAAGCCTTCCGTTGGGCTGTCATCCGCTATCCAATGGAATGCTTGGTATACATGCCATCGGAGGGCTCTGTAGCTATCATCCAGCCGCATCTCTGCCCAGACCAGCCTGCTTAACTCAGCTGTCTGCTCCTTGTGTTGTTTTTCTCCTAAAAACAGCACCCGCAATCCATACTGCGACCAGTAACTTTGCTGGATGGAGGGAAGAACTTTCCCTGGTGGTGCTGCTCACAGGCTAGCGTTTCCTTCCAGAGTTTGCAGCGGATAGAATCATACCTTCCCAGCAGGACCTGCTCTGATACTGGTCCTCTGTGCTGTATCTGCATCTCTTGCAACCTCCTTCCGAATTCCTCTTCAATGGCGGCTGGTATCTGTACCTCTCCTCTTCTGCTATCCAGACCTTGGATCCGGGTGGAGGTTTGGATGTCCCAGACTGCAGGAGGAGTCCCACTGATTGCCACCAATGTAACGAAACGTCGCATACGCTTGAGTGCTTTCGTCATATACCTATTCCTCCAGTCTGAATATAGATATTAGATATTCCAACCACTAACAAACAACCACAAAACAAGGCAATACTCGTTTGGTTGCTAAACATGGACTGTTTATTGAAAACACAGGTAATACTCTGGACAGTCTCCCCCCTCCCCTTTGCATTCCGGGCGGGGTAGACTGTCCAATCAGCAGTGAGAGCTGTTGGAGGATTCGCCCTCACCAATCTCACAGCTAACCTACATACACATCCCATAATATCCAAGGCAGACAGACACAATAGATCATTGGAATACAGCCACACCCCAAACGACCCAACAAAGAGTACAGAACAAAATGAGACAATATACAATATATATATACACTATATAAGAAAATCCAAGAGGTTGCTGCACTTAAAAATCTTTGTTGCTTTATTTCATCAAGTCTTGAAAGAAGATTACAAAGCAGGTATAATCATTCCAGACAATATAGATATAAATGGATATGAATGGATTACTTTTCGGGATAGCTCGCTTACGCCCTTCTTAAGATTCATCAAGAGCACATCAGATGTGGAAGGGCGTAAACGAGATAGCCCGAAACGTAATGAATTCATATCCATTTATATCTATATTGTCTGGAATGATTATACCTGCTTTGTAATCTTCTTTCAAGACTTGATGAAATAAAGCAACAAAGATTTTTAAGTGCAGCAACCTCTTGGATTTTTTTCTTTATATACAAGGTCAGTGGGAAGACCTGTTTGCTAGCACTGAATACAAAGCTGGGTGCGGTTCTCCTCTACAAATCAATATATAAATATATATATATATACACACACACACACAACATTCCAGTGTGGTTGTACAGTGAGTCCAATTAGTACAGATCAGACTGGATTTCTCGGTCACCCTGTGCCCCTATTAGAGACACAGGGTGACTTAGACATAGGAGGTGCATGGGGAGCTGAATCAAGGTTAAATATAGACTTCTCCGGAATTAAGTAACTGTGGGTTTGTGCTTGGGCTCGGGATGGATCTTTGTCTCCCCCTGGACCCCTGATAAATCACGTATGCTCATCTGTAGGAGTCTTGCTGTTGAAATTATGGAAAGGGAATTTCCCCTCTTCATTGTATACTGAATTTTTTGAAGGCATACAAGCCTACAGGTCTTTTGCAAGACTTCACATTCCCCTTTCCCTAAGCATTTTCTTTTTGCTTGGGACATTTGGCATCTCTCATTGGATCTCAATATCTGAGGGCTCTTTTGCACGATATAAGACCGTTTTCTGGCTGGATGGGGGTTTTTGGAGTATCATGCTGAGAAATTCGCTGGGTCAATCATGATTACTATAATGGCAAAAATTTATCCCTGAAGAAGAAATTTAATCATTTTGAAACGCGTTGGATCATATAATTCTTTGCCACCTCTGTAGTGTATCATTTTGTATTGTTTTGTATTTGTAAATGTATATCTTCATATATTTAATTACCTTTTAACAATTTTTTTTGTATAAATAAAATTTATCTAAAAAATTTTTTTAAAAAAATTTTCTTCTTTGTTTGTTGCCTTAAAAATCCCATTCAAATGAGGTTCCTATTGCATGCTGAATCAAGATTTTCCCAACCACCCCAAGGGATTCTGGGTTCCACGCCCCCCCACCCCCCCCCCCCCCACCCAAAGTGACTCTGTCACAAGGTCTTTTTGTAAAGTTTCTGTATCCTGCTATGAAGTTATTACCCTGCTTAGCTTTGTATCATCAACAAACACTGAGATTTCGCTGTTTATCGCATCCCCTACGACATTTTATTTTATTGAGAAAATGCAAAGCAATCTCTGACTGGTGCCAGTGCCGAGTGGCTGACCTCCTGTGTTCTTGATGCAGCAAGGGCAGCCGCTCGGCACTGGATCCAGAAGCAAGAGGAGATCACTGGAGTAACAGTGTCTACTACAGTGATTTTCAGCTAGAGGGATCCCAAGCTGGACCGATGTTGCAATGTAAAAAAAATGCCATACCTGGAATTCAGATTTAAGTGGTGCAAGGTGAGCTATTAAATCTAAACTCCGGAAAGCCATAAGATTATTCCTTGCAGTTGGGTTGCACCCACACTGCAAAAATGAATTGCTCATTTAGGTCCAGGGGGGCCCAGGAAAGTAGATTTACTTAGCTAATGCTCCACTGCAAGACCAGTCCCTGCAGCGTCTTCTTCCCTATGCTCCACTGGACGTCATCAAGAACAGTGCAGGGTCCTTAGCCCTTCACTGTATGTGAGGAGGCCGAGGGGCAGTCCATTGCTCCAATGTGGGAGAGCGCCATCTGCTGGAGAGGTGGAGGATCAGGTAAGTAAAAGCGCTTCTTCTCTCTCCTAGACTAAATCAGCAGCATTTTATAGTTTCCTGGAGTCAGATTTGGTGCCATGCAGTTTACAAACGAGGATATTTTTATATGCTTATTTTTTTAAATTGTTTTACATTATACAACCAAGCTAAGTTGATTTCTTTATTGCTGTATTTGCAGTAATAATCATTGCAGACCATTTTATACAGCGTGTACATGAAAGGTGACATTATGCATTCATAGGATAGAATATACTCCTTTATGTATGGGAGTAGAACTTGGCTCTGCAGGTCAGTGTCATAGTGATCTAATAGTAGAGTGTATTGTGGTTGGAATATTAGCATATTGCAGCGTAAGTGTAGAGAGGTCAGTGCGCAGAGATTATTACACTTGTGTTAGTCATCTCCCAGCTGAGTCCTATTACGGCTCTGTCATTTTCTTACATCCTTGCACCTACAGGGAAGAAAAACGTTCAGTGTAAATAATTACAGGCATAATTCATGTTCTCTCCATTCTTTAATGACATTGTAATACTCTGATGTTCAAAGTACACTATGGGGAAGAGTTACTAAAACTGGAGAGTGAAAAATCCGGTGCAGCTCTGCATGGTAGCCAATCAGCTTCTAACTTAAGCTTGTTCAATTAAGCTTTAACAAAAAAAACTGGAAGCTGCTTTCTATGCAGAGCTGCACCAGATTTTGTACGCTCCAGTTTTAGTAAATCAACCCCTATCTGTCAATAATCCAATCATTAAAATCTCGTTGTCATTTCAAAAGTAATTTTCAAGGTTGTTAAATCTGCAGCTTTATGTAAAATTATATCGGGTGATCCTGCCATTACCACTTGACCTCCGGTAGATTTACCCCCCCCCCCCTTCATGATAGGGCCACTGTTCCTCTCTCCCAGCTGTGCTCCTGTCAGTGGCGGCCCGTCCACTAGGGGCACGTGGGGGCCGCCCCCCCCTACCCATGCGTCCAGCCCACTGATCTACATGCATATTCCTTTTCTATTCCAGTACACTTCATTCACTGGCTGTTTTTTCTCCAGCAGGTTCCCCCGCCTGGGGCCATTCACTTCTCCCATGCACCATACCTCCCATTCACCTTTTTCCCGTCACTACTTGGGGATATTGCCGCTGCTGGCTGCGCTGCCGGGTCGGGCCCCCTCAGCTCTGGGGAGTGGCATACTTGGCCGGATTGTCTTGTGCGGCGATGATCTCTCCCATGCGCGGTCACGCTCATGTAAGTTTGTGGGACAAATGTATGGATATGTGTGGGGGTTTTCACATTTTCTGCATTTGCCCATGCATTTTTTCAGACAACCACACATGTCCCTATTTTTCATCTTTTTAGATAACCAATACGGTTTTGCTCCTGATGAGCGACTTTAAGGTCCCGAAACGCGTAGAGCTAACAACTACCGTTACAACAGTGCATTCATGAACCTACCATGGCCGTTTCTCTTCACCAAGTATATTTTCTCCTTTTTTCCCAAGTGATGCTTTAATGCATCCATTTTTGTTTTCCAGTATCATTTACACTGCAATTAATCACGCTCTGAAGTGACCCGTGCAACTGTAAAATACTGACATATATCTTCTAACAGAGTCATTATGTATGTTTTTAGATTATTTTTCCTACTTATCTTATCTTTACTATTATTTCTAATGGCGCATCAATGCGCAAGCTACTTTTATGAGTATTCCCTGCAATGCAATTAATCATGTTATTACGTGACCCGTGTACTTGTAAAATACTGTTTTAAACCTTTGTTGGGCAATGCATTTATATGTGATATGTAATTTGAGGTATTGATATACAATTTATGTACTGAACTGTATACCCCCAACCTATGTTCTAAGAAATGACTCAATCAATAAACCATTTTCTAAATTCATTTCTCGAATGCATCTGTGTGCTTCACTCAAAGTCCCGCCCCTCAATGGAATGGGATCTGTACGGCCCCCCTTCCTCACACAAAGTCCCACCTTTTGTTATTTTCCTAATTTTTGTTCATATATAGGTGTGTGGGGGGTAGGGCTGACATATATACAGGTGTGTGGGGGGGTGCTGACATATATACAGGTGTGTGGGGGGGGCGCTGACATATATAGAGGTGTGTGGGGGGGGGGCGCTGACATATATACAGGTGTGTGTGTGGGGGGGCGCTCAGATATATACAGGTGTGTGTGGGGGGGGGGGCCCTGACATGTATACAGGAATATAGGGGCGCTGACATATATACAGGTGTGTGTGTGTGGGGGGGTGCTGACATATATACAGGTGTGTGTGGGGCGCTGATATATATATACAGGTGTGTGGGGGGCGCTGACATATATACAGGTGTGTGGGGGGGCTGACATATATACAGGTGTGTGGGGGGGCACTGACATATATACAGGGGTGTGGGGGGCGCTGACATATATACAGGTGTGTGGGGGGGGCGCTGACATATATACAGGTGTGTGGGGGGGGCGCTGACATATATACAGGTGTGTGGGGGGGGCTGATGTATATACAGGTGTGTGGGGGAGCTGACATATATACAGGTGTGTTGGGACGCTCACGTATATACAGGTGTGTGGGGGGGCTGACATATATACAGGTGTGTGGTGGGGGGGCGCTGACATATATACAGGTGTGTGGTGGGGGGGCGCTGACATATATACAGGTGTGTGGTGGGGGGGCGCTGACATATATACAGGTGTGTTTGGGGGGGGGGCGCTGACATATATACAGGGGTGTGGGGGGGCTGACATATATACAGGTGTGTGAGGGGACTGACATATATACAGGTGTGTGGGGGGGGTTGACATATATACAGGTGTGTGGGGGCACTGACATATATACAGGTGTGTGTGGGGGGGCTGACATATATACAGGTGTGTGTGTGGGGGCGCTGACGTATATACAGGTGTGTGGGAGGGGCGCTGACGTATATACAGGTGTGTGGGAGGGGCGCTGACGTATATACAGGTGTGTGGGAGGGGCGCTGACATATATACAGGTGTGTGGGGGGGGCCTGACATATATACAGGTGTGTGAGGGGGCTGACATATATACAGGTGTGTGGGGGGGCTGACATATATACAGGTGTGTGGGGCACTGACATATATACAGGTGTGTGGGGGGGCTGACATATATACAGGTGTGTGTGTGGGGGGGCGCTGACATATATACAGGTGTGTGGGAGGGGCGCTGACGTATATACAGGTGTGTGGGAGGGGCGCTGACGTATATACAGGTGTGTGGGGGGGGCTGACATATATACAGGTGTGTGGGGGGGCGCTGACATATATACAGGTGTGTGGGGGGGGGGGGGCGCTGACATATATACAGGTGTGTGGGGGGGCTGACGTATATACAGGTGTGTGGGTGGGGCGCTGACGTATATACAGGTGTGTGTGGGGGGGGCGCTGACGTATATACAGGTGTGTGGGGGAGCTGACATATATACAGGTGTAAAAAAGAGAGCAAATCACCGCGCTATACTTTAACTGAATAGTGCAAATCACCTATTGAAAAACAGAAAATGAAAACAATCTAATGTGACAAATCAGTGATCAAATCAATATGAAGCAGCCGCTAAACTGAAGATACACACATAACAATATAAATACAAGAGGAGCAGCGCTGTGAAAAAAATGTTCTATATGATAAAACCAGACCACAATAATGAAAATATAAAGCCCAAAATTGGGATAGGCTCCAAGTTCATAGGTTACATAAACAACTGGACCGTCCTATTCAAAAACCAATCTTGATGGTAGATAGAAGGAGCGTGAATATGGAAATCAATGAGTCCTTCACCACACCACTGTGATAGTAAAATTGTGCGCTTACCAAATGGCAAGCTTGGAAGAGCTTGCGACCTTAACCCGGTCGGGGCCTTTCAAGGTGGAACCATCAAGGAGAGGCACGCCACTTGGCTGGATTAAGCACACTGTTCTTCCAAATACCACTCTAAATGGGGATGTGATCCTGGCTAGGGATAAACCTCCGAGGAGGTATATCTGCAGAGACGGGACCCCGCACAGCCAGCACAATGCAGCCTGACCCTCAGCCGCTACACGTAGCGGCTGAGGGTCAGGCTGCATTGTGCTGGCTGTGCGGGGTCCCGTCTCTGCAGATATACCTCCTCGGAGGTTTATCCCTAGCCAGGGATCACATCCCCATTTAGAGTGGTATTTGGAAGAACAGTGTGCTTAATCCAAGCCAAGTGGCGTGCCTCTCCTTGATGGTTCCACCTTGAAAGGCCCCGACCGGGTTAAGGTCGCAAGCTCTTCCAAGCTTGCCATTTGGTAAGCGCACAATTTTACTATCACAGTGGTGTGGTGAAGGACTCATTGATTTCCATATTCACGCTCCTTCTATCTACCATCAAGATTGGTTTTTGAATAGGACGGTCCAGTTGTTTATGTAACCTATGAACTTGGAGCCTATCCCAATTTTGGGCTTTATATTTTCATTATTGTGGTCTGGTTTTATCATATAGAACATTTTTTTCACAGCGCTGCTCCTCTTGTATTTATATATACAGGTGTGTCGGGCGCTCACATATATACAGGTGTGTGGGGGGCTGACATATACAGGTGTGTGTGTGGGGGGGCTGACATATATACAGGTTTGTGGGGGGGCTGACATATATACAGGCCCCCCCAGGCCTAAAGCTGTGTAAGGGGCCCAAAAATTTCTGATGGCTGCCCTGCGACCACCAGATCGCATTATACTGCAGTACCATGCTATTTGGTGGGGCACTTTTTAAAAAATACTTTTTGTGCAATGTGCAGCCCATTTAATGAATGAGCTACAAAATCATACTGCAGGGGAACGCACAGGAATTCTGGTGTAAACTGGTCATGTTTAGAAACTAAACATCTTTGAATGAATCCACTGAATGTAATGAAATGTTTAATATTCACTGATTGGTACCTAGCAGTGTGCATAGATCTTCAGAACTTCTTTTTTTGTATGGTTTTATACAGTGGTTGTGCTTAACTATTGCTCTAAATAATACAAGAATATGAGTAAACCAGCTCACCAAAACCAATGCTCTCCCTGTGTGGTTGCTAGCTTTTCTCAAGAGTGGTTAAAGGCTCACTCCACCTTTTGGCTACAGTGAGAAAGAGTTAACATTTCCATCTGGTTTTAGTTTCTAGCTGGGGGCCTATTAGGGAGATTTATCCTCACTTCCTGCCCTGTGACACCAAAGAAGTATGCTGTTGGGTTTTCTCCCAAGACAGGAAGTCATAGACCGCAAAAGAAATCGCATCCTGTCTTATCTTTATACATATGCCAGAGAACTGGCTTGGCTGACTGCCAGCTTGCTTAAGTCACTGACTTGAAACAAGGAGGCAGATATGGAGTTTTGACTTTTAGGATCTGCATATTTGTTCTGGATCAATAACTAAAAGTATTGAATCCAGTGGATTGGCAGTATAGCCAGGCAACTAGCATTTTCAAAAGGAGTTTAGAAATAAAGGCAGGCAGAGTGGTTGCAGTTTCCTCTACTGGCTAAATAAAAAATCTTTATGCTTAACACTACAACAAAAATATAAAAACAAGCATTTATTTACCTACCCATATGGCCAAAAGTATGTGGACACCCCTCTAAGTTATGGAGTTCAGATGTTTCCAGTAAAGGATAAAACAAAGACACCTTAGACAATGGTGCCCTTTTAGCCTTGGAGAAGGCTCTTTTCTGTTCCAGCATGATTTTGCCTCTGTACAGAAAGCCAGCTCCAAGAAGACATGGTTTAACAAGTTTGATGTGAAGGAACTCAAATGGCCTGCACAGAGCGCTGATCCCAATACCAACTATCACCCTTTTGATGAACTGAAATGCAGACTGAGAACCAGGTCTTCTCACGCATTATTAGTACTTGATCTCACAAATGTTTTGGCTGAATACTTGCAAATCGCCAAAGATGCACTCCAAATTATTATGTAAAGTGTTCCCAGAAGACTTGTGATGGCCAGGTATCCACAAATTTTTGGCTATACAGTATAGTGAACGTGCATACCCCCCCCCCCCCCCCCCCAACTACCCCCAATTCAGCAGGACTATCTGGAGATTCAAATATGATCCCATTAATCTCAGCCATGTCCCAGAACCGAGCACTGGAACACTCTTTCCTGCACTCAACTCCGAGGTCTATAGCAGCACTGTCATGTTAGAGTGATCTCCTGCCTGACAGGAGCTACATAGTTCCAGCAGTGACGTCACCACACAGGCAGCAGCATTGGATAAGGAACTATGTCACTGGTAAGTACCGTAAACTATTGCTAGTTTTTGTTTGACCAACAATTCCTACTTATGCCTTGAGGGAGGAGTCCAATGACCACCAGTGCTTACGAATGCCTTGGGAGTGAGGGAAGATATACCATTGACGACCAATGCTGACTAATGCATTGGGGTAAGGGAAGACACCATCAACAACCAATGCTGACTAATAACTTGTGGGTGAGGGAAGATTCAACTGACCGCCAATGTTTACCAATGCTTTGAGGGTGAAAGAAGATTCCACTGACGACTAATGCTTACTAATGCCTTGGGGGTGAGGGAAGTTACCATCAACCACCAATGTTTACTAATGCATTGGGGGTGAGGGAAGATTCTACTAATCACCAATGTTTAGTAATGCCTTGGGGGTAAGGGAAGATTCCACTGACCACCAATGCTTACTATTGCCTTGGGGGTGAGGGAAGTTCCTACTGACTACCAAAGCTTTAGGGGGGAATCCTATTACCACCAAAGCCTTGAGGGTGAGGGAAGATACCATTGACCACCAATGCCAACTAATGACTTGGGGAGGGGAGGTAAATCCAATGGCCACCAATGTTCACCAATACCTTTGGGGGATGGAGAAGACTCCACTAATTACTAATAATGCTTTTTGAGGAGAATCCTTTGACTAAATCTTTGGGAGGGACAGAATCCACTAACCTCCAGTGAATGTTTTGGCAAGGGGGAATCCAAAGACCACCAATGCTTGCCACTGACCATAATGATTGTTGGGGGGGGGGAACTCCTTGCTGCTGGGCACCAATGATGGAAAGGTCATTTTTAATGCTACTGACCAGCAGTGTAAAGACACTATAGGGGAGTTTTACTAAAACTGGTGCACACAGAATTTGGTGCAGTCTTGCATAGTAACCAATCAGCTTTCATGATTTATTGTCAATGCTCAATTGAACAAGCTGAGGTTAGAAGCTGATTGGTTACTATGCACAGTTGCGCCAGATTCTGTGTGCTCCAGTTTTCGTAAATCTCCCTTATGTTACATACTCCTGAGCCCTTCCGTTTATGCGGAGTTAAATGTTGCATAGTCTTGACTGCTGTACTTTATACACTATGTTATGTACTGTAACCCCTGCACTCCATATGCTATGTTGGACGTCACATCCTGACCAAAGTGTTTTTTTTTTTTTTATTTCAACAGTTGCTGGTTGCCAAGTAGTTCCCTACTGGTTAACAAAGTTCTCCTTTAAGGTAAGCTCAGACAAAGTGTTAGCTCGTTGTCTAAACTCTGGTTGCAGAAAGGCATATGTAATGGAAGAGTTTCATTTTTATTTTTTAGAGATCTTTTTGCATTGAGGTTCATGTGTATCTTGGAGTTTGCTTGTAGCATAGTACAGTAGGGAGTATTTTGTGGTTAAAAGGACAGCATGCCTACAATGAGTAAGCATGGCAACTTTTAAGCCACCCCCCCCCCCCCCCACTGTTTGCCATGGCATGCACCCCACTTCCTGACTTGTCTCCACCATCTTGTTCCTTTTTTTTTCTCGAATTCTAGAGTTGGGAGGTGCGCAATGCAAACCCACAATGTGGTCTTGCCAAAAGTAAGTTAGAAGTTCTATTTGTTATAACCTTATTTGTGATTAATGTGGGCCTGATTTATGAGAGCACATCCAGCAAGCGGATTTTTTGCTTGTCACAGCAATTTTGTTCAGGCTTCATAAATAAATTCACTGATACAGACAGTCATGATGCGCTCTTGTTGATGTGCTGGCCTGAAAACTACTTAACAGTACTTAATAAGCCCAATAATACAGTGCAGAGCGCTCTAGCCCATAGCCATTGGTCACTATTAATTATTTAAACTTTCCTTCTTCCCTTATAATAAAGGATAATAACTGATTGGTTGCTGTAGGTTATGGCACTTTGCTCCTCGCCGTCGCTATTTTCACCGCCTTTTTTAAAAAAGCCTGTAAGTGCCCCACTTGTGTGCATTGTTGTGCATTGCAGTGATTTGATTCTACCTCTCATTATAATGCTCTCCAAGCCTGCACCTACTTATTGTATTGCGAGAGCCCCGTGCTGCATTAACACAAGCTGGATGTGTTTCTATGGCAACCAAGCTGCAAGGCGGCGAGTTTGCATTCCCCCCCCCCCCCCCCCACCCTTCGCTAGGAAGAAGAGAGGGAATGGGGAGGTGGGAATAGACTGAGAACAGGGGAGGGAGAAAGTGTGAGAATGAGGTACGGCTGCTGGTGGTAAAAACAGACATGATCAGATTGGGGCTCACAATCCACCCTGAGATATAAATATGATGTTAGTACAGCAGCCGTACACAGAATGATGTTACATGCAAACGTATTGTCGATCAATTTTCTGTCTGGGAGTAAAATACAATCAGAAGATCCAAAACATCATTCTATCTAAGCCACATAATGTTCATATTGATCGATCTACTTTCTTCGATCAGATTTTCCACCCAGACAGATCAGAATAATGTCGGTTTTGCTCAAAAATTATTGCTTGACACAGTATGTGTGTTTTGAATAATTCATAGATGCACTCATACTGTCTGTTTCTGTGAAGTATTCTTCAATCAGATTGTTACGTGTATGACCACCATTAGGCATAGAGCCAAAGTTTGCTAACCAGGCTGAGCTGTAATACTGAAGTATAATCACCTCTGCTGATCTAGTATAGTACTGGAGCCATAGTGTTAGTTAAAAAAACAAAAAACAAACATCTACTCATCATCATCATCATTTTTAAAATGCACCAATCCTTTTGGCTCATGCCAGAATTGTTAGGTTGCTGGTTTGGGCCTTAAAGCAAACTTTGGAGCTGCCGCAACTGTTCAGTATTAGGGTCCATTTACACAGCTGTATTTAGATAAAACAAGTAAAAAAAACTGCTGCATTCAGATCTTTTTTAAAAAAAAGAAAAATTTGCATCTGAGGTTCTGCGTAAGGATCGTAATGTATAATGTATGTAAATGTACTCTATTGGAGTACAAGAGCCACCTGCGTTCTGGCAACAGAAGAATGCTAGGCAGCAATAGCCACCTGCGTCCTAGCAACGGAAGGATGCTAGGAAGCAATAGCCACCTGCGTCCTAGCAACGGAAGGATGCTAGGCAGCAATAGCCACTTGCGTCCTAGCAACGGAAGGATGCTAGATAGCAATAGTCACATGTGTCCTAGCAATGGAGGACACGAGGCAACCTCCTTGAGAAGCCACCTGCATCCTAGCAACAGAATGCTAACCAGCAATAGAACCCTGTGTCCTAGCAACGAAGGATGCTAGGCAACTTCCTTGAGAAGCCACCTGTGTCCTAGCAACGAAAGGATACTGGGTGGCAATAGCCACCTGCATCCTAGCAACAGAGGATGCTAAGCATCTTTCTTGAGAAGCCGCCTGCATCCTACCAGTTTAACAAGCGTTTGACAGGTGGTGCAGAGAAGACTTGTTGCCTCCTTACCGCCTAGTTTAATCCAAATTGTATTGCACGTAGTTACAGCACAGCCCACATAGACTTGCATTAATAATAGGTATTTATTGGTGGTAACACCCGCCAAATATGACATGCTGTTTTAATGTTTTTGCTGTGGCCATGAAGCATAGCATAAGGTGGGCTGTGGCATGTGTACATTCCTGAGCGGCTGCATGCCCTCATTAGGGCGGACGGTTGAAGCGCAATAACAGTGCGGCTCAACCACCTGGTTTTACCACCCCTGGCTGCACATGTGAGCACATCCTAAAACGAATGGCATATAAGTGCTCCTCAAGTGTGACATGGGTACAGAGCATTATTTAAACAGGATCCTGCATAATACTTCATATTTCCATACAGCCGTGTGCATGAGCCCTTAAAGGATCACAACATTTTTAGGTTAGCATGCCCTCCAAAAGTTTACATATTCCCATACGCAGACATCAGATCAGTGCATTCACCTCTGCCAAAATTTGCATCCCTCTCCAAGCTGGAGAGCATTTCAGGTCTGTGGCTGAGGGTACTGGGCCCACACAACTTTTTGCTATAGAATGTAATGAAAAGGTCTACCATTTGTGGATTTGCCTGCAGCCATCCCCAGAGATGCTAGTGAGTGTCTCATGTGGATGGGCTTAATCCTTATTGATTAGGAAGATGTATAGCTTGATGAAAGCTTTCCTGCAAAAGGGCCCTATCCTTTTCCCTGCCATGGAGAAGGTGGGAGGTGCAAACTACTCTGCATAACCCACGTAACTGTCCTGGAAAAATTGCAGGCGGTTCTGGAACTCAGGTGGCTTGTATCAAGATTACCAATTCTGATACTGGGCTAGCTACAGTGATTACCATAAAAAAAAAAATCTATATATAACATTGTGCTGAAGTGTTCTGTTTGGAAGATTAGTGTGCTTGATCAGAATCTCTCTGCCCATCGCGCTCAGGGGGAAATCTGCCATTCCATGGCCACCTGTGGGCAGAGAAGAAGGAGAGCTAGGAAAGGGGGAGAGAGAGATGGAGAGAGCATGAGAAAGAGAAGAGAGAGGGGAGAGAGAGAGATCAGTATGTTGATCCTGATCAGCACTATACTGGTGTCCCCAAAAATGTAGCAGAATACATTTTGGCCTAAATTTATGAAGAAATACATTTTTTATTGGATATGTTTTAATACAGAAAGTAATGTGTGTTTTTTTTTTATTATTTAACATTTTTGGTCTTTTTTTATTTTTATAAATTATTAAAAATATTATTATTAACAAAAAACAGTGGTGGTCAAATACCACCAAAAAAACCTCTGTGTGCAAAGAATGATATAAATTTAATTTGCGTACAGTGTTGCAAGACCAAGCAATTGCCAGTTAAAGTAACACGGTGCTAAATAGCAAAAAAAATACTCTAGTCATGAAGGGTATAAAACTGTCTGGAGGTCAAGTGGTTAAAATGGAAGGGAAGCCTAACACTATTCTTAAAAAAAATGTTGGCTTCCTCTCCTCCTACCTATCCTGCCTAACCTGTATAAAGATCTGTGTACTTACCTATTTCTACTTTACCTCAGCCTGGTCAAGTAATCTCACAACACTGGCTCCTCTTGATAGATGAGTGGCTGCTGTAAAGGAGAGGAGGTTGTGCCGATAATTTCTGGTCCATGGAAACCTATGGGTGATGGCTTCTAAAGTTCCCAGCCATTTTCAAACGCTTCCCGAGTCAGAACTGCAGGGTCACATGACCAGTGACCGTTAAAAATAAGTATACAGATCTTTTTTTTTCTACAGGTTAGGCAGGATAGGTAGGAGGAGGGAACATTTTTAAGAATAGTTAGGCTTAGGCCTTTCTTCCATTTTAAATATTCATCTAGACCTGCTATTAGAATGGAATCCCAGACGTTTTAACCACTTGTTTACTGGCAGTGGCGTCTCCAGCTTTCATATTTAGGGGGGGGCACATGGGGGGACAGGGACAAAAGTAGGGGGGCAACTTAAAAATGCAAATATATATATATATATATATATATATATATATATATATATATATATATATATATATATATATCTATCAGCAACTCGTGTATAAAACTGCGCTTTAGGACAGGCCTATATGGCAAGAAACACAGGTTGCTGCCCCCCTTACACAGAGTACCCACGTTAGGTGCCCTGTCAAACGTACATCAAATATAAAAAAATGGGTATAATAGGCGCTACCTTGAAAACCTAAATGTTGGGTATGTACAGGAATAGCCTAGTATGATGATTAAATCATTACACTCTTGTACATCTTCATTAAGCATTATAAAATCCCTTCCCCATAAAATTGTTTGATATGGGGATGAGATGAGTTATATAAGTGTATCCACACTGGTATAATGGCTACTTGTGTGCAATAATAGGGCCAGTACAGCTATAAATATCAATATGCACTATAACGGAAACATACAAACAGGCAGCCACTAAAGAAAAGGCTGAAGGCTAAACCTCAATTAGTGCACTATTCAAAAAATGCCATGTACTTGAAAACATCCCCATACATAAGTGTCTGTATAACCGCACGGGTGGTGTGCCTCAGGGGGTGAAAGTAGCTCAAAGAGCCACTACTAATACTGTATATGTTGCACCTGGGTCAAACTACATTATTCACAAGCCATATATACACCAATTATGAAAGGAAAATCGCATACACCCATAACAGTTCACAATTTAGGAATTGCAACAATAACATCTCAGTAGGGTATAATAGTCCCATATATTAACACTATATCCAGAACTCCCAGGGGTGACTTTTGGTGCAGAGACAGTTGCCTGGTGACTTTGGTGCTCCCCCTTGTGGTTGCCTACACACCAGCTCCCGGAACCCCTGCAGGGGTAGTGCGCCTGTGGTATGTTATGGATGGTACTCTCCACTTGCTGCTTTCTGCAATGGGTGCATCCGGTGTATCCAGCTCCTGGGACCCCTCCAAGGGTAGTACGCCTGCAGTAAGTTATGGATGGAACTCTCCCCTTGCTGCTTTCTGCAGTTGGTGCCTCCTGTGTATTCTAATTGGTGGAGGTATTGTAGTACCCTCGTGCATCAGTACGGGACTCCACGCACACCAAGATATAATATACCTACGCACAACAGATACTCTACACTAAGGGAACGTGACCACCCCTATAATGGGAGAGAATATGAAGACTATGTAGGTCCTCAAAACAGACAGAATTATGAAGATGGAAGGGTTTTTCCCAGGGGAGGCCCAAGAGACAAACCACCAGGGAAATGGAAGGCCCGAGTACCCTAAAGAAATCCGACATGGAAAGGAAAGAATACAAACAGAGAAGGATACGGACACCCAAGGGAGGACCACCATCAAGTAGAACATCAAGAACAGAGAACATATGGATACCTCAGAAGAGAGTGGGACAACCAACATGGAGGGAATACAGGACCAACTCAGAGACCCATCGAAAGAGGAAACGGACCAGAGGAACCAGAGGGGGGAAGAAGAAAAAGAAGAAGGGAGTATTAGGAAAGGGTATTTATAATCTCAGTAAGATCCAGTTTACCGAGGAAGAAATGAAGATCCTGGACTTAGGACTGAAATATGCGCCAGAAAAATCCTTGGATAAATTTGAAACATACATAGACCTAAAAAAGTTCATGAGAAAGCTGAATCTCAAAAAACACTTAAATGAAGGTACACGGTCAAATGTGGAATCGCCTTATGTACACACCTAACTCAAGAATAAATCTATCTTTAACCCAAATACCCCAGGAAACCAATGTATGGCAGCATTTGAGAAAATGGTAGAAGAGGACCTAAGGAAATTAGAAAAAAACAACAATCATAAAGCTAAAAAGATCTGGAAAACCATCAAGGCACTAAGTAAGAAAAATGAGGTGGTTATTCAACCAGCAGATAAGGGGGGGGGACTGGTAATCCTCAAGCTACCAACATATTGAATATTTAGATCTAGAGATCTTCAAGAATGGAGACAGACTCTACACAAAAACTTATTTCAAGGCCACTGATAAAAATGGATACATACCTACTACCAGCTGCCATCATCCCCAATGGAAAGGAAACATTCCAAAAGGACAGTTATTAAGACTACGGAGAAATTGCGACACCATGGAGGACTTCCTGGTACAAGCAGACCGGCTGATTGAACAATTCTACGAAAAAGGCTATAATAGAGATAGGCTGGTACAAGTAAAAGCTGATGTAGCAAGTATGGACAGAAACCACTTGTTAAGAAAAAATGCAAGAAAGGATAAACCAATGGATACAGCACTCATAACAGGATTCAATATCCAATATAAGGACCTACAACACATTTTTAGGAAATACTGGCCTATCCTTAAGGAAGACAAAGTGCTGGCCAAGATATTGCCGAATAAACCAAACTTTATCTACAGAAGAGCCCCTAAACTCCGTGATCATCTGGTCCACAATGTCATCAATCCCCCTAAGCAGATAGAGATTTTTCCAAATTTAAAAGGTTTCTATAAGTGCCAAAAATGTTTACCCTGTAGGGTTAGCAAAAAGGAACCCTGTAGAAGAGAAACCTTTAAATCTAAGGTGGACCAGAAGGAATATAAGATCAGGAATTTGATTACGTGCCATAGTACTCATGTGACATATGTTATAGAATGTCCGTGCCACCTTCAGTATGTGGGTAGAACCACTCGGCCCCTATACGTACGAATACGTGAGCACATTAAGAATATAAGAAAAGGATTCCCTAAACATAACTTGTCACGCCATTTTGATCAGGCGCACAACAGAGATCCATCTGGTTTAATTTTCTATGGCATTGATTCCATCAAAGATCACTGGAGGGGAGGTAATAAAACCACCCTTATTTCACAAAACGAGACAGCCTGGATATATAGGTTGAGGTCCCTGGTCCCCAGGGGCCTTAACCTAGATATAGATCTCAACTGTTTTATAGCTAATCCATGAGGGGATTCCCCCCCCCCCCTTATTTTGAGATTACATGTACTTACATCACCTGGGGGTATAAGTATAATTACTATGGGTGCACTGATTATGCACCTATAGGCCAGAGGTGGGACAGTATACATGGTATATAGAATATGCTAGGGCATTCCAACACCCTGGGTGGTATTTCTGCCCAATTCTCTCCTTTCTCTCTCCTTTCTTTGGTTATATGGGGTAACCCAGCCCATACACAAATATATACAATTATTTCTAATGACTGGAATCCATCGAATTTTCACGCATATAGCACATTGAGGCCTTTCTTATAGGTTATTTGAATTATTTGGATGTATCACTGATACACACCTCTTATCACTGAGGGTACTATATATTAGTTTACTATAATTTAACTTAATTTCACTAACCTTTTAAAAAGGAGACTCTATACCTTATATATAGGCACATGTAGTTAGCGCCTACATCACCCACACACACATATATATAGACTATTGTCACGTATAGTAAGATTCAATTAGGATTTATGTTGGAAACTTCACCACTACACAACTGGTGTTTTCTATTACTAAGTATAATTTTTCACTATATAGGGTACCCATTTGAGTGGACCCTATGCAAGGATACGTGTGATTTATATTTTTGGATTAATTTAGAGGTCTCAGGCTCATTTATGGTGGTTTGTTGAAATGGGCATCCACCATGTATGGACCTATATTTACTTATTTTTTTCATGCACGGCAGTAATCCTGTGGGGTAATGGGAGATCTGGCTAGTCAAATTATGATACAGACATTACCACAACCCTCCCCTCTCTAGGCCCCAGATGCCTTCACTCAGGGCCAGGTGTCCCCCATTCTATAGGTAATAATATATCTACACCAATACACTTATAATATCTTGGTATCTATGTACTATTGAAAAGGTGCCTTAGGACGCCTTAATATTGTTGGTATTAGTATGTCATCGTTTAGTCTGTAGCTTTAGTCATATAATTGTATAATATGCTTTTAATATATGTGCTTAATTTTAATGAATGCTAAATCAATTTTAATTATACTCAGGTGTATCGCATCTTTATCCCTTATAATATCGGGTATGATGTCTGACTGGTATACATGCTGTTCCACCTGTGGACCAGTAGGGGTAGCTCCCTTTATTGCATACACTGTATATGAGTATCTTTTTCGTTATATATAGTGGAGAGCGCATCCATGATTTTCATGTTTATTTTTATTTTAATAACCTTTTGTCCAAAATGGAAATAAACACTGGGCACATAGATTTCTCAAATTTGGCTGATGGGAAACTATCTTGGATTAAATATTTTGATTAGCAGCCCCCTAGGAGATATACATAAAAACACAGCTCGTGTCCCGAGGGGCGGGACGAACATGGATGCTCTCTCCTCATAAATTTCACAACACGCAGGAGTGTGGTACCGTCGCTGAGGGCGTCATGTGACGAAGCGCGCACAACGGCACCACGCTCTTTACGTCACCTCCGGGCACACGAGGGGGTGGAACGCTGTGTCAGCGTCTGGCTGTCACCCCCCATCTCGCTATATGCTCTAGAATAGTGACTTTTTAAATTTGTTTATTTGTCGGGAACTGTTGGTACCCTATCCCAGCCACAAACTGGGTGGGAATACACAAAAGTTTTGGGACCTTTTTTGTTTTATACATGTTTTTTAAGGAAAATAAAGTGGCTTTACTTTATTACGCTATGGAAGCTCTTTTTATTTTCTGATGCACGAGGGTACTACAATACCTCCACCAATTAGAATACACAGGAGGCACCAACTGCAGAAAGCAGCAAGGGGAGAGTTCCATCCGTAACTTACTGCAGGCGTACTACCCTTGGAGGGGTCCCGGGAGCTGGATACACCGGATGCACCCATTGCAGAAAGCAGCAAGCGGAGAGTACCATCCATAACATACCACAGGCGCACTACCCCTGCAGGGGTTCCGGGAGCTGGTGAGTAGGCAACCACAAGGGGGAGCACCAAAGTCACCAGGCAACTGTCTCTGCACCAAAAGTTACCCCTGGGAGTTCTGGATATAGTGTTAATATATGGGACTATTATACCCTACTGGGATGTTATTGTTGCAATTCCTAAATCGTGAACTGTTATGCGTGTATGCGATTTTCATTTCATAATTGGTGTATATATGGCTTGTGAATAATGTAGTTTGATCCAGGTGCAACATATACAGTATTAGTAGTGGCTCTTTGAGCTACTTTCACCCCCTGAGGCACACCACCCGTGCGGTTATGCAGACACTTATGTATGGGGATGTTTTCAAGTACATGGCATTTTTTGAATAGTGCACTAATTGAGGCTTAGCCTTCAGCCTTTTCTTTAGTGGCTGCCTGTTTGTATGTTTCCGTTATAGTGCATATTGATATTTATAGCTGTACTGGCCCTATTATTGCACACAAGTAGCCATTATACCAGTGTGGATACACTTATATAACTCATCTCATCCCCATATCAAACAATTTAATGGGGAAGGGATTTTATGATGCTTAATGCTATGAAGATGTACAAGAGTGTAATGATTTAATCATCATACTAGGCTATTCCTGTACATACCCAACATTTAGGTTTTCAAGGCAGCGCCTATTATACCCATTTTTTTATATTTGATGTGTATATATATATATATATATAATATGTAAAAAAAAAAAAAAAAAACACATGGGGAAGGAATGGGATAGAATACCAGTTCCACCCAAGAAGGAATTCTTCAACAAGGAACAAGCAATATAGAAAAAATATAAATAAGTTTATTTAGAAAAACAACTCCACATATACACCAATCAAAAAATTAAACAATGTGATAATTAATGAACCAAAAACCTCCACTAAAAAATAAAATAAACAACGTTGTCTAGAAACAAAACAACACACAGATGGCCACCACTAAACACACACATACACCCGGCTGGGTTAAAAATTGAAAAGACAGTCTTCTGGGTATATATCTGAAAAATACTAGATGGGACAGGGGGGTAGGTGTGTGCAGCCGTAAGTAATGGGGGTCCACCTAGCGAAATGCTAATAACAGACTTTAAATAGATCTTGCAGTATGGGCCATGAAGGTAGCTGATTGCAGCAAGTGTAGCTGGATAGCTGGATACTGATCCTAAGTTTCCTTCCGGTGAGCACGTCCAAAGCATTCTAAGTAAAGACGACGAGCGCCCTATCCCCCTACATTTTCTTAAATTCCATGGTGGGGATCCCACTGGACTTACTGTCAAGGGTATCTACAGGTTGAATCTCCCCCTTAAAAGGGGTGGCTTCGACAGAATTCTCTGCCAGAAGGAAAAAATGTGGATATATACCCTTGACAGTATGTCCCCCCATGGGTTAAATAATGAGTGCAATCTGTCAGTGTTCTTAACACCTTAAATCTTTATGAAGATTCCTTGTGCTGTGCTCCTCTCGCCGGCATGATGGCATGTTTATCCATACGTGATCCCTCTGTCTACCAAATTTTCTTATTTCTTTATTTCAGTATTGCTTTCAATCTCATCCTAACCCCCTTTAACATACTCCTTAAATGATTTTGAAGAGGTAGTGCACCCACGGACGGGTCTGCTTTATCAATAGTTCGTGTTGTCTTATGGTATGAATGGCAGTCTATTTGTTACGCTGTTACCTGGACAAGTAAAAGCCGGCGTATTCACGTATGTAAATGTGAGGGCTATATAAGCTATCTGTCCAGGCTATGGCGCATGCTCTGAAGAAATCCCTGTGACGGATGAAACGCGTCAGCATGACGCCATCACGCTCAACTTAGCATACACACGGATCCACCCACAAGCCCTGGGGATCCCGCTCACTTGCTGGTGAAGCCCGCTGCATAGAATCGGGAAGTGGATGATGACCTATACCGTCTACATGTGGCACGTCTCAACACGCCTCCACTCCCGACAGTCCTTGCTGGCATCCCGCTAAACAGATGAATGCCTAGCCGCACGAAGTTGGCCCGAGAAGGATCTAGCTGCCCTGTACAGTTTGAGATGGTCTGAGAAGGACCGGACTGCTTTGCATGCCTGCCGCATATTGATGTCCATGGAATGGTGAGACTGTACCTGTTTATTCCCTACCCGTGATTGCTGAACCCATAGGAATACATGTGTCTCTCTCCCCATGATCCAGTACCTATGCTGTGACTACTTACAATCATCCATGCAGGCACACTGCCATCTCTACCTATGTACAGCCTCTATATAGGACGTCAACCCCACATTACCATTTAATGTGAGGTATCCAGCTACACTTGCTGCATCACCTACCTTCATGGCCCATACTGCAAGATCTATTTAAAGTCTGTTATTAGCATTTCGCTAGGTGGACCCCCATTACTTACGGCTGCACACACCTACCCCCCTGTCCCATCTAGTATTTTTCAGATATATACCCAGAAGACTGTCTTTTCAATTTTTGACCCAGCCGGGTGTATGTGTGTGTTTAGTGGTGGCCATCTGTGTGTTGTTTTGTTTCTAGACAACGTTGTCTATTTTATTTTTTAGTGGAGGTTTTTGGTTCATTAATTATCACATTGTTTGATTTTTTGATTGGTGTATATGTGGAGTTGTTTTTCTAAATAAACCTATTTATATTTTTTCTATATTGCTTGTTCCTTGTTGAAGAATTCCTTCTTGGGTGGAACTGGTATTCTATCCCGTTCCTTCCCCATGTGCTTTTTTTGATATGCTCCTTAATTCAGAGGAACACACCCCTCTGCGATTCGCAGATCCACTGGGTGTTCGCAATTAGCTTCATGTGCATACAGGTGTTGTAAGTTCATTATCCTTACCTGTTGTTATCTACATTGAACTAAGCAAAGCTTTCTGGTTCATATACTCTCTCTTTTTTGTTTATATATATATTATATATATATATATATATATACACAGTGGCTTGCAAAAGTATTCGGCCCCCTTGAACTTTTCAACCTTTTGCCACATTTCAGGCTTCAAACATAAAGATATAAAATTTTAATTTTTTGTGAAGAATCACCAACAAGTGGGACACAATTGTGAAGTGGAACGAAATCTATTGGATATTTTAAACTTTTTTAGCAATTAAAAAACTGAAAAGTGGTGCGTGCAAAATTATTCGGCCCCTTTACTTTCAGTGCAGAAAACTCACTCCAGAAGTTCAGCGAGGATCTCTGAATGATCCAATGTTGTCCTAAATGACTGATGGTGATAAATAGAATCCACCTGTGTGTAATCAAGTCTCTGTATAAATGCACCTGCTCTGTGATAGTCTCAGGGTTCTGTTGAAAGCGCAGAGAGCATCATGAAGACCAAGGAACACACCAGGCAGGTCCGTAATACTGTTGTGGAGAAGTTTAAAGCCAGATTTGGATACAAAAAGATTTCCCAAGCTTTAAACATCCCAAGGAGCACTGTGCAAGCAATCATTTTGAAATGGAAGGAGTATCAGACCACTGCAAATCTACCAAGACCTGGCTGTCCCTCTAAACTTTCAGCTCAGACAAGGAGAAGACTGATCAGAGATGCAGCCAAGAGGCCCATGATCACTCTGGATGAACTGCAGAGAACTACAGCTGAGGTGGGAGAGTCTGTCCATAGGACAACAATCAGTCGTACACGGCACAAATCTGGCCTTTATGGAAGAGTGGCAAGAAGAAAGCCATTTCTCAAAGATATCCATAAAAAATCTTGTCTAAAGTTTGCCGCAAGCCCCCTGGGAGACACACCAAACATGTGGAAGAAGGTGCTCTGGTCCGATGAAACCAAAATCGAACTTTTTGGCCACAATGCAAAACGATATGTTTGGCGTAAAAGCAACACAGCTCATCACACTCAACACACCATCCCCACCGTGAAACATGGTGGTGGCAGCATCATGGTTTGGGCCTGCTTTTCTTCAGCAGGGACAGGGAAGATGGTTAAAGTTGAGGGGAAGATGGATGCAGCCAAATACAGGACCATTCTGGATGAAAACCTGTTGGAGTCTGCAAAAGACCTGAAACTGGGATGGAGATTTATCTTCCAACAAGACAATGATCCCAAACATACAGCAAAATCTGCAAAGGAATGGTTCACAAATAAAAGTATCCAGGTGTTAGAATGGCCAAGTCAAAGTCCAGACCTGAATCCAATCGAGAATCTGTGGAAAGAGCTGAAAACTGCTGTTCACAAATGCTCTCTATCCAACCTCACTGAGCTCGAGCTGTTTTGCAAGGAAGAATGGGCAAGAATTTCAGTCTCTCAATGTGCAAAACTGATAGAGACATACCCCAAGCGACTTGCAGCTGTAATCGCAGCAAAAGGTGGCTCTACAAAGTATTAACGCAAGGGGGCCGAATAATTTTGCACGCCCCACTTTTCATTTTTTTAATAGTTAAAATAGTTTCAATAATCCAAAAGATTTCGTTCCACTTCACAATTCTGTCCCACTTGTTGGTGATTTTTCACAAAAAATAAAAATTTTATATCTTTATGTTTTAGGCCTGAAATGTGGCAAAAGGTTGAAAAGTTCAAGGGGGCCGAATACTTTCGCAAGCCACTGTATATATATATATATATATATATATATATATATATATATATATATATATATATATATATATATATATATATATATATATATATATATATATATATATCCTGGGGCCCTTTACTACGATCCCACAACGGCCCTTTCACATGTTCTGCAGTGAGCTCCCTTCTTACTGTAATGGGGCCCCCCCCAGGGTTGCAGAAAACAAGAGATATATGTCACCAGCATACCAAGAAAATATAAGGGTCCAAAGCAGTGGGAGAACTATCAGGGTTGCAAAGGTTGTCTTGCCACCGGGCCCTGGTGTTCTGCCACTGTGGGGTTCCCCAGCCTCCTCTTGCTGTCCTGCCCCTGCTATTGACAGCGCTGGTCTGGCATCTCTTGGAATTTACAGGCTGGTTCTCCTGTCCTAAGGACGGGAGAAATCAGTCTGTTTTTTCAGTAACTGGTGGAGTCTTTCCTGCAACTCGCTCTTCTCCCTGCCAATGAGGATGCAGGGGAAGGAGCAGATCGGGCAGCCGTGGTTGTGTGAGCGCTCGCATTATGCAGTGTCAGCGAGCAGAGGGAGGGGGGAGGAATCACCCGCAGGAGCTGACTGGGGACGCTCTCCCTCTTAGACATTGCCTTTTTGTAAAAAAAAAAAAAAAATTTTAATTGGGGGGGGGGGGGGGGGCACATGGTGGGGCACAGCATAATGTTGGGGGGGCCAGGGCCCCCTCTGGCCCCCCCCCCCCAAGGGTCGCCATTGTTTCCTGGCCACTTTCACCCCCCTTCCTGCCCAGGCCAATTTCCAGCTTTCAGCGCTGTCACACCTTGAATGATAATTGCTCAGTCGTGCAACACTGTACATATGACGCTTTTATCAGTTTTATGAGACAGATCAAGCTTTCTTTTGGGGGTATTTAATCGCCACTGGGTTTTTTATTTTTTGCTAAATAAATTTAAAAAGACCGAACATTTAAAAAAAAAAACGTTTTCTTTGTTTCTGTTATAAAATTTTGCAAATGAGTAAGTTCTTCTTCACTGATGTGCGGTGATGAGGCTTCACTGATGGGCACTAATAGGCTGCACTGATGGGCACTGATGAGGTTGCCCTGATGGGCACTGATAAGCTGCACTGATGGGAACTGATAAGGAGGCACTGATGAGGCTGCACTGATAAAGTGGCACTGATGGGCACTGATATGCAGCACTGAAGACCACTGATGGGGCTGCGCTGATCATCAGGGTACTGATGATCAGTGCCCTGATTATCAGTGTAAATATGCCCTGTCACAGGAAAGATGGTTATTGGCTTTCCTTTCCTCAGACAGTGACAGAGCTGAGGAAAGAAAATGCTGATAACTGGCATTTGTTTACATGTGATGAGCTGTGATTGGACACAACTGATCACATGGTAAGGGGCTGCTGTGATTGGCCCTTTACCTTGATCTGTGATCAGCTGTGTCCAAAGGGCACAGCTATCATAGAGCCCGCCTGGGGGCGTGCGGCAGGGCAGGGTACGTCAATAGATGCCCTCCTGGAAATGTGCGATCACGCTGTAGCCGTCATTCTGCTATAGTGTGGTTGGCAAGAGGTTAAACAGGTTCATTACAATATGTACTTTTTTTTCCAAAGGAAAAGAACATTCAGAGCTTGGTATCTATGGTCGAAAACGAAAGTCGATTTTACCCCACTAGCCATAATGCCGCGTACACACGATCTGAATTTTGGCCCGCAAAAGACCGATGATATTTTTTCGTCGGAAAATGTGACCGTGTGTATGCTCCATCGGTCTTTTGCCAATGTCTGTGGCAATTCCGACGCGCAAAATCCCTACGCATGCTCGGAAACAATTCGACGCATGCTCGGAAGCATTGAACGTCATTTTCTTGGCTCGTCGTAGTGTTGTACTTCACCGTGTTCTTGACGGTTGTAATTTCAGCAAACTTTTGCGTGACCGTGTGTATGCAAGGCAAACTTGAGCGGAATCCCGTCGGAAAAGCCGTCAGATCTTTTTCCGCTGAGAAAACCGATCGTGTGTACGCGGCATTAGAAAAAAAATAGCAAAAGTGAGAATTGTCGAACGAAAATCTACTGGTGCATGGACGGCTTAAAGTATAAGTAAAAAGCAAAATATTTTTTACGTTTTGGATAGAGTGGCGAGGGATTAGAACACCTGTCAGTTTATATCGCTGAGCGAGATTCACCCACTTTATTTGTCCCCTTTACTATTGTCACCTAGAGTGACAATAGTAAAGTATTTTCACCTAAGTGAAAAAAAAAAAAACAATTAACGTTTTGGGTTGTTACTAGTATCTTAGTATCCATACTGTTCCAAACATACAAAGGCCCGTATTTCAGTATCCATACTGTTCTGTACATACAATGACCCTATATTTAAGTATCCATACTGTTCTGTATATACAAAGGCCCAGTATTTCAGTATCTATTGTGACGGGATGCGAGTTGATATAGTGGATAATCGCTACATTTCACCTCGCATTCGTTCTGTTATAAGGGATTGAACTGGAATCCGACCTGGGTTTTTCCAGCCTCTGTGACAGGCTGGGTTTCGGTCCGGATGTTCTGGTCCACTTGAGCCCACACTCAGGTGGACTTTAAATAACCAGGAAGAGAGCTCAACAGGGCTCTGGTTTTGAGACTCAGGAAGGAACCTGAGTGAGAGGAGCTCTGGCTATTGGACTAAAAGGTTTGCTTTACCGCATGTTTTGTGAGTGATGGGGACCAGCCCCGCACTGTATAGAGAGGAGACCAGGGGTGGACTGATAACTCATGGGGCCCCCGGGCAATAGGAGATTATGGGGCCCCCAGGCAATCAGAGATTATGGGGCCACACCGTATATACACACACACAGTATACAATCACACAGTATACAGATATATGTAAAAAAAAACACAGATTTATACATACTGTCCCTGGTTTTACTGAGGCTGGCAACCCTGATGGGGCCCCCCTAGTGGCCCAGGGCAATCGGGCAGTGCCCGAGTGGCTCAATGGTCAGTCCTCCCCTGAAGGAGACTGTTTGTTAGCGCCGGATGGCAAGGATTTACTTTACTGTTTTGTTTATTTTTATTTTGCAAACCTCCTGTAAATAAACCTGGCATCCGCCAGATTTTTAAGAAAGTGCCCGTTTGCTGACTGTCCTTCAGAAAAGGTGATCGCCACGAGCTAATCTTCCCACACTATACATACCTCCCAACATTTTGAGATGGGAATGAGGGACACCTACTAGTAAACGTATGTAGACATAGGACAAGCCCCCTGCCACACCCCCTTAAAGGAGAATTAACCAAAAAAAAGGTTAATTAAATCAACAAGGGTATTTTTTTTTACCACTACTTTTCCTTTACATTGGCTGTTGAAAATTTACAAATGCAGCAATTTAGAAATTGGATAAAAGGTTTAGCCCTGGGAAACACTTTTTGAACGATAAATAGTGCATTTTATACAACTATATAGATCAGACTAGAATGAGGGACAGCGAGACATTGCTCCAAATCAGGGACAGTCCCTCAAAATCAGGGACATTTGGGAGCTATGTCTATATCATTCTGCACATACAAAAGCCCTGTATATCAGTATCCATGCTGTTCTGTACATACAAAGACCCTGTATTTCAGTATCCATACTGTTCTGTACATACAAAGGCCCTGCATCTTAGCATCCATACTGTTCTGTACATACAAAGGCCCTATAAGGCCAATGGGAAGAACCCAGCTTGGTGTTAAAATTGAAATACATTGTAGATACAAGAGGGGGAAGTGAACCATTCCTCTGAGTTCACGCTTCTATCTCTGGTCCACATGTTCTTTAACATTAACCTTCAGCTTTGTGCCACCTATCCTTTTCTGTCACCTTGTCCCATTCACACCTCTTGGATAACCCCATGAGGCAACACTATGGTGAATTCAGTCTCTCGTCCAAGAAGACTTAAAACGTCACTTTTATTTGGCTTATTTTCTGGCTTAAGCATAATGGCACTTATTTTACTCTAACAATTTAAAGGACAACTATCACAAAAATATATTATTGTCTGATAACTATTTGAAAGAACTATGAACACTAAGGGGTTGATTTACTGAAACTGGAGACTGCAAAAACTGGTGCAGCTGTGCATGGTAGCCAATCAGCTACTAACTTTAGCTTTTTCATTTAAGCTTTGACCAAAAAAAACCCTGGAAGCTAGATCATTGCTCATAATCCAGGAATACCTATCTACTGTATTCTGTTGTTTTTGACATTGTAGACTGTGAGTTGGCCTCCCCTTTTCCCATTGTTTTTGTATATTGCTTACTGATGATTATTGTCCTTTGGTACTATTGTTGGCTTTGCGTTTACACAAAATCAATAAAAATATTGAAAGTAAAACCTGGAAGCTGATTGTTTTCTATGCAGAGCTCCACCAGATTTTGCACTCTAGTTTTAGTAAATCAATCCCTAAGGGTTTGCTTTTAAAGGATTCATGTTAGGGCTAGGCCAGTAAATCCTTTAGAGTTATTCCCTCTTGTGACTTTGACAGCATTCTCCTGGCATGCGACAGCCACATTTACCTTGTTTTATAATGAGATTAATGTGCACTAGGCGAATTTGGCAGCTAGTGAACAGATGTATTAAACAACTTTCAAGCCAGTGGCCGAATTAGCAAGAAGGAGCTCTTCATCGTGCTGAAACTCTGTTCATTTACACTTGCACCACCAGCAGAGTTAATTAACTTTTTTTTCTTTTACTTTGCACCAGGCAAGTGGGCCTGTATCATCAAAGCAAGGGGGCAGCAAAATTTAAGCCCCCCCCCCCTCCCATATTGATAGCAACCCATATTTCCTTAAACATTGGGGTAGGCGTGGCATTGATAAAGGTTCACCCAGAAAAATGATCTTTTCTCGCTCTTCGGTAACCAATGTGACAAGGAAAATAGTTTGGGGGGGGGGGGGGATTATGTATCAACTCTTCCTTGGTGAAGATAGGGTTAGCTAGCTAGCATGAAGTGTCTATATAACAGCTTGGAATTTTAGTCCCACTATGGTTCTCCAGTTATGGTGATGCTGTGCTGTGTACCTCCAGTGTGGATCGTATTGTGTACCTTCAGAATGGGTCACAACCTTAAAGAAAAGGTTACACATTTCTACAATGTGTCAGTTGATATATCCAAGATAGCTTGCAAAAACTGGCAGAAGTGGCAGGGCGGCCAGATGGTTTGCTTTGCGATGATTATTTTCCACCAAGGACCCTCTTTGTTCCCTCCATGTTTGTGACAATGTGCTCCATTCTCCAACCTTAAATTAAAATCTAGATGATGCATTATTCTTGCTTTCTCTTTATTTTATTGTTTTTAGCTTTTATCCTGTATATCACATGATCTTGTTTAGTGCTTTTCATAGCTAATTAAAACAGCTTTGGAGTATTGTCTTTAAAGCAAACATAAAGCTTTTATTGTTTTGTACAGTCTTTTGAATGTGTTTTTTGTCACAAGCATATTAAGTACCTAAATCTGTATGAACCATGGAATACAACAAGAATATTAGACTGTCAGATAGCACGTCCAAAGACTATAATGTATGTGATTCACAAAAAAAAAAAAAAAAGAAAATGCATCATTACTTAGTAATTTCTACATTCAAATGTTGCTCCATTCATGATCAAATTCAGTTTTTCAATTTGCAGGTATTACAAAAAGTGCATTATACAAAACTATCAAAATTGCATCATATAAAAATAATTTGCAAAATGTGCTTTTCTCATACATCACATTGCCAATGTAGACAGGAAGAGGAATCGCTTTCCATTACCTGTTTTTACAGCACACGTGCCCAGTAGTGGACAGTGGGAGACTGCAGCAAGCTGGAGAGAATATTAGAGAAAGGGTGGGTTGGGATAGACTGTTGGTCAAGAAGGCTGTTCATGGTGGTAGTTCAGTAACAAGGTAGGAGGAGGAAGGACCAAGCACATATCCAGGAACCTGGTCTTTAGGGCTCCAGAGGGAGCTCTGTAAGGATGAGAACATACAAGGAGATACCTTTAGGCCCACCAAAGCCTTCAAATGAACAACTAAGGTCTATGCAATGGCAACAGGATCAAACATGGGATTGTACGAAGAACCTCCATTTCTCAGACCTTCGCTCTTTACCTTAAGCTCTAAGCATGCCCATTTTAGGCCAATAAATTGACTTCAGGTCCTTGCCTTTTTTATTTGTCTAATTAGGCCAAATTTAGTTCTTGGCTCTGCTGTACTCAGTGGAGTAGTGATCTGTTTCTAGGTTTGATCAGGTTTCCCTAAGCTTTATAGTTGATTACTCTGGCCTGTCTCTGGAAGAATTTCCAGAGAATAGTGTAGGGTTAGCCACTAAAATTATGAATATTTATCTGCTCTCAGCCATTCCCTGAGAGGGGCACCCAGAAGGTGACTGAGGGAGAAGATAAATGTTCTGGAGGCTTGATCTGAGTGTTCTTGTTCTGGGGCTGCTGCCCCTGAGATGCAACCTGTGTATTGGAGAGCTAATGTTAGGCCTCTACAGGTGGTTGGCTGAGGGCCTGAAGGAATCTGGGTTGAAAGATGTCAGCTGGAGGGCAGCACTTATTGAAACGTGGGATCCTTTTATTACAGAAGGATGTTGCATGGAGGCTGGTGGGGGACTGCAGTCTTTGGACATTGTGAGTAGGACCCTTGCTTAAGACTCCAGGTGCGCATGTGCTTTAGGGGTTGAATGCCAGATGTCAGTCTCAGAATTAGCGGACTATCGCCTTGACTTCTAACAAAGGCTGTTGCTAAAGAATTTGTAAATAAGAGACTGTGCAGCTCTATCTTGGAGTATCCTTCACCCTACCACACTGTGTAGGATTTTGGAGTATTTTTTACTTTATTTTGTAGTATTCTACACCTTATCCCACTCTCCTGTTGATTGCTGCAATGAATCTACAAAAAACAGACATCCCTAATGGCGCGTACACACGAGCGGACTTTACGGCAGACTTTGCTCAGCGGACTTTTCGACAGACTTTACGACGGACTTTCTGAATGAACAGACTTGCCTACACACAATCCACCAAAGTCCGTTGAATTCGTACATGATGGCGTACGACCGGACTAAAACAAGGAAGTTCATAGCCAGTAGCCAATAGCTGCCCTAGCTTGGCTTTTTGTCCGTCGAACTAGCATACAGGCGAGCGGACTTTTCGACCGGACTCGATTTCGACGGATTGATTTAAAACATGTTTCAAATCTAAGTCCATCCAACTTTTGAGAAAACAAAGTCCGATTGGCGGCTCTCCCTGTCAGAGGGGGGTCTGCGCTGATAATCGGCATATTGATTATCAGCACAGGCCCCATGAGAGGTGCCCATCAGCTGCCAGTCTGTGCCCCATCAGTAACGCCTGTCAGTGCCCATCAAAGTGCCAATCAGTGCCCATAAATGTGCCAATCAGTGACCCATCAGTAATGCCTGTCTTTGCCCTTCAGATGCCAATCAGTAATGCCTGTCAGTAGCTCCTCATCAGTGCTGCCTATTCAGTGCCACCTATTAGTGCCCATCAGTGCCGCCCATTAGTGCCACCTATCAGTGCCCATCAGTGCCGCATATCAGTGCTGTATATCAGAGTAGCCTATCGGTGACCATTAGTTCCGCCTATCAATGCCATCAATTCTACATATTAGTGCCTATCAGTGCCACATCATCAGTACCTAACAGTGCTGCCTCATCAGTGCCCATTGGTGCAGCCTCCTCAGTGCCCGTCAGTGAAGGAGAAAACAGAAACAAAGTAAAACATTTATTTTTTTCAAAAATGTCGGTCTTTTTTAGTTTGTTTAGCAAAAAATAATAAATGTAAATAATAAAATGTAAAAAAAATCGAATTTCTTCATCAGTTTAGCCCAAAATGTATTCTACTACATTTCTTTGGTAAAAAATAATAAGCGTATATTGATTGGTTTGCGTAAAAGTTATAGGGTCTACAAACTATGGGATATATTTATGGAATCTTTATTTATTTTTTTATTTTTTTACTAGTAATGGCGGCGATCAGTGACTTATGGCGGGGCTTCGATATTGCGGAAGACGAATCGGACCTCACCATCTTTTTGGGAACCAATGACATTAATACATATTTTTAGCGCTGTTTTACCGCGGTATTCGGCCGCTAGCGGTGCGGTTTTAACCCCCCGCTGGCAGCCGAAAAAGGGTTAAAACCACTCGTACAGCGCGGCTATAGCCGCGGTATAGCCGCGCTGTCCCATTGATTTCAATGGGCAGGAGCGGTGAATACACCGCTCCTTCACCGCTCCAAAGATGCAGCTTGCAGGAGATTTTGTCTTCTCCTGCCAGCTCACCGCTTCAGTGTGAAAGCCCTCGGGCTTTCACACTGAACAAACAGCGGAGGCTGTTTAGGGGCAGTTTGCAGGCGGTATTTTTAGCGCAATAACGCCTGCAAACCGCCCCAGTGTGAAAGGGGCCTTACAATAAAATAACTTGTAAAATGCAGTAAAATCATGATGTGTACCGGAATACATTCCGCATGCGTCACTTCCAGTCTGCGCGAGCAGAGGCAGCTTCCCTAATTTCATATAAAAAAAACAACTTTTGCTTGGTCTTAAAAGTAAAAGTAAACCTTAAATCCCAGTTTGTAAAAGCACTGTGCATCATAAGCAGTTTCCATTTTTTAAAACAAAATGTTTCAAAGTGTCACCCAATAACAGGAAGTTCCTAAACAAGGACCAGCAGGATCGCCAAGTATTTAAAATGATCGATAATGACTTTGAAAAGACATTAAGATAGTAGAACTTATAGGAGATTTTATGATTGGGTTTACATACAGTATCTCACAAAAGCAAGTACACCCCTCACATCTTTGTAAATATTTTATTATATAGTTTCATGTGACAACGGTGAAGAAATGACACTTTGCTACAATGTAAAGTAGTGAGTGTACAGCTTGTATAACAGTGTAAATTTGCTGACCCTCAAAATAACTCAACACACAGCCATTAATGTCTAAACCGCTGGCAACAAAAGTGAGTAAACCCCTAAGTGAAAATATCTGAATTGGGCCCAATTAGTCATTTTCCCTCCCCGGTGTCATGTGACTTGTTAGTGTTACAATGTCTCACGTGTGAATGGGGAGCGTGTGTGGTAAATTTGGTGTTATCGCTCACACTCTCTCATACTGGTCACTGGAAGTTCAGCATGACACCTCACGGCAAAGAACTCTCTGAGGATCTGAAAAATAGAATTGTTGCTCTACATGAAAATGGCCTAGGCTATAAGAAGATTGCCAATACCCTAAAATTGAGCTGCAGCACGGTGGCCAAGACCATACAGCAGTTTAACAGGACAGGTTCCACTCAGAACAGGCTTCGCCATGGTTGACCAAAGAAGTTGAGTGCACGTGCTCAGCGTCATATCCAGAGGTTGTCTTTGGGAAATAGACGTATGAGTGCTGCCAGCATTGCTGCAGAGGTTGAAGGGATGGGGGGGGTCAGCCTGTCAGGGCTCAGACCATATGCCGCACACGGCATCAAATTGGTCTGCATGGCTGTCGTCCCAGAAGGAAGCCTCTTCTAAATATGATGAACAACAAAGCCCGAAAACAGTTTGCTGAAGACAAGCAGGCTAAGGACATGGATTACCGGAACCATGTCCTGTGGTCTGATAAGACCAAGATAAACTTATTTGGTTCCGATGGTGTCAAGCGTGTGTGGCGGCAACTAGGTGAGGAGTACAATGACGATTGTGTCTTGCCTACAGTCAAGCATGGTGGTGGGAGTGTCATGGTCTGGGGCTCCATGAGTGCTGCTGGCACTGGGGAGCTACAGTTCATTGAGGGAACCATGAATGCAACATGTACTGTGACATACTGAAGCAGAGCATGATCCCCGCCCTTCGGATACTGGGCTGTAGGGCAGTATTCCAACATAACGACCCCAAACACACCTCCAAGACGACCACTGCCTTGCTAAAGAAGCTGAGGGTAAAGGTGATGGACTGGCCAAGCATGTCTCCAGACCTAAACCCTATTGAGCATCTGTGGGGCATCCTCAAATGGAAGGTGGAGGAGCGCAAGGTCTCTAACATCCACCAGCTCTGTGATGTCATTATGGAGGAGTGGAAGAGGACTCCAGTGGCAACCTGTGAAGCTCTGGTGAGCTCCATGCCCAAGAGGGTTAAGGCAGTGCTGGAAAACAATGATGGCCACACAAAATTACACTTTGGGACCAATTTGGACATTTTCACTTAGGGGTGTACTCACTTTTGTTGCCAGCGTTTTAAACATTAATGGCTGTATGTTGAGTTACTTTACATTGTAGCAAAGTGTCATTTCTTCAGTGTTGTCTCATGAAAAGATATAATAAAATATTTACAAAAATGTGGAGGGGTGTACTCACTTTTGTGAGATACTGTTTGCTGTTGGTCAACCTGCACCATATCCATCATCGACATCAAACATCTGTGTCTTAGGATTTCTTTTTCTTAGGATAATTATTGCGCATCAAATCAATTATAACAGTAATGTTGATTACACACTTTCCCATCACTATGTCTTTTCTCCCAAGGACTAAACTATTACCTTGACTTAACCTCTATCAAACTTTAAGTCCATTTTCCTTACCATTATGATTGACACCATTAAATCTCGTAACAAAAAACAATCAGTTGTATAAAACCCATTTTTGTCACTGACCTATCTTCCATACAGTGGTTCCCCTTTATGAGAAAACAGTTTATATATATATATATATATATATATATATATATATATATATATATATATATATATATAATTTTTTTTTTACCATAATAGGATACCATAATTATTTTGAGTCCATGTTATTTTATGTTTTTAAACTATATTTTCACAATTTTTGTTTTACTTTTTTTTTATTATTTATATAAAATCTTTATATTACACAAAGACATTTATTACAAGGTATAGCTTTGAAATGTATGTTTTGTGCGTTTAATAAAGAGATAGCAAAAACATTTTCCTTTCAGGCTAAACCGCTGGTTGTTTTTTGTTTTTATTTTTAGGACCTGCAAGGTAAAGGCATAATGTGCTAGTATGCATCGCATACTAGCACATTATGTGAAACTTACCTGCAAACAAAGCCCTCCAGCGAGGCAGTGTCCCTCTTCACCTGGTGATCTTCCTTCCGGGTACACTGACTCCGGCTGTGTGACAGGCCGGAGCTGCGATGACGTCACTCCCGTGCATTCACGGCACCCGTATCTGAAGTGCATGCGCCGATGACGTCATTGGCTGCGTGTAATTTAAATATCTCCTAAACGGTGTACGTTTAGGAGGTATTTACAGTATTTATAGGTAAGCCTTTTTATAGGCTTACCTATAGGTACAAACTATGCACAGGAGTTTACTTCCTCTTTAAGCTCTGAACATAGCCAAGCAGAGAGTAGGCAGGGAGTGGAGAATAATCACTAACACAGTCATCCAACTTTATGTGCTGTCTGAGCTTCAGCTATTGAGCACTGTAAACAGGCCTTTTCAGCAAAGCAAGCTCTGTCTAACCCCTACCTGGATGACATCTTTTTAATTTTTGTTCCATTTTTCAATAAGGCTTCTTGCGCACTGCAACTTGAAAAACCTCAGTACAGTGTTTTGCATCTAAAATGCAGCCCTTTGTTTATAATGTGCCTGTACACAAAAGGCGAGTAAACAAGCGCTGTGAATTCTTGGGTAAAAAAATAAAATAGAAAATCTGTCTTCCCTGTCAGTATTAAGCACGCAAATATGCGCATATGAGCATAATTGTTAATAAACTTTCTGTTAGGGAAATTGCCAAAGAAGGACTTGCAATTGCGCCCAAGACAATCATGGCCGCCACAGTGCAGTGTGATGTGGGCAGTACTTCCGGGTCTATTTAAGCCTGCTGTTGGAGCCGCCCCTTGCTGGATTATCGTCAGCTTCCCAGTGTTTCCTGTGCTCCTACGTCTCCGTGATCCTTTTCCCTGTTACCGATCCCGCTTGTTTGACTTCTGCTTCTGATCCGCTCCTGATTAACCTCTGGCTTGCACCACCGACTATGCTCCTGTCTGCTCCTTCATCTGTACTTTGTCTCTGGCTTTTCTGGATTGATCTCTAGTGTATGGCCCCTGGCTTGTCTTCAGTTCCTGCTACAGGTTTGCGCCTACTGACGCCTTCTGCCTGGCACCCCATGCTCAGTGGCTCTGCGGGTCATCCCAGCAACTACCAGTGCACTCCAAGTGACCGGCTCATCGCCAACAACACCTGGCAAACCATGCACCTTTGGGCACTGTTCCCTCTGTATCACTCCCAGGGAGCACTGCACTTAGCCGCAAGGGGTGCCCTCGCAACAATCGGCCTCCTCCTCGGAACCTGACACTTTACCTAGGAATGTATTGTGCGCACAAATGCCTGAACGTGAATATGCGCAACTACGTGTATAAATATGCGCGAATGCGCGCAAAACAAATGCCTGAAATTAGGTCCAAAAAAGAAGATGCTCAAACATCAGAACCATGTACAAGAGGCCTAAATCTGATCTCTTCCAGCCAATGGCGTCCCTAGGGGGGGCAGAGGGGGCCCTGACCCCCCCAAAATTATGCTGTGCCCCACCATGTGCCCCCCCAATAATTTTTTTTTTTTTTTTACAAAAATCAATGTCTAAGAGGTAGAGCATCCCCAGTCAGCTCCTGCGGGTCATTCCTTCCCCCTCCCTCTGCTTGCTGACACTGCATAATGCGAGCGCTCACACAACCACGGCCGCCCGATCTGCTCCTTCCCCTGCATCCTCATTGGCGGGGAGAAGAGCGAGTTGCACCAGGACTCTCAGTTACTGAAAAAACAGACTGATTTCTCCCATCCTTAGGACAGGAGAACCAGCCTGTAAATTCCAAGAGATGCCAGACCAGAGCAGTCAATAGCAGGGGCAGGACAGCAAGAGGAGGCTGGGGAACCCTACAGTGGCAGAACACCAGGGCCCGGTGGCAAGACAACCTTTGCAACCCTGATAGTTCTTCCGCTGCTTTGGATCCTTATATTTTCTTGGCATGCTGGTGACATATATCTCTTGTTTTCTGTCACCCTGGAGGACCCCAATACAGTAAGAAGGGAGCTCACTGCAGAACATGTGAAAGGGCCGTTGTGGGGTCGTAGTAAAGGGCCCCAGTATATATTTATATATCTATATATCTATCTATATATATATATATATATCTGTCCCCCCATGTGCCCCCCCTAAATATGAAAGCTGGAGACGCCACTGCTTCCAGCCACTTCCTGTTTAGTTGCATGCACTCCAGCAATGGTTGCATGAAAATTATCAGGTTGGGCTTCCTGATGGGGACAAAGCTGGACAATGTCTGTGCAACGAGCATTGCAGCTTTTAGCCGTTAATGATAGTAATTGTGACAGGGAAACAAGCCATTAGAGCAACTGCGAGAGACAGGGACAGAGTTGTCACCCTATAACAGGAAGTTATATTTCAGAAGTATCTTCTCCATGCGGGTGGTTAAACGTCCCCGAACATAGCCCAAGATATAATTAGGAGTAATGCTCATCATAAGTATGTAGTCCTGGCCGTTCTACTGCGTCCCACAGGCTCCTCGCACGATCCGGGTAGCTGGGAAAAGTTATTTTTCTGAATGCACATCTATTCAGCACAACATCACACCAGAACTTTTCCCAGCTACCCGGATCGTGCAAGGAGCCTGTGGGACGCAGTAGAACTGCCAGGACTACATACTTATGACGAGCATTACTCTAAATTATATCTTGGGCTATGTTCGGGGACGTTTAACCACCAGTACGGAGAAGATACTTCTGTGAAGGCTCCCAGGACCTCATTCCCTGTTGGCTACCAAGGCTTCCCCTCTATTGCAGGGTGGGCAATACAAGCTTGTTTGACCCATACAGCGTACGCTGTTTTGGGTTCTAACCTTCCGGTAAGCCTCCATTCACTCTGGTGGTGGTATCTTCACAATCTGCATTTATATATATAACACTTTCGTGAAGGCTTCCAGGACTTTATTCTTGGCCGATTACTACAGCTCCCTTCATTGCTGGTGGGCAATACAGGCTGGTTTGACCCATACAGCGTATGCTGTTTTGGGTTCAAACTTTCTGGTAGGCCTCCATTTACTTCGGTGGCGGTATTTTTACTATTTACCTGTTTTACGCACATGGTGACCATGATGGCTTCATACAATGATGGACTATGATTCACTATTATATATGATGGACATTTATAAATATGAGAGATTTTTCATTTTCATGTCACTTTATTTTCTACGTATATTTAAATCTTTAGCGCTACACTTTGTTACACTTGTCGTTTATAGCAAAATTTCTATTTGCCGTGTTAGCTGCTTGCACAATCGAGTAAGCGCAAAGTTATTTTGTCTTTTTGCATGCGTTAGGAGGCGTTAGTACTTTTTTGGGGTTTTATTCTGCATGGGGTCCAGTGGCGGTTGCTGCTAAACAGTTTTTGGGGGGGCGGCAAACACCCCCCCCCAGGTCCGCGCTCACCTCTCCACGGTGTCCCCGCACTCAGCCCTCCATAGCCCTCCCGCACACAGCCCTCCATAGCCCTCCCGCACACAGCCCTCCACGGTCCCCCCCGCACTCAGCTCTCCACGGTCCCCCCCCAACTCAGCCCTTAACAGGCCCCCGCACTCAGCCCTCCACGGTCTCCGCCGCACTCAGCCCTTCACGGTCCCCCCGCACTCAGCCCTTCACGGTCCCCCCGCGCTCAGCCCTCTACGGTCCCCCCGCACTCAGCCCTCCACGGTCCCCCCGCACTCAGCCCTCCGCGGTCCCCCCACACTCAGCCCCTCTGTGGCTTCCTCAGCTTCTCTTGCCGGCCAATCTGATCCGCCTCCTGTCCTGATTGGTCGGGAGGAGAAGCGGGAAGACAGTAGTGAATATTGATGTGCTTGTGTCACAAGTGGGTGGGTTTGGGGCGCAGAGCCCAACCTTTTTCAAGCCAGCTATAGCCTCAGGCTCTAATCATGTGGCTTGAAAAAAAAAAACTCATAGAAACCGATGAGTCCGGCGCCCCGCATGGAAACTAGGGGGGCGCCGCCCCTGCGCCCCTTATGGATCGGCCGCTCCAGGTGGGGTCCCCCTTACAATCCATACCAGACTCTTATCCTATGTAGGGTCCTGGTATAGGCGTTGAAGGGAATCCCCAGCCGCTTGTTTACAAACCAAACTAAGTGGCTGGGAACTGTCATTTACCAGCAATTTAAATTCAGGATTAATGGTACCACAACACACCACACATAAAGTATGTTACTGTACAGTGCATTTTGTTTCCTTTTTGTAAATGTTTCTTTAGCTTTAGTACATTATACAGGTGTGCGACTTCTCAGGCAGCTTTAGAGCATTCCCCATGCATGTTATTTGAAGAATGTTGTAATTTAAAGTGGTTGTAAACCCTTACATATACCCAGTGAAGTGACTATTCTAAGATAATACACAAAGATGTATCTTTGTACCTGTTTATCTTCAGTACCTTTTTCTCTACAGCCATTCAAATTGCAGAATATATACAGTATCTCTGAGCTTCAGAAGGCAGGGGGCTGGGAGCTAATATTAAACTCTGCAGAGCTCAGTGAGAGCTGATTGAAGGGAAGGGACACACCCCTCTGCACACAAGAACAGGCTGTGTGCTGCATAAGGATGAGCTCCGGCGTGTTCGCACAGCCCACGTGCAGAGCCCGCCAGGAAGTCGCACTGAGCTGCGCTAATCAAAGGCAGTGAGACATTGTCCCAATGCGCGGCTGCAGAGATCAGGAAATGTCTCACTGCCTGTGATTAGCGCAGCACAGCGCTGACTTCCTGGCGGGCTCTGCACGTGGGCTCTGCGAACACGCCGGAGCTCATCCTTAGTGCTGGAGCTCCTGCTCTTTTTTCTCTTTGTGTCAGAAAAACTTGTCAGATGTGACTTATGCAGATAGCAGAGGAAGAAGGCAGCAGAGAGAAATTACACTTATGCCCTGCACACACGATCGGACTTTCCGACAACAAAACCGTGGATTTTTGTTCGAAGGTTGTTGGCCCCAACTTGTCTTGCATACACACGGTCACACAAATGTTGGCCAACAATTATGAACGTGGGAAGGTGGTGACGTACAAGACGTACAACGAGCCGATAAAAAGGAAGTAGTCATGCGCCACCCTTTGGGCTCCTTCTGCTAATGTTGTGTTTGGTGAGCATTGATTCTGAGCATGCGTGAACTTTTGTGAGACGGACTGCTGTACACACGATCGGAAAGTCCGACAACAAAGTTTTGTTGGCCAAAAATTTGAGAACCTGCTAGCCGACATTTGTTGGCGGAAAGTCCAACAACAAATGTTCGATGGAGCATACACACGGTCGGACTTTCAGCCAACAAGCTCACAATCAACATTTCCCGTCGGAAAGTCCGATCGTGTGTATGCCGCATTAGTGTTCTGAACTGAGACAAGTACACACTATAGAAGGATATACTTTGTTCATATATTTAATATCTGAGGTGTACAACCACTTTAAGACTTTTTAAAAGTGCTCCACCCCACTGAACTGTAATTTAAAAAAATATATATCTTGCATTAGTACATGTTTTCTAGCAGTGTACAGCTCCCTGTGCCCTTTGTTTGACAATCCCTTTCCTATTAGCCTTAACCGGATTCCGCCCAAAATATGGTCGGATGACACTGCCCTCTTGTCGATCTGGGTGGACATCATGTGACGTCCTCCTGGATTGCGCAATGGTGCTATCTGTCACCGGCCGCGTCTATGGGACAAGGCCGAAGAGTGATCAGTGTACTGGCTTGTTGCCGGTACCATGTGACCGCGGTGACGAATCACAGCAGATCACATGACAGTTGTACACAATGGATGGCTTTCTTTCATGCCATCTAATGTGTCCAACTGTGTTGCTAGCTGTAATTGGTCAACTTCTAATAACCCGCCATGCCTCCTACTAAATACCTTGTACTGTCTACTTTCCAAAAATGGGTAATTTGAGGGGTATTTCTATTGTCCTGGCATTTTAGGGCCTCAAGAAATAAGATAGGCCACCAGTACGTCAGGATTGACCCATTTTCAGATATATACAATCATTTGTGGACTATAACTTTCCTACAGACTAAATAATATACACAGATTTGGGTTCTTTTCACCAAAGAAATGTAGAAGAACACATTTTGGGCTTAGTGTATGAATAAATATTTTTTTTTTTTCGAAATTGTCAGTCTTTTTTTTTTTTTTCTTTTGTTTAGCAAAAAAAAAAAAAAAACGGCGATTAAATACCACCAAAAGAAATCTCTATTTGTGTGAACAAAATGATACAAATTTCGTTTGGGTACAGTGTAGCATGACCGCGCAATTGTCATTCAAAGTGCGACAGCGGTGAAAGCTGAAAATTGGCCTGGGCAAGTAAAAATGCCTGGTATTGAAGTGGTTAAATATGGGTACAATTAATTTGCCGGATTTATCGTATTTCCCATTGACTTCAATAGGGTTTGGGATCATTATCAATTTCCACACCTTTAACTATTCAGCAAACTTCCCCAAAACCAAATCCAGGCATAATTGACTCATCTCTACTTGTCAGTACAAACAAACCCATCTAGCTCAAACATATACTGCTTATGTTTAAAAAATATATTCAGTTATGTACAGTGTCTTGAAAAAGTATTCATACCCCTTGAAATTTTCCACATTTTGTCACGTTACAACCAAAAACCTAAATGTATTTTATTGTGATTTTATGTGATAGACCAACACAAAGTGGCACATAATTGTGAAGTGGAAGGAAAATGAAAAATGGTTTGCCAAATTTTTTACAAATAAATATGTTAAAAGTATGGCGTGCATTTGTATTCAGCCCCCTTTATTGTGATACCCCTAACTAAAATCTAGTGGAACCAAATGCCTTTTAGAAGTCGCCTAATTAGTAAATAGAGTCCACCGCTGTGAGATTTAATCTCAGTATAAATACAGCTGTTCTGTGAATCCCTCAGAGGTTTGTTACAGAACCTTAGTGAACAAACAGCATCATGAAGGCCAAGGAACACACCAGACAGGTCAGGGATAAAGTTGTGGAGAAGTTTAAAGCAGGGTTAGGTTTTAAAAAATATCCCAAGCTTTGAACAGCTCACTGAGCACCGTTCAATCCATCATCCAAAATGGAAAGAGTATGGCACAACTACAAACCTAACAAGACACGACCGTCCACCTAAGCTGACAGACTGGGCAAGGAGAGCATTAATCAGAAGCAGCCAAGAGGCCCATAGTAACTCTGGAGGGGCTGCAGAGATCCACAGCTCAGGTGGGAGAATCTGTCCACAGGACAACTATTAGTCGTGTTCTCCACAAATCTGGCCTTTATGGAAGAGTGGCAAGAAGAAAGACATTGTTGAAAGAAAGCCATACGAAGTCCCATTTGCAGTTTGCGAGAAGCCATATGGGGGACACAGCAAACATGTGGAAGAAGGTCTTCTGGTCTGAGGAGACCAAAATTGAACTTTTTGGCCTAACAACAAAACACAATGTGTGGCGGAAAACTAACACTGCACATCACCCCGAACACACCATCCCCATTGTGAAACATGGTGGCAGCATCATGTTGTGGAGATTTTTTTCTTCAGCAGGGACAGGAAAGCTGGTCAGAGTTGATGGGAAGATGGATGGAGCCAAATACAGGGCAATCTTAGAAGAAAACCTGTTAGTCTGCAAAAGATTCAAGACTGGGGGGGTTCACCTTCCAGCAGGACAACAACCCTAAACATACAGCCAGAGCTACAATGGAATGGTTTGGATCAAAACATATTCATGTGTTAGCATGGCCCAGTCAAAGTTCAGACCTAAATCCAATTGAGAATCTGTGGCAAGACTTGAAAATTGCTGTTCACAGACACTCTCCATCCAATCTGACAGAGCTTGAGCTATTTTGCAAACAAGAATGGGCAAAAATGTTACTCTCTAGATGTGCAAAGCTGGTAGAGACATCCCCAAAAAGACTTGTGGCCAGTGAAAGGAGGTTCTACAAAGTATTGACTCAGGGGTGCCGAATACAAATGTACACCACACTTTTCACATATTTATTTGTAAAAAAATTTGAAAAAATGTATAATTTTCCTTCCACTTCACAATTATGTGCCACTTTGTGTTGGTCTATCACATAAAATTCCAATAAATACATTTACATTTTTGGTTGTAACATGACAAAATGTGGAAAATTTCAAGGGGTATGAATACTTTTTCAAGGAACTGTATTAGGGCTGAGTCATACCCTAGCAGTGCATTAACGTGCAATAGAATACGTTATGCATTGGGTTAAGGCAGCCCATTACTTATAATTAGGTTTCTAACACACCACAACAAGTCATAAATTTCATATGACCCATTTTGGAAATGTAGCTGTTGCGCGCTGTGTGTTGGGGTGCCATTCACGATAAATAACAGTGCAATGCACTACACATAAAAAAAAAGTGTGTTGCCATGCATTGCATCCTCAGTAAACGGTGAAAGTGTTTATTGATCCATTCAGTAACCAATGAAGATGCTTTCCCTGTTTATTGAATGGATCAATAGATGCTTTCACTGTTTTATGCTTTTTTTGTTTATTTTTTTTTGCGTCCTTCATTGCAATTTGTAAACTGCAGCCGTTGCTATTTATTCAGAATGTGGGCATTCGAATGCTTGTTATCCCCTTAGGAATTTCTGTAGCTTGTACGGGATATACAGTAATGGTATATGCGACCATCTTTACCATATTGGGGGGAACTTGTTGTTTGTATGTGTGGTTTTAACTGATTTTATAGGTTAGGTTGCTTTCTTTTTTAATACTAATAAAGGTATATAGAGGTATAAGTGAATGTATTGGTGGTGCTTGTATATTTTTTTTTTCTTTGTTGCATGCAAACAGCGGTAAATAACAAATCTTCTCCCTAGGCCTGTAAATCAATAGACATCTAAGCATCTCATGGAAAAATTTTATCCCAGACCTCTAGGCCATATGACCACAGCAAAGCTTTAATCAGTTCCACTGCTTAAGTCTCTGACCTGCATGCTTATATAACATTGAAAATAAATACTCCAACAGACCAGAATTTCATAACCATTCCATGGATAAACATTTAGTGTTAAAAACCCAGTTTAAAGAGAATTAGTCAAGATCTCATCTGCTCAATGTATTGAGCAGCATCACAGCATGTCCTCAGCACACAAATCATGCATTTTAGATTGCAACCTGGTCTCTGATCTAAGCTAAAATTAAAGAATAACCTATGCTAAATGTTTTTTTTTATTTTGGGTAGATTGGGGAGCGTTAGAATCTCAGTCAGTTTTTTATTGCTTGTATTGTGATATGGAGGAGGCACAATGGACATGTGGGTAAAAGAATTGTTCTGTTTGGATGTATCCCAAATGTAGGTATGGGTTTACTGGGAGCTCTCTGGTCATACAGGAGCTTCTGAAGGGGTTCATGTACAAATGCACTATATTACCAAAATTACTGGGACACCTGCCTTTACACGCACATGGACTTTAATGGAATCCCTGTCTTAGTCTGTAGGGTTCAATATTGATTTGACCCTCACTTTACAGCTCTAACAGCTTCAACTCTTCTGGGAAGGCCGTCCACAAGGTTTAGAAGTGTGTCTATGGGAATGTTTGACCATTCTTCCAGAAGCGCATTTGTGAGGTCAGGCACTGATGTTGGACGTGAAGGCCTGGCTCGCAGTCTTCACTCTAATTTAGCCTAAAGGTATTCTATCGGGTTGAGGTCAGGACTCTGTGCAGGTCAGTCAAGTTCCTCCACCCCAAACTCGCTCATCCATGTCTTTATGGACCTTGCTTTTCATTTGGTGGAGGGGGGATTATGGTGTGGGGTTGGGCTTTGCCCCTTAGTTCCAGTGAAGGGAACTCTTAAGGCTTCGGCATACCAAGACATTTTGGACAATTTCATGCTCCCAACAGTTTGGGGATGGCCCCTTCCTGTTCCAACATCACTGCGTACCAGTGTACAAAGCAAGGTCCATAAAGACATGGATAAGCGAGTTTGGGGTGGAGGAACTTGACTGGCCTGCACAAAGTCCTGACCTCAACCCGATAGAACACCTTTGGGATGAATAAGAGCGGAGACTGCGAGCCAGGCCTTCTTGTCCAACGTCAGCGCCTGACTGTCAGAAACCATGAATCCGACTGTGACAGAAGTACAGTTAAATCTCACTTGTTTAATAATAATAAAAAAAAGGTAAACAGAGTAAACGTAATCAAAACATAGCCAGAGTTCAGGAACCGGAACAGATAGTCAGACAAGCCAAAACGTCAGGGAGCCAGAGATGAGCGTAGTAGAACAGCAAGCAGGATCTGGAGCCAGAAGGAATGTCAGCCAAGCAAGTCTCTAACAGGAACACAGGAGAGCGTCTCTAGAGATGTGACCAAGGTAAAGGCAGAGATCATGTGGGCTGCATGTCTTAAGTAGGCAGGACTGACGAGCAGGATATCATCAGCAAGTGAGTCACTGTGGAGAGATGGGAGCTGGCAATTAGCCAACAGCTGAGCAGCCAGCTCAGAGAAGGGAGGGCTGAGCCCAGGCCTGACAGTACTACCTCCTCAATGACCCCTCTCCTTCGAAGGACCACCAGGCTTGAGGCGAAAATGTCTATGGAAATCACGGGGGAGGACAGGGGCATGTACGTTCGAGGATGAGACCCAAGAGCATTCCTTCGGACCGTACCGTTTCCAATGCACCAGGGACTGTATGCGCCTACCGGAGTCAACAATGAATTGTACTTCATACTCCTCATGGCTCTTAACCTGTACAGGGTGAGGACGAGGCACCGAGGTGGTAAAGCGGTTGCAGACCAAAGGTTTTAATAAGGAGACATGAAATACATTTGAGATCCGCATATTAGAAAGAAGGTCTAATGCATAAGCCACTGGGTTAATCCTGCGAAGAGTACGAAAGCCCCAATAAACCGAGGTGCGAACTTCAGAGAGGGAACACGAAGTCGAAGGTTGCGAGATGACAGCCAGACCCTGTCCCCAACCTGGTAGGAAGGCGCAGGCAGGCGTCTGCGTCAGCATGGAGTCTGTACCTATCATTAGCATGTCGCAAAGCCTCCTGGACTTGTGCCCAAGTAGAATAGAGACCACGGAGATGCTCCTCTAAAGCAGGAATACTCTGTGGCACAAATGGGTCAGGCAACATGGAAGGTTGGAAACTATAGTTCGCCATAAACAGGGACAATCGGGAAGCAGAATTCAAGGCACTATTGTGAGCAAACTCCGCCCACGATAAGAGGTCCGACCAGTTGTTATGATGGTCAGAAATATAGCAAAGTAGGAATTGCTCCAAGGACTGATTGGCTTGTTCTGCGGCCCCATTAGACTGCGGGTGATACGCAGAGGAGAAAGCAAGCTGAATTCCCAACTGTGCACAAAGGCTCGCCAGAACTGGGACACAAACTGACTACCCCTGTCGAAATCACCTTGGTAGCCCATGTAAGCGAAAGATCTCCTGAGCAAAAATGGATGCCAGTTTATTAAAAGTGGGCAATTTCTTAAGTGGAATACAATGAGACATTTTCGAGAACCAGTCAACCACCATCATGATAACTGTGTTGCCCTGGGAGTTGGGTAACTCCACAAAGAAATCCATAGACAGGTGGGTCCAGGGCCTCTCTCCATTGGGTATGGGTTGTAGGAGGCCCACTGGAAGGTGTCGTGGAGTCTTACTTTGAGCACACACGGAACAGGCAGCTACGAAGGCAGTTATATCGGCACGTAGACTCGGCCACCAGAAATGTTGGGAAGTGACCCAAAAGAGTTGATTCCTCCCAGGGTGGCCAGCAGCCTTGGGCGAATGGTAAGTCTGGAGCATGGCAGTACGGAGACTCTCTGGGACAAATCAGTGGTCACAACGTTTCTCAGGAGGAGCATGAACCTGAGCAGCAAGAATTTTGTCACCCAAAGGAGAATTGAGACTGGTGCGAACCGTAGCCAGAATACGATCAGGTGGAATCACAGGAACCGACTCCATCTTGGAAGTGGAGAAAAATTGTCCTGACAGTTTCAGCCCTTACATTCTTAGTACCAGGTAAGAATGAGACAATGTAATTGAAACTAGACAGGAAAAGAGCCCAGCGCGCCCTTCTGGGAGAGAGGCGTTTAGCCTCAGACAAGAATGTGAGATGCTTATGGTCAGTAAGAATGAGATCCGGCAAAGTGGTACCTTTGAGGAGATGTCTCCATTCTTTCAGGGCTTAAATGATCGCTAACAGCTCTCTGTCACCAATCTCGTACTTGCACTTCACAGGTGACAATTTCTTGGAAAAGTAGCCACAAGGATGGATAGCACTCTCAGAGGTAGGACGTTGCGACAGAAGGGCGCCAACTCCAGTCTCAGAAGCATCAACCACAAAGATAAACGTAGGTAACGTAGGATCAGGATGTACCAACACAGGAACAGTAACAAAGGCAGCCTTGAGACTCTCAAAGGCCTTAATGGACTCCGGAGACCAACACTGTATTTTACCGTCCTTTCTGGTCATATCAGTCAGGGGCTTGACCAGAGGCGAGAAGTTACGAATAAACTTCCGATAATAGTTGGCAAAGCCAAGAAAATGTTGCAGAGGACGTAAACCCACGGGTCGGGGCCCCTGTAGGACTGCTGAAAGTTTCTCTGGGTCCATCAAAAAACCAGTGAAAATAACACAACCCAGGAATTTAACCTGTTCACGATGGAATTCGCACTTCTCCAATTTACAATAAAGATTGTTCTCTCTTAGTTTCTGAAGCACACGACAGACATCTGTGTGGTGGCTCTCCAGGGACTTGGAAAATATGAGGATATCATCGAGATAAACCACCACACATAACTGCAACAAATCTCGGAGGACATCGTTAAGAAATTCCTGGAGGCCAAAAGGCATTACGAGGTACTCATAATGGCCTTTTCTGGTATTAAACGCAGTTTTCCACTCGTCACCCTCCTTAATTCTCACAAGATTGTATGCCCCTCTCAAATCAAGCTTTGTGAAAACCATTGCTCCCTTGAGGCAGTCAAATAACTCCGTAATCAACAGAATCAGACAGGCATTTTTAATTGTGAAACAATTGACACCCCTATAATCAATACAAGATCTCAGTTAACCACTCTTCTCAGCAGGAGACGAGGATTTGCAGATGAAATCACGAGAAAGTACGTCTGTAACATACTCTTCCATGGCCTTATCCTCCAAGACCGACAAAGGGTAAACCCGGCTACGAGGGGGTGTGGCACCAGGTTGAAGGTCAATGGCGCAATTATACGACCGGTGTGGAGACAAACTACCGGCTTGACCTTTGTCAAAGACATCGCTAAAATCGCGGTACTCATCCGGCAGGGAGGAGAGAGAAGAAGTGCACAGGCTACCTTCTGGAAGCATGTGTTACTGCATTGTTGCGACCAGGAGAGAACCTCAGCACAGAGCCAATCAAAATAGGGGTTGTGCCTCTGTAACCAAGGATAACCAACAACCAGCTGAAACTTAGGTGAGGAAATAACTTGGAATTGGATCATCTCATGGTGAAGAGCCCCAGTCACATGGGCAGGCTGTAAAGGTCTCCCATCAAGAGCGTTCGGACGTTCCCTGGATGGGTAGCACAAGACTTCAAAAAGTGACCTGCCTGGCCACAATAAAGGCACAATCTCTCCCTCCTCTTAAGGGTCCTCTCATCCGCAGAGACACACGTGAAGCCAAAGTGCATTGGTTTATCTTCACTGACCGACTCGGTACCAGGAGGCATGGGTGGTGAGGGAAGCAAGGCTGGGACTGTAAAGCTCGGAGACAAATATACAGGAAGCATCCGCTAACGCTCCTTAAAAGAGATTCTTTCTCTGAGTCTGGAGTCAATGAGGTTAGCAAACGCGATCAAATTCTCCAGCTCAGTGGGTATATCTCAGGCTGTTATCTCATCCTTGATGGTATCCGAGAGACCATGAGAAAAAGCAGCCATGAGGGCCTCATTGTTCCAAGCAACCTCTGCTGCCAGAGTACGGAATTCAATGGCGTAATTGGCAACAGTTCTCGTACTTTGTTTGATGGACATGAGGCACTTGTCAGCAGAAGCGGAGCATGCGGGTACGTCAAATACCCTTTTAAAAGAAGTCACAAACTCAGAGTAACTCAAGACAACAGGTTTTTGCGCCTCCCATGAAGTATTTGCCCAGGCCAAGGCTCTCTCAGAAAGCAAGGATATCATGAAACCTACTTTGCTTTTGTCCGTGGGAAAGGCCTGGGGCAGCATCTCAAAGTATATCTCAACCTGGTTGAGAAACCTTCTGCATTGGACTGGATCGCCCCCAAATTGCTGGGGAAGTGAAGTGGAACCAGACATACCTCTTATAGAGGTGATTTCACAACACCTCAAAAGAAATAAAAAAATAAATCAGTGTAGTTCAGCAAAAACAATCAACATTAAAATCAAAAACAAGTGAAAAAAATATAATAAATAAAATATTACTAAAAAAAAAGACTCTGTTAATAAATTCCTCTGTAAATAGTTCAGGTGTAGATAATTCAGCAACCAGTGAAAGAAACAATGTGTCAATCCTCTATCAGTTAAATTGCCTGGTCACCTCTGAGTAAAAGAAAAAAAGACCAATATCGCCTCACATCTAGACCAGGCAGCTCTACTCCTTACGAGGTGTTATAGTGCTGGCTGTAACTCCCCCATAGGAATGCCCACAAATTGGGCTTAAGCACAGGGTAGAGTTGCAGCCAGAACAGCCAATAAGGCTACATTCACACTATGTGTGGTAACTGGCATTTTTCTGCACTGGATCAACACCAGTCACCACATGGGTACAAAGAAAATAACTGCAGTCATATTGCATTTTTTTGCAACGGCTCCTACTGCTATCAATATGCCCAATGAAGAGCCGATGCTCTCATGCATGTTGCTGGATTGGATCTTGGTAAGGGTGGGGGGGGGGGGGGGGGGGTCCTGCAGCAGAGATGGTTTTTCTACCTTTATGCAAAGAATGCATTAGGGTAAAAAGCCTTGAGGCTTTAAAATCACATTTATGTGTAGGCCACCATCTAAAACGTGTCAGCATGATCCCTTTTGTAACTCCGCTCAATAAGTTGAGGAGGCGACCTAAATATTTCATTAGATTTAATTTCCTAAATGAGAAGTGCTTTCCTTTCACTCTGCTGATGGTGCAGTCCTGAGAATCTCTACAGTGAGGTTGCCCTATAGCAGGGGGTCCTCAAACTTTTTAGACAGGGGGCCAGTTCACGGTCCCTCAGACTGTTGGGGGGCCGCACTATAGTTTAAAAAAAAATATGAACTAATTCCTATGCACACATCTTTTTTGTAGTGCAAAAGAATAAAAGAATGAATAATAAATAATATATATAGGAAATGGACAGGGGGACAGAGGGATGGACAGGGGGACAGAGGGGTGGACAGGGGGACAGTGGGGTGGACAGAGGGGTGGACAGGGGGACAGAGGGGGGGACAGTGGGGTGGACAGGGGGACAGTGGGGTGGACAGGGGGACAGTGGGGGGGACAGGGGGACAGTGGGGGGGACAGTGGGGTGGACAGAGGGGGGACAGGGGGACAGTGTGGTGGACAGAGGGGGGACAGTGGGGTGGACAGGGGGACAGTGGGGTGGACAGAGGGGTGGACAGGGGGACGGTGGGGTGGACAGAGGGGGGACGGGGGGACGGTGGGGTGGACAGAGGGGGGACAGGGGGTGGACAGGGGGACAGTGGGGTGGACAGGGGGACAGTGGGGTGGACAGAGGGGGGACAGTGGGGTGGACAGAGGGGGGACAGTGGGGTGGACAGAGGGGGGACAGTGGGGTGGACAGAGGGGGGACAGTGGGGTGGACAGAGGGGGGACAGTGGGGTGGACAGAGGGGGGACAGTGGGGTGGACAGAGGGGGGACAGTGGGGTGGACAGAGGGGGGACAGTGGGGTGGACAGAGGGGGGACAGTGGGGTGGACAGAGGGGGGACAGTGGGGTGGACAGAGGGGGGACAGTGGGGTGGACAGAGGGGGGACAGTGGGGTGGACAGAGGGGTGGACAGTGGGGTGGACAGTGGGGTGGACAGTGGGGTGGACAGTGGGGTGGACAGTGGGGTGGACAGTGGGGTGGACAGTGGGGTGGACAGTGGGGTGGACAGAGGGGTGGACAGTGGGGTGGACAGTGGGGTGGACAGAGGGGTGGACAGAGGGGTGGACAGTGGGGTGGACAGTGGGGTGGACAGTGGGGTGGACAGTGGGGTGGACAGAGGGGTGGACAGAGGGGTGGACAGTGGGGTGGACAGAGGGGTGGACAGAGGGGTGGACAGTGGGGTGGACAGTGGGGTGGACAGAGGGGTGGACAGTGGGGTGGACAGAGGGGTGGACAGAGGGGTGGACAGAGGGGGGACAGTGGGGTGGACAGAGGGGGGACAGTGGGGTGGACAGAGGGGGGACAGTGGGGTGGACAGAGGGGGGACAGTGGGGTGGACAGGGGGACAGTGGGGGGGACAGTGGGGGGGACAGTGGGGTGGACAGGGGGACAGAGGGGTGGACAGGGGGACAGACAGGGGGACAGTGGGGTGGACAGGGGGACAGTGGGGTGGACAGGGGGACAGAGGGGTGGACAGGGGGACAGACAGGGGGACAGTGGGGTGGACAGGGGGACAGTGGGGTGGGCAAGGGGACAGAGGGGTGGACAGGGGGACAGACAGGGGGGTGGACAGGGGGACAGGGGGGTGGACAGGGGGACAGAGAGGTGGACAGGGGGACAGGGGGGTGGACAGGGGGACAGGGGGGTGGACAGGGGGACAGGGGGGTGGACAGGGGGACAGAGGGGTGGACAGGGGGACAGTGGGGGGGGGAAGTGGGACAGAGGGGTGGACAGAGGGGTGGACAGGGGGACAGAGAGGTGGACAGAGGGGTGGACAGGGGGGTGGACAGGGGGACAGAGAGGTGGACAGGGGGACAGTGGGGTGGACAGGGGGACAGTGGGGTGGACAGGGGGACAGTGGGGTGGACAGGGGGACAGTGGGGTGGACAGGGGGACACAGGGGTGGACAGAGGGGGGACAGTGGGGTGGACAGAGGGGGGACAGTGGGGTGGACAGAGGGGGGACAGTGGGGTGGACAGAGGGGGGACAGTGGGGTGGACAGAGGGGGGGCAGTGGGATGGACAGGGGGACAGTGGGATGGACAGTGGGGTGGACAGGGGGACAGTGGGATGGACAGAGGGGTGGACAGGGGGACAGTGGGGTGGACAGGGGGACAGTGGGATGGACAGAGGGGTGGACAGGGGGACAGAGGGGTGGACAGGGGGACAGTGGGGTGGACAGGGGGACAGTGGGGTGGACAGAGGGGGGACAGTGGGGTGGACAGAGGGGGGACAGGGGGTGGACAGGGGGACAGTGGGGTGGACAGGGGGACAGTGGGGTGGACAGGGGGACAGTGGGGTGGACAGGGGGACAGTGGGGTGGACAGGGGGACAGTGGGGTGGACAGGGGGACAGTGGGGTGGACAGGGGGACAGTGGGATGGACAGGGGGACAGTGGGATGGACAGAGGGGTGGACAGGGGGACAGTGGGGTGGACAGGGGGACAGTGGGGTGGACAGTGGGGGGGACAGTGGGGTGGACAGTGGGGGGGACAGTGGGGACAGTGGGGTGGACAGAGGGGGGACAGTGGGGTGGACAGAGGGGTGGACAGAGGGGGGACAGTGGGGTGGACAGAGGGGGGACAGTGGGGTGGACAGAGGGGGGACAGTGGGGTGGACAGAGGGGGGACAGTGGGGTGGACAGAGGGGGGACAGTGGGGTGGACAGAGGGGGGACAGTGGGGTGGACAGAGGGGGGACAGTGGGGTGGACAGAGGGGGGACAGTGGGGGGGACAGTGGGGGGGACAGTGGGGGGGACAGTGGGGGGGACAGGGGGACAGAGGGATGGACAGTGGGGTGGACAGGGGGACAGAGGGGTGGACAGGGGGACAGACAGGGGGACAGTGGGGTGGACAGGGGGACAGTGGGGTGGACAGGGGGACAGTGGGGTGGACAGGGGGACAGTGGGGTGGACAGGGGGACAGTGGGGGGGACAGTGGGGTGGGCAGGGGGACAGAGGGGTGGACAGGGGGACAGACAGGGGGACAGTGGGGTGGACAGGGGGACAGTGGGGTGGGCAGGGGGACAGAGGGGTGGACAGGGGGACAGTGGGGTGGACAGGGGGACAGTGGGGTGGACAGGGGGACAGTGGGGTGGACAGGGGGACAGTGGGGTGGACAGGGGGACAGTGGGGTGGACAGGGGGACAGTGGGGTGGACAGGGGGACAGTGGGGTGGACAGGGGGACAGTGGGATGGACAGGGGGACAGTGGGATGGACAGAGGGGTGGACAGGGGGACAGTGGGGTGGACAGGGGGACAGTGGGGTGGACAGGGGGACAGTGGGGTGGACAGTGGGGGGGACAGTGGGGTGGACAGTGGGGGGGACAGTGGGGACAGTGGGGTGGACAGAGGGGGGACAGTGGGGTGGACAGAGGGGGGACAGTGGGGTGGACAGAGGGGTGGACAGAGGGGGGACAGTGGGGTGGACAGAGGGGGGACAGTGGGGTGGACAGAGGGGGGACAGTGGGGTGGACAGAGGGGGGACAGTGGGGTGGACAGAGGGGGGACAGTGGGGTGGACAGAGGGGGGACAGTGGGGTGGACAGAGGGGGGACAGTGGGGTGGACAGAGGGGGGACAGTGGGGGGGACAGTGGGGGGGACAGTGGGGGGGACAGAGGGGTGGACAGGGGGACAGAGGGATGGACAGTGGGGTGGACAGGGGGACAGAGGGGTGGACAGGGGGACAGACAGGGGGACAGTGGGGTGGACAGGGGGACAGTGGGGTGGACAGGGGGACAGTGGGGTGGACAGGGGGACAGTGGGGTGGACAGGGGGACAGTGGGGGGGACAGTGGGGTGGACAGGGGGACAGTGGGGTGGACAGGGGGACAGTGGGATGGACAGGGGGACAGTGGGATGGACAGGGGGACAGTGGGATGGACAGAGGGGTGGACAGGGGGACAGTGGGGTGGACAGGGGGACAGTGGGGTGGACAGTGGGGGGGACAGTGGGGTGGACAGTGGGGGGGACAGTGGGGACAGTGGGGTGGACAGAGGGGGGACAGTGGGGTGGACAGAGGGGGGACAGTGGGGTGGACAGAGGGGTGGACAGAGGGGGGACAGTGGGGTGGACAGAGGGGGGACAGTGGGGTGGACAGAGGGGGGACAGTGGGGTGGACAGAGGGGGGACAGTGGGGTGGACAGAGGGGGGACAGTGGGGTGGACAGAGGGGGGACAGTGGGGTGGACAGAGGGGGGACAGTGGGGGGGACAGTGGGGGGGACAGTGGGGGGGACAGTGGGGGGGACAGGGGGACAGAGGGATGGACAGTGGGGTGGACAGGGGGACAGAGGGGTGGACAGGGGGACAGACAGGGGGACAGTGGGGTGGACAGGGGGACAGTGGGGTGGACAGGGGGACAGTGGGGTGGACAGGGGGACAGTGGGGTGGACAGGGGGACAGTGGGGTGGACAGGGGGACAGTGGGGGGGACAGTGGGGTGGGCAGGGGGACAGAGGGGTGGACAGGGGGACAGACAGGGGGACAGTGGGGTGGACAGGGGGACAGTGGGGTGGGCAGGGGGACAGAGGGGTGGACAGGGGGACAGTGGGGTGGACAGGGGGACAGTGGGGTGGACAGGGGGACAGTGGGGTGGACAGGGGGACAGTGGGGTGGACAGGGGGACAGTGGGGTGGACAGGGGGACAGTGGGGTGGACAGGGGGACAGTGGGGTGGACAGGGGGACAGTGGGATGGACAGGGGGACAGTGGGATGGACAGAGGGGTGGACAGGGGGACAGTGGGGTGGACAGGGGGACAGTGGGGTGGACAGGGGGACAGTGGGGTGGACAGTGGGGGGGACAGTGGGGTGGACAGTGGGGGGGACAGTGGGGACAGTGGGGTGGACAGAGGGGGGACAGTGGGGTGGACAGAGGGGGGACAGTGGGGTGGACAGAGGGGTGGACAGAGGGGGGACAGTGGGGTGGACAGAGGGGGGACAGTGGGGTGGACAGAGGGGGGACAGTGGGGTGGACAGAGGGGGGACAGTGGGGTGGACAGAGGGGGGACAGTGGGGTGGACAGAGGGGGGACAGTGGGGTGGACAGAGGGGGGACAGTGGGGGGGACAGTGGGGGGGACAGTGGGGGGGACAGAGGGGTGGACAGGGGGACAGAGGGATGGACAGTGGGGTGGACAGGGGGACAGAGGGGTGGACAGGGGGACAGACAGGGGGACAGTGGGGTGGACAGGGGGACAGTGGGGTGGACAGGGGGACAGTGGGGTGGACAGGGGGACAGTGGGGTGGACAGGGGGACAGTGGGGGGGACAGTGGGGTGGGCAGGGGGACAGAGGGGTGGACAGGGGGACAGACAGGGGGACAGTGGGGTGGACAGGGGGACAGTGGGGTGGGCAGGGGGACAGAGGGGTGGACAGGGGGACAGACAGGGGGGTGGACAGGGGGACAGAGAGGTGGACAGGGGGACAGGGGGGTGGACAGGGGGACAGGGGGGTGGACAGGGGGACAGAGGGGTGGACAGGGGGACAGAGGGGTGGACAGGGGGACAGTGGGGTGGACAGTGGGGTGGACAGGGGGACAGTGGGGTGGACAGGGGGACAGTGGGGGGGGGGAAGTGGGACAGTGGGGGGGGACAGAGAGGTGGACAGGGGGACAGAGGGGTGGACAGGGGGACAGAGGGGTGGACAGGGGGACAGAGGGGTGGACAGGGGGACAGTGGGGGGGACAGTGGGGTGGGCAGGGGGACAGAGGGGTGGACAGGGGGACAGACAGGGGGACAGTGGGGTGGACAGGGGGACAGTGGGGTGGGCAGGGGGACAGACAGGGGGACAGTGGGGTGGACAGGGGGACAGAGGGGTGGACAGGGGGACAGACAGGGGGGTGGACAGGGGGACAGAGAGGTGGACAGGGGGACAGGGGGGTGGACAGGGGGACAGGGGGGTGGACAGGGGGACAGAGGGGTGGACAGGGGGACAGAGGGGTGGACAGGGGGACAGTGGGGTGGACAGTGGGGTGGACAGGGGGACAGTGGGGTGGACAGGGGGACAGTGGGGGGGGGGGAAGTGGGACAGTGGGGGGGGACAGAGAGGTGGACAGGGGGACAGAGGGGTGGACAGGGGGACAGAGGGGTGGACAGGGGGACAGAGAGGTGGACAGAGGGGTGGACAGAGGTGGACAGGGGGACAGGGGGGTGGACAGGGGGGTGGACAGGGGGACAGAGAGGTGGACAGGGGGACAGTGGGGTGGACAGTGGGGTGGACAGGGGGACACAGGGGTGGACAGAGGGGGGACAGGGGGGTGGACAGAGGGGGGACAGTGGGGTGGACAGAGGGGGGACAGTGGGGTGGACAGAGGGGGGACAGTGGGGTCCTCACTTGTTCGTAGGCTGTTGCTTGAAGCCTCTGCTCTCTCTGTCACTCTTCGCGCCTCCTGTCTCACTCTCCGTGCGGGACTGTGCTGGGAACTACACTTCCCAGCATGCAGCGCGGCACACGGAGCCCTCCATTACTGGTGTGGGGGAGGCGGCTTGAGCAGAGCGGAGCGGAGTGGATATGCTCCCTGCCGAAGCCGAGCCGACCTGGCCCCGGCCCGAGCCTGGATTGTCGGGAATCCGGCCCTGGGTGGATTGGGCCGGATAAATGTCCTCGGCGGGCCGCATGTGGCCCGCGGGCCGTAGTTTGAGGACCCCTGTTTAGTATTGTTTTTAAAGCCTTCACTAACATGTAGAGTACCTAATTCCAAAATGTGTGGTACAGTAGCCTTTAGCGTTCAGAGCTTAGTGGTGTAGTACCACTGTTTAACCTGGCTCAAGGCTACGCTCCCACTTTTCGCATTTTTGGATAAATAAAAAATATATAGTTTTTGGTTTTGAGTCCAAATTGACTAGCCAGATTTCAGGAGAACTCAATGTCCAATCCGACATTGGCTCCTCAATGATGGCCACTGGGAGCCCAGTACAGAGGACAAGTTAATCCTCAGTACGATTACCCTAGCACCAGAGATGAGCAGCGATCAGATAATTGCTGGGTTGACTTCTGGCACTAATCCAAAAAAAGTGAGTGTTCAGTTGATCGCCATCTCACTCAAACCTTGTCACCCACTTAAGCAGTATCACCGCTCAGCAGCATGCCACACAGCAGCACACTTCTACATGCCAACATCTACACCTGTAGCATTCGTGCAATTTCTGACTGTTCCCTTGAGTAAGTCTGCAGGCAATCTACTGTATCATTGCATGTAATAAATATTTTGTGTAGCCCATTGATGATGATAGGCGCCACAGTTAAGACTTTCCAGAGTAATGGAAAACATCTTCACTTGACTCCCAATGCTTTTTCCTGGCTACAAACCATACACCATCTGAATTGGTGATGTGGGGTCTAGTGACACCAGAATGAACTAAGACTATAAGGCAAGGTACTTCAACCCACAACAAGCCTTGACATCAGTGGAAGTAACATATGAGACATTCCTGACTTTTTTTTAAAGGGGGAAAGTTCTGGAGAGGTCACATTCATCCTTGCTCTGCTGCTTCTTGGGTTACTAACCAGGAACAAGTATGCACATGTTTAACTGGCTGCACACTTGTTGGGAGTCAGTGATTCACTAACTATTGAAGCTGACATCCCTGAAAAATTCCACCTTTCAAAACAAGTCAGTCATATCTGCTCACATACTTCTATCCTGTGAAGTTCTCTGAAAAGGAAACCTGTACTATTGAGCACTGCTAATATTCTGTTTTTAAAATGCATGTCCTCTGGCTGTCATGCTGATCCAGTAGTTACAGTACTTTCTAAGGGTGCACTCACAACGGTGTATGGACCATTGCCGAGCCCCCCGTGGTAGTTTTGACGGGGACTGCTTCCACTTGCACTTAGACTGCCTAGCCGATTGAAGCAGAAATACCACCAATCGCAACCTCTTGGGACACGTCACAGGACCATTGACAGAGTGTGGCTCACACATGCATGGTAGGGAGCTGGCTGTGAAGCCACAATGGAGTCACAGCTGGATTCCCACTGTCAACCTGGTGGCTCCAGAGACTTGAAGAACTGGCCCGGCTGAAGACAGTGCTGGATCCCTGGAATATCAGTGTTTTTTGCATCAAAATCAGCAGCTACAGTATTTGTTGCTGCTGACTTTTTTAAAAAAACATTTAATGGAATTTTCTCTTTAACCACCTCCTACCCGGCCACTGCACATATATACGGCTGGATGGGTGCTTCCTTCTTCTGAGTGGATGTCCAGGAACGTCCCTCAGAAGGAGGGAGATCGCGCGTGCCCGCGCAGCAGCGCGATCCCGATGCGCTCGTGTCACCCAGACATGGCGCATCTCCGATCGGCAGGAGGGCTCTGTGTTCAATCAGAGCCATCATGTGATGTAAATAGAGTGCCGGTTGCTAGGCGATCGGCTCTCCTCTCCTCACACGGAAGTTGTCAGTGAGGAGAGGAGAGCAGATCGCTGCAGCCGGCCGGTGATCAGTGAATATGAGCTGTTTTTTACAGCTTTTTACACATAGTGTCCCCACACAATGTCCCCAAAATAGTGTCCCCAAAACAATGTCACCACACACATGTCCCCACCAGTGTTAATTAAAACATTTAAAACATTTTAGTCGACTAATTGAATATTATTTTAGTCGACTAAAATACGACTAAAACTAAAACAACTGAAAGGACTAAAATACGTCTAAAACTAAAATGGCACTTTAGTCAAAAGACTAATGTCGCGTACACACGATCGGACTTTCCGACGTAAAATGTGCGATCGAAGCTTGTTGTCGGAAATTCTGACCGTGTGTAGGCTCTATCGGACAGTTTCCATCGGAATTTCCGTCGCACAAAATTTGACAACTGCTTCTCAAATTTTCCGACAACAAAATCCTTTTGCGTAAATTCCGATCGTGTGTACACAATTCCGACGCAAAAAGTGCCTCACATGCTCAGAATCAAGCAGAAGAGCCGCACTGGCTATTGAACGTCATTTTTCTCGGCTCGTCGTACGTGTTGTACGTCACCACGTGCTTGACGTTCGCAATTTCCGATAAGATTTGTGTGACCGTGTGTATGCAAGACAAGTTTGAGACAACATCCGTCGGAAAAAATCAATGGATTTTGTTGACTAAGACTAATGCCCCGTACACGCGGTCGGACATTGATCGGACATTCTGACAACAAAATCCATGGATTTTTTCCAAAGGATGTTGGCTCAAACTTGTCTTGCATACACACGGTCACATTCTGAACGTGGTGACGTAAAACACGTAAGTGGGGACTATAAACGGGGCAGTAGCCAATGGCTTTCGTATCTTAATTTATTCTGAGCATGCGTGGCACTTTGTCCGTCGGATTTGTGTACACACGATTGGAATTTCCGACAACGGATTTTGTTGTCGGAAAATATTATAGCCTGCTCTCAAACTTTGTGTGTCGGAAATTCCGATGGAAAATGTGTGATGGAGCCCACACACGGTCGGAATTTCGGACAACAAGGTCCTATCACAGACCGTGTGTACAGGGCATAAAACTACTTTGACATTTGACTTCAAAATTAACACTGGTCTGTAGTTCATGTTCATATCTCAATGTAATAATAAATAACATATTAGATTTTTCACTCCAGCAGTATATAATGAGTTTGCAAATTGTAGGGAATTGTTAACTAATGCATTACAATTGAATTACACCCGTTAGATTTTAGATGACTAAAATGAGTTTTAGTCCACTAAAATATACTGGAGATTTTAGTCGACTAAATACGACTAAAACTAAAACAATTGCAGAAGACTAAAATGGGACTAAAACTAAAATGCCATTTAGTCCTAAGACTAAAACTAAATCGAAATTTGCTGCCAAAATTAACACTGGTCCCCACACATGTGCCCACACAGTAAAAAACACCTGTCCCCCCACATATGTAACAGTAAAATCATATGTCCCAATGATCATCTGCACACATATGTCAGTGAACATCTGCGCACATCTTTACATGATCATCTGCGTACATGTCCGTGATCACACAAACCAATTATTATACACTTAAAGTGGAGGTTCACGGAAACTCAGCTTTTCAGAACCCCCCCCCCTCCGGTGTCACATTTGGCACCTTTCAGGGGGGAAGAGGGTGCAGATACCTGTATAAATCGGGAATTTGCACCCACTTCGGGGCATAGACTCCCGCGGGAGTCTACGCCTCTTCCCGTCCCCCCCTGCTGTCTGCTGGGAAACACACGGGTCCCAGAGACAGCAGGGACCATCCGAATTGCGCAGCGCGACTCGCACATGCACAGTAGGGAACTGAAGCCGCAAGGCTTCACTTCCTGATTCCCTTACCAAAGATAGCGGCAGCAGCACCCGAGCGATAGATCGGCTTCGGGTGCCAACATCGCAGTAATTGTAGCTGCTGACTTTTAAAAAAAAAAAAAATTTCGGCGGACCTCCGCTTTAACGGGATTTTTTTTACCAAAGACATGTAGCAGAATACATTTTGGCTTAAATTTATGACAAAATTAGATTTTATTGGATTTCTTTTAACCACTTACCAACCGGCCCATAGCCGAATGACGGCTGCAGGGCGGTTGGATAACTCTGGGAGGGCGTACTATGGCGTCCTCCCAGAATTCCCCCTAGGGCGCGCACCCGAACACATCCGTGACTGCATCACGGATCCCAGTAAATGGCCGCTGATCGCGGCTGTTTACCATGTGATACCATCTGACGGCGCGATCACATGTAAACAGACCTCTCCTCCCCTCCTGTGTACCGATCGGTACACAGTGAGCGGGGAGGGAGATGGATGGATGTCTGCAGCGCCCCACAGCGCTGCACAGAGACATTCAGCCATCCATCCATCCATGCTCAGCCATCCCCACTACTCTGCAATGCTGTGCAATACTCAGCAATACCCCCACAATACTCTGCAATGCCCCCGCCATACTCTGCAATGCCCCCGCCATACTCTGCAATGCCCCCGCCATACTCTGCAATGCCCCCGCCATACTCTGCCATGCCCCCGCCATACTCTGCCATGCCCCCGCCATACTCTGCCATACCCCGCCATACTCTGCCATACCCCGCCATACTCTGCCATACCCCGCCATACTCTGCCATACCCCGCCATACTCTGCAATGCCCCCGCCATACTCTGCAATGCCCCCGCCATACTCTGCAATGCCCCCGCCATACTCTGCAATGCCCCCGCCATACTCTGCCATGCCCCCGCCATACTCTGCCATGCCCCCGCCATACTCTGCCATACCCCGCCATACTCTGCCATACCCCGCCATACTCTGCCATACCCCGCCATACTCTGCCATACCCCGCCATACTCTGCCATACCCCGCCATACTCTGCCATACCCCGCCATACTCTGCCATACCCCGCCATACTCTGCCATACCCCGCCATACTCCGCAATACCCCGCCATACTCCGCCATACCCCGCCATACTCTGCAATACCCCGCAATACCCCGCCATACTCCGCAATACCCCGCCATACCCTGCCATGCTGAACCATGCTCAGCTGTACTCGCCCTCTGTATGTGGCCAGGCTGTGGAAGTCTCACACATGTGGTATCGCCGTACTCAGGAGGAGTAGGAGAATCTATTTTGGGGTGTCATTTTTGGTATATACATGTTATGTGGTAGAAATATTGTATAAATGGACAACTTTGTGTTAAAAAAAAAAAAAGCGTTTTAACCACTTCCCGCCCGCCGGCCGTCATACAACATCCTTGACTTTGTGCGGAGATATCTGAATGATGGGTGCAGCTACAGGCATCATTCAGATATCAGCTTTTTCAGCCGGCGATTCCCTACACCATGAGAATGATCATAGCAGCTGTTCCACTGCTTGATCGTTCTTACGGGAGGCGAGAGGGGATGTGCCCCCCTCCCGCGCTTCTACCGACTCACCGCTACGATCAAAGCCAGGATCGTTTTTTTTTTTTTTTAATTTCAGGCTTCCCAGCCTAGAGGTGAGATGTGGGGTCTTATTGACCCCATATCTCACTGTAAAGAGGACCTGTCATGCCATATTCCTATTACAAGGATGTTTATATTCCTTGTAATAGGAATAAAAGTGGTCAAAAAATTTTTTTTTTGGAAAAAAGCATCAAACTAAAATAAATAAAGTAAAATGAACAATAAAAAAAAAAAAAAATTTAAAGTGCCCCTGTCCCTGTGTGCTCGCATGCAGAAGCGAACGCATACTTAAGTCCCGCCCACATATGAAAACAGTGTTAAAACCACACATGTGAGGTATCGCTGCGATCGGTAGAGCGAGTGTAATAATTTTGGCCCTAGACCTCCTCTGTAACTCAAAACATGTAACCAGTAAAAAATTTTAAAGCGTTGCCTATGGGGATTTTTGAGTAGCAAAGTTTGGCGCCATTCCACAAGCGCGTGCAATTTTGAAAGGTGACATGTTGGGTATCTATTTACTCGGCGTAACTTCATCTTTCACATTATGCAAAAACATTGGGCTAACTTTACTGTTTTGGTTTTTGTAAAGCACAAAACTGTTTTTTTTCCAAAAAAAACGCGTTAAAAAAATTGCTGCGCAAATACCGTGCAAGATAAAAAGTTGCAACGACCGCCATTGTATTCTCTAGGGTCTTTGCTAAAAAAACATATATAATGTTTTGGGGTTCTATGTAATTTTCTAGCTAATAAATGATGATTTTTACATGTAGGAGAGAAATGTCAGAATTGGCCTGGGTGCTCCAGAACGCCTGAAGGTGCTCCCCTGCATGTTGGGCCTCTGTATGTGGCCACGCTGTGTAAAAGTCTCACACATGTGGTATTACCGTACTCCGGAGTAATAGCAGAATGTGTTTTGGGGTGTAATTTGTGGTATGCATATGCGGTGTGTGAGAAATAATCTGCTAATATGACAATTTTGTGGGAAAAAAAAGTAAAAAAAAAACCTTGATTTTGCAAAGAATTGTGGGAAAAAATGACAACTTCAAAAAACTCACCATGCATCTTTCTAAATACCTTGGAATGTCTTCTTTCCAAAAAGGGGTCATTTGGGGGGTATTTGTACTTTTCTGGAATGTTAGGGTCTCAAGAAATTAGATAGGCCGTCAGTACTTCAGGTGTGATCAATTTTCAGATATTCACACCATAGCTTTTGGACTCTATAACTTTCACAAAGACCAAATAATATACACCGATTTGGGTTAATTTTACCAAAGATATGTAGCGGTATAAATTTTGGCCAAAATATATGAAGAAAAATTACTAATTTGCAAAATATTATAACAGAAATGAAGAAAAATGTATTTTTTTTTACAGATTTTTCGGTCTCTTTTCTTTTACGGCGCAAAAAATAAAGAACCCAACGGTGATTGAATACCACCAAAAGAAAGCTCCATTTGTGTGAAAAAAAAGGACAAAAATTTCATATAGATACAGTGTTGCATGACTGAGTAATTGTCATTCAAAATGTGAGAGCACCAAAAGCTGAAAATTGGTCTGGTTAGGAAGGGGGTTTAAGTGCCCAGTTGTCAAGTGGTTAAAATAGAAAGTAGAAAATATTGGGGTTTTTTTCCAAATTTCCGCTCTTTTTTTTGCTTATATTGCAAAAAATAAAAAACGAAGTTGTGAATAAATACCACCAAAAGAAAGCTCTATTTGTGTGAACAAAATGATAAAAATTTCATTTGGGTACAGTGTTGTATGACCGCACAATTCTCATTGAAAGTGCGAGAGCACTGAAAGCTGAAAATGGCCTGGGAAGAAAAGGGGTGAATGTGCCCAGTACTGCAATGGTTAAGCATACCATGTCCTGGCCCACTTGAAAGAGGTGGTCTGTGTTGCACTCACTTGGACACAGGCATTCTACGATTGTGTGATCGATAACCGTGCCCATTCACAGAACACTTGTAGATCACACACGGAGCACAGAAGCCGGGATCACAATGTTCTGGCAGAGGTTATGACGAAAGTGAGTGGGGAGGAGGAGGGGGGGGGATTGGCAATCCTGCTTGGGCATGTCAAAGTACACCGTAAGCAATGATTTTGAAGAAGTATGCAGAGTAGAAGTTCTGACTTCACTCACTTTATGGACCTGCACCACTAAGTGTGCCAGACGAGAACTCACAAAATACTTCAACACAAGAAAAGCCCTTCCTAAAACCAGGGACTGCACCACTGTACATCTCAAACTTAACCACTCAATTAATCACAAACTCAACCACGCAATCAATCACAAAAAATATGTAATGCCAATATTAAATTAAAAACATAGATTTGCATAGCTCCCAACAGTCCCTGATTTGGAGGGACTGTCCCTGATTTGGAACAAAGTCCCTCTGTCCCTCTTTCCTACTCATTTGTCCCTTATTTTGGTCTTATCCATATAGTTGTATATAAAATGCACTATTTATCTTTCAGAAAGTGATTCCCAGTGCTAAACCTTTCATCCTCTTTTTACATTTCTGCAGTGGTAAATTTTTAGAAGCCAGTATAAAGGAATAGTAGTGGTTCAAAAAAAAAACATTTTTTTTGTATAAGTCTCCTTTAAGTGGGTGTGACAGGGGGTGTGTCCTATGCCTTCATACTTTTGCTAATAGGTGTCGCTTGTTCCTAGTGCAAAAAATTGGGAGACATGGACTTATACATGTGCACGTTTGTATTATTTATACTTCCACATTTACAAAGATTCAAATCAATGAAAACCATATAATAAGACTTCCAGAAAGCCACTACTGAAAGTCTACAATGCAAAGCCAGCAGCTAGGCACTCGAAGACAGACCTTGGCACTTAAAGCCGAGCTCCACCAAAAAGGGGAAACTCCACTTGTTTGCTTCCTCCCCCCACCGCTGCCACATTTGGCACCTTTCGGGGGGGGGGGGGAGGGGGAGTGGGTACCTGTTTTTGACAGGTACCCATCCCGACTTCCTGGAGACCTTGCCGTTCAGAAAGTGCAGCTCGCTTCGTGCATGCGCAGTAGGGAGCTGGCTGTGAAGCCGTAAGGCTTCACTGCCGGCTTCCCTTACAAGGAATGGCGGCATGGAAAATCGGCTGTGGGGTACTGCCATTATGGGATCCCTGAACAGGTACCCTGTTTCCCCGAAAATAAGACCTAGCGTGATTGTCAGTGATGGCTGCAATATAAGCCCTACCCCCCATATAAGCCCTACCCTGTTTCCCCAAAAATAAGCCCTACCCTGAAAATAAGACCTACAAGGACTTTAAGTAGGGCTTATTTTGGGGGTAGAGCTTATATTGCAGCCATCACCGACAATCAAGCTAGGTCTTATTTTTGGGGAAACAGGGTAAGTGTCCTAATATTAAAAGTCAGCAGCTGCAGTATTTGAAGCTGCTGACTTTTACGTTTTTAGTGTGTGGGGG